>OW388163.1:10037500-11237500 GCA_936450015.1 Meganola albula | reverse complement strand
TCTACCATTGTCGTACTTGTATGTGTTCACTGACGCTTCTGCAAAAGACTATGGCATTGAAGATAGAGTCAAAGCATTAGCTATGAAGAAGGAATGTCAGGTATCTCTTGCATCTAATTCAAATGTTGTACTTCACTTTAATCCTTTTTAGTGTCCCACTGCTGGGCACGGGTCTTAAAGTATCTTACGAGTTGAGAGAGTTTAGCGGTGGCCAAGTGCGGGTTGGTGGATGTCTCATGTCCTCGAATGAGTAGTTCTTAGACACGCCGGTTTCCTCACCAATATTGAGCAGCGGTGATGAAACAAATGACACAAAGATGTGTGTGCAAGACCGGGAATCGAACCCGCGACCTTCTATTTCAAATGCGAGGACCACGTACCAGGACACCCGGGGACCACGTGTGGGGATTCATTTAAAGGTCTACACCCACGGACGAAAAGCGAATTACTGAAGTGATGGTCTTATTAATTGCAGATAGTTTTCGTGTTAACTGGTGACTGTGGGAACAGAGAGGATCCAAAACATCAAGTGTACCATCATATAGCAGATGCCACACAAGGCCAAGTGTTGTCCGTGGAAAAATACGAAGTTGACAAGGTAAGGTTAACAGAAGGTAGATTAAACTTAACATTATGTATCTACAATTCTCTGCCTCTTGTTATTTGAATCTTTATGTAATAGGATGCGTAAGTTAATATTTGTGTTGAAAAAGTTACGTCATATAGCTGATTTCAAATTAATAAAACAAGTTTACTTTACCCTATGTCAGTCAATTATAGTCTACTGCAGCACCTCATGGGGTGGGGTGGGTAAAACGCTGTTTCTAACAATAGAGAGGGACATTGTTTGTGCTACACTATAACTTCAATTTAAAAATAGCTATAAGTACACACATTATCTTAGTTAGCATTAATTATAAGCATGTTTTGTAGGTTTATAAAACATTCATTAACATTGATTAATTAAGCTGTCTTTATTACTAATAATTGTAAACAATAATTATTTCTATTTCGTAAGTCGTATTGTCATGTCAGTAGTTAATTTTGCCTGAAACACAGGATTACCTAGTTCAGGCACATATTTTGTTCAGTAGGTATTTTCGTATAAAATTGTCCCATGTTTACCTATCTGTTTTATAAGATTTTTTAATAAATTATTATTATTATTTGACTTCTTCTGTGGCTTAAGGTACAGCGTGTTCTCCTTGAGCCCATGAATCGCGGGTTCAAATTCCACGCCGTGGAGACCAAAACAGTGTTGATTATTGTAATTTCAATCAAGTTCCATTCTGAATATAAGCCCTGCACCAAGAACAATCTATCCTCTCATCCCGCTCTTGACGGCCACTTCATCTAAAGGATACCTTACGCTACTTGTACTATTCCATGATCTCCAGACAAGTAATTTAATAATGATAAGTATATAATAATAAAGTTATATAATATATTTTATGTATTACAGGTATTAACTTATGTCAAAGAAACTATTCAAGGTAGACGAGATGTTATCGCAAAAAAGCATTATCCACCAGGGGATCATAAGCTAAAAGTATGTATACTTTTGTACATGTATTAATAATCTACAAGTTATTACAAAAACTGCAATTATGTCAGAAAATAGTCAACCGTTTAACTCGCGTATCGCCTATCGCCAAGATTCTGACTCCTCAAGCTGCACAGACAGTGATGATGATTCAAGCGATATGGATGTTAGTAACGAATAGTCTTACATTACTTTTATCTTTGGTTAAATAGTTCTTTATGAGATTTAATTAATGTTTTATGACTTTGTACCTCAGATGGCGATACGCGAGTTAAACGGTCGCCCTATAGGTACAGATGTTTAACAAATAAGTTACAAAGTTTCAACAAGAGACCCAATTAGGGTATAGCAATATACCAAAGAAAGATAAAATAACAATGCAACGCGACAATTTAAGAGTTTATAACATAGAAAAGAAGTTAAATTTATGCAAAGCAAAGTATATTATTTTCAAGTCTATTAATTTAATTAGTTTGTTATTGTCACATTATATAGCTTAGTCATCATCAATCAAGTTATTTAAGTATTATCATTTGTTTTAAATAGATTTTCAATTATCCTTATTATTCAATTTATATTAATATTATCAGTTGGAATTATTTATTATTTATTAAATGAAATTTAAAATTTATGAGTGTCATCTAAGTATTCAAAACTAGCATTTTGTCAGAACATAACTAGCCTTACGCCATTCATTCAAAGCGTACACGAATGAGTAGGAAATATTGAAAAATTTAGTAAAATTTTAGTGAATTGCTAAATAATTTTCAGTTCGACATCGACCCAAAAATGGGCAAAGTGACAATTGCTGTAACTGGTAAAAAGCCCAAACTGCACGTAACGAGCCCTGATGGAAGACCAGCTAAAGTTAGACCTATCATAGAATCTGATGAATTGGCGGTACGTACGTTTTAATCATTATTTAACTAGATAAAAGGAGATGTAACGATGTTTGACGCGTCTACAAGTTTGTTCCTACGAAGCACCTAAATGAATAAACTAGAATAGTTATTGAAATAAAACTACTTTTTAACGTACCTATTTTATCGCGGTTTATTTTAAATTTTAGATACCGACGTTTCAAAGTCTTTTCAGACTTCATGTTCACGGGTGGACTGAGATATTTGACGTCCAAAAATATTAATCACAATTATTATCTACTGACTATCTTTTATCTTCTAATAATTGTGATTAATATTTTTGGACGTCAAATACCTCAGTCCAACCGTGAACATGAAGTCTGAAAAGACTTTGAAACGTCGTCGGGATAAATCTAAAATAAACCGCTATAAAATCCGTTAAAAAGTAGTTATATTTTAAATAACTGTTTAAAAAGTTATCATCTAAATGTTAAAATGGATTCTGAAGTTATTAGTTTTTCTGGAACAACTATCCTGTTTATGGTTTATCTAACATTGTTGTAATATTACATTTAAATTATTTATTTTAGTACTAAACAATAACATTATTATAATTATAGGTAGGTACTTAACATTGTAGCCTACCTACTTAGATAACCTCTATTTCCTTCGCAAGTGACTCAATCATTTGGCTTATTTATGACATTATTATTTGTATTTTGAAACGGCCTCTGTAGTTGAGCGGTTTAAACCATCTGATAGGGGTATACTGTGCTCGGGAGGCAGCAGGTTCGATTCCAAAACTTTTGTGTAACAATAAAGCTTTGTTTCGTTGTCACGTCGGTTAAGGGACTGTCCGAGCTTTTTTAATTATGAAATAGGCTTGCGCTTGCCTGATGTTAAGCAATGATGTAGTCCACGATGGAACGCGCTCGTTTAATATACCAATTCACTCGTAATTACGAATGATTTTCGGTGAGAGGTAGTGGAATGACGCTCCATATGGTGGAAACCGTAATGGAGCTAAACTTCCGACCCACCCTCCTAAATAGTGTCACCAGAAATCGCACCGGAACACGGCAAGACCACATTTATTCGGAGAGCACATTTGTTCGTCGGTCCCGGTTGTCATTTAAAATATCTATGATAATCGTAACAGATAGCCAAAAGTCTAATATAATCTAATCCTGATCTAACACCTGGTGCAACCACCTCGGTTTCCTTAGGGTTTTGTGGTTTGATGGCAGTCGCCTGTTTAATTCTGGTAGCTAGCTGCTATAGGCAAGACTGCTGACAAGATCGTTTGATATTTTACCTGTAGTCTATTTACCTAACTGGTAGACTTCTTATATTTAAGGGGTGAGCCTTTAAAAATTTCCATTGACTTCTGGCTAGTGCCCAATCAGGTGTCAGATTTAAACCCACCTCTAGTAGCTCACAATAGCTCATGCGCATGCGAGAAATAAAAGAAAAAGATACAAAATCTTACTTTAATTCGACAGATTCACAAGATTCTAGAGCCAAAGGCAGGAGTTTATGAGGCAGGAGTAAGCAGTGAGAGCAAATCAACTGTCGCAATCACAGGAAGCAGTGTTGTCAACTTCCAACACGGCTTCTCGACCTTTATACCTAGGTCTATAAAAGAAACTGCGACCAGACCACAACCAGGTAAGATATCGTTTTAACCAACAACGATATCAAAAGGCAACAGGCTATGCACGGCCATCAACAACATCACCATAGCCCTCTATCGTAAATTGCCACAAAAAGTTTAATCCCCGTCATGAGCCATCGCACCCTATTTACGCTTAGCGCAAATAAAAACAATAAAATGAATATATAGTAATGTGGGCTCGAATGTAAGTAGACGATTAAGGAAAATAGCTGGAAAAGGATAAAAAAAAAGCTGGAACACCAAGAAAAAGCTACAAAATGAATTGAGATGAAGTTAGGCACAATGTATGAAGTTATAGCAGCGGTACGGGCCTCGTATTAGATTTATAAGGTCGCGGGTTCGAATCCCAGTCGTGCCCACATATCTTTGTGTGAATTGTAACATTGTAAAGAAAACATCGTGTGGATACCGGCATGTCTAAGAACTAATCATTCAAGGACATGTGACCTCCACCAACCCGCACTTAGTCAGCGTGTGATGATTAAGGCCTAAACTCTCTCAACTCGTAAGATAGTTGGGAGAAGACCCGGGCCCAGTTGTGGGAGACTGAAAAGGGTTGAAGTGATAGGCACACAAATAGTTTGTTAAAAGACGTCACTAAGTTTATGACACAGTCTATTTAGTATTGTCGTAGATTTACGCGAATATCACACATTGAAATAAAACTACTTTATAACGGATTTTATTGCGGTTTATTTTGGATTTTAGAAGCTACTGAAATTAAAAAACATTCTAATTTCAACAGAGAAAATGGTTGAAATATACCACCAGCTTTCGACCCAGTGCTTGATTTACTTGTACCAAGCAAAATCAACTCAGAATTTAAGACACTGTGAGCTCAGTTTGCTTAAATCGGAACGCAACTTAAATAATATGCCAGTAATAATTGTGATTAATATTTTTGGACGTCAAATCAGTCCACCCGTGAACATACAGTCCAAAAAGACTTCGAAACGTCGGGATCTAAAATCTAAACTACACCACGGTAAAATCCGTTATAAACTAGTTTTATTACAACAGTCTATTTATCTAGGTTGTTGGGATCAGATGAACACATTAACTGTATTTACAGGTGGCAAAACATTCCTGTCTATAAAACTTAATGGAGCTGGCGCAGAATTGAATACTGCAAAATTAGTTGACAATGATGACAATATATTAACAGAACTACCACTAGAAGTGACTGATAAAAAACAACAAGTATATATGACGAAATCATTTGAACCACCAAAGAATATTTTGTTCAAAGTTAAGGTAAACATAATTTTCCTTTAATATGTATATAATTATCTACTTCAATTCCAACCGCAATATGTAATTTGTCGCCAATATAGTGTCAATAAAACTCAAATACAAATAATTTTATTTGCAAATATTGGTAATAGGTACTCAAATCATTTGAACCAACAAAGAAGGATTTAAGGTAAAAATATTTTCCTTTACTAAATACTAGTTTCCCGCCCGCGGCTTCGCCCGCGGATGTCGATTATCTCGCTAAACCATTCATCTCTTCTTTTGGCAGTCGGCAAAAACTATCCTTTCCCGGGTCTCAAACTATCACCATACAAAATTAGTTCAGTAGTGTAGGCGTGTAAGCAACATTTTGAAATCGGCAAGTCCCCAGGCATATCCATAAATATATATAGGGGTTTCTTAATAAATACTACGGCTCTTAGACCATAATTATTGTAAGTTTTTCAGGCAATAAAATTTAAATTTCGAATTCTATTCATCGCATTGAGTTATCAAACATGTCAGTGTGTCAAAATTAAGAGTAATTTAAATCAAGAGCACGAAAGAGTATTTATATCAACTTCGAAGAAAATCCCACTCAGAATAATTTCTCAGGCTTCGCCCGCATAGTATTAGGTTAGAAATAAAAAAAAATGGAAAAATAAAAAACACGTGTTTCATTATTTGTTTTAAGCTTTATTTGTACCGAATTTGAAGTGAATCGGACTACAGACAAAACAGTTCTGGAATATTTAATTTTTCCAAAAAAGCTCATTTTAAACTCCCCCTGGGGGTAGTTTTGGAAAAATAAAAAACACGTGTTTCATGATTTCTTTTAAGGTATATGTGTGCCGAATTTGGAGTGAATCGGACTTGAGACTATACAGATCCAGGGAAACTTTAATTTTTACCAATAAAACTCATTTTCCACACCTTATGGGGGTAATTATGGAAAAATAAAAAACCCGTATCTCATTATTTGTCTTAAGGTTTATGTGTACCGAATTTTAAATGAATAGGACCTAGGAATAAAAAGTTGCATACAAACTTCACCCCTCTATTTAACCATCTTAGGGGATGATTTTTGAAAATATTATTAGCCTATGTCCGATTCTAGGGTATACACTACCTACATTTCAAATTTCAGTAAAATCGGTTGAGCGATTATGGAGATACGCGGTAACAAACCTTCACACACACACACTTACTTTCGCATTTATAATATTAGTAAGATAAGATAAGATATCAATCTGAGGCCTCAGTAGTCGAGCGGTGTAAGCCGTCCGATTGGGTTATACTGTGCCCGGGAGGTCGAGGGTTCGATTCCCGCCCCGGACAATATTTGTGTAACAGCAAAAATTTGTTTCGGTTTCGGGTTGGTTGAGGGACTACCCTCCGTGCCTCGGGGAGCACGTAAGCCGTCGGTCCCGGTTGTCATTTAACACATCTATGACAATCGTTACATGTAGTCAGAAACCAATATAATCTGACACCTGGTCTAACCATCTCGGCTACTGGTTCCCTACGGGTTTTGAGGTCTGATGGCAGTCGCTCGTATAATTCTGGTAGCTAGCCGCATCAGGTTAGACTGGGAGCCGACCCCAATAGAAATGGGAAAAGAGCAAGCGGAATGATGATGACTAAATATATCAATCTACTTAAATCCCAACCGCAATATATAATTTGTCGCCAATATGTTGTCAATAAAACTCAAATACAAATAATTTTATTTGCGAATATGGGTAGTACTCAAATCTTGTACATTGATTTTGTTCTCTAAATGAACCTATTTTGGAAAAATTTGGAGGTTGTAGTGAGTTTACACTGTACTAACCGTGCGCTTAAGTTGATATGGCGGCGGTGACGCCACAGATGCATTCACAAACGGTTGCACTGTGCTCAAAAAAAATATCACTACAAGTTTTCACCTGCGACTTTATCTCTGCTAGTTTTTTTAATGTAGCGAGTGTTGTACTCGGGACAACGTCACCTTATAGAGGTAGCGGGCGGAGGGTTGCATTCCAGGTGAGGCTCAACTTATCGCGTACGGGTAGTAAAAATTAGATCCAAGTAGGTATCTAGTTTTACAATAACAATGAAAAAGGCAAACCATTATAGCTAAAAGTGTTATTTAACTCTAGGTGTTTGGACATGATGAAAAAGGGATACCATTTACACGAACTAGTCCCACTGCAATAAAAATGCCGGATATTTCGATTGGTGAGATTCAATTTATATTTCGCTTTTTCATTGATTTAGGGTCGACTATCTTACAAGATAACACTAATCCTGGCAAAATTTTCTCCTAAGTTGTTGTTTAAAACGTAGATATTTCTTCTATACTTAAACTTTGGAATATTTCAAGTGAAGGCTTTTATAGTATTGTCTTAGATTTACGCGAATATCACACATTGTCAAAGTCTTTTCAGACTTCATGTCCACCCGTGAACATGAAGTCTGAAAAGACTTTGAAACGTCGGGATCTAAAATCTAAAATAAACCGCGATAAAATCCGTTAAAAAGTAGTTTTATTTCAATGAAGGCTTTTGCTTTCAACTTATTGTTACAGAACCAGTTCTAAAAATTGCACCCACTGTTATTATAGAAGAAGGTACTTATATAGAAGTAGACTACGACACGTCTTTGCAGCTGAGGTGCAAAATTCATGGTCATCCGAAACCCCAAGTTCTTTGGGTAGAAACTGAAACGGGAATCATTAGAGAAGGCAATGTACGTAGTCTTTAAGATATCAGCATCATTTGGTGCTTTGTCTTATAAGGAATAGAGGTGGACATAGTTGCTTTGAAAAAACTCTAATATCATTTTTTTCATATTTCCCCTCATGACTATTTTGATGGTCATACAAAATCTCAATAGCGTTCAGAGCTATGGATGAAACCCGATCAAAGACAAAAGGGTTGCTTTTTAAATGCTGAAATTCAGATGACAAAGGCCTTTGAGTATTTCAGACGTAAGCTATGTTTAAGATATGACGGGCGGGTGGCGTGGTACGCTGCAGGTCGTGGGTTCGATTCCCACCCAAGTCAGACATTTGTTTAATGAACATATCTCTTTGTCTTGAGTCTGGGTGTTATTATCTACAATATTTATGTAAGTATTTACAAAAATAAATTATATGAAGTATATTACTAGTTATCTGGTTTCCATAATACAAGCTCTGCTTAGTTTGGGATCAGACGGCTGTGTGTGTTAATGTTCCACTATATTATTATATTATATGAAAACAATGAATACTCATTTACTTTTCTTTAAGGTTTCACTGATAGATGTTCCTGATTACATAAGTATTTTAGATATAGAAAAAGTTAACAGGAATGTAACGTATCAATGCAAAGCTTTAAACGGACAAGGATACGAGGAAAAAGAAATAAAAGTAAATACTTTAAGGAAAACGTACTTCAACCCTATTGTGGTACCAGATGGTAAGGACCATTAAGTATTACAACTTTGAAATTTGAGGTTTACGATTTAAAAATAAAACAAGAGAAAGATCCTTTTCTAATGAGCGAAAAAGAGTAGTTATACGTACATAATATAGATTATAATAAATAAATAGCTTTATAACTCAAAGATACAAAAAATACATACCTAATAATAGTATTAAAAAGTCAAAGTATGGGTAATAGTATAGACTACTGGGTAATGATGAAAACCATGTGACGAACAATCATTTTTGCTTTGATTACAGATACAGTAATTGAATACAAAAAACAAGGACAATTGACCTGCAAGGTAGATGCAAATCCACCAGCTGAAATTGCTTGGTATCTTAATGAAAAGCCTCTTTCTAAAAGCACTAATATTCATATATCTAATGACAATACAAACTTAGTTATATACCCAATGGAACCTGAATTACAAGGAACTTACATTTGTAGAGCCTATAATGATGTTGAAGATAAAACGTTTTATGCTACAGTTACGATTTCTGGTTTAGGTTGGTTTTAATTTGGTTATTATGGATAATTTATTAATTTTTCACTGATATTACCGTTACAGAAAATTTTAAATTATTATTATTATTCTTTCATTTTAAATTCTTATTCTACACAGAAATATAATTCTGATTATTATTTTTTAGAACCTCCTACAATTGAAGCTCCTCGTGCTAAAACCGTAAGAACAATGGTAGGCAAAAATGTAGCGTTACCTTGCCAAGTTACAGGGCGTCCTAATCCGGATATAAGGTGGATTTATCAGAGCTCGGACTCATCAAGACCACCTCAAGTGTTAAAGTTAGTAAATTTAGCATTATTGTTATATTAGCTCATCGCAACTGCTACTATGTCTGCGTCACTGACAGTATGAGCGCGAGCGATTGCGACTACGTCATCTTTTGCGGTGGAGCTTATGTCACAGTCTTTTCGGCATTAACGCTGACGTCGATGTCAGAGTTAGTAGAAATTAGAGGTACACCTTGTTCGTCATCACAACCATCATCGTCGCCTTTATCTTTATCGTCGATGTCTCAACTTTAAGGCATTTTATCATAGCACTGATCAATATTCTCTTGTGTTTTAGACTAAAACTCAATCATAAGCAAGTAAATTTAAGAAAAATTCAATTATATGAACAAGGAAACTACACTTGTATTGCGAGCAACGCTGGGGGATTGGCAAATCTTACTTACGAAGTGATAGTTTACGGTAAGTACTATGTGGAGACTGGAGGATCTGGTGTTGGTTACCCTCCAGTGTAAAGGGAAGATCTTACGGCCGGGCAAGGTGATATACGCGACGACCACGGTTCTGGCCCCAACTGTTATTGTTGGGAAGAAGTATGTATGCTAATCGTCGGTTAAATTTTCTTGCACGATGCAGGATTGCTATGCCATCATGTCTCTTGAATGGCGTTAGGTATGTGATGCTATATCACTTCCCCTCCGAGACCAGAGATCAATTCCAAGTCAGGAGTCTACCAGTTCCAGTTATGCTGCGTAATCTTCGGTGAGTAGCGAGTAGTCCTCAGTGAGTCGAGGAGTTGCTGCAGTGCCCTCAGTGAGTCGAAGTAGATTCTGCGGGTAGCGGCTGGCTGCTACGTGTGTCAGTCAGGAGCGATACGCGCTGCTAGTAGACCAGGCTTGCTCGAACGCTGCATGACCGGTTACGTGACCCGGTACTGGCTCGCTCAAATAACACGCTGCTGTAGTAGAAGGGTAAAAAGTAAGGATGAAGAATTGGTGAATGCTAGCAATGCTGTTGCGAAGGTTGCGCTGCTGGTCATGGTCGTGGGGCACCAGTGTGGGGACTGGAGGATCTATGTTGGTGACCTTCCAGTGTAAAGGGAAGATGTTCCAGCCGGGCAAAGTGTGATGCCCGATGAATTGCTTCGCAGTTCGGCAGTGCTTGTAGAGAATTTATACATATTATTATGCTAATCGTCGGTAAAACTTTGCTTGCGCGATTCAGGATTGCTATAACGTCATGTCTCTTGAATGGCTCTAGGTTTGTGACGTCACAAGTACATAAGTCTTGCAGCATTCTTTATAGACACACTGTACCATACTATTTTGAGTCTAATGGTAACGTTTCTGTTAGTAATTGTTCAACCCGTTTCAATTTTTTTCGGATTGCAATAGCACGAGACTTAGAGGATGCTAATGTAATATTAATATAATCACGGAATATTGAACTTACAATTTTATGGCTGTCTTTCCGTGTGAGTTGTAATAGTTACCTATTTATCTTAAACTAAGTATTTGTTAATTTTATTGTTTGCAGCTTCTCCCATTATAGAAAATGTTTACAAGAATAAGAAATTTCAAGTAGTTGATGGAGATTTAGGACTAAAAATACGATGTAAAGCTACAGGCACACCGCAACCTATCATAACGTGGAAGAAAGACAACATCGACATCGTATTGGGTAAGTAAGTTTGTTGAAAACTCTGTGGTCTTGAACCTCTTAAATATTTACAACCTTGTACCTTCAAAAGCATCCTCTTAAGCAGCTTTGGCGACATTTCCAGATAAAAAGCCAGATTAAAGGAGTCTAATGTTGTTGTTTCTACTGTTATTTCTTTCTTTAATTAATATTTCGTGTAGCGTTCCACCAATAGTAAGAAATGACACAGTGTAAAACAATCTAGATCTACTATCCACTGATCTTTATTACTAATTTTTAGGGTTAGAACGCTTCAGTATAGATAAAGAGGGCAGTTTAATTATAAAAAATATTGACGAATATGTCCAAGGAATGTATCTTTGTTTAGCTCAAAACGTTATAGGAGAAGCCAGAGAACTATTTGAAGTTGTATTTAGAAGTAAGTATCATAGTATATCATTTTGTTATCTATCTATAATATCTATCGTGCGATAATTTATCTGGGTTATTAAATAATTAATCAATTCAAATTCGAATTTCTTTATTTTCGGATAACACAATCCATTCGTTAGTAATATTGTACTTACTTATAGACTAGGGTTAGTAAATAAATTAAAATTAAATTATATTTTTATTGGTAAGCATATAGCACCATCTGCGAGGCGAGAATAACTATCATTATTCGCTCCTACCATCGTCTGCATGACGTGTCTACGCAGGGTCCATGCGGATCATTTGCTAATTCTGTTGTTTAATAGGAGATTAAACTACGTTATGTCAACTTTATAAAGTATCAAGTTACAACTCATTATTTTTGAGCAAATACATATATTTTTACGAGATGTAGTATCAAGTCTACGATACATACAATTTCGAGTTATCCGATAGGAGTTGAGAATAAGCGGATTGTTGAAAACATTTCCAATCATTGGAACACGCTATCTTACTTTTATTTATTTCCATATCTCGTTAAAGAGTCCAAAAGTTTAGAATTGTTTATTTTTCTTCAGAATATCCACCAATAGGAGATCCTATGAATAACTTGTTCGTCGAAGAAGGGAAAACGGTTGATCTTAATTGTGCTATTCCTCGCAAAGAAAATGATACCTTACGATGGTATAAGGTATGTGCTTTCGAATACATCCTAATCTTTACTTCTTGACTTTACTTGTGAAGATAGATTAACTATCATAAACTTCAACTTTGAAACGGGTTTCATCTTTCGTGGTTACAAGCAGACTGATAATTTCTAACAAATTGCCAACAAATTGCCAGCACTATCTGGAAATTGAATCACAGAATCATTAGTACTTTGTAGAGATCGTTTGTTCTGGTCAAAATCATGGTCATCATTGTGTGACCAGAAATTGAAGGCGGGATCCAGTTCACAAAATTTCTCAATTATTATGTTAATTTATACTATTATTATGTAAACAGGATGGTACATTAGTGTCTCACAAAGAACTAACGTTACCTGAAGTAACGAGGTACGAAGAAGGCATTTACACCTGTCGAGTCAGTGATTATTCGAGGAGTCAATCAGCGTCCACAAAAGTCAGGATTGGTTTGAAACCAGCGTTCGTTGACAATCAATCGGAGTGGATTGATTTTGAAAATGGTGAATTAGCTTTGATGGTCTGTGAAGCGACGGGAAGCCCACCGCCTGAGGTACGTCTAATAACATCAGCTTATTTTAACATTACTGCTGCACCATAAGCTTCTTCTAAAGCACGTTAATGAGAATAACCCGTAATTATATTCTTCTAGCTCCTAACAGCCACTTTACTGAGATAGTCACTCCATTACCCTTAGAACGGCTTCCACTGACTTTAACAATTCGTGGTCTTCGCTCGGAATAAAAAAAATATCCGTCCATCGTTACTTTTGGGGACTATTCGGCTATGTAGATTACTCCAGTTATCTGTAGGTTCTTTTGAGCAACTAAACATGGTGTAGGCAAATATTACTGATTTAAGAACAAAACAGGCTCTGACTTAACCGAACTTAGCTAGCCAAAGTGCAAGTAAAGGAACACAATCGTATGAAAAAACCGTTATCAACTTTAAAGAAATTGGTAACCTAGTTGTCACAGACTTCACTCAGATGTATATTCAGATTGCTATATCTGCTGTAATTTAATTCACTTACAGGTAACTTGGAAGTTTAACGGAAAAAGCATTAGTCACTCAGAAATGACGTATTTTATGGAGATGTCCTATGACAAACGAGGAAAATACGAGTGTGAGGTGTCTAATGTGTTTGGCAGCGTTAATCGCTCTTTTTTGCTGAAATCCAGGAGTAAGACCTGTTGATTATTTGATTGAATTTGAAGTATAATATGTCTTTATTTAAAATATTTCCTAAAGTTTTGACAAGTAGTTGGTCTCAAAAAATATGGTAGCAATTTCTGATTATTTACGTTTATTTAACATAGGACCTATATTTCCAGACTGCCTTTTGGATATAACAAAAGATTTCCCAAAAAACCAACCCTTGATGTTGACACCGTCAGTAAAATGGCCTTCATACGATGTTCATGACGGCTTTATAAATATACCCAATATGGATTACTTTTACCTATACTGTTCAAAAGGATTCAATAAGTTCCCAACGCGTAAAAGTCTCACAGCATTCTGTAAAGAAGACACAAAAATAATGATTAGCGGGGCAGTGTTTGATTTTTCGGAGATAGAATGTAATAAGGAGGTTAAACCCGTGACTCAACCTACAGGAAACAATTGTGGGTCTGGCAACACTGAGATTATTAACGTAGGATATACAGCTTTTGGTAAATTTATCGGAGTATTTAGCGTTTGTATTGATAAAGATAAAAGAATTCCAGTTTACGCACAATATAAAATGCCGTCGGTGCATTTGAATGATACAAGGGGGACATCAAAATGGTTCGACAATGGTTTGTTATCGATGAATTTTGAAAAGATTTACAATTGTTCAATACAGAATTATGATACTTCTGAAATAGTAAATCGGGTCTTCCATTTGTATGATGACTGCTGTTTTGCTAAGAGACAGTTGGTCAATCCTCGTGATCTTCAACCTGGCGTACCAGCGAGTGTCTCTTATAGTTATCTGAACGTGGTACCACATTGGAGCACTTGTAACTCAAACGTAAGTGGACATCTCTTTTTATTAGTCTAATATTTTACTTATATATGGCCTTATTAAAAAAAATCTATAGTACCTACATTTAAAGACTCGCTAAAGTATTATATAACAAAGAAAATTTTGCGAATACTATGCATATATAAGCAGCGGTGGCGCAGCGGTACGGGCCTCGCCTTAGAAAAATAAGGTCGCGGTTGCGAATCCTGGTCGTGCCCACACATCTTTGTGTGAATTGTTTCATATCCGCTGCTCAATATCGGTGAAGGAAAACATCGTGAGGTAACCGGCATATTTAAGAACTAATCATTCGAGGACATGTGACATCCGCCAACCCGCACTTGGCCGGCGTGTGTGGATTAAGGCCTAAACTCACTCAACTCATAAGATACTTGAGAGAAGACCCGTGCCCAGCAGTGGGACACTATAAAGGAATGAAGTGATGCATATATAAAAGGGTTATAAAATAGCCTCGAACGTTTGTGAGGATAACCCGCCACAGATGGAGTATCTGCCAGGATTGACAGCGACATAATATAATAATAAATGAAGAGGCGGTCCAGGATAGATCGATTGGCAGTTAGAAGTGCTTTGATTAGTTTATCGAAAATTGTTCTAACACTGTTCTGTCTGGTCTAGAATTGGGAAGAAGTAGAACGAAGAGTAAGAGGTCTATCAGCTTCAGCATCAAGAGAGTTGTTGGTTACAACAGGGACAGCGAAGCAGCTGTATTTACCACGAGCTTCGTCTTCTAAGCCAATTTACCTTGTGGATGGAGGTGCACAGCAGCCCGTAAGCCAGTATCTATGGAAGGTACTCAATGGACATATTTATTATCCGTATTTTATTAAGCTAGCTACATTTGTTATGACCAAAGAGGTTTCGTCAGTCGAGTAAAAGTTTCGCACGTTAGTTCGCACGTATAAAAAGCCGAGATTATTTCCGATACACGCGAAATTTTGTGAGGATATCAGAATGAATATTTAGTAGTCTTTCGCATAGAATAGATAGCATTCCTTACGGGTGAATTCTCAAAAAAAACCTTTTTTAGAGTTTCGTAGTAAAGTAGGAACCCTTACAGTTTCGCCGTGTCTGTCCATCTGTCCATCGGTTAGTTTAGAGACGTTTGGTTCTACCGAGCTGTAATTTAGCATGATATTATACATATCAACAACGCCGACAAAGTTGTAAAAAAGCTTGACAAAAAATTTTTTTCGTTTTTCAGAACACAAGAAAAACAGAGTATTTTTTTGTCGCTAGCCCTGTCGTGAAGCCTATCGTTTGTTAGTTTTTATAAAAATAATAGGGGTATGTTTAAGAACGCTTTCTAATATACCTAGGGTTCTATTTACGAAATATTAAACTTTAAAGCAGTAATTTCAGTTGAGTCGTGTCCTCCCCCCCTCCCTTTGCCGTTTGCACTGCAACTAAACTGCTGTTTGTATATTTGTAAAAAAAAAATTATGAATTAAATTAAAAAATATATATCATGGCCACGTTAGCAAGAAGTTATCGAGTACCTAATAGCCCGATATGTGATAAAATGGCACGGAACCCTTTATGTGAAAGTTTGACTTGAACTCCAACGAATGCCTCGACTGAGGAATACGTCTATTGTATGCCGTTCACGGAAAGACATAGCGTTTAATATAATAATACAGTGAAACCTGGTTAAGTGAGACTTCAAGGGACCTGAAATGTCGTTTCACTTATAGAGGTATTCCACTTACCCAGTGTCTCAGATACCCAGGTATAAATAAATATCTGTCTCATTCATAGAGGTAAAACTGAAAGTCATTGAGGCTCAAATTACTTACGTACTTAAGTGTGGAATTTGTGGGTAGAATAAGAATGAGTAAACAAACAAAACAATGTTATCTCAGTTACAGAGGTATATGCATATAAAATTTACTCACTGTCTCAGTTTTAGAGATAACTATGATGATAAATCGAAAGAACAAATCCCAGATATAGAGGCTTACTTCGTCCTACTAACAGAGGTAATTCAGTGCCAAAGTGTCGGGACCTCAGCATGAGTTTCAGTTATAGAGGTTTCTCAGTTATCCAGGTCCCACTTAACCAAGTTTCACTGTATCTACACTGTACCAACGTGTTTAATCTGTATCGTACAAATGATTAACATGTAGATTTTTTTAATTTGAAACAGATCTGTCCTACTGTTACCACAATGCCAAATGTGATTTTATAATTCTAAGCCAAGTTTCGTTTTTACTTTACTTAGTTTTCTTTGTGTCTTTTTAGGTAGTTCAAGACCCACAGACCTCATCTTCCTTGGCGATAGTTCAAGTAAACATTCCAGATCTTTCAAACAGGACAGCTAGAAAATATACCATATGTCGGGATATCTGCTATCTTACGGAATGGATGTCGAACCCGAACTGGAGAAACGCTGCTGATGGATATACTTATTGCTGTGCTATAACAGACTTTGAAAGAGCATTTGGCTATGAGAACAAGTTCAGTGCGGGAATGGATAATGTTTTGTTCGACGTGGTTTTGTTACCGGAATCTTCGATTTTGGGAAAATAAATGGTTTATAGCTCTTTTACACTTTAGTATGAGCGGTGTAAAGCTCTTAGCACACTTGTATGGCTGCTCCCACACCGCTCCACCCAATCCTAAACTAATCGACCTTTTTCTGAAGCTGTCTATGCGCCGACTGTTTTTGCTTTTCTCTGTAGTCAGTTTCAATTGAAGCAAAGTCTTATTTTTGCTATGTCTCGACCGAGCAGTCAGCGTGCGGTCATAGCGCATTCTGCTTGCTTGCAGCGTGCGGTAAAATAGGTGTCTACTAGCGATTAGTATGACAGCTAATTGTCTGCTTATTTATGTTGCCAATGTTAACTATAAAAATATATAAAAACCAAAACAGAATATTAAAATTTTATTCTAACAGTCTAAGACCTCAAAGAGCCATGAAACGAACCACGACACGTATGTTGCGATCCTTGTTGATGGTGTGAAAATTAAGTATTATTTTATTAAGTTTACTAAAGGTGCTTTAGGTAAAGATGCGTTGCTTGTTCCTATTATTATTTAGAATTTTCCTTATTGTACACAAAACACTTACTTAAACAATCTACAAATAGGAAACAACAAGTGTACACAGATGCGAATTTTCTATCATCTTGTTAAACCAGATGAATTAAATATATTTAATAAAAGTAAATTATTTTACTGTATCGTCCACTAGTATGTAAAATATTTTTTATTACAATTACAGTTGTAAATATTACTTTGGTTTTATTTCGCATTAATTTTAAATGAATACAAAACAGAGTTCATTTAGAATTAATTGGTTGCCAAATTTGAATTTCTTTTATCATTAATTTGGGTCAAGTTATTCATTCATTTATTAAGGTATTATGGGAATAGCTTTTATGCTTCCTAGAGGTTCCTACCTGTTGAAATCTTGACCTTACGCCAGTTAATTACCAGTAAACACAATTACCAGTTGATTGATTGTCATAGATTTACACGAATATCGAAATCATTCATCATTGAAATAAAACTAATTTTTAACGGATTCTATCGCTTTCTTTTTTTTTATTAATATTTTTGGACGTCAAATACCTCAGTCCACCCGTGAACATGAAGTCTGAAAAGACTTTGAAATATCGGGATCAAAAAATCTGGAATAAACCGCGATAGAATCCGTTAAAAAGTAGTTTTATTTGAATGATTGATTGTCACCTGATTTGCACTACCCGGGACCACGTGTGGGGATTCAGATAAAAGGTGCACTCCCACGGACGAAGGTGACTCAGCCTCCAAAAGTACAATATCGTGTGTTCTTTTGCTAATGTTTTTTGGGTCCGGGGATTTCGGAAGCGAATATAAACACCACGATTTGTACCTTGAACAATCATCAAATATTATGATATGCCCTTGACCTCAGACATACAATATTGAATAAATCTTTATTGCAAGTGATGAAGTGTGATTACTGTTGGCATTTGTTTATTGTATTTTGTCAGAATATCAATAATCTATTGATATACAAAGTAATCAATTCAAATTAAAATTGAATTTTGTATTGTATTACTAATGTGTACGTGCAGACATTATGGATGTTACAGTCAGCTACAAAAGTATTTTTTAATATTACATCTTTATGCTAAAAGGTTCAATAAAAGAGCTGATAATAAGGTTTATTTAAATAAGTACCTATATACAAAGGGTAGCCTAATAAAATAGAATAAATATACTAATTCTAAATTCTAACTATGGCGTCATAAAATTACTCCGAATCGAGGCCGTGGCGGAATGTGCCTAGGGCCCCGATTTTTGCGCTTTAGATATTTAACTTTAACAGACAAATGTTGAAAAAATGTCAGAAAACTAAAGAAATCCTTATTTGTCCTTCCTCAAATGTCTAATGACATAATTATTGCGAAAATAAAATGAAGATTTCATTAGTTTAGTTTTTAGAGGTAAACGTTTAAACCGCGAGAATCGGGGCCCAGAAGGCTGGCAACATTGCCACGTTGTATGGCAATGTTAATTGTTTGACCATTTGTATTTCTTCCCCATGAAAAGTATTTTTGACGCATATTATTAGGTTAGGTAAGTATCAGTTAGTTTAATTATTTATTTAGGTTAATATTGAGATTATTATTATGTAGGTACTTTATCTTGCCCAATTGTATGTGTAGTATATGAAATACCCACATTTTATATAAAGTATCGTAAGTATCGTTTCGATTCCCACCCGAGACAAACATTAGTGATGAACATTTGTGTTTGTATCGAGTCTGGGTGTAAATATCTATTATGTGTATATTTACAAAAGAAAAGTATTATATGTATAGTATATACCAGTTATCTGGTTTCCATAACACAAGCTCTGCTTAGCTTGGGACCAGATGACCGTGTGTGTGAATGTCCCAGAATATTTATTTATTCATTTAAGTAATGGAAGAAAATCATTTTGTCATTAGTAGCTATTACAGTATTATACCGACCAACCCGAACTTGGCCAGCGTGTTTGAATTAAGGCCTAAACTCTCTCAACTCGTAAGATAGTTGAAAGAAGACAACAACAGTGGGACACTAAAAAGGTTGAAGTGATAGTATTAGGTACATTATCTGTTAGTAGTTTACAATGAACATTTCTTGTTATGATGTTTTGTAATATTAAAACTGTTAATCAACTTTTGTAGTTGACTGTACGTGCGTATATAATCTGAACCGGAAAGGCTTAATTGGAAACGAAATATTCTTCAGGTCATTACATATTAAGTATGTGAAATCGAAAATTAATTTGCTTTATATTTTGATACGAAAGTTGTGCTAAATTTTTGCAAAAAATTCACATCGCGCGACGCCTATTGCCATTTTTCTGAACTCTCTTTGACCTATGAAGGGTAGAGGTAAGGAGGACTATCTCTGTGTATGAAAAAGTGTCCGTCGAAATGTGTTAAATTAGGGTGGCGCTTTAATCGCATCAGGGTAAATTTTAAACACGACGCCAAAAGTTATTACAGTAAGATAGAAAAGTAAACAAGGAAAGAACAAGTTCCGCTTCGTTATGCTACTTCGTTATGTTATTGCATACTGTTACTAACTGTTTTAGTCAACAAAAATATTTTTATTAACTCGGCACACTTCAATCCGTCTACAACTGCTACATTCATACCCTACACTGTTGCTACGTTAGCGCCATTCTTGAAGGTTTTTGACTGGACACTTTTTCAACTTGTCTCCCATATAAGATAGTCCTCCTTACCTCTACCATACTTTGACCCAATTAAAGATATGACTATTGAATGACAATGGTGGTCTTGTCAAAAGGTAGTGTTGTCAAAAAAAATAAACTAAAAAATGATATTTTTATTTTGTTGGGGTTATTCATCTTTTTAAGTATTGATTTACAAAAAAAAAAATACGTCACCACACAACATGGCACATACCATTGATATCTGCCTCGTTGGTCTAGTGACGTGACGCCAGGGTTCAAATCCAGAATCGAACATATAATACTTTAAAATTCACAAAAAAAGGTAGCAGTTTTAAGTTTGGAATGAAGCCCAATTAGACCAACAGGCTCGCCCCTATGGGACCACACCTCTGCCTACTATGCGTTTCAAATAAGAATAGGTCTGGACTCGCGGCTAACTTCATACCAAAAACCTATCAAAAGTAGCGCCAGCACAAAATATCAAACCGCAGACAATAATATTATTTTAAAATGTATGGAAAAGTGATTTATATAAAAAAAATTACATAAGTATGTAGCTACATACAGCTACCTACCTAAGTAAATTTACGCGCTAGGATGCCACAAACTTGTACACAAATACATAGACACGGATATAAACACATGTTTTGACTTTATTAACACCGCTCTTTTACGTCCGAAGTTAATAAAATGTGTTCGTACCTAAATTTTGGACTATTGATTTGCAATAATTATTATATCAAACGAACATTTTTGCCCACCGTACTGAAAAATGTGAAGTTGTTGACGGGCCGGTGGCGTGGTAGGTAAGATACTTGCTTTTCACGCCGCAGGTCGTGGGTTAGATTCCCACCCGAGACAAACATTTGTTTAAATATGTCTGTTTGTCTTGTGTCTGGGTGTAATTATCTATATTTAAGTATATATTTACAAAAAAAAGTATTATATAAAAGTAGTATATTACCAGTTATCTGGTTTCCATAGTACAAGCTATGCTTAGTTTGGGATCAGATGACCGTGTGTGTTAATGTACCACTATATAATTCCGGTCCAAGATCCTACTCTTATTTGAAACGCATAGTACACCCTAAGGTAATACACTACTTCAGCACAAAATATCATGATTATATGTTAAAATGTATGGAAAAGTGGTTTATGTAAAAAAATATGTCGCTACCTACCAGTGGCGAACAGTCAGAATCTGAAAAAGGAAAACTTAGAGAGGACAATGCATTCTCCATGGAGCAAAACAGTTCTTACCTATAAGAATATCTCTTTATCTCGTAAATGATATTTGATGATCAATTCCGATAGGGAAGCCGATGAGAATCATGTTATGTGGAGTCTCCGCACTGCTAAATTTACGCGCTAGGATGACACAAACTCGTACAAAAATACACAGATACACAGCACACTGGTTTTTTGACCTAAGTTAATAAAATATGACTTCGACCCTTTTTAGTGTCCCACAGCTGGGCACCGGTCTTCTCTCAAGTATCTTACGAGTTAAGAGAGTTTAGGCCTAAATCCACACCGCTGGCCAAGTGCGGGTTGGTGGATTTCACATGTCCTCGAATGACTAGTTCTAAGACATGCCGGTTTCCTCGCGATGTTTTCCTTTACCGAAATTGACTAGCGGTGATGAAACAATTAACACGAAGATGTGTGGGTACGACTGGGATTCGAACCCGCGACCTTATATTTCAAAGGCAAGGCTCGTACCTGCGCCACCGCTGCTCCAATAAAATATGTTCGTACCTATACACCTATTCGACATATCCAATCTTACTCTAAACACAATCAGATAAATGCATTTATTTTCAATTTTCATCTAAATGTTGTGATTTTTCGAACAATCGTTTCGTTATTTTTTCGTTTTTGTGACGCTCTTGCGCATTCCCGTCCAAGATGGCGGATTTCCAGTCATTTATTTGAAACGCATAATATTTCATGTTATTTTTGGTCAAATTATAATTAATTCATACTTACCTCAGTTGGTTTTTTTTTATAACTACATCGTTGGGATTTCCTGCTACCTAATTATTATTTTTGTGGTAAAACAAGTACCCTGTATTGATTGCTGTTTGTGATTTACGTGTTGTAATATTTATTAATAAATTTATACATTACAATTAAGTCACTATCTGCGTCAATTTTGATGGTACCTAATAATAAACTAGTCAATTTACTTTAGCAATCAAACAAATAAATTTAAACGAATAAAATTAGTAAAATAATTATTATTTTTTTTATTCTTATTTATTACTAGTTTTCCGCCCGCGGCTTCGCCCGCGGATGTCAGTTATCGCGCTAAACCTTTAACCTCTTTTTTCGCAGTCGGATAAGCTATCCTTTCTCGGGTCTCGAACTATCTCCATACAAAATTAGTTCAGTAGTGTAGGCGTGTAACCAATATTTTGAAATCGGCAAGCCCCCATAGGCATGTCCATAAATCTATAGGAGTTTCATAAAAAATATGTCTCACTTTATTGTCACATCGGTGAAAGTCGTTTTTCTACGGCTCTTAGACCATAATGTAAGTTTTTCATTTAATATCCAAGAAGAAATAAAATTTAAATTTCGAATTCTATTAATCGGATTGAGTTATCAAACATGTCATTGTGTCAAAATAAAAAGTAATTTAGCTAAAAAGCACGAAGGAGTATTGATATCAACTTCAAAGAAAATCTCCCTCAGAATAATTTCTCAGGCTTCACCCGCGTAGTATTAGGATAAAGATAAAAAAAAATGGAAAAATAAAAAACACGTGTTTCATTATTTGTTTTAAGCTATATTTATACCGAATTTGAAGTGAATCGGACCAAGGACTAAACAGTTCTGGAATATTTAATTTTTCCAAAAAAGTTAATTTCACCCTCCCCCTGGGGGTAGTTTTGGAAAAATAAAAAACACGTGTTTTATGATTTCTTTTAAGGTATATGTGTGCCGAATTTGGATTGAATCGGACTTGAGACTATACAGATCCGAGGATCTTTAATATTTACCAATAAATCTCATTTTCCACACCCCATGGGGGTAATTATGGAAAAATAAAAAACCCGTATCTCATTATTTGTCGTAAGGTTTATGTGTACCGAATTTTAAATAAATAGGACCAAGGAATAAAAAGTTGCATACAAGTTTCACCCCTCTATTTAACTCTTTTGGGGGATGATTTTTGAAAATATTATTAGCTTATGTCCTATTCTAGGGTATACACTACCTACGTTTCAAATTTCATTAACATTGGTTGAGCGGTTTTGGAGATACGCGGTAACAAACCTTCACACACACACACACACTTACTTTCGCATTTATAATATTAGTAGGAAAAGTAGGATAGGATAGGATAGGATAGGATAGGACTAGCTTCCGCCCTCACTAATCTTGTTTCTCCATACAAACTTTGGAACCCCGTTTCACCCCCTTAAAGGGTGAGTTTTGAAAAATCCTTTCTTAGTGCACCCCTAGACTCCATAAGGAACCTATGTGCCAAATTTAGAGTCTCCAGATCCAGCGGTTTGGGCTCTGCGTTGATATGTCAGTAAGTCAGTTTCTTCTTTTATATATTTAGATTGAAATTCGAACATTTCATTTGTTATGAAAATGAAAAAATGCTTTACTTTTTTGAAATGTGAGTCTACATAAAAATAGTCCAGTTTATTTTCTTACCGTGCAGGGAATGACTCGTTGTCTACTTTTCATACGCCTAAGTGATAACGGTGGCCCTCCAAATAAAAAAAAATATATATAACCACCCAAATATAGCCGCAACGGTTTAAGTCATGAATACCACCCGATTTTTGGCCTTGGAAATTTTTTATAATGTTTAAGCCTGTCTTTTCTTCTATCGGATAACTAATTATTTTTCTAATTTCTCTTTTTTTTATTTCTCTATGCGTAAGAACCCTTTTCGTACTTCAAGGAACATTCTAAAACAGAATTAGTGAAATCGTGATGGCGTGACCATGGGAAATAGGGATTCATTTTTATATAAATATTTGTATTCTATTAAAAAATACATACACCCCAAAATTTTCACCTCTTTACTACCCTTTCCTATTATATAATAGCGATATTATAGTAATTGAACAATTTTGAGCAGGAGGGTTTAAAAGGTGAGAAAGATGCGGTACGAAGTTCGCTGAGGCAGTTAGTATAATATAATTATTAAAATGAATTCACGTACCTTTGTTTGTACTGCAAAATCTCTAGAACGCCTGAACCGATTTGGCTGATTTTAGTTTCAAAATATGGGTCTAAAAAAGGCTTAAAAAGTGACAAATACGAGGTGTGAAGGACGTCGGGGCAGTGTGTAAATTCGCGTAATTGTGGTCCGCGATTTACTAGGTACATGGAATAGACCGGGGGCGGAAAACAGAAATTGAGCTTGTTCTTTTTATCCTGAAACAGGCCTGCGCCAACTTGCCTGATGTTAAGAAATGATGTAGTCTACGATGGGACGCGCCTGCCCACTTTACCGATTCATTCGTGGTTACGAATGAATTTCGGTGAGAAGATGGCAGTGGAATGTTGCGCCTTATGATTAGAAACCTTAAAGGAGCAACAATTTCGACCCTCCCTATTAAATGGTGTCACCAGACATCGCACTGGAACACGGCAAGGCCGCTTAGCTGTACGGCTTAGTACATCACAAGTAAACTTAATTACCAGTTGATTGTCTCCTGATTTGCACCACCCGGGGGCCAAGTGTGTGGATTCAGATAAAAGGTGCACTCCCACGGACGAAGGTGACTCAGCCCCCCAAATTGTAATGTTTGTAATGTTTGAAGACTGTACTTGATTTATCTGTCGTCGCCAGATCGTAAAATTGATGATTTCATGATGTATCCAATTACAATTGACCACATCGTTAAAACATCAAAGTAAAACGATGTGACCATCAATGTTTGGACATATCATTATGTTCCACTTCTTTATTGAGCGACTTTAGTATAATTCAAGTATTTTTTGTGTCGTAATAACATGAAATGTTGTTGGTTTGTGCTTATTCCTTCGCTTTGGGTGCCCATTATTACGTTTCGTTCCATGTTTTGACTTTATAACGTCTGCCTTGGAATACAAAGAATTTTTTTCAAAATCTACAATCGAAAGATAAAATCTAAAATTCAAAATAAAATCGTATCAATTGAAATTAACTACGTTTTTAGTTTTAATTGAATTTTTGGAGACCTAGGCAGAACTCATGGAGTCAAAACACGATGGAATTAAACAAAGTTGACCTATAGCGAGGAAATAGGGACATCATAATAATTTTATTTAAAAGGAAAATAACAAATTAATGTTAGTTATATTGTTTATTAAAATAACCTGCGAGTACTGTATAAATAGAGCGCCTATTGGTATCCATTGTCCTCCCGTCCGAGCTCCCGTTAGGTGCGGACGTAAAACGTGTTCAAAATGTCACGGTTACATCCGTGGGCCATTCTGTTACTTACAAATGTGTTGCGAGCATCATGCTCAGGAACCGGCAGTCTAACCTTCGTTATAGACGATACGTTGTCAATGGGGGATGAAATACGTCAAGTCAAGCAGAGTGTCAACGAGATTATGGATGTAATCTTTCAAGCGAAGGGCAGCCGCGTTCAAAATATAGTGCTTGTCACTTTTAATGATCCAGGTATGGTACTTGTAAGAGATCTCTTTGTTTCAAATTACATTTTTAAGAATAATATACCTTGGTATAATTTAAGGAGTTACTATCTTTCGGGCTATATAAATCGAGGTATCAGGTGTATTAGACTAGACTTATTAAAACATACATAAATAACTCCCGTCTGGAACTCTTTCGTAAAATGTCAAGAAGATCCCTGATATGATACCTCTTTAACCCTTAGGTTACCGAGATATCACATCTGGGATCCTAAAAACCCTTAAGTGGGTCTTACCCCTCTTAAGGAGATATTTCCGAAAAGCCTGTAGAGTGGGGTTTTTTACGGAGTTTCTTTCTCCGGCCTGTGTGGTTCGCGGGAGGTATTTTATTTCCTTTTGGTAGTCTCTTCCGACAGCCAACTGGGCCTCTCCTATCCGCCACCTAGGGACGCGCTCTCTAGGGATGCAGGCGCACCCCAAGGTATCGGTTTGTAACTAGTTAAAATTGACATAACATATTGCTTTCAGTGACTACTCTAAGAATTAAAACTACAAACAGATACGATTTTCGTCGTGTTTTGGACACGGTTAATGTTAACAACCGTAATAATTTAGATTGGCCAGAAATGTCAATGACTGGGACTATATTAGGTCTGGAAAACAGCCATTCTGATTCTTTTATATACGTGTTTACCGATGCATCACCTAAGGATAATTGGAAAAAGGAACAAGTCAAAGAAATGTGTCAGAGAAAACAAAGTCAGGTGAGTACGACAGAATATACAATGTTCTATAGACAAGGAAACCCTTTTAGTCCGTACGCATTTTTGGTGGGTCTAGATCAGCCATAGAATACAGTTCCATTAATTGCTCAATAAATTTTTGTGAATTCTATACTTGACATGAATTCAGCAAATTTATGGACGATCTATTCATAATAACATTGATAAAAACACGCGGCGTAAATTAGCGGTCAATGACCCTAGCGAGCGCACAGCTGATTCGGCGGTGGCACATGGCGGCGTGCAGGTGACAGAGATATTAGTATCAATACTAAATATCTTACTTCAGTTTTTTTCAGTTTTAAGACATGTAAAATAAATAATACAAGTTTATTAAAATCACTTTACGTCTATTTTCTCAAAGTTTCCTGTATGGTACATTGAAGGTAGGCAGGGTAATGTTAAGCTGCAGTGGTACGTTTGGCAAACGCCCCTCCCGGGAAGCGTACAGTTGCCACTCGTCTCTGTTTGATAACCTGGCAAGTGGCTGGCATCAATTCAGCCGTGCTTAATGAAATGCCAAATAAAAAATAGTTATGTGCCTTGTGCCAATATTTTATTTAGCTAGACCGAGGGCAGAATTATTTAAATATTTTTTTATTATTTCAGATAGTGTTTGTGATCACGGCTCCATACGAATATTTTTCGTGGAACCCAGAATATGAAACTTACTATCAGATTGCTGCAGCGTGTTCTGGAACTGTCTATGTTTGTGAAGACAAGAAAATACCTGATGTAAGGGCTTCAAATAACTGACTAGAGACTTTGGTCAAAGTCATAATTTCATGTTTAGCTTTCCCCTATTTCTTCTGTTACAAGACCAATATAAAAGATATTTTGTACACAGAATCAAAGGCGAAGAATCCATATAACACAATTCCCACCGGCTTCCCTTTAGGTATTGGTCAATAAAACTTACCTCATTTAATATTAAGTGTTTTGAATAGCATCAAAAATGCAGTACGTACTACTTAGTTAGTTTATGGTAAGTTGGGAAGTCGGCGTAGGTAATCGAAATACTTGTCATTTAATTTTCTCCGTCTTACCTTGTTCAAATTCCCACCCTTCGCTACTGATATCTATATGTATCCCGCGCCAATATAAAAAGGAATATAAGGCGATACTAATCATATCATCGGTTCGACCGTCCTCGAACGGCTCACCGAAAAAGTCCGGTGAACCAATAGAGGCCCTTCCGGTCGATTGGGTTAGGTCATCAGCAAAAAAAAAGACACCAAGTCCATCAAATCTAAGAAGTACCGTTTGACAGTTCTAAACGTAGTACATTTAGAATTTTATTTTTTGTATGAAAATTGTTTATGTTATTATTTTTACTATATAAATATAAGTCGGGTTTTCCTTCCTGACGCTATAACTCCAGAACGCACGAACCGATTTCCACGGTTTTGCATTCGTTGGAAAGGTATCGGGCTCCGTGAGGTTTATAGCACAGAAAATTAAGGAAAAAATTTAACAGAAAAGCGGGAAAATGTTACATAAAACGAAGCCATCTGGTGGCGAAACGGAGCTCGCCGGGTTTGCTAGTGTCAAAATAAAAATAGCTTCATAATTCAATTAATTTACAGGAAAGCTAATGAAAATAGTGTGAATTACGCCTCTATAAAGCTAATTTAATAGAAAACAGTGAAACGTCAAAAGGTAATTCTTAGATTTGATGGACTGTAATCATTCCCTCTTTCTCGCTAACAGGGAAGTTGTGGTCAAACACAAGCCTATTTCAGAATAAAAAACTACCAAGATCTATAGTAATTATATTATCTATTTAACTCCCTTGTTTTGCTGTTGCTTCAAACTGTCATTCCAAGTATATGCCGCCTTTTAAGATTCGTTTTATTATTGACGCGGGTTAAATGTTTCCAACCCTCAGTTTTCTTCATTCACTAATATTTTTTGACGGGCCGGTGGCGTGGTCGGTAAGATACTTGCTTTTCACGCCGCAGGTAGTGGGTTCGATTCCCACCCGAGACACTAGTGTTTGTGTCGAGTACATTTGTGTTTGTGTCGTGTCTGGGTGTAATCTTAATATATATATATTTCTTGTGTGCGTGTGTATGTGACTGAACTCCTCCTAAACGACTGGACCGATTTTGATGAAATTTTTTGTGTGTGTTCAAGGGGATCTGGGAATGGTTTAGATTCACAATTTTGCGCGGTACGAAGTTCGCTGGGGCAGCTAGTATCTATTATAAGTATATATTTACAAAAGAAAAGTATATGTACCTATAGTATATACCAGTTATCTGGTTTCCATCACACAAGCTCTGCTTAGCTTGGGACCAGATGACCCAGTGTTAATGTCCCAGAATATTTATTTATTTATTTATATTTAATAACTTTGTACATTCACGGTTTTATTCATAAAAATCTTATAAGCTTCATTTGTTAAATTGGACTTCGTCTCTTTCTTACTAATATAAATCTCGAGATGATAGACAAAAATAAATGAATTATAAACCTATTTTAGCTATAACTAGCTTTCCGCCGCGACTACGCCCGCGTGAACTAAATATCATGCCCAGCAGTGGGACAAAAAGTAGCCTATAGCCTTCCTCAACAAATGGGCTATCTAACAGTGCAAGAATTTTGCAAATCGGACCAGTAGTTTCTGAGATTAGCGCGTTCAAACAAACAAACAAACAAACTCTACAGCTTTATAATATTAGTATAGATTATTGTGACGTTTATGAATACGGGGGTAAGCCTCTATTGTCGCAAATCTCTTTGCTCTCATTTCTGGACATTGGTGACTAAAGGTGTATTTATTGATATGTGTTCTTAATTGTACAGGCGATCGCGATAATTAAAACTAAAATACAAAACAATGATACAGTTTTAACAACTCAAGAAGTAAAGCCCAACATGAGAACCTTTGTAAAGGTAAGTACAGTTACTATTTTTTTAATTATTGCTACCCTTTTTAGTGTCCCACTGTGGGTATGGGTCTCCTCTCAACTATCTTACGAGTTGAAAGAGTTTAGGCCACTTTGGAGCGGGGTAATTTTCTGCAACTCGACATCTTATATGTAGGTATGTATGTGCGCCTATTTTGCGTGATGAGTTTAGGTCTAATAAATCAAGTGCGGGTTGGTGGATGTCACTGATTAGTTCTTAGATATACCGGTTTCCTCACGATGTTTTGATTCACCAATAGCAACAGCGGCGATGAAACAATTCACACAAAGATGTGTGGGCACGACTGGGGATCAAACCCACGACCTTATATTTTAAAGGCGACGCCAATCCGCGGCGCCATTGCAGCTCTTTCTAATTTTTTTTATTACGCCTATACTATCCCACAGCATGGCAAAGGCCTCCCCCAACGTCTTCCATTCGATATCGAATGCATCTGTCTGCCTGCTCGACGTCAACCGTCTTGTGGCACTCAGTGAGTGCCTATTTGAGCCCAACTTCCTGGCTGCATTCGATACAAATATACAAATGGTCAGCTCAGCCCACATCTATTACGCCAGTTCTTCACCGAATTTCTAAAAACGACGAAATATTATTATTAAAATATTATATGAATGATAGAATGAAACGAACGAACGAATGAATGAATCATTGAATGGATGAATGAATGAATGAATGAATTAATGAATGAATGAATCAATGGACGAAAGAATGAATGATTTGAGTTCCGACTTACGTCCTTCGCATTTGGGCATTTTATGTGAGAGTAGATTCTAACTCTCGAGCTCTATTAAAGTATTCTTCTTTACTGTTTGATGCATTTACTGCCAGTAATTTTACTTGAACATTGGGGCGTTATCAGCATGTGTTAAACGCTAGCCCTAATACTCATCTATACTGATTTCTTTCTATCAAATTCGTTCGATTAAAAAAAAATGTTTGTTTTGGATAATCCATTTACCGAAAAAGGCGTCATGTGGTAATAAATATTACGTTGCGCCAAATAAGCAAAGCGTTGATGAAAATTGTTGTGAAAACGGTAAAAGTTATTTCTTTTTGAGGGTTCACCGTGTAAACCGTATATACACGACGCACGCAAGTAAACTCTTAGTCTCTTAGTAAACACAAAAATTATGTATGATAAAAAATAAATAAATGTGGCTAATGGCTCCTGTAGTTACGTGTATCTCTGACGGGATAGGCAGAGTTGTAAAGGTTGATAATAAAGGATGAGAATCTTGCTTTGTCTATTACCTATGTACCTAACATTGGTCTTTCTATCTTCTTGTGGGTTGTTATTGTTGCGGCATCATATCTTCCATTTTGGTATGTTTTGCCAAAACAGATTTGATCGCGCGATCTAAGCATGAAGTCTACCTAAAGTGTGTTACTCGTAATGGTTTACCCATGCGGAGCCGTGGCAGGCCGCTAGTTTAATATAATTGTAGTTGCTATAAGGCAACACTAAAGTTCTTGTTTTTATCTTCAGTTCATTGTAGATGACCACATAGATACTGTCGAAATAGAAGCCACAGGAGAAGATATTACTATGGAAGTGAACGCTCCTATTCAGACACAAGAAAAACGACTGTGGAGGACGCATAGTAAGGTATATAACTCAAACCTTCATACTCAGAGAATCTAGCTGACTTTGTAGTAAATGAAAACTTCCCAATTTAATATATTTTGTACGAATGGATAATAGAAACCTTGATTAACATCTTAAAATGATTCACAGGTATTAAGATTAAAAAGTCCACCCCCAGGAACTTACACAGCCATAGTGAAATCAAAAAGTCATGCTATAGTTACCATCTCCGGAACAACTGATATCTTCTTCAAACATGGCTTTTCTGTATTGGAACCTAAATATATGGCTAATACAGCACCTCAGCCATTTGCCGGTAAGACTAAGAATTTTATTAGCTTCTGCCCGCAACTTCATTCTTATAAAACTAGAGTAAAATACTTAAATTAATTCAAGGAAGCCAAAAATTATACACAAACAAAAGCTAAAGCATTTTTTGAATTTTTGAATTTTTTTTTAATGTAGACTCAAGTATTTCGATGTTGTTAATTTAAATTTAAAATTTCTCAACTCATTGGTGGGAATTGCACAAAAACAAAAATAATCATGAATAAAAAAAAATATTGTAAAATTACTGTATATTTGAAGATCTGGAAACTGAATTCAAATTATTTTTTGAAGTTTAGATTAAATCGGTTACACTTCGGTCTGCGTGACTCTGGTATTTGGTTTAATTTGAACCTGGTAAATTGTCCCATATAAACTAAGTATAACAATGAATTTTGATGATATTTAAAGTTACTCTAAATCTAACAAAACACGTTTAATCGTTCGTTAATTTCCAGTTTGGGCTATATGTTACATATTGGCAATCATTCATGTATTTGCAAGATTTTGTATAAATATATAAATTTTGAAAATTGCTACTAAAATAGTTGTAAAGAGGGATGATTTATTTCAGATACAAAATCATATTTGTCTGTATCTGTAACGGATCTTGAACAAGCATTGAATGTAAAATCTGCTCTTATATTGACAACGGACGAACAACGAACTATCGAGACTTTACCGCTGAAACAGATTTCAAAAGATTTTTACACGACAATACAGTTTAAAGCCCCATCACATAAGTTCAAAGTTGGGGTAAGTATCTCCGTTACGAAAGACGAAAGATTGACTGTGTGTAGGTACTTCTATAAGCCGTGGCGTACATCAAGTCAGATTAAGAATTTCACGTATAATTCATACAATTTTGTACTGCCATAAATACAAACAAGTTCGCAAAGTCTCGCGTGTGACCAAACTGATCCTACACAAGACAATGAATAAAGAGTTTATTTACATAATTGTAATGATATTGAATTTGATGTGTACTAATATAATCGACTTATATACTACTTTCAGCTTATAGGAACTACAAAAAATACAGGAGCAACAATAAGAAGAATTGCCAAAATACCAGTCACCCCAGCAAAACCCATAAGTAAGCACAAACTACTATTGAATAAACGAAATAAACCTTAAAGACAAATCTGCTAAGAATAATAATAATTTTCTGGGACACACTCGGTCATCTGATTCCAAGCTAAGCAGAGCTTGTGTGTAGAAACCAGATTACTGATATAACATTCATAAACTACTTTTTTGAAAATACATAGTTTTAATAGATAATTACACCCAGACTCAAACAAACAGACATGTTCATCACACAAAGCGTGAAAAGCAAGTATTTTACCGACCACATCACCATAATGATACGTTTAAATATATTTTTTTTGTAGAATTACCGGACAAAATGAAACCTCGTGTTGAAATTCTGGAAGGGAAAGATACAAAAATAGAATATAAGAGCTCAGTTAAACTGACGTGTACTGTATACGCCTATCCTAAGCCAGAGATCAAGTGGCTGAATAGCAATGCTCAAGTGGTCCCATCTAAGGTAAATTTGGTATATATAAAATGTTTCAAATAATTGCAACTTTTGCATAATAATTTTGGATAACTTTTGGATAAATCTATGTATGACTTAAGTACTTTATGTAATTTTATGGAGTTAAATTGTCTACAAGAAGGCTATAAACGACCTATAACCATGTGTAAAATAACAGAAACTAAACCTTTAAATCTTCTGTATTTTAGAGTTCGCTCGTCCAAGATCCATACAAATATGTCAGTTACATGCAAATGGACAACGCAATCAAACACAATACATATACTTGTTACGCTGTTAATACTGAGGGAAATAACTCGACATCTATAAAGGTTAACGTAAAAGATCCGTTTGAAGTTAAAACTGTTCCCGAAGGTTTGTGTTTTAAACATCTCAAAAAAGGTTTATTAAAGGCAATATAATTTTCATTACTACAGTGACTATGTAAAAATATTTATGTAAGCCCGCGTTTAATATCCCAACGAAAGTTGTTTCGAAATCAGTGTATAACTACTTATTTGTTTTTGACTTCAGTAGATTTTAAAATTGAAAAATAAGAAACGAAGGGAGCTTAAAAAAAGTTCATATACGGTAAATAAGTCTAACAACATTTTATAACAGGCTCAACATCAGTAAAATATGGATCTGAAGGAGTTTTAAATTGTAAAGCAACTTCATCTTGGCCAATTACAATCAGTTGGTACTATGCTGATGCAACCAAAGGAAATGACAGAAAAATTGAAACGTCAGAATCTTACGGGATATCTAACGATGGAACACAACTTAAGATTAAGAAGATGGACACAAATTTAGTTGGAAGATATACATGCAAAATATCTTTAAATGAGAATCAAGATTTTATTAAATCGTTCAGTACACAAGTTGAAGCCGGCGGATTAGGTATATTTAGTTATACATAAGATTTGTTACTACATACTATTTTACTAATTATTAAAATTGATATTAAGTAAAATAGTAAAATTGATTGGTTTGGTTCTTGTAGATGAATGAAATTCTAAATCATGTTTAATCATTTCAGAACTGCCAAAATTAGCTGAAGATGATCAAGTAAAGGCGATAGTCGGTTCAAAGGTTAATCTTTACTGCCGGTAAATATAATTTGATTTTGCTTTTTCAAATTACGAGTTTCAAAACCTTGGATAACATGTACCTAATAATTGCAGAGTCCAGCACGGTGTACCTGCACCAGAGTTGATTTGGACTTTTAATGGTCGAATAATTGGACATGGAAATGTACTGGATCTACCAAAAGTAGAAGTAAATCATCAGGGATACTACAGATGTATTGCAAAAAATAGTCTAGGAGACGATGAGCGTATCACTCAACTTGTCATTCAAGGTTAGCTGGCGCTTTAGTGCAAATTTATTCACTAAGTAATTTTCTTATTGGAAAAGATATATTATGTATGTCCAAAAATTTGATTTGCACCGATTAAAATATAATTATTCTGTCTTACAGTTCCACCTAAGATTACTAATAGTAGAGCGTCGACCGAAGTGCGCGCTGTTGAAGGAGCCGATGCACTGAATGTTCCCTGTTCAGCAACTGGCACGCCCACACCCATCATCACATGGGAACTCGCGGGTCATCGTATTTCTAACAGTAAGGAAATCGTATATACCGGCAAAAATGTTGATGAATGACTTTGGATTAGTAAAAACGTATTCCGCTATCGGAGGATATCGGGTACAGGGAGTACGACTGATTTGTAATATTGTAATATTACAGAGAGTATGTTGTTTGTTGAGTTATCAATAATTCATTGTCTGTAGACGGACGAAATTCAAAAATTTTTTTTAAATAAATATGATTGACGTGTGTGATTATGGAGGTATGGTTTATGGTTTTATAGTTTCATGGTTTATGGGTCTTTTTATACCATAACTAAAGCGATTTAGAAAATTTTGTGACAGTGACATTCGTCATAGGTACAATCCTTAAATGTTTGTAGGGATGACTTTATATAGCAACACAAACCACCATACCGACGCGACACTAGCTAGTGGCCCGAGTTGTTCTATGGATGGTTTTTTTATTCTTAAGACAGTTAAAAGGTTGTTTTGGATGTTTCAGATGACAGGTATTCCATACAGAATGGGGTCCTAACGATAAAGCGTCCGACAGTGAGTGACTCCGGCGATTACGAATGTGTAGCAACGAATGAGGTTACCAGTGTACGCTCCAAGTTCCGAGTACATGTAGACCGTGAGTACACTACCTACCTAAATATTTCCCATCAAAACAGGTAGGTAATTAATTAATTTGATTCGTGAATAGATGTGCCGATTTTTATGGTTTTTAATATTAATTATTATATTAAATTAAAAACATTGAAAAAAAATTAAAAGAAAGAAAAATAAATATAAAGAAAAATCATTTACCCTATAAAATGATTGAGGTTCCTAAGTGGGAACACATCCACAGACAGTAATGATGAATAGTTAGGATATGCAAGTGACGTGAGGAGAGAGGAAAGACGTGAGGATGGAGATTGGAGGGTAGGAAAAGAGTGTGAAGTGGGAAGAGAGAGAAGAGGGTAGAACCGGGAGAGAGAAGGAAAAGTAGAAATTTGAGGGAGGGGAGGGAAAGGTTGGTGGGAGAGAGGTGAAAGTGGAAGTGAACAAAACATTCTTTTAAGAATTTTATTTCCGACCACCTACAGTTAGTTTTTTTTTTTATTAAAATCGTTACGAAGTTCGCCGGGACAGCTATTATGATAATAAAAAATAATTTATCTGTTACAGAGAAAATCAAATTAGACGGAGAAAAAAATATCATAGCCAGAATCGGCACATCAGTTAACATTAAGTGCAAGTAAGTTTAAAAAAAAAGAGCATTATATTATACTTTTAATTCTTATATTGTACACAAAAAGATTAATACAAACAATTCATAAATAGGAAGCAACAGTATTAAACAAGCGAGTTTAACTCGAATATGAGTTTTCTGCCTGTAGAATAGCTTTTAGTTTCATATGTAAAATAAAATGGTTAGCAAAATAATGTCGACTGAGTATCATAAACCTTATGTGATAAGGTGATGTCCATATTCAGCTTGTTTAGAGCCAAACTTAAATACAATTATTTGAATAGACCTAATTAAAATCCAATTTCATTTTCAGTGTTCTTACTGGCTGGCCGAAGCCAAAAATAACATGGTTCTTTATGGATAGACCTTTATCAGAATCGAAAGATGTACTCCACGTAGATTCAGTGAAGGAAACCGACGCAGGCAATTACAAATGTGTAGCAGAGAACATCTTAGGGAAAGTAGAGCATATTACTGAACTTGTTGTTCAATGTAAGTTATATTATATGATAGAAGTCATGTGACTAAGCAATTAAAAGTGTTTTCAAGTTAGAGGATCATACAACCGTAACACACTTTTCGAAGCAAGAGTAGACGGGTGTCTTGAAGCTCAGAATCCGTATTACTTATTACTGTTCTTCGCAATTGTTCAAATTTGATGTACACTCTAATATAAACCTGATACTAGAATTCTGCTTTCGATGCACGTCTGTAAGGGAAAATGATGAGAAGACCAAACAGGAGAAAATTGCGACAGTCTGAAACCTCATTTTAGACATTTTTTTAACGCACTGTATAATTTTCAGATCCACCTCGAATATTGTCAAATTCTACTGTTTATAATGTAGTAGTGGGCGACGTTGCTTTAAGGATACCATGTGTTGTGGTTGGTGTCCCGAAACCTAATATTAAATGGACCTGGACCGATAACACTAAAGGAGCAGTTTGGGACAAATCTACTGACGGTTAAGTATCAAACAATGAATATTTCTGAAATCGGAACACATATAAATTTGGTGCATATTTTGTAACTTTTGTAGTTTATTTTGGTGCACTATGTGAAGATTATATTGGCAGCCCACTCCAATAGAAATGTAAAGGAAAATTATGATGGTAGTGCGTATCTCAAACGTGAACCATGTTGCCATGGAAAATTAATTAAATCAATATTATGATGATGATAATAAACTCACCATTGATTAGATGCCAACAATTTATTGCAATTAAACAGAAAAAAGTGGCTATAAATAATAAACCCATAAAAACTGTAGTCATGAGGACAAAAGATCTTACACATTTTGTCGAGCATATTTATACTGATACAGAATAAAGGGTTAACCCGTTATCATTAATCGGCAATAATTCTAAACTATGAGCTGCTAAAAAATGAAAAGCACTTTTGCTTGACCATAAATTGAACCCTGGATTTTGCAGTTTTAAAGAGAACACAATAACTATTGAACTAAGTAGGCAACCAAAAGATCCTACATTATTATTAAAGCTTTATTAAAATATTTCTATCACTTCAGAGTCTGCCACGGGGAAATACGTAACAGAGGACGGCACTTTAGTAATCAGGAATTTGTCTGAAATAGACAGTGATGAGTACACGTGCCATGCTACTAATGCCATTGGCTCTGTGGACAAAGCATTCCAGGTTACAGTTACCGGTGAGTACATTACATAAAATGAGTAGTTAAAACATCGTTCATCGCCAAATTTGCTCTTCATCATGTTTATCAAAACAAACCGTGTAAGCCCAAACCTAAGGTATATGCCGTACACCGTAGAGTTCTTCCGACAGGTTGAGTTAACATACTGTGTGTGGCAGGAGTCAAATTTCCAATTGATCAGACGTGTAGAAGATGTATACCTTTTCAAAAACTAAAGCAGGGTTAATGATCTTCAAACGGCTTAGCAGCTTTATCTGTTAAAAATAGTACAATCTTTTTTTTTGTATATGCAGATGAGCCTGAAGATTTCAATAACCCTCACAACATTTACATAGAAGAAGGCACAAGTAAAAATATTAGCTGCAGTTCTAAATACTTTGATCCAGCTACTAAGTTTACTCGTTGGTTTATGGTAAGTTATACGTATATTCGATTTTCAGTTTCATCGATTACTAGAAAGCTGTAGGTTGCTGTACGACTAGCTGATTCATGCCAAATATTTTCGGGACACTTCCTCTTCTCGTCTCGTCTCCAAATTTTAAAAATTAATAATCGTAATAAATATATATTAAGGTATATTACAAATGCAATATGGTATATTATTATAAACGAATACTATCGCGGCTAAGATACTATTGAAGATTTAATTGATGAAACGAATACTAAACCAGCTAATTTTGATGTCATTTTAAGTTTTTTGGCTGGTTTTTATTTCGGTATTAACAATAATTAAAATTTTGTAACATCACTTTGACAGCCAAATTTGGAAACATTGAACAATACCAACTACGGTTATCTGCTAATTGAAAACGCATCCGATGCCGATACGGGCAACTACACTTGTCGAGTGAGCGATAAAAACGGGGCCAGAACTGAGTCGTACGTAGTGCGGGTTGGAAAACCACCTACATTCAGCGCTTATCAAGACGGATCACTTGTTAAGTGGTTTGGAGACGAACCGCTTCAACTGGATTGTAAACCCACAACAAACAAATTGAACGACCAGGTATGGAAAAACAGTTTCACCTTTTTACGAGCTATGATTAGTTTGGGATCAGATGACCGTGTGTGTTCATGTTCCAGGATATTATAATTATTATTTATAATATTGAAGTAAAATGAAATGATCTTTATTTTTCGTCAACGCATGAACCTTCCAAAGTAAATTAAATTTCATTAGAAATTACATTTAGCTGCATTACATGCATCACAATTGCCTATTATTAACTTCTATTCAGAAGTCAGCAAAACGTTTTTTTGTGTTGAAGATTGTGTGGAAATACAACGGTGCAGTGTTGCCAGAGGCTACTTCTATGACGTTAGACGCCGCTCTCAAGTGGGGGCAGTACTCGTGCAACGTTAGCAACCCACTAGGATCAGTTCAGAGAACATTTGATGTAACATCTCAAGGTACATAATTTTCTAATTAAATTAAGCTATTAGCATACTACTACTTCTATATTTGCGCATGATATATGAACGGATGATAACATTTTTACTACATTATTCAGACTGCTAAATATTTTGATTCCAGTATGTGTTATGAAAAAAACATACAAGGAAACTGAAAATATGCCTCTGATTTTGGGATCAAAATATACTTGGCCTGCATTGGAATCTTGGAGTGACTACGCTAGATTAAACCCAGGAGAGAAACTTACACTGTTTTGTGAAAATGACAAACGGACTTCAAATGGTTTTCTTAAATTCCCATCTGAAAGTAATATTATAGCTACTTGCGTGAAACAAGATATATTTAAAGTAGACGGCAAAGAGTATAAACTTTCTGATCTCGGATGTTCAAAAAAAGTGACTCCAAACATAAAAAGGAAGAATGTCAAATGTCTAACTGAAACTTCAGAGTTAATAGGAGTAGGATTTAACACACCATCTGGTTTCGTTGAAAGTTACGAAGTATGCTTTGATCATACTAATAATATTCCTCTATATTCTCATGCACTGGTTACAAAATTAGGCAGAAATATTTCTCAAAGTTGGAACAAAGTTCCTGAACTTAGTGTAAGTCAACTGGATGATACATGTGACAAGACATCATGCTGTTATGGGAAGACAACATTAACGAGTAATGGATATTTCGAGTACAGTACACGACAATCAGCAGCGTTTATAGATCCTTTGAATTCCATTCCTTATCTGAAGAGCTGCGGATCAAGGGTAAGTGAAGCTAACATCTTTATAACACCCTCTTTACACTGACCAACCGGGGTAAGGCATTTAATTTTAGTCTATAGACATTCCAGTTTACTTACAATATTTAGTTGTTTTTGGGCATCAGTGTTAAAAAATTATTCCGATTTTGAAAGGTCGAAGTAAAGAAAAAGGTGAAATAATAATAACAATTTGTAACGTTAAAAAATCCGATTAAAAGCACAAGAGTTTGGATTCCTTAATAGGTCCAATGTCCATACGTCATGTACTTTTTTGAGGTTGGTCTCATTTTAGTAATACCCTCGGTAATCTCAGAAACGACACCTATAATCTGACATCACTAAACTTTCTATGTAACCGATTCTGATGTGATTTAAAGTTATTCATAAGTTGGAAGGTTTTGCATTTAACGAAAAATAAATCATTGCAATCCAAGTGCTAGTTTTCAAGAAATCGCAAGACATAAAACCATACATACATTCATACACTAATTACGAAACTGGGCATAGTGTCGAATTGTTAACCTCTCTTTGTTTTGAAGTCGATTAAAAAAAACTGACTGACAGACTAACAAATCAACGTACAGATCGAACCGATTGTTGTAGAGACACAAAATTTGACACTTAAGATAAATTCCGTATGAGGTCTAAGGGTACTAAAAAAGGATTTTTAAAAGCTCACCCCTTATGGCCTTAGGCCATTTGTCCACAGTCACCGTCACCGGGACGTGGTCGGATCGTAACTTGATCTTGGCCAGAAATAATTTCGCTCTCGGCGACGACGTCCCAGTGGCGGTGGTGGAGGACAAATGGCTTAAGGAGATGAAATATGGACCACTCTGGGTGGAAGCTAATAGACAATATAATGTTCGGTACCGGCTGCGGTTAATTTAAACCGTCGTAGTAGTCTTGCTCCAGTAGTGTCAGCTAGTCTAATCCATCTTCTTGAGTGTGTGTTTAGAAAGTACACTTGTGGAAGCCAATATCTACTTCTGGACTTCAATATGTACTTTACAAATATTCTATTCCGAGGATTTGTTCTTTCAGAATTCAACATGGCTCACTATAGATCAAACATTAAAAGAGAAGTTATTCATGAGGGATTTCCCGGCTTCGATCTGGTCTGGCGTCCATACCTTGCAGAAGATAAATGGAAAAGTTATACCCCGCTATTTGTGGAAGGTAACTTTACTTACATTATTTTACGCTCCGTACAATTATGCCAGTGGTCTATGTCCTCACCATCATCATCAGCCTGTTGTAGTCCACTGCTAAACATAGGCGGCTCTTGAATTAGTCGGGCGTTATTGAGCAAGAAGTGGCTACTGTCTTCTACTCTACTCTTTGCCAGACGGTCTTGTCACTTCACTTGCGGACTTCAAATTACACGTCATGCGTAGCTTCGGTATTGTGTTATTGTTAGCCTGTTTTAGTCTAGTTTAGGATGTGGGCCTCTCCTAAAACACTCTACTGAGGAGTATTATGGGCTTTTCTGATCTAGTTTTTGCTAGCTACTTTGCAGAGATTGACACTATCAGCTCTAAAGATGGTAGCTCTACTAATATTATAAATACAAAACTATTTTATAACTCTGTCTATCTGTTACGCTTTCACACCTAAACTTCCGAACTGATCTATATAAAATTAGGTGTGGAGATAGTTAGAGACCCGGAAAAGGACATAGGATGGTTTTTATCTGAATGCGGCTAGAGGTTAATATATATTACCACCGCTCCACCCATATGTATAGAAAACAAGTATGCTGTATTTGTCAATCCACGGTCTCCGATTGGCGGGTAATTTTAATATTATGTAATATTTGCCAATCTTCGGTTCTGCAGCTAATACAGTTGTCCGGTTATCCTATTGTTATATAGGTTATATAATTCAAATTTATATTTAAGGTGCTGAGGACAAATAAGAAGGATCCAGTAGCAATAGTGCACATTAATGCTGCTGACCCTACCCCCGAGGATATCAAGTGTGTCAGCTTGGCCACCTTGACCGAGCCTACTCATGTAACTAACCGACTCCCCGCGCAGTCGTCATCTTCGATCTGTTCCCAACTGACTGATAAATACACATACTGCTGTAAATACGCAGACTTCATGGTGGCGTTTGGTTTGGAACACAATACTGATATTGGACGTAAGTAGTCTTTATTAGAATTTATATAAGTATGATTACAATTATCTATACCTCATTGACCAATGGCATAGGTTAGGTAATCGTCTTTAGTCGTCAAAGTCGTAGGCTCGAATCCTTTGTCGGACTAAAATAAGTGTTTGAACTTTTCTAGTTTCTCAGCACTTGCCCGTAGTTAAGAAGCTGGTGCTAGGACACCTTTATTAACATTAGTATATATAGTATATAGTGGTATATAGTGGGACATTAACATACACGGTCATCTGATCCCAAACTAAGCAGAGCTTGTACTATGGAAACCTGATAACTATTAATATACTACATATAATACTTTTCTTTTGTAAATATATACTTAAATATAGATAATTACACCCAGACGCTAGACAAACAGACATATTTAAACAAATGTTTATCTCGGGTGGGAATCGAACCCACGACCTGCGGCGTGTAAAGCAAGTATCTTACCGACCACGCCACCGGCCCGTCACATTAAGTTGACGGTCCTGCTCCTGATCACTTACTGCAGTTTTACTTATGTTTACTGACACTTTTCGACTTTGAATCTCCCATGTCTGTACGTCTGTCATTAACAGGCTATCTTAGTATTTAGTTAGTTTATCACATATCGTCATAGCCAAAATATAGATAATTATATTATTATACGCGGCGAACAGTGTAATCGTTTTGTTAATAACAGTATTTTTTTTTCAGAATTGAAGAAGAGCGTGAAGGTGTAAAGGCGTAAAACATGATTAGTTTTAAAAATGCTTTTTGATACTAATGTTTTGCTATTTATCTTTTCATTAAACGCAACAATTCGTGGTTTTATAGTTATGTAGATGGTGTGAACCAATACGCTTCAACTCAATTTTCTAAAGAATTTCATCTGTTTGTAGAGTGTATGATTATAAATACATAGACTATGATTTTCTTAAAAAAATATTTTTCATTTTAGTTACATACTGTCACTTGATACTCTTTTTAGGCACAAATTTCTATACAAAAATGAATAATACCGTTACCAATTTCATTTAAATTTGATGAGTGTCTGCCAATATTGTCGTATTCACATTCCACATTCGCTGTATTTAAGATTGGATGCGAATATTCTGCTTACGTCAAACCTGGAATACGGGAAATTCTAAAAAAGAAATCAATAACTACTTTAATTTTGATTTTGATTTTGAACTTAACAACTGAAAAATCACAACATCGAGTCATATTAGGTTCTTTAGAATTATATGTGCGTAGTTTGTTCTTGCTTTTTATCACGGCTTTATTAGATTCACCTCCGTCTACGTATTACGTACTTATTTTGTGTAAAATTATGAATATATTAATAATATATCGAAAATTGTTGTTATTACTAACTTCCTCTGAATTTCAACAAACAATGCTAACAGTAAATTAAATGTGTGATAAAGGAATGCTCCTTGAATGAATGAAGAAATGCCCATGTGGGCAAGTTGTTCAACCCACTCAACACCATCAATGAAAAGGTAATTTCTTATAGATCGTTTCTAAGTATGGCAAAAAATGATTAGATTATGGGATGTTTCGGGTAAACGATATAAGCAACAGCGTGTCTCGTATATTTTACTTAGATTTTACATCAACTGTTCTATAGTTTGTCAATACTTGCAAGTGAGAGAGGAAGGAACTCTGACGCAAGCGGTGTCTATTACCAGCTGACTCTCCCCAGTCCTGGGCGCCCATGCTGATTAGCTCTCTTTTGTTAGTGTTAAGTAGTAAGACCAAGCTTCATACATTTTTGCCCATCTTTTTTATGACAAATCTAAGAGACTGAACACACTAAGCGGCTGACCGAATGTGGCCAGCGTTGAGATCGTGCGTTTTCATTTATACATCGAAATGCGGCCAGCCGTATGCTGTACAGTGTACACTAGTGCGTTTAAGATCTTACATTCAACGCTCTGGTCGTGACGTAAGGGTTAGATATCACAATAACTACTAAAATCCCATACATGGCGACATACTTACACGAGTTACCCAAATTTCTTTAATTTGTTACTTCAGAATCTGAAAATCGCCTACGAAAAAATTGAGCTAAACCACAGATAATATAATACTGCTTGACTACAACTTGCCGATTCACTCGTGATTACGAATGATTTTCGGTGAGAAGGTCGTAGTGAAATGACGCTTCATATGATACTAACCATAATGGAGCAAAAATAAACTACTAGTAAGTAGTAATACTAAGTACTAGCTTCCGCCCAAAGCTTCGCCCGCGTGGTACCTACTATCTTTGTGCTAAATTTCGTCCTCTCCGTCCAGTAGTTTTAGGGTCGCAAAAATGAAATAGGTGTACAGAATGCCTTAATTCATACTTTACCTACAATATTCGCTTGGGATTAATAACTACATATCATTTGGACTAATGACATATCTATTGTTGTACCCTACTATTTCTTCTGGGTATGGTAGATATACGAAATGCTGGAGATCAGACGAGAGGTTGCTCTGGCAATATGTGTGTTTAAGGTCTTAAGGGGGATGAAACATGACCAAGTTGTTTTGAAAACGGTCTGTTTGAGTGCCCCGAACAACTACATTAGACGAGAGAAGTCACACGCACATGCACACGCACACGCACACGCACACGCACACGCACACGCACACGCACACGCACACGCACATGCACACGCACACGCGCACGCACACGCGCACGCACACGCACACGCACACGCACACGCACACGCACACGCACACGCACACGCACACGCACACGCACACGCACACGCACACGCACACGCACACGCACACGCACACGCACACGCACGGTAAAGGAATAATGCGTTCAGAAATATTACTTAATTATAATGCTTGTTTAGTTTTGACGTGACAACGTCTTATAAATTGGTTTGCCGGGTGACACTTCAAGAAACTGCGTTACGCTCCGCTCACGTTATGCGCTCACAATGAGAGCGAGTGAGAGGCACGCGTCCCTTCCACTCGGGCATGGTTAGCCCGCCTAAGAGCGAGAGAGACAGACATAAAAAGTGAAAGGCACGCGTCCCTTCCACTCGAGCACAGTTAGCCCGCCTAAGAGCGAGATTCTTTGTATAAATTAATGTTTTAAATATAATTCTTTGTATAAATAAATGTTTTAAATTGTTACTATTATTTCATCCTTCTTCCTACTATACGAATGAATATTCACATTAAAATTATTTTACCACTCAAAGTCGTTGTCACGTAAAACTTTCGCCCGTATACCGACTTTACAGGCAACCAATTTTTTTTTATATTGTTGTGGGTTCAGACATGCTGTCCCGCTAGGGTTTTAAGGGGTGAACTAAGCACCTACATAAAATTAAACTAAATAACTTGGGACAAAATATAAAATAAATAAAATGTCCGGTGAATCCGGTAGCTCAAGGGATTAAAGTGGGTTGGAGCCTAACAACTTTTATATCCGACCAGGCCTAGTACTTTCCTGACGTCACAGGCCGTCGATGAAAGCTGGACAGTCACAACCCGGTGAATGGCCTGGAACCCGGAAAATTAAATATTTGCAATGAAGGTTGACGGGTGTTCTCCTCGAACGTTTTTTAGAATGATGGTAATCTGAGGAAGCAGTGCGGGGAAGGGGCGAGCGACCGGCGCTTGCGCTGCACTCTGTTGCGATTTGCGAACAATAAAATTGTTTCTCCGGTCTTCAACACTACTCTCCATATACTAACGTATTGATGAAATTATTAAAGAAAAATATTAGTTTTAAGCATGCATTTTAATAAGTTAATTAAATATGTAACATTAAGCGCAATACACATTGAGCCCGCTGGGCCGCCGACAAAGCCCGGCGACACAACCCGGCGGCCTGTATGAAAAGTTTCATGTCGGCAACATGCGCCTGCGTGTGTTACCCGCCGACATGTAGGCGGCTTGGGTACGCCTGCGCTCAGTTGCCCGGCGACGCTCGACCTATTGTGACGTGCTTCATTTGACGTGAATCACTGACTGCCAAATAAATTTCTCATTTTAAGCCGCCTACATGCCGCATGCCGCCGACAAAAAGTTGCCGACATATGTCGGCGGCCCGGTGGGCTCAATGTGTATTGCGCTTTATGTTACAATGCGAGTATGTACATTATTATTAAAAATGAAAATAAATATTATTATTGGTAGGTATGAAGTCTGCTGGGGTTTCAAGTACCTAATTAAATAAAAATGAGTATCTAACTATTTCTCTTGGTCACGACGTAACCTGTAAACGGCTAGACTAATTTAGCTTATTCTTTTTTTGTTATAAGTGATTGTACACCAGTAACAGAAAACCATGAATTTTTTTATTCTATAATAGGCTTGCGCTTGACCATAACTTGCCTGATGTAAAGCAATGATGTAGTCTACGATGGAACGCGCTTACCCATTAAATACAGAATCACTCGTGACTTGAAGACAGGCAAATTATATCTATCGGCTATATGAAATACGTATCTCGAACAGTATAAAACATACTTCAGTACAAGTTTTCCCTTAATAGATTCTTGAGGTGACCAGAGGGCTGGTGTATTACTTGACTCTATGGGGCTGGCTTACGTCTTGGTCCAAGAATTAGCAATTGCCGTACAACGTGGCAATGCTGCCAGCCTTCGGGCACATTCCCCCAAGGCCTCGATACGGAGCAGACGCCTTATCTAGCTTTAAGATAGAATTTTAGAATAAGTTTATTTATTTTAGTATATTATAAGTAATCCTTTGTTTAAGTATACTTATTTAAATAAAATTAAACCTTCAGTAAGTATATAAATAACTACATCGTCGGGATTTCCTGTAACAATTTTTTGTGGTTGAACAAGTACCAAGTACTGATAGTTGTTAATGATTTGCGTGTTATATTTATAAATAGATTGTAAAATATATTTTAATTAGGTTAATACATAAGTCCGTCAATGTATGCGGTTTCAGCCTCATTATATATATATAAAAAAAATACCATTTATTTCGGACAAGCTACATCCATATAAATACCTAGACAAAAAGTTGTACAACTGGAGAGGTATCTAAAGGTACAAGTTGCAGTTGCAGTGCAGTTGCAGTTAAGTTTCGATCAAAACAGCCCTTTTCGTATTCTCGCAATTTTGACAACCGCTGTCAGATACGCTTGCGTCAAGTTTGCGTCGCGCGAGCGCATTGACGTTCATAATATAAATATGACAATTACAAGAATTCCATTTTACACTAAGACGTGAACTTCATTAAAACTGCTCCGCAACTAGATCGGCTGGGCCCCGTTGTTGGCGCTGTAGACATTTAAAATAGACATTTGTCTCACAAAAATGGCAATTTATTTTGTTTTTCAATGATAACCGCCATTTTTGACGTGACAACGTCTTATAAATTGGTTTGCCGGGTGACACTTCAAGAAACTGCGTTACGCTCCGCTCACGTTATGCGCTCACAATGAGAGCGAGTGAGAGGCACGCGTCCCTTCCACTCGGGCATGGTTAGCCCGCCTAAGAGCGAGAGAGACAGACATAAAAAGTGAAAGGCACGCGTCCCTTCCACTCGAGCACAGTTAGCCCGCCTAAGAGCGAGATTCTTTGTATAAATTAATGTTTTAAATATAATTCTTTGTATAAATAAATGTTTTAAATTGTTACTATTATTTCATCCTTCTTCCTACTATACGAATGAATATTCACATTAAAATTATTTTACCACTTAAAGTCGTTGTCACGTAAAACTTTCGCCCGTATACCGACTTTACAGGCAACCAATTTTTTAGACATTTTTCTACTATAGATAAATGTCTAAACCGCTCAAATATCGAAAAAAATAGCGGATGTCATCGAAAAACAAAAGAAATCGCCATTTTTGTTAGATAAATGTCCATTAGAGATAAATGTCTAAAACGCAAGAACCAAGGCCCAGCACCAACACTACTGGGTCCCGATTGTTACGCTATAGAAATTTGTCTCTAATAGACATGTGTCGAAGATAATATAAGGATTTCATTAGTTTTCTGACCTTTTTTGTCTATTAGAGTTAAATGTCTAAAGGGTGAGAATCGGGGCCCTGAAGCAGTACCTAGTCTTAAACCTGCTGATTTTTAGGATTTTTTCACGATTCTAGAGAATACGCCGATATGTACCATATCCTATGTGTTAATCCAGACCAAAATCTATCAGACTAAATTTCAACCAATTCCGTTCAGTAGTTATTGCGTGAGAGAGTAACAAACATAAGGAGCAGTAAGAGAAACGAACGTAACTCTGAATTATAGATTGAGGAATAAAGTAATTAGAGACCGCTGTGTATTGAAGGAAGATGTAGTGACAAAGGTGGAAAAAGGATGCTTAGGTGTTTGGTCATGTAGAGAGGATGGATGATAGACGTTTGACGAAAGTTATATACATGGCGGAGGTGAGTGGAAAAGCTGGGAGGATATTCGCCGATCTCATCGATGATGCCCTTCAAAGTGACAGGTGCGTAGCACTCACAACCTCTGTGCATGTATGACTAGATGTATAAACATTAGTGAGGCTAAGGAAGTATGTTTAGATCGAAACAAGTAGCGCTTTATAGTTTCTGCCCACCCCCACGGGAAAAAGGCGTGATTGTATGAGAATGTATGTAGTAGTAGCAAACATCCATACATTCTTACAAACTTTCGCGTGTATGATATTAGTAGGATATATAATAGTTTTGACAAAACATGAATGTAATACCCAGAAAAGGTATAAATATCAAAATTTTATTTAGTCCGTTTTGTAGATTATTTAAAATTTTGAACACGTATTTTTGCTATAACGAAATAATAAAAAAATTTAGACAGATCGCATAAAACTTAAAGTAAAGTTACCATCTTACAAGTTGAGAGAGTTTAGGCCTTACTCGCTGGCCAAGTGCGGATTGATAGACCAACATAATGGGCACATGCATAATAATTTAATTTGGAAGGAAAATAATAAATTAATGTTTGTTATATTTACCTAATTGTCTGAGAGTGCTTATGTATATAAATATAGAACTTATTGATGTCTGATTGTCCTCCCATTTGAACTCTCGTTGGGTGCGGACGTCAAACGTGTTCAAAATGTCACGGTTCCATCCGTGGGTTATTCTGTTACTTGCGAATGTGTTGCGAGTATCATGCTCAGGAACCGGCAGTCTTACCTTCATTATAGACGATACGTTGTCAATGGAGGATGAAATACGTCAAGTCAAAGAGAGTGTCAACGAGATTATGGATATAGTGTTTAAAGCAAAGGGTAGCCGTGTTCAAGAAATGGTGCTTGTCACTATTAATGATCCAGGTATAGTACCAACTTAAACATTAAAATAACTCCCGCCTGCGACTCTGTTCGCGAAAAATACTGAAAGGATCATAGACAAGATTCCTCGTGATGCATTAAAACAATATATCTCTGTAAAACAATATATTCTAGATCAATATATCTCTGTGCCCATTCTGATCCGTTCTGAATTGATTGAGTTACAATCGTTTTTATCATTCACCAAAATTTCGATACGTTGGGTGTTCGATGGAACACTGGGGATTTTTAGCGATTTAACAAAAAAAAAACTATCAAAATTATCCGTTTTAAATCTCTGATACCGCAACAACCAGGTACCAGTTAAATGTCGCGGTTGTGTTACATGTAGTTCCCGTACGTAGCATAAATAGATATAAACAATTAGACTATTTCCTCTGGTGTTGATTAAAGTTTATAAGACTTTCGTGAACGAAGATCATAGAATGAGTGTGCTGAAAGGTCTATCCTGCAATAAACTGTGTGTGTAGCAAGAACTTGATAGTTGTGTCTGCGGATCATGCTCAGTACCGTGTGTTATCCAGCAATATAAGAAAATAAGGCATAAATGATGACCTGCTCTCAATAAAATCCTACAAGTATTACGTAAAGCTAAATTCTAACGGTCTTATTCATAAAAATTCTGTTCTCTTTTGTTAAAATGAACTTTGTCTCTTTCTTACTAGTATAAATGTCAAAATAACAGACGAAGACAAACGAATTATAAACCTATTTTAGCTATAATGAACTTAAAAGACGTATATGAAGACAGGGGTTATAATATATGTATGTGTAGGTACGCTTGAGCTACTATAGGTATCGGTTTGTGACTGGTTAAAATTGAAATAAAACATTGCTTCCAGGTACTCATTTAGAAATTAAAACAACTGACAGAGATGATTTTCGCCGTGTTTTAAACACAATTAAAGTGCATAATGAAGATGTGGACAATGATTGGCCAGAAATGTCAATGAATGCTACTTTATTAGGTCTGGAAAACAGCCACTCTGATTCTTTTATATACGTGTTTACCGACGCATCACCTAAGGATTATTGGAAAAAGGAACAAGTCAAAGAAATGTGTCAGAGAAAACAAAGTCAGGTGAGTACGACAGAATATTTTGCAGTACCTCGTTGGGAAGTTACCACATACTTACTAAGAGATGCTTAGGTACTATGTACACTGGAGGCAACATAGGCTGGGATCACTCCACAACATTCTGCAGGCTGTTTGTCAAACCGGCATGGAGGCAGACATTTCCAGTGAAATGTAAAAGCTTGTATCATTGTAATTGTATTAAGAAAAAAAATACAAAATATAAAAAACTCGTACTAGGGAACATTTAGTTGTTGTCATAGTTTTAGACCCTATCTGAACTAGATACCTAGATTGACAGAAATCAACCTTCCTCACTCGGATAGTAGAACCTAACATTCCTACAGTGCCTTTAACTTAATTTAGTTATAGAATTAGCTTATGGATTAATAGTTACTATTTCGTGTGGCCAATGAGTTTGTAGGTACTTGTTCCGGGACTCGTGCGCGAATGAAACTCTTAGTACACAAATATCTTTAATATACGTTCACAATACTTGTGACAGTAGGAGGCATTACTTGAATTAAGTAGATATTACAATTTCCTCTATAGCACAGACTAGTTTGAGTAAGGAGACGTCTTGGCAAATTATCATGCCATCCGCGGGAAAAATTATGGGTTTCTATTGTCTCTGGTTCGGCCAGAGCAGATCAGACCATAGACGTTTTGCTACGTTCCATTTTTTATTTGTCTTTCTTGAAAGCTGATACAGAGTCTTTACTTCACATTCCATTCTCCTCATCTCAAATATTCGTGTATCTTCAGGGACACTGCAATAAAATGTCACTAGGAAACCAACCCCAATTTGAATTATCTATTTTATACTTTGGGGGTTTCATTACTTTAATGTTAGTTGTGTTGAAATAAAACTACTTTTTAACGGATTTTATCGTGGTTTATTTTAGATCCCGACGTTTCAAAGTCTTTTCAGACTTCATGTTCACGGGTGGACTGAGGTATTTGACGTCCAAAAACACTAATCACAATTATTATTGACTACCTCCAAACATTAATATTTAAGTTGCGTTCAGATTTAAGCAAACTGAGCTCACAGTATTTTGAATTCCGAGTTGATTTTTCTTGGGTTTTGGTACCAGTAAATTAAGCACTGGGTCCCAAGCTGGTGGTATATTCCAACCAACCATTTTTTTTTCCAACCATTTTCTCTGTTAAAATTAGGATGTTTTATAATTTCAATAGCTTCGCGGATCATTATTGGTAGGAACCGGTTTTCTTTGATAAGAACCTGTGTTTCATCAAATCTCAAGTAATGGTTGGTGCCTTTTTGAGTATGTTCACACACTGCAGTTCAGGATCTAAAATCTAAAATAAACCGCGATAAAATCCGTTAAAAAGTAGTTTTATTTCAATGTGTGATATTCGCGTAAATCTAAGATAATACGATGTTAGTTGTGTTATTTTAAGTTACACATTTGTATCTATTTGTCTGTGTTCTTGTCTGTCTGACGATTCGTTCGATTAAGACAGGTTACTAAAAGGATTAAGAGCGTGAACGTATTCAACTGGGTTGACCATAACATCAGTGCATTGAGGTCATGCGGTTTCCTATATAAAAATAAAACTGTGGTTAGGTTAGGTTAGGTACATCCTACACCGCATTATGGTCAATCGATAGTGCGTTCAGGCTCGTTGGTGCAGTTCCCTTTGTCTAAAACTACTAGTATAGTATTATATTACCTGTTTTTTAGAAGCTGAAGTGGTTGATATGATTTAGCTAGATGGAGGGTTGTAAAACATATTGTTGAATTATTTCAGATAGTATTTGTGATCACGGGTTTATACAAATGGTTTTCGTGGTACCCAGAATATGCAACTTACTATCAGATTGCTGCTGCGTGTTCTGGAACGGTTTATGTTTGTGAAGATAAGAAAATACCTGAGGTAAGGATATAAGGCTAACTCCACATTGGGCGAGCGCATTCTGCAATCTTCAAGCGTATGGACGCCGCGTTCACACCGCGACAATGCAAAGTTGGGTCGTGATTTACTCGCATGTTTCGTGTGTGCAGCTAATCGAATTTAGAACATTTGACGTGGGAAGTGTTCACGCAACTTCGAGTATCAAATTGTTTCTGCCAGATTTTCGGAAAGTAAAGTAACCATGTACAGCACACTTTTACACGCTCACGCACACTTACAAAAGGTTTAAGCATCTATATAAATGCAAACGTAAATAAAAGTAACATAGAAACACAAAACACAAACAGTTTATGCATAAGCTGGCACATCCGCCTCTCAATACATCAGCTGTCATTAATACTTACACTGTGTCTGCCTTTCGAGTCAGCTGTCTCTCGAAAATGTCAATATTAACTAAAGAACATTGAGCACAGGTAAAGCGGCCATCTTAGAAGAGTTGACACTTTATGTTGGACTGTTGCGTCGTCCATCGGGAAGTAAGTACAAAACTACGTGCTCGGTAGACGTTACGCTTTAATCAAATGTAATCTTAGCGATCTGTAATTATCTGGTAGAATTAATGATTGTACTATCGAGAGTTCTGGGTGAAGTGATTGTTGCCGTAGTTATTTTAATCGAATACTGCTTTCTTACCCGATAATCCACGCCTACCTAAAGATGTCTGATAATCATGATTTTAGTCGAAAACCTTCACATACGAACTGTTCATGTCTGTCGGCAGAGGAGAATGCGCAATACCAGTTCCTGTGTTAAATGTTCTAAGTTGACGCCACGTCATCATCGCGATGGCGTCGGTCATGCACTCAATCCCTACTAATCCCTACTTCCCTACTAATATTATAAATGCGAAAGTAACTCTGTCTGTCTGTTACGCTCTCCCGCTTAAGCTACTGAACCGATTTGGATGAAATTGGGTATGGAGGTAGTTTGAGACTCGAGAAAGGACATAGGATAGTTTTTATCCGACTGCGCAAAAAGAAGGTAATGTTTTAGCGCGATAACCGACATACACGCGGGCGAAGCCGCTGTCGGAAAGCTAGTTTTTAAATAAAATAAATTAACTACCCATTTTCCCTCAACAGCATACAACATCTTACTGACATGAATGAAACCCAATATTCTATTCAGTCTGTCTTGTAGGTAGATTATAAAAAAAATATTGGACAGTATTTATATATATAATATCAATTCAAAAAAATACTCAGATAAATCGCATTAAAGTAAAGAGTGGGAGTTCTTTACGTCATAATCATTAAACTATTCCGTGAACGTCAAGTCACGTATGCCTTTTATTTTATGATTACTTAAAGAACAACCTATTCAAATCTATATATGCTATTTGCAAAAATATCTCCGCTTGCATTCCGGCGACCTCGGTAGTCGAGCGGTGTCCGATTGGGCTATACTGGGCCCGGGAGGTCGCGGGTTCGATTCCCGCCCCGGACAATATTTGTGTAACAACAAAAATTTGTTTCGGTTGGTTGGTTGAGGGACTACCCTCCGTGTCTCGGAGAGCACGTTAAGCCGTCGGTCCCGGTTGTCATTTAACACATCTATGACAATCGTTACATGTAGTCAGAAGGCAATATAATCTGACACCTGGTCTAACCATCTCGGCTATTGGTTCCCTACGGGTTTCGAGGTCTGATGGCAGTCGCTCGTATAATTCTGGTAGCTAGCCGCATCAGGTTAGACTGGGAGCCGACCCCAATAGACATGGGAAAAAGGCAAGGGGAATGACGATCTCCGCTTGCATTTCCTCTTACGCCGCAATCCCTCCAGGTGACCAAACCGAATCATCCTCTTATTGCAAGAACTCATCAAATGACCAATTCACTATTCTGAAATAAACGTAATTTTAGTGAAAAATTAGACGGTGTTTGTTTTATACTTTGATAGGCTGGCGCTTGACTACAACTTGCCTGATATTAAGCAATGTAGTCTACGATGGAACGCGCCAGCCTGGTATACCGATTCACTGTGCAATTCCACGGCAGTGGAATGAGCCTCCTTAAGGTTAGAAACCTTAAAGGAGCAACAATTCCGACCCACCCTCTCTGCATGGTGTCACCATGCATCGCACCGGAATACGACAAGGCCGCTTGGCGGTTTGGCTTTGTTTATCTTGGTTTGCCATTTTTAACCTACATACATTTATTGATTAGTGTTCCTAATTGTACAGGCGATCAAGATAATTAAAACTAAAATACAAAACAATGACACAGTTATAACAACTCAAGATTGCAAGCCAAACGTAAGAACCTTTGTAAAGGTAAGTACAAACTTTAATGTCTCAACCAATTATTTAAATTATCAATGTTTATATTATTAAAATATGTTACAACTCGACTTTACGCTTACGTCTTAACCCCTAGTTTCCACTGCACAAGAAAACATGTTGCCAGCACTATCTATCTCTATCGTTTAAAGATGAGTAGAAAGAGATAAGACTATGCTTGTATCATGTTTTGTTGAGCAGTGAAAACGCCCAGTAAAAAAAAACTCGCTGCCCTCTTCAGCTTAATAAGGGTATTCCAAACCAATTTTTCGAATCTATTTTTAACATTACATAGTAAGTGTAGTTATTAAAACTATCACGGATATTTTAGTTTTGTTAACTTAGTTTTGTACATAACATGTACACAATTTAATTTTTTGATGCAAAAACATCACAAGACCAGTATAATTCGATAGGTATGTTAACTTCTCAGGTGACTTGAAAACTTTATATCGCATTTGGCTGGTTTTCATTGACATACTCAAGGTTCATATACGTACTATGCTCACTTTTGCCTCACATTTTTCAATAATTATTTGGATTAATTATTATTGATAACAATGGCAACCGCCTTTTATTTTGCGGATAGTGACCGCCGCCGCTGGCCTAACCTGGATTAGTGATAATTTAATATTTTATACTAACTATGTATAAGAGGCAAGGAAAATTATTATAATATGTATAAATGTTTTATAGTAGGTACATAAACAATTGATTGTAGAATTAATCGGAATAAATTACCTGTTTATGCGAAATAATATTGTAGGTAAATCATAAAGAATGGGCAAATATGATGGTATTTCCAGTCCAGGGTATCAAAATCAAAATTCTATTTATTCAGTTCTCGGTGCCTTCCTACATATTATGGATTAATAAAAAATATTGGACTACATAAACATAATACACGTTTAAGTACTTTGCGACCGTAAACACCAACCGTGGTCACAGGCAGAAAGTGTCGTGTCTTAAAGAAAAGCTACGTTTTGACGGTGATCTAGTGTATAGGTGAAAAGATTTTTTCTCGAATCGTCTTAATTCATCCGCACAATCTTTATTCCCAATTTGCAAATACTTGTAAAGCATGAATGACGATTTATGTCTGACAATGTTACCACAGATTCTCAAAAGGTAATTGTGTCACAAAATCCTCCATTTGAGCTACTACTTACGTCAATTTTCATTATTTCTTTGTTTTGCGGATATCCCAACCCAATTAACTGGAAGGCCTTTATAGGTTCACCAGACTTATTCGGTGAGCCGTGCCGTCCAAGGACGGTCGAACCAATATTTACGTCCATCGCGTTTTAGGACATTTTACAAACGAGTAAATTCACGCTCTCGATCTTTATTATCCTTATAAAATGCTTGACGCATTTATTATCTATTTTTACATGGACGTTGAACTGTTGTCAGTAGATGCGTTAAATACTAGGTATATATAGACCGTTTAACTCGCGTATCGTCTATCGCCAAGATTCTGATTCCTCAAGCTGCACAGACAGTGATGATGATTCAAGCGATATGGATATTAGTGACGAATAGTCCTACATTACTTTTATCTGTGGTTAAATAGTTCTTTATGAGATTTAATTAATGTTTTATGACTTTGTACCTTAGATGGCGATACGCGAGTTAAACGGTCGGCCTATAGTCCTAAGTTTCATTTACAATAATGGTACTGATTTTAAGAAACACAGTAGTTGTGTTCTAAGTAATTGCTTTTATCTTCAGTTCACTGTAGATGACCACATAGATACTGTCCAAATAGAAGCCACAGGAGAAAATATTATTATGGAAGTGAACGCTCCTATTCAGACACAAGAAAAACGACTGTGGAGGACGCATAGTAAGGTATATAACTCAAACCTACATACTCAGAGCATCTAGCTGACTTTGTAGCATATGAAGACTTCCCAATTTTATATATTTTAATAATTGGAGAATAACATAAAAATGATTAACATAAAAATGATTCACAGGTATTAAGACTAAAAAATCCACCCCCGAGAACTTACACAGCCATAGTGAAATCAAAAACCCATGCTATAGTTACCATCTCCGGAACAACTGATATCTTCTTTAAACATGGCTTTTCTGTATTGGAACCTAAATATATGGCTAATACAGCACCCCAGCCATTTGCCGGTAAGACCAAAAAAAATATTACATTAGTAGTAATAGTTTCTGCCACGACTTCATCTAAATAAAACGCGTTTAAAATACGTTTTTACTAAAGGTATCTAAAATTTTACAATGGATATGTAGCAACAGCTCTAATTCTAAAATTTATAAAGATTTGCAAGAAGAAGGATGGGTGAACCCCACACAGAATTAAACTATAAGGAGGGACGGTGGACGTAGAAATATGTAAAGTGAAGGGATGGTCTTTTATATTAACTTACCCACTTATTTATGCCAAATCAGTGAGTAGTTATACTGCCAAGCATCCACCTAATATCTATCGTTTAGAGAGTAACCCCCAGAGTACCCTACCTACCCAATATTAAACTATTATGGGTTCCTAGGGGATTGAGTAAGTAAAACTATGATAAAAGGTGGGTTAGCCGCGCACACGACCGCTCTACTTGGCTCTCGTAATTTGATCTACTGATTCGCCAGCGGACGTCTAACTCGCACGGGGTCCAGCGATATATTGATTTAAATGGTAACAGTTAATACAGACAAAGAACATACATATTCATAAAACTATACAATAAAACATTCATTCAGTCGAACAGCTCTGCGATGTCACCTGTCATGCTTGACAGATGACGTTGATCCGGTCCAAACTCACTATGACCGACAACACGGCCATCCTACGTACGCCTTCGTCCTCGAAGGTGTTATCGTCCGCTGGGGAAGCTGAGAACAATTTAGCCAACATTAGTACATCTAAAATACATTGATGCCTTCTGATCAGACTTCAATCAAACATAGTGGAATAAGCGAGCTAGCCCATCGATGGCCGACATGTCTCCCGTGCATGTTAGCTTGACCTAGCCGATGTTCATACAGGATCAGTCTAGTTGTGTATTGCTACATCACGCGAACGGCCATGGCAGCCCATCGAAGGCTAACAAGCTCTTTAAGTGACATAGCTTGAATAAGCGAGCTAACCCATCGATGGTCAACACGTCTCCCGTGCATGTTAGCTTGACCTAGCCGATGTTCATACAGGATCAGTCTAGTCGTGTATTGCTACATCACGCAAACGACCGTGACGACCCATCGACGGCTAACAAGCTCCCTGTGTGAATAGCTTGAACTAGCTGATGTTCCTACAGGATCAGGCTAGTCTTGTATCGCTATTCACACTACAACAGCCAATAAACCATTACACTGCATTATCATTAGACTTTTAATCATTGAAATCATTAAAAGAATAACCATTTACAGCATAACTAGTTCACAATACCTATCAGGTCTCAGTTACACCTAGCTAGCGAAAGTGTATACTTCACCGTATCCATTTGACATCAGTTTCACCCGATAATGCTGCCGACATCTGCACCTTTGCTGCCGCAGCAATCCACTGTTGTTGTCGCAGTGCCGCATCGAAATGCCTCAACGAACAAAGCCACTGGCATGGCGCACATAATTGAATATCACTTCTGTAACATAATTACACACAACTATACCACTGAATAAAATAAACGATTAAAGTTGAGCCACAGGACTAAACATTTATGCCATAATATTGTATACCCTCAAAAATACATACTTCTTAAAAGTATGGCGATTTGTCAGAGTAGATACCGCCCAGTATTAACTGCCATTCGCATGTCACGCTGCTGCAATGACAATCGTTTTTACAACGACTTTTTTAATATTCAAACAAATATCACTTTATGGCGCAAAAGAATAGGCAGAGGTGGAAACTATCATTTCGCCTAATTATACAACACACTATGACCAATCTAACAATTAGTGTAATTAAAATTCGGATACCGTTCAACATGATCCTAACACTCCAAACTAAATATACATTAACCGTTCGGCCATCATAAATTAGATGTAGGTTCATAAGACCTACTGACCGATTACCGATCAACGAATATAATTCCACCACGTTTTTTATTTAAAGAACAAAGCGTCTACATAACCTTTAGCGATCCGCGCCCATGTTTTTGGGCGCCACAAATCCACTGCACACGGTTGCCTTACCACGTGGGCGGGAGTGCCAGCGGGTCATGCCGTCACGCTCCGTCATCTCTGGCGATTGTCAAAACTGCAAAACTTAACCACGTGCTCAGAGCACGCATTATTAGTTCCTAACCAGTGTGGGCAAAAGTGGTACACAATTTCACTTCTGATGCAAGAAGGAGGAAGGTGTGAACCCTGCCCAGTATTAAACTATTATGGGTTCCTAGGGGATTGAGTAAGTAAAACTATGATAAAAGGTGGGTTAGCCGCGCACACGACCGCTCTACTTGGCTCTCGTAATTTGATCTACTGATTCGCCAGCGGACGTCTAACTCGCACGGGGTCCAGCGATATATTGATTTAAATGGTAACAGTTAATACAGACAAAGAACATACATATTCATAAAACTATACAATAAAACATTCATTCAGTCGAACAGCTCTGCGATATCACCTGTCATGCTTGACAGATGACGTTGATCCGGTCCAAACTCACTATGACCGACAACAGATTTAAATTTGCTCTGTGAGTTTTTTATCATGAGTGCAGTGTTTGTCAGTAGCAGTGACCTCAATCACTGTAATCTAAATATATAAAAGAAGAAACTGACTGACTGATTGACTGACAAATCAACGCAGAGCCCAAACCCCTGGGTCTGGAGACTCTAAATTTGGCACATAGGTTCCTTATTGGGCCTAGCGGTGCACTAAGAAAGGATTTTTCAAAAATCACCCTTTAAGGGGGTGAAATGGGGTTACAAAGTTTGTATGGAGAAACAAGATTAATGAGACTAATTTCGCGGGCGAAGCCGCGGGCGGAAGCTAGTATGTAGTAAAACAGAAAGGACAATTACAATATAGACTCACGTGTCAAGATCTGGAAACTAAATTTGATTCATTTCTTGGGGTTTATTTCAAATACGGTACACATTGACGTACTTTTGATGAAATTATAATGCATTAATATAGTCCGTTAGACTAGGGTAATATTGAATTTGGATAGTAATTCAAGTTTTTCTAAATCTAAACACAAAATCGTTGGGTTCCAGTTTGGGATATATGTTACATTTTGTCTGCTGGTAGATGATATGCAAGAGAAGAAGAATAATCTAATGCTAGATGACATGCAAGGCTTTGTTTTGATAAATACTCGTAACTTTTTATTAAAATAGTTTTTTAGAGGTTGATTGATTGGAATGATTTATTTCAGATACAAAATCATATTTGTCTGTGTCTGTAACGGATCTTGAACACGTATTAAATGTAAAATCTGCTCTTATATTGACAAAGGATGAAAAAACAGTTATTAAGACTTTACTATTGAAAGAGATTTCAAACGATTTTTACACTACAATACCGTTTATAGCCCCATCACATCAGTTTAAAGTTGGGGTAAGTATTTTCGTTATAAACAAAATTTAGTTCAAGTTTCAGGTACTTTTATGAGCCGAGGCGTAGATGAACCGCGGATTTAGAATTTCTAGGATATTGGGTTACTGTTATGTACCTAATCATTTTTATTTTAAAACGAAGGAGCCCAGCGCCTAGCCTACTTAACTACTCAGCACATAAGACAATAAGAGCAACATTAAAAAAGGAATTTAAGTTATTTGAAGTAACCGGAAAACGTAAAAAAAGTTTTGAACTACTCTATAATGTTTTAAACACAATTAAACCGATATCTGTTGACAACGAAAGAGTGTTTTCCTTGTCCGGTGACGTTATGTCTCGTACAAAAATCAGAAACAGATTGTTAGACAAAGCTGTTGACTTATTGAATTTTTTAAAAGTCTTTATTTATTAAATCATCAAAGAAATCTAATTAATGTGTTAGTTTATTACTTAAAAGATAAGTCTGTTCTGTAATTTATGTTCAAAAATTAAATAATTATGAATGCACGAACTCACCATCGTACATAACATAAACATTGTTTTGCTGATGCAGCAAAACTTTTTGACTATTATTGCTACATTACTCAGTACGACACCGAATGTTATCAAGGAAAGATTTACTTTTTTACTTTTACTCAACTATTGGCTATCTTTCTGGTCGTACTCAACCCAACTACTTCAAGTGTATGTTTCCAACGGGACTATACAATGAAACAAATCTTTAATTATGAGAATTAACCATGTTGTGATTATGATGACCAATGATTAGATACAAAAATGACGACATAATAATAAAGTTTTTGATTTTTTTTATCATATTAATATAAAAATCAAATAGGTCGGAAATTGATACAACCAGGGGTTGCAGCGGCAGAGAAAAACACGATATTCATTGTTTTTTCCGCGCCACTCCGTGTGGCTTCGTGTCAGTGGAAACAAGACCTAAATTTTCGCATTCGACTAAAATTATTATTGTCCTACAAATAATGATCAAAAAAGAGAAAAACTAAAACAAAAATAATCAATTTACTAAACCATTAACAGTTAAATGATTTCTGAAATTAATATGTACTGATAGAATCTTACTAACTATACAAATTTCAGCTTATTGGAACAACCAAAAATACAGGTGCAACAATTAAAAGAATCGCCAAAATTCCAGTCACCCCAGCAAAACCCATAAGTAAGTACACCATACTATCAAATCAACGAATAACCAACTAGCAATGACTTTTACGTTTATACGACTTTTTTTGTAGAATTACCTGACAAAATGAAACCTCGTGTTGAAATTCTGGAAGGGACATATACAAAAATAGAATACACAAGCTCAGTTAAACTGACGTGTACTGTATACGCCTATCCTAAGCCAGAGATCAAGTGGGTGAATAACAATGGTCAAGTGGTCCCATCTAAGGTAAATTTTGCATGTAGCAAATGTTTAGAATAATCTCATATTTTGCAAAAGAATAAATTTATGTTGATATGGTTCAATATGAAAATTATTTGTATTCAATATGCTTAAAAGCATCTGTAAAATAACAGAAACGAGACTTTTATAATATAATGTTATTTTAGAGTTCGCTGGTCCAAGATCCCTACAAATATGTCAGTTACATGCAAATAGACAACGCAAAGGAACACAAAACATATACTTGCTACGCTGTTAATACTGAGGGAACAACTTCGACATCTATATTGGTTCACGTGAAAGACCCGTTTGAAGTTCCAACAGCTCCCAAAGGTTTGTGTTTTAATCATCTCAAGAAAATTTATGTATTTAGTGCAATGGAATTTTCATTATTATTTACCGGGACTATATTACATAAATACGATAAGTCTGCTTACGGTATTATATTCATTTTAGAAAAGTTGCTTTAATATCTATTTCTAACAATTCATTTGTATTTGACAGAATTAATTTTTAATATTGAAGAGTAAATTATAATGCTAAAATGAATAGGAATATTTTGCTTATTAATTATTATAAATCTAACAACATTTTATAACAGGCTCAACATTAATAAAATATGGATCTGAAGGAGTCTTAAATTGTCAAGCAACTTCATCTTGGCCAATTACAATCAGTTGGTACTATGCTGATGCAACTACAGGAACTGATAGAAAAATTGAGACCTCAGAATCTTACTGGATATCCAACGATGGCACACAACTTAAGATTAAGAAGATGGATACAAACTTAGTTGGAAGATATACATGCAAAGTAAATTTAAATGAGAATCAAGATTTTACTAAATCATTCAGTACACGAGTGGAAGTCAACGGATTAGGTATATTTAGTTTTACTTATGATTTATGTCGTTATGCAATGTTTAGTAAAATAGGTTAATATTCTTTTTGTTCAGTTTGGTTATTATAGACGACTTCAATTCTTCATTCAAATTCATTGTTGAAACATTTCAGAACTGCCAAAATTAGCTGAAGATGATCAAGTAAAGGCGATAGTTGGTACAAAGGTTAATCTTTACTGCCGGTAAGTATAACTTCATTTTGAATTTCTTAATTATTACTAGTATGATAATCTAAGATAACATGTACCTAACGATTACAGTGTCCAGCAAGGTGTACCAGCACCAGAGTTGACTTGGTATTTTAATGATAAAATTATTGGATATGGAAATATACTGGATCTATCAAAAATCGAAGTAAATAATCAAGGAAACTACAGATGTATTGCAAAAAATAGTCTAGGAGAAGATGAGCGTATCACTAAACTTATCGTTCAAGGTTAGCTGTCGTAGTGTGTTTATATTAAATTTATGATTCTTTTATTTTCTTTTACAATTTTCTTTTACTAAGTAATTTTCTTGTACAAAAATATGCAGATCCGTAAATTTTGAATCATTTAAAATATAATTATTCTGTGTCTTACAGTTCCACCTAAGATTGCTAATGATGGACAGTCGAACGAAGTGCACTCCGTTGAAGGAGCCGATACACTGAAAGTTCCTTGTACAGCAACTGGCACGCCTTCACCAATTATCACATGGGAACTCGCGAGTCGCCGTATCTCCAACAGTAAGGGAAACGTATACATATTCCAGCTAAATTTTGAAACAACGTCTTTGCATGCGAATAAAACATATTTCGGTATCAAAGGAAATCGGAAACAGAAGTTACCTTCTAACCTTTAACTTAACAGTAATTCACTGTTTGAAGACGTAGCTGCAGAAACTTTGTTTATCTCTTAATGACATAACTAGTTTCAAAATATTTACGTTGTGCCTATTTTTTTTCTTAAATTTGAAACTATTTGCTCTGTTATTCTTCTTGATTTATATATAATACGTTATGTTACAGGCGATAAGTTCACCGTACAAAATGGAGTTCTAACAATAAAGCGTCCACAAGTAAGTGACTCAGGCGACTACGAGTGTGTAGCGACGAACGAGGTAACCAGTGTACGCACTAAGTTCCGGGTACAGGTACATCGTAAGTATACTTTGAATCATTCACCAGTAAGTAGTTCCAGGTTTTCATAGTGGTCATTTGTATGGTACATACTGAAGATGGTTAATATTTTTTGTTTCAGAGAAACCACTACTTACAGGGTTGACAAGTATTAAAGCCATAAAAGGCACAGAAGCCAAATTCTTCTGCCGGTACGACATATTTATTAAATTAAATTTTGTTTGACTATTCCAGCGAAAACTTGGTTACATTTTTCATTTAACTTCAAATTTTAACAGGGTCCTCAAAGGCATACCAAATCCGAAAATCATTTGGCAATTGAATGGAAATACTGTGGGTTCTGGCGTTATGTTCATTATACCAGCTGTTGAAGAAAAACACAGAGGAAATTACAAGTGTGTCGCAGAAAATGCTGTTGGCAAAGCTGAACACGACATTGAACTGATTGTTTTAGGTGAGAAGCGGGTAATTAAAGTTGTGATGTTAAATAATAATAATTAAACATGTACAACATCGCATTAAAAACAGAACTTATAAAGATAGTGAGTTAACTGAAAAATATTCACAAAATTTATTTTAATAAACTACAGCGATGAAATGTTCTTACCCGTCTTTGTCTTCTGGGAACGTACTCAGATGGTATATAGATATAAATACGGTTCTGAGTCACTGTCCCAGCGTCTCAGACTCAAGTGGTTTAACATCGCCAGTAAATTTTACGTATTTGCGTCACATGACACCTTGTATAATCACATATTAAATATATTATTTCTGTTTAGTTCCACCAAACATAAGGAACGGTGGACCTTCAACTGAAGTACGCGCTACTGACGGTGATGAGACCCTGAATGTTCCTTGTTCGGCAAGTGGAGCACCTGCACCAGTCATCACCTGGGAACTCGCGGGGCGTCGTATTTCCAATGGTAAGGCAAATATAAACTACTGAGTACACTTACATCAGTAGAGTATTATGAATGTTAATGCCCTTCTAATGAAAGCGTTGACTTAGGATTCATAGGTAAAATATTATCAATTTATTAAGGCCCAGCCGTAACACATTTGATTATTATTAATAAAAGTTAAACAATTAGAACATTGTTTGTAATTATTAATTTGTCCTTACTATATTCCACCCAGCCTGCTTGCTGAAAAGTTAATAGAGGAATTCCAGTGAAAAGTGGTCCTTCTAATGCCATGCACAAAGTTTTATTGCGATTTTCTCTCTTTGTGGTAAAATATTTGAGACAATAGATCGATGACTCAGTGAATTGGACCATAGTTTCCGTCATGTGCTCTCTACCACAATGAATCCATCGTTTAGGTAGGTTATATGCTGGCTTAAATGAACGCAGACAATCGTATCGGTACTGCTTATTTTTATTTGGCAAAAGCATTCGACGTCGTAGTAGATAACTATATACTTTTATCAAAATTGTCTCGCTCTTGATTCTTTCGACGTCTTTTAAAATGTTTTGCTCATTATCTGAGAGACCGAAAACAGTGCGTGCAACTAAATGGATATTTTTGAAGGCCTATAACACAAGATAAGATGTCAGTCAAGGATCAACACTTGAACATACTGTATTCTTAATAATGGTTGACGGTCGGCCAGCAGTTCGATCTTTGACGAAATTTCTGATAGTATTTTTTAAACCGCGATAATATCTTAAAATAATCAGTTATAAATTAGTCTTCTATCGAAATTTTTGAACTTTGGAGATGACATTATACTTTATGAAGTAATCGGTATTCTTTTAGACCGTATAAACGAAATATTGACGCTGTTGCAAATTGAGTGCTTAAACTTTATCGCGTAAGCCTGTAAATCATCCATATAGTTTGGACGGAAACATTCTAGAGAGAGTTGACAGCATTCGTCACCTGGGTGTCTTGATGGATTGCAAGCTTCAGTTTGATGAACACAGTCATTAAGTCCTTTATCAAAAAAGAAAACGCTAGAGTTTATAAGTCAAATCTAGGCGCAGTTTCAAGACTTATTGCTTCGTTCTTTTTTGTGTTTCTACAAAAAAACATTATAATTATTTAATGTGTTATATTTCAGGTGACAAATTCACCATACAAAATGGAGTTCTAACAATAAAGCGTCCGCAAGTAAGTGACTCAGGCGACTACGAGTGTGTAGCGACGAACGAGGTAACCAGTGTACGCACTAAGTTCCGGGTACAGGTAAATCGTAAGTATACTTTAAATCATTCACTAGTAAGTAGTTCCAAGTTTTAATCGTGGTCATTTCTATGGTACATATTGAAGATGGTTAATGTTTTTTTGTTACAGAGAAACCACTACTTACAGGGTTGACAAGTATGAAGGCAATAGTAGGCACAAAAGTTAAATTGTCCTGCCGGTACGACATATTTATTATTTTATTATTATTTTTTTGTTTGACTTTTCCAAATTTTGTTTAATTTTACATTTTTCATATAACTTCAAATATTTGCAGGGTCCTCAAAGGCATACCAATTCCGAAAATCATTTGGCAATTGAATGGAAAAACTGTGGGTTCTGGCGATATGTTCATTATACCAGCTGTTGAAGAAAAACACAGAGGAAATTACAAGTGTGTCGCAGAAAATGCTGTTGGCAAAGCTGAACACGACATCGAACTGATTGTTTTAGGTCAGAAGATTAATGTTGTGATGTTAAATAATAATAATTAAACTTGTACAACTTCACATTAAAAAACAGAACTGATAAAGATAGTGAGTTAACTGAAAATAATTCACAAAATTCATTTCAATAAGCTACAGCGATGAAATGTTCTTACCCGTCTTTGTCTTCTGGGAACGTATTCAGATTGTATATAGATATAAATACGGTTCTGAGTCACTGTCCCAGCGTCTCATCCTCAAGTGGTTTAACATTTCCAGTAAATTTTACGTATTTGCGTCACATGACACCCTGTATGCTCACATATTAAATATATTATTTCTGTTTAGTTCCACCAAATATAAGGAACGGTGGACCTTCAACTGAAGTACGCGCTACTGACGGTGATGAGACCCTGAATGTTCCTTGTTCGGCAAGTGGAGCGCCTGCACCAGTCATCACCTGGGAACTCGCGGGGCGTCGTATTTTCAATGGTAAGGTAATTTTAAACTACTGAGTACACACACATCGGTAGAGTATTATTAATAGTAATGCCCTTCTGGTGAAAAAGTTGATTTAGGATTTCTTAAGTAATAATAATAAATAAAATAAAAATAGAAATATCGGTGTAGCCGTTCTTGAGTTATAAATGTTGTAACTAACACGACTTTCTTTTAAATATATAGATTTATCGAGGCCGAGTCGTAACACATTTGATCATTATTAAAGCATTCAGAACTTTTTTGTAATTAATTATTTGTCCTTGCAATAAGCACCCAGCCTTTGTTGAAAAGTCAGTAGAGGAATTCAGACTTCATTCGACAATAGGTCGATGACTTAATGAAGTGGAGCATGGTTTCCATCATGTGCTCTCTACCACAACGAATCCCATCGTTTACGTAGGTTATATGCTGGCATAAATGAACATAGACAATCGTATAAGTACAGTTTATTTTTATTTGGCAAAAGCATTCGACTTCGTAGTAGATAACGATATACTTTTATCAAAACTGTTTTGCTCTTGATTCTTCCGACGGCTGTAAAAATGTTTTGCTCATTATCTGAGAGACCGAAAACAGTGCGTGCAACAAAGTATATATTTTTGGAGGACACAAGATAAGGTGTCAGTCAAGGATCAATACTTGAACCTACTGTACTCTTAATAATGATTGACGGCCTGCCAACAGTTCTATCTTTGACGAAATGTCTAGTAGTATTCTCTAAACTGCGATAAAATCTTAAAACAATCAGTTATAAATTAGTCTTCTATCGAAATGACTGAAATTTGGAGAGCTTTGACAGTATTTGTGACCTGGATGTCTTGATGGATTGCGAGCTTCAGTTTGATAAACACAGTCACTAAGTCCTTTACAAAAATAGCAAACGCCAGGGTTTTTAAGTCAAATAGCTATGCGCAGTTTCAAGACTAATTGTTCTGTTCAGTTTGTATTTTTCAAAATAAACATTATATTAATTTAATGCATTATATTTCAGGCGACAAATTCACCATACAAAATGGAGTTCTAACAATAAAGCGTCCGCAAGTAAGTGACTCAGGCGACTACGAGTGTGTAGCGACGAACGAGGTAACCAGTGTACGCACTAAGTTCCGGGTACAGGTACATCGTAAGTATACTTTAAATCATTCACCAGTCAGTAGTTCTAGATTTTCATAGTGGTCATTTGTATGGTACCTATTGAAGATGGTTAATGTGTTTTGTTTCAGAAAAACCACTACTTACAGGGTTGACAACTATGAAAGCAATAAAAGGCAAACAAGCCAAATTGTTCTGCCGGTACGACATATTTATTAAATTAGATTTTGTTTGACCATTCAAACAAAAATGTGGTTACATTTTTCATATACTTCAAATATTTGCAGGGTCCTCAAAGGCATACCAATTCCGAAAATAATTTGGCAATTGAATGGAAAAACTGTGGGGTCTGGCGATATGTTAATGATATCAGCTGTTGAAGAAAAACACAGAGGAAATTACAAGTGTGTCGCAGAAAATGCTGTTGGCAAAGCTGAACACGACATCGAACTGATTGTTTTAGGTTAGAAGCGTGTAATTAATGTTGTGGTGTTAAATAATAATAATTAAACATGTACAACATCGCATTAAAAACACAACTGATAAAGATAAAGAGTTAACTGAAAAGTAATCACAAAATTCATTTCACTAAACTACAGCGATGAAATGTTCTAACCCGTGTTTGTCTTTTGGAAACGCACCCAGATAGTATAGATATAAATACCGTTCTGATTCGCTGTCCCAGCGTCTCAGCCTCGGGTGGTTTAACATGACTAGTAAATTTTACGAATTTGCGTCACATGGCATTCTGTATGCTCAAATATTGAATATATGATTTCTGTGTAGTTCCACCAAACTTAAGGAACGGTGGATCTTCAACTGAAGTACGCGCTACTGACGGTGATGAGACCCTGAATGTTCCTTGTTCGGCAAGTGGAGCGCCTGCACCAGTCATCACCTGGGAACTCGCGGGGCGTCGTATTTCCAATGGTAAGGCAAATATAAACTACTGAGTACACTTACATCAGTAGAGTATTATGAATGTTAATGCCCTTCTAATGAAAGCGTTGATTTAGGATTCATAAGTAAAATATTATCAATTTATTGAGGCCCAGCCGTAACACATTTGATCATTATTAAAAAAAGTTAAACAATTAGAACATTGTTTGTAATTATTAATTTGTCCTTGCTATATTGCACCCAGCCTTCTTGCTGAAAAGTTAATAGAGGAATTCCAGTGAAAAGTGGTCCTTCTAATGCCATGCACAAAGTTTTATTGCGATTTTCTCTCTTTGTGGTAAAATATTTGAGACAATAGATCGATGACTCAGTGAATTGGACCATAGTTTACGTCATGTGCTCTCTACCACAATGAATCCATCGTTTAGGTAGGTTATATGCTGGCTTAAATGAACGCAGACAATCGTATCGGTACTGCTTATTTTTATTTGGCAAAAGCATTCGACGTCGTAGTAGATATCTATATACTTTTATCAAAATTGTCTCGCTCTTGATTCTTTCGACGTCTTTTGAAATGTTTTGCTCATTATTTGAGAGACCGAAAACAGTGCGTGCAACTAAATGGATATTTTTGGAGGCCTATAACACAAGATAAGATGTCAGTCAAGGATCAACACTTGAACCTACTGTATTCTTAATAATGGTTGACGGCCGGCCAGCAGTTTGATCTTTGACGAAATTTCTGATAGTATTCTTTAAACCGCGATAATATCTTAAAATAATCAGTTATAAATTAGTCTTCTATCGAAATTTTTGAACTTTGGAGATGACATTATACTTTATGAAGTAATCGGTATTATTTTAGACCGTATAAACGAAATATTGACGCTATTGCGAATTGAGTGCTTAAACTTTATCGCGTAAGCCTGTAAATCATCCATATAGTTTGGACGGAAACATTCTAGAGAGAGTTGACAGTATTCGTCACCTGGGTGTCTTGATGGATTGCAAGCTTCAGTTTGATGAACACAGTCATTACGTCCTTTATCAAAAAAGGAAACGCTAGAGTTTATAAGTCAAATCTAGGCGCAGTTTCAAGACTTATTGCTTCGTTCTTTTTTATGTTTCTACAAAAAAACATTATAATTATTTAATGTGTTATATTTCAGGTGACAAATTCACCATACAAAATGGAGTTCTAACAATAAAGCGTCCGCAAGTAAGTGACTCAGGCGACTACGAGTGTGTAGCGACGAACGAGGTAACCAGTGTACGCACTAAGTTCCGGGTACAGGTAAATCGTAAGTATACTTTAATTCATTCACTAGTAAGTAGTTCCAGGTTTTTATCGTGGTCATTTCTAAGGTACATATTGAAGATGGTTAATGTTTTTTCGTTACAGAGAAACCACTACTTACAGGGTTGACAAGTATGAAGGCAATAGTAGGCACAAAAGTTAAATTGTCCTGCCGGTACGACATATTTATTATTTTATTATTTTTTTTTTGTTTGACTTTTCCAAATTTTGTTTGATTTTACATTTTTCATATAACTTCAAATATTTGCAGGGTCCTCAAAGGCATACCAATTCCGAAAATCATTTGGCAATTGAATGGAAAAACTGTGGGTTCTGGCGATATGTTCATTATACCAGCTGTTGAAGAAAAACACAGAGGAAATTACAAGTGTGTCGCAGAAAATGCTGTTGGCAAAGCTGAACACGACATCGAACTGATTGTTTTAGGTCAGAAGATTAATGTTGTGATGTTAAATAATAATAATTAAACATGTACAACTTCACATTAAAAAACAGAACTGATAAAGATAGTGAGTTAACTGAAAAGAATTCACAAAATTAATTTCAATAAGCTACAGCGATGAAATGTTCTTACCCGTCTTTGTCTTCTGGGAACGTATCCAGATTGTATATAGATATAAATGCGGTTCTGAGTCACTGTCCCAGCGTCTCATCCTCAAGTGGTTTAACATTTCCAGTAAATTTTACGTATTTGCGTCACATGACACCCTGTATGCTCACATAATAAATATATTATTTCTGTTTAGTTCCACCAAATATAAGGAACGGTGGACCTTCAACTGAAGTACGCGCTACTGACGGTGATGAGACCCTGAATGTTCCTTGTTCGGCAAGTGGAACGCCTGCACCAGTCATCACCTGGGAACTCGCGGGGCGTCGTATTTCCAATGGTAACGCAATTTTAAACTACTGAGTACACTTACATCAGTAGAGTATTATTAATGTTAATGCCCTTCTGGTGAAAGCGTTGACTTAGGATTCATAGGTAAAATATTATCAATTTATTGAGGACCAGCCGTAACACATTTGATCATTATTAAAAAAAGTTTAACAATTAGAACATTGTTTGTAATTATTAATTCGAATTCCAGTGAAAAGTGGTCATTCTAATGCCATAGGTGCACAAAGGTTCATTGCGATTTTCTGTATTTGTGGTAAAATATTTGAGACAATAGGTCGATGACTCAGTGAATTGGACCATAGTTTCCGTCATGTGCTCTCTACCACAATGAATCCATCGTTTAGGTAGGTTATATGCTGGCTTAAATGAACGCAGACAATCGTATCGGTACTGCTTATTTTTATTTGGCAAAAGCATTCGACGTCGTAGTAGATAACTATATACTTTTATCAAAATTGTCTCGCTCTTGATTCTTCCGACGTCTTTTGAAATGTTTTGCTCATTATCTGAGAGACCGAAAACAGTGCGTGCAACTAAATGGATATTTTTGGAGGCCTATAATACAAGATAAGATGTCAGTCAAGGATCAACACTTGAACCTACTGTATGCTTAATAATAATTGACGGCCGACCAACAGTTCGATCTTTGACGAAATGTCTGATAATATTCTTTAAACCGCGATAATATCTTAAAATAATTAGTTATTTATTAGTTTTCTATCGAAATTTTTGAACTTTGTAGATGACATTATACTTTATGAAGGAATCGGTATTCTTTTAGACCGTATAAACGAAATATTGACGCTATTGCGAATTGAGTGCTTTAACTATCTCGCGTCAGCCTGTAAACCATCCATATAGTTTGGACGGAAACATTCTAGAGAGAGTTGACAGTATTCGTCACCTGGGTGTCTTGATGGATTGCAAGCTTCAGTTTGATGAACACAGTCATTACGTCCTTTATCAAAAAAGAAAACGCTAGAGTTTATAAGTCAAATCTAGGCGCAGTTTCAAGACTTATTGCTTCGTTCTTTTTTGTGTTTCTACAAAAAAACATTATAATTATTTAATGTGTTATATTTCAGGTGACAAATTCACCATACAAAATGGAGTTCTAACAATAAAGCGTCCGCAAGTAAGTGACTCAGGCGACTACGAGTGTGTAGCGACGAACGAGGTAACCAGTGTACGCACTAAGTTCCGGGTACAGGTAAATCGTAAGTATACTTTAATTCATTCACTAGTAAGTAGTTCCAGGTTTTCATGGTGGTGAAGATGATTAATGTTTTTTTGTTACAGAGAAACCACTACTTACAGGGTTTACAAGTATGAAGGCAATAATAGGCACAGAAGTTAAATTGTCCTGCCGGTACGACATATTTATTAAATTAAAATTTGAAATAAAACTACTTTTTAACGGATTTTATCCGCGATAAAATCCGTTAAAATGTAGTTTTATTTCAATGTGTGATATTCGCGTAAATCTGAGACAATACTAAATTAAAATTTGTTTGACTATTCCAGCGAAAACTTGATTACATTTTTCATATAACTTCAAATATTTGCAGGGTCCTTAAAGGCATACCAATTCCGAAAATCATTTGGCAATTGAATGGAAAAACTGTGGGTTCTGGCGATATGTTCATTATACCAGCTGTTGAGGAAAAACACAGAGGAAATTACAAGTGTGTCGCAGAAAATGCTGTTGGCAAAGCTGAACACGACATTGGACTAATTGTTCTAGGTTAGAAGCGTGTAATAATTAATGTTGTGATGTTAATTAAAAATAATTGACATCACCTGTAAAATTTGCATATTTGCGACACATAGCATTCTGTATCTTAATAAATATATTATTTCTATTTAGTTCCACCAGCTATAGTTAACGATGGATCTTCAACCGAAGTGCGCGCTACTGATGGTGATGAGACCCTGAGTGTTCCTTGTTCGGCAAATGGAACGCCTGCACCAGTCATCACCTGGGAACTCGCGGGACGACGTATCTCCAACGGTAAAGCAACTATGAACAACTGTTTGTAGCGTATTATTAATGTTACGAAAGTGGGTGACGGGATTGAAAGGAAACGACTACTTTCCACTTCACTTTTTTATTTTATTTTTTACTTCGTCCTTTTTGCTTCTTTGCCAGAAATAATATATCCCGGAATCTATAATATATTCGTTACTTATATGTTTTGGAACTCTTGAATTGATCTTCTTTTAGTTTTTCGTTTATTTTAGAACTTTAAAGAATTTATATCTGTCTTTACCTATTTTTCCTTTCCATTTGTACTAGAGAAGATAAATTTATAACAAAAAGTGTTATCCTTAATGGAGTTCAAACCCGCGACCCGTAGACTTCTGAGTTAAGCCCTTAAGCTCAAAGGCCACTGGGCTACGAAGTTTGTTCCGTAAATTTTGAATTTATTAAATAGTTCTTACATCAATTATCTAAACACAGATAGGTTATTCTGTTTACAACTTTACAGTTGTCTGTATTTACGCAGAGCTGCCTTATTTGCACCGTTCTTCTTTGTGTTTCTTCAAATAAACATTATAATTTTTTAATGCGTTATATAACAGGCGACAAATTCACCATACAAAATGGAGTTCTAACAATAAAGCATCCACAAGTAAGTGACTCAGGCGACTACGAGTGTGTAGCGACGAACGAGGTAACCAGTGTACGCACTAAGTTCCGGATACAGGTAAATCGTAAGTATACTTTATATCATTCACCAGTAAGTGGTTCCAGAATTTTCATAGTGGTAATTTTTATGGTACAATCGAATCGAATTCAGCCAAATCCAATCAAATACAATTGACTCCAATCGAATCCAATCGAATCCAATCGAATCCAATCGAACCCAATCGAATCCAATCGAATCCAATCGAATCCAATTGAATCCAATCGAATCCGATCGAATCCGATCGAATCCAATTGAATCCAATCGAATCCAATCGAATCCAATCGAATCCAATCGAATCCAATCGAATCCAATCGAATCCAATCGAATCCAATCGAATCCAATCGAATCCAAGCGAATCCAATCGAATCCAATCGAATCCAATCGAATCCAATCGAATCCAATCGAACCCAATCGAATCCAATCGAATCCAATCGAATCCAATTGAATCCAATCGAATCCGATCGAATCCAATTGAATCCAATCGAATCCAATCGAATCCAATCGAATCCAATCGAATCCAATCGAATCCAATCGAATCCAATCGAATCCAAGCGAATCCAATCGAATCCAATCGAATCCAATCGAATCCAATCGAATCCAATCGAAACCAATCGAATCCAATCGAATCCAATCGAGTCCAATCGAATCCGATCGAATCCGATCGAACCCGATCGAATCCAATCAAATCCAATCGAATCCAATCAAATTCAATCTAATTTAGTTTAATTTTTTTTTCAGAGAAGCCACAAATTACAGGGTTGACAAGTATGAAGGCAATAATAGGCACAGAAACCAATTTGGTCTGCCGGTACGTTATTGAATAAAATACATTTTGTTTCAATATTCAGGAACAGAGTAGGTTACATATTTCAACTAACTTTATATATTTGCAGCATCCTCAAAGGCGTACCAAATCCGAAAATTATTTGGCAATTTAATGGAATTAATGTGGGTTCTGGAGCAGTATTTTATATACCAGCTGTTAAAGAAAAACACCAAGGAAATTACAAGTGTGTTGCAGAAAACACAGTTGGCAAAACTGAACACGACATTGAACTGATTGTTCTAGGTAAGAAACATGTGATTAATCTTGTGACGTTAACTTATAATAACTTAATGCAAGATTCGCATTAAAAAACCCCATTATGTTTAAGATCTAGCTAACTGTAATGTTAAAATTCCTTTCAATAACCTGCAGCGAAAAATTCTCACCCATCTTTGTCTTCCGGGAATGTACTCAGACAGCATAGATTATAAATACGGTTCTGATCGCCGCCCCAGCGTTTCAGTCTCAAATGGTATAATATCAACAGTATAATCCTCACTAATTATGTGTATTGTTTTTATTTAGTGCCACCGAAAATTGTTAACGGTGGATCTTCATCCGAAGTGGGCGCTACTGACGGTGATGAGACCCTGAGTATTCCTTGTTCGGCAAGTGGAGCGCCTGCACCAATCATCACCTGGGAACTCGCGGGACGCCGTATCTCCAACGGTAAGGCAACTTTGAACTAATATCAGTAGCGTATTATTAATATTAATGCCTTTCTTGTGAAAGCGTTGTATTATGATTCCTTAAATTACTTAAAATTCAATTCAATCCTCAGCCGTATCACTTAAAGAATGAAAAAATAATAAATGTAGGTATTGTATCTAATCGTGAGCTGAAATTCGATTTTACACTTGAGTCTACCTACTCAAAAACATTTGATTTCATTTCATCCTTAGACGTGAATAAAGTGGTAGATAATGAAAAACTAAAATGTTGAAATTTGGTTTTAGGATCTTTATAATTGATAATAATCATCCTAATTCTAAAGACAATTGAAAGGTTGTTTTGGATGTTTCAGATGACAGGCACACCATACAGAATGGGGTCCTAACGATAAAGCGTCCGCAAGTGAGTGACTCCGGCGATTACGAATGTGTAGCAACGAATGAGGTTACCAGTGTACGCTCCAAGTTCCGAGTACACGTAGACCGTGAGTAAACTACCTACCTACATATTTCCCATCAAAAAAATTTCAATGGGTATTTAATTAGGTAGTAAAATTAATTTACTTATTACAGAGAAAATTCAATTAGACGGAGAAAAAAATATTATAGCCAGAGTTGGGACATCAGTCAATATTAAGTGCAAGTAAGTTTTAAAAGAATGAGCACTACATTGATGCATGCTAGAGTTTCCTGTTACTTTCATCGAAGATACGGCGTGGTTCTGCCCGCGTGAACAACATTCCATTTTGTGCCCAGTGGTGGGATAGAAAGTAACTCTTCTCAACAAATGGGCTACGTAGAAGTGCAAGGGTTTTTTTAATCTGACCAGTAGATAGTCCTGAAATTAACACGTTTCACTGAACAAATTAATACTCTTTAGCTTTTTAATATTAGTATCGATTTGTATAATATAAGTGTTGTTCATGTAAATAGCTCAACTTAAATAGAGTTATTTCAATAGAACCAAGTAAAGTCCCATTTCATTTTCAGTGTTCATAGAGGTTGGCCGAAGCCAAACATATCGTGGTTCTTTATGGATAGACCTTTATCTGAAACGAAAGATGTACTCCACGTTGACGCAGTGAAGGAAACCGACGCAGGCAATTACAAATGTGTAGCAAAGAACATATTAGGGAAAGTAGAGCATATTACTGAACTTATTGTTCAATGTAAGTTATGACAGAGATCATGTGACTTAACAATTAAAAGCGACTTCCAAATAGAGGTTCATGCAAACGTAATACACACTTTTCGAAGCCAGTGTAGACGTGTACCTTGAAATTCATAATCCGTGTTGCTCGTGTTTCTTGCCGTCAATTGTACAAATTTTCACGCTAATAATAACCTGCTACTGCTTTCGATATGCAAAATAAATAATTAACTAAGCGCAAATGATGAAAATACCAAACACTAGCAAAATATGAAAATTTTAAACCTATTTAACAATTTTTTCAACACAATATTATATTTTCAGATCCACCTCGGATATTGACAAACTCTACGGTTTATAATGTGGTTGAAGATGACGTTGCCTTAAGAATACCCTGTGTTGTATCTGGTGTCCCGAAACCAAATATCAAATGGACTTGGACCGATAACACAGACCACGGAGCGGTTTGGGACAAATCTACTGACGGTAGTAAACCATGAAAATTTTTAAAAGCATAAAATTTTTTGAATTTTTTCGCTTAGGCTCTACAGCCTAAGTGAAAAAGTTCTAAAAATGTTCTACTCTAAAATATAAAATATTCTGTCTCTACAGACACTATAGAGATTACCATTACCTTCTATGAAAATAGAATAGTAGCAAGATAATAAGCGTTCACTTACCAATATCTAACGAGATAAGAATGAATTTACCTCTAAAATACAGTAAAATTTGAAAATATGGTAACGATCTGACGTTTCTCTATAACACAATATAACTATTTGCTATTTTGTGCACTAATAATGCTCGTAACACTATACACATTTAAATTATCACAATACATAGGATTCAGCGTATTAAATAGGTAAAATTGATTTAAATTAAATAAAAAAATATATTAATATCGGGAGAAGTTATCAAAGCGACATCACTATTGTTGCCAGAGGCAAAAAAAAACTTTATGAAAAGAAAAATGAAGCTCTGTATTTCAAATATGCGTAAGGTTATAACTATTTTAAAAAAAACGTACGTACTGACTCAACTTAAGAACGTAAATTAAAATATTTCTATAATTTCAGTGTCTACTTTGAAGAAATACGTTACAGAGGACGGCACTTTGGTCATTAGGAATTTGTCTAGATTAGACGCTGATGTCTATAAGTGCCATGCTACTAATACCATCGGCTCTGTGGACAAAATATTTAATGTTTCAGTTACAAGTAAGTACCTAACTAAACTTTATTTTTCTTAGTTTATATAAATGTGAAAATTTGTATTGGTTTGAAGTTGGATTAGCATTTTGAAGTGCTCTGGGCCGTGGTTAGTGACCACAAAAAAAAAAGACAAAGCCGCACCGCCAAGCGCCTTGCCGTGTTCCGGTGCGATGTCTGATGACATCCTGCAGAGAGGGTGGGTCGAAATTGTTACTCTTTTATGGTTTCAACCTTATTCATTCGGAGCCTCATTTCACTGCCACCTTCTCACCGAAAGTCATTTGTTATCACGAGTGAATCGGTACATTGGGCTGGCGCGTCCCATCGTAGGCTACATCATTGTGTAACATCAGGTAACTTGTAGTCAAGCGCCAGCCTATTCAAGAATAAAAAAAAATGGCAATGAGCTGGCCCTATTATTATTTGTCGAAGTACCGGTAACAGTTGGGGTGAGCGAGTTCTAGAGTGGAGACAGCGTCTTTTAGCTCGCTGGAATGACAATTTTGTGAAAGACAGCCGGCAGCAACCGGATGTGACAAGCTGAAAACAGGGTAAAATATGACTTAGAGAATCCTATATCCAGCATTGAACTGCAATGCAATGATGGTGATGATGGTAAAAGTTTAAGTGAATGTTGATTACTCTAACACGCAAAAACTACTGGACACATTTTTTATTCGAATAACGCCATTTAAAAATAAGGAGACAAGTAACCAGATGATAATATAACTTCTGACAGATTAGATTATCATACATTTGTAAAATATAATCCATAAATGTTTAAATTTCTAATTGATTACACGTGTAAAGTATGTATACCTCATAGTATTGTCTTAAATTCACGCGAATATCACACATTGAAATAAAACTACTTTATAACAGATTTTATCGCGGTTTATTTTAGATTTTAGATCCCGACGTTTCAAAGTCTTTTCAGACCTCATGTTCACGGATCGACATCATTTTTAAATCCGTTAAAAAATAGTTTTATCTCAATATATAAAGAGGTATACTCTTTAACAATTAAAACAGATTTGATAATCTTCAACCGGTTATGATTATTACAAGTGGCACAAATATTTTTTTGTGTATACAGTTGCACCTGAAGACTTCAATGACACTCACAACGTATACATAAAAGAAGGGGAAAGTAAAAATATTAGTTGCAGTTCTAAAAACTTTGATCCAGCGTCTAAGTTAACCCGTTGGTTTATGGTAAGAAAAAATACATATTAGCTCACGAGCCACTAAGTGGCAACCTAAAGTTATTTTACTTATTTCAAAAACAACACCAAGGTATAATGATGAACTAATTTTACTTTAAGAATTGCTTTTTGTTGCTCCTTTAAGGTTTCTAACCTTAAAGAGGCTCATTCCACTGCCACCTTCTCGCCGATAATCATTCGTAATCACGAGTGAATCGGTATCAGGCAGCTTAACGTCAGGCAAGTTGTAGTCAAACGCCAGCCTGTCGAAGAATAAAATAAATACTATCACGGCTAAGTAAGCTCTTCTGTCACTCTTACAGGAAAATTTGATGTTTTCAAACAACACCAATCTCCTAATTGAAGATGCATCTGATTCCGACAATGGCAACTACACTTGTCGAGTGAGTGATATAAACGAGGCCGTAACAGAGTCATACATGGTACGGGTTGGAAAGCCTCCTACATTCTACGCTTACCAAGAGGGATCGCTTGTTAAGTGGTATGGAGATGAGCCGCTGCAACTGGATTGTAAACCCTCGTCAGGCAAATTAGACAATGAGGTAAGGAAAGAAACCTACATTTCAGAAATACGTAAAGTAAATTGCTCAGTGTATGTGCAACACAAAAAAAAAGACTTGTCACTCGGAGACTGCCGCGGTGAAGCTATTGCATATTATCATTTTTTATTAATTTATGTAATTATAATTATTTATTTATTTTTATTTATGCAGTATTTTTTTTCCTTTGTTTTTTTCCTTTGATATTAATTCAAGTTACACTTTTTGAGCGTGGTGACCGATAAGAAAAAAAAATTTTATTAATACAACGATACAACCAATTTGGGAGGCAAACCAATGCAAACCGATACAACCAATGCCACCTAGAGGCGAGTTGCTGAACTAAAGAGACAACCGTGATATTTCAAAAAATCATTAAAAGTTCTGCTTTTCATCAATAGATGGCAAAACTAAAAAGTATCACCGTTGTGCAGGTCGGAGTGGGGGGGGTGTTAGGTTATTTTCGTTACGGAATTTCTGGATTCGGTCTCCACGCTCAAGGCCCGCGATAGAAGCTATGCAATAGCTTAAAAATCAATTCATCAAATAATAATAATTACGTTTAGCTGAACATATAACTTCCATTCTGAAGTCGGCGTGTAAACATTTTTTTTGTGTTGAAGATTGTCTGGAAATACAACGGTGAAGTATTGCCAGAGGCTACTTCTATGACGTTAGACGCCGCTCTCAAGTGGGGGCAGTACTCATGCAACCTTAGCAACCCACTAGGATCAGTTCAGAGAACATTTGATGTGACATCTGGAGGTAAATAATTTTTAAGTTATTTAGGTTAAATACATTTTTACATTTGCTTAAAGGCAGATTTATCAATATTGCCTAACTTTCACCCACCCATATTTATTTATGATTTGAATGGAATAAGTTTGCCAATTGTTCAATATTATAGACCTTCCAGACGTAGGCTTTTCAATTACATCTCCTCCATTCAGTCTGCTAATTATTTTGATTACAGTATGTGTTATGAAAAAAACTTACAACGAATCTGAAAATATGCCCCTGATTTTGGGATCAAAACATACTTGGCCTGCATTGGAATCTTGGAGTGACTACGCTAGATTAAACCCAGGAGAGAAACTTACACTGTTTTGTGAAAATGACAAACGAACTTCAAATGGTTTTCTTAAATTCCCATCTGAAAGTAATATTATAGCTACTTGCGTGAAACAAGATATATTTAAAGTAGACGGCAGAGATTATAAACTTTCTGATCTCGGATGTTCAAAAAAAGTGACTCCAAATATAAAAAGGAAGAATGTTAAATGTCTAACAGAAACTTCAGAGTTAATAGGAGTAGGATTTGGCACACAATCTGGTTTCGTTGAAAGTTACGAAGTGTGCTTTGATCATGGTTATAATATCCCTCTATATTCTCGTGCGCGGGTTACCAAACTTGGCAGAAATAGTTCCCAGAGTTGGAATGTAATCCCTGAATTTGGTGTAACTGAACTAGGAGATAAGTGTGACAAAACTTCATGTTGTTATGAGAAGACAAGATTAACGAGTAACGAATATTTTGAGTACAGCACCCAACAAGCAGCAGCGTTTATAGATCCTTTGAATTCCATACCTTATCTGAAAGACTGTGGATCAAGGGTAAGTAAAAGCAACATCTTTTTAAGCGTCCCACTACCTGCACACAATACTCTTTCAGTCACAGTAAACGAATTGTTTGTAAATGAGCTCAAATTTCAGTATTAAGACGTGTCAGTTTTAGTGTTAACATAAACAGTGTAATGTTTTGTATTGCCTACGGCTTAATTTTAATCGGTCGTCCTGTATCAGAAAATTTGATGATGATTGAATTGATGAAATGATTTTGTCCTTGATTTAGAAAAGCTGTTGCTCTTGTCGAAGCAAGTTTTTTCTTCTGAGCTACAAGACGTACTTTATAGATAAGAGAGGTTTTGTTTTTCCAGAAATCAACATGGCTCACAATAGATGAACAATTGAGGAAGAGGTTATTCGCAAAAGATTTCCCGGCTTTGATCTGGTCTGGCGTTCATACCTTGCAGAAAGTAAATGGAAACGTCATACCCCGCTATTTATGGAAGGTAACTTTAAAAAAACCTACATAATTTTTTCTTCGTTTTGTAGTAAAAAAAATTCAGTGAAACATATTTAAATTTATTAAACTATTTTGTTTTCATTTCTTGGTAGTAGATAGAAATATATACCATTTTATAAGGCGTCTGCAATTTTCGACAGAGTATTAAGACGGACCGTTAGCCACTAGTCTAGAGGCTCCTCATCTTTGTATGTGTTATAGATTCACACTTATCCATATTTACCGATCTAAATGGGCCCTCTAGTAATGTGGACTAGACTTTGTAGAATTCAAAATTAAAATTTTAGGTGTTGGTCACCAAGAAGAAGAGTACAGTTGCAATCGTTCACATAAATACTGCTGACCCTACTCCCGAAGATATCAAGTGTAAGGTGACCAAGCTGTCGTCGGTATGTTCCAATCTGATCGATGAGTACACATACTGCTGTGAATACGCAGACTTCATGGTGGCGTTTGGCTTGGAGCACAATACTGGTATTGGACGTAAGTAATATGCTTTAATGAAGGTCTTATTACAATTGATGTAGTTATCTACATTTTATATTTCTCAGTGACCACCTCGTTAGAGTAGGGTACCTATAGTGTGTTCATCTTTAGCCGTTTATGTTGTAGATTGAAATTTCGCGAGCGACCAAAAAAAGTAATGGGCTCTTTAACTATGTCAACAATTAGACAACGTGGTACGTTGAACGGGTGGTTCGGTCCGGCGCAGCGGCTTCTAACTCCGTTCTTCTACTGTAGTCAGTCTTCCCATCGTACAACCACAGCCAAATTATGACAGCTGAGAAATTAAAATCAAATTACGATTCATGAACCAAATAGGTAGTGACCATTTTGTAAATAATTGTTTTTTTTTCAGAACGCCCGTCAACTGGAAAGGTTTAGAATAAGTTTAGATTTAGTATTTTCTAAAATTAACGAGAATACTACACATTCAAATAAAACTATCGAGCAGTGGATTGAACAGTATACCCGTGACCATGAAGTCTGAAAACTTTGAAACGTCTCGATCGGGATATAAAATAAAAAATAAACTGCAATAGAATCTGTTTTAAAGTAGTTTTATTTCAAAAGTTCAGATATATAAATTCTTTTTAAGTAATACCTGCTACATAGGCCGACCGTTTAACTAGCGTATCGCCATCTGAGGTACAAAGTCATAAAACATTTATTAAATCTCTTAAAGAACTTTTTAACCAAAGATAAAAGTAATGTAAGACTCTTTATCACTAATATCCATATCTGTCTGTGGAGCTTGAGGAGTCAGAATCTTGGCGATAGGCGATACGCAAGTTAAACGGTCTATCTATAGTTTTTGCTTATTATGTTGGTATAAACTATACTATTATAGTAGTATGTATTATACTAGTATAGTATTATATTATCTGTATAAATAAATGCCTCATAATTACGGTCAAGAAGTAAGTCAATACATCGTCGGCTGTAAACAGGCAATGATGTCTTGCTTACGTCCGTTGCGTTGTAAACCCGATTCTTTCTAATATCTATAATCTTACCTATTTTAGTATTGTCTTAGATTTACGCGAATATCACACATTGAAATAAAACTACTTTTTAACGGATTTTATCGCGGTTTATTTCTTCATGTTCACCCGTGAACATGAAGTCTGAAAAGACTTAAACGTCGGGATCTAAAATCTAAAATAAACCGCGATAAAATCCGTTAAAAAGTAGTTTTATTCCTTACCTATTTTGTGCAAACTTATAAACATTAAAATCATTTATGAAACTTTGTGGTTATTATTGAATTATCCTTAGAGAAACTTCAGTTAGCCTCGAGGTATTAATGTTTTCTAAAATGTACTATTTTCTGAGAAAAATATTTAAACTATTGCTCAACTCATGACGTCATATTTTTGACACACTAAAAAGCAAAAAGTTACTATCTTTTTCAATTACTTACTATTTAAGCTACTAGGTCCAGGAAGGAAGATGCGATTTGATAGAGACAAGTACGAGAGATAGAGGAAGAATCAAATTGGTAGAATAGGCGATTAAGTTAATATCATACGACGGTGGCGTGGTCGGTGGCATGGTCAGATACTTGTTTATCACGCCGCAGGTCGTGGGTTCGATTCCCACCCGAGACAAACATTTGTTTGATGAACATGTCTGTTTGTATCGAGTCTTGGTGTAAATATCCATTAAATGTGTAGATTTACAAATAAAAGTATTATAGGTATGTATTATGTTTAGTATATACCAGTTATCTGGTTTCCTAAACACAAGCTCTGCTTAGCTTGGAACCAGATGACCGTGTGTGTTAATGTCTCAGAAAATTTATTTATTTATTTATATTTATTTTCACAGTTACTTAAATAGCGACAGTCATTTTTATTTATAACTAGTTTTTATTCATTCATACATTCATTCACCTATTCGAACATTTCAAAACTAAATTCAAAAATTGAGTGTCGCATTTGGAGAACAATAATTAATTTCATTTCACCTATTAGTGAAACTAAAATAAAAAAAATAGACGGAAATATAGGCACAAATATAGCGAGCAAAAATTAAACCTTTAACTGCAAAATAACCTAATAAACATGTTAAAAAATAAACTATAGAATTGTAGCTCTAAAAATACCGATACGTACATACAACATTGATACCCTTTCAACTTTCACAGCCCTTTTTTTCTAATTAAAAAGCATGCACAAGTACCAAGTCTCATTTAAATCGGTTCAGTAGTTTTGGCGTGAAAGCGCGACAGACAGACACAGTTACTTTCGCATTTATAATATTAGCATAGTATTATATTATCTGTGATATTAGTAAAGCTTAGTAAGATTGAAATAAACCTTTTTTATAACGGATAATATCGCGGTTTTTTTTTGAAACGTCGGGATCTAAAAGCTAAAATAAAATGCGATAAAGTTTGTTATAAAATAGTTTTATTTTAATGTGTTAAATTAGCGTAAATCTAAGACAATACTCAGATTACTAAGGATTATTTTCGGTGAAGATTAATAAAACATTGGCATTAGACAATTATTACAATACCTATAATAATTATTGTATCATTGCAAAATAAATAAAGGCTAAAATTAATGTTCATGATGAACAATGTGTAAGAATCACGACACATTAGCTGCAACTTATACAAAGAGCCACAGTAAACAGAAAGGTTAGAGAGGAGTTTCCGCATAACGTTCTGTGTGCGCGAATAACACAATAAAATGCTATAGGCCGACCATTTAACTCACGTATCGCTATCTGAGGTACAAAGTCATAAAACATTAATTAAATCTCTTAAATAACTATTTAACAACAGATAAAAGTAATGCAAGACTATTCGTCACTAATATCCATATCGCTAGAATCATCGTCACTGTCTGTGCAGCTTGAGGAGTCAGAATCTTGGCGATAGGCGATACGCGAGTTAGACGGTCGGCCTATAATTAAGTATTGTAAACGCCCTACTCTTGGCAAAAAAGAGAGGTGTTATAAGTCTTTTGTGTGTATTTGTGGACAATTTTACTGTCTCGTAGCTCCTAAATAGTAGGAACGAATTTAATGATATTTTTTTATTTGTAAACTGAAATTATCGGAATCATTCTTAGTCAGTATTAAATGTAGAGTCCTAAAAAGCCTATTTAGTCTTGAAGGACCGTGAATAAAAAGCAAAGACTTCAACACTATAGTTAGATGTATTCTCAAAAGACAAAATACAGGTTCATGCCCGAGCTTTCAGCAGGAAGAGAGTAAGGTGTCACAAACATATTATAAAGCATGACACCGTTAAAGATTTTACGAACATAGACAATATTAACATAAGGTTACATTTTTAACAAGTCTATTTGGGATTATTTGAAAATTATTTGAAAACTAGCTGAAATAGTAAATCAACTGCAATCTAATCCCAAACTTCATTTAAAAAATACATATTGATTACATAGATGGGTAGATTCAAATTGTTCAATTTAACAACTGGTGAAACAGCCCATTAAAATCATACTAACTTACTAGTAACATTTATAATCTATATATATAAAAATCAATGCCACTTTTCGTTGTCATTTTATAACTCAAAAACGGGCTTACCTATTCAAACCAAATGTTTAGGCATTGTTCGGACTATTTAGTAAATGGTTGATGTGAAGTTTGCACAAAATCGGTTGAGCGGTTCTTTATTTATCAAATTTTTTGTAAATTGTTGAGTGGGGTGAAGCTACCCGGGCGAAGCTGGGGCGGGTTGCTAGTAAAGAATAAATAAGATTGACGTTTTCATGTGGAATCGCATTCTAAAAGAAATACTTAAATGATTTATAGTAGCAAAAAATATACCAATCAAATTGAAAACCTTCTCGTGAATATTACACAATTATTTTTTATTATTTTGTCCCATATTTATTATTATTACTTAATGTCCCAGAATATTTATTCTGGGACATTAAGTATTTAATATTATAATATTATATTAAATAAGAAATGCTATTTTTCTGTTAGACTAACACTATAAAATGATAACACCTCACCTGAGTTCATGAGAAATGGACATGACTTCTGGCTATATGTGTCGCAGCGCGTAACCTATAAACGTAGCAAGCTGTTGTCTAAACAGGCGGTTAGGTGTCACTTCAGTCACTATTGATAGCACAAGGCCTGTCAGTTGTCAAACTTACAAGAGTTATCTTGTAAGTTGTGTCTGTGATTTTCATTGTTACAACAGGGTACAATGTCTATGAAGTCGGTTGGGTGAGCACGTGGTGTGTGAAAACCGAACTTGTCCGCACGAAATCTCACTTCAACCCTTTTCTTTAGTGTCCCACTGCTGGGCACGGGTGTTCTCTCAACTATCTTATGAGTTGATGGAGTTTAGGTCTTAATCCACACACGCTGGCCAAGTGCGGGTTGGAGGATGTCACATGTCCTTGAATGATTAGTTCTTGGACATGCCGGTTTCCTCACGATGTTTTCCTTCGCCGATATTGAGCAGCGGAGATGAAACAATTCACACAAAGATGTGTGGGCACGACCAGGATTCGAACACACGACCTTATTTTTCTAAGGCGAGGCCCGTACCGCTGCGCCACCGCTGCTGAGGTGCATCTGGTGATCGTCGGCCATATGAGCTCGCCGATATAATTGTATTTTACGCATGAAAAAAATATTGATACTTAATTTTGTTCTAAATTAAGATTGGTAGACAGGTACATGATTGAAAATAAAACATATTTTTTATCAGTTATGTATTTACAAATAAAATAAGTTTCCTTTCTGTTATTAATTTACTATGTGCCTTAATTATACTACAAACCCCTGACCTTTAATTTTTGTAATACTTGCATTTTGGATGGACGTAACAATCGGCTGTTTTAAGACATTGTATGCACGTACCAAATTACATATTGCAAAATGAAATCAATAATTTTCGGTCAATCATTGACTTAATTTGGGAATCTTATAGTTAAATAAATAATAAATAAATAAATATCTTGGGACATTAACACACACGGTCATCTGGTCCCAATCTAAGCAGAGCTTGTGTTATGGAAACCAGATAACTGGTATATACTATACATACAATACTTTTGTTTTGTAAATATATACTTATAATAGATATTCACACCCAGACTCGACACAAACACAAATGTTCTCATCACTAATGTTTGTCTCGGGTGGGAATCGAACCCACGAACTGCGGCGTGAAAAGCAAGTATCTTACCGACCACGCCACCGGCCCGTCAAAGTTTTTTTGATAGTATGATTTACATACGAACCATTTATCAATCAGACATATCAAACTAGGAAAATGGAGTCAGCAAGGTCTATTACAGTATATTAAGCCTTATAATATAAAATACCTTCCTTGTCGTACCTACACCTCTTTGTGAAAATTGATAAATGGCCGCTGCTCAAAATTAGGGAAAAAATGAATGGTGAGAAACCGGCATGATTAGGGATTGAACCCGCGACCTATATTTCAATGTCAAGACTGATATCTATCCACCACCACTGCTCATAGAACTAATAATTGGAAGACATATGTCAACTGCCAACCCACACTTGGCCAGTGTATATGGATTAAGGCCACCACTCTCAACTCTTGACATAGTTGAGAGAAGACCCGTGCCCAGCAGTGGGACACTGAATGGTTGTTACTTTAATTTTTGACGGGCCGGTTGCGTGGTCGATAAGATACTTGCTTTTCACGCCGCAGGTCGTGGGTTGGATTCCCACCCGAGACCAACATTAGTGATGAACATTTTTGTTTGTGTCGAATCTGGGTGTAAATATCTAATAAAAGTATATAGTATATACCAGTTATCTAGTTTCCATAACACAAGCTCTGCTTAGCTTGGGACCCTGATGACCGTGTGTGTTAATGTCCCAGAATATTTATTTTATTTATTTTTTAACCGACTTTTAAAAGGAGGAGGTTATCAATTCGACTGTATGTTTTTTTTATGTTTGTTACCTCAGAACTTTCGAATGGGTGAACCGATTTTGATAATTTTTTTTAATTGAAAGCTGATGCTTCCCGTGTGGTCCCATTTCAGTTTGGTTTAGTTCTGAGAATGGCATCCATGAAGTCGGTTTTTTTTTATTAATATTTTAACTTAATGTTATTTATTTACTAGTTTTCCGCCCGCGGCTTCGCCCGCGGATGTCGGTTATCGCGCTAAACCATTGATCTCTTTTTTCGCAGTCGGATAAAACTATCCTTTCCCGGGTCTCGAACTATCTCCATACAAAATTAGTTCAGTAGTGTAGGCGTGTAAGCAACATTTTGAAATCGGCAAGCACCCATAGGTATATCCTTAAATCTATAGGGGTTTCTTAAAAAATACTACGTCTCTTAGACCATGATCATTGTAAGTTTTTCATTCAATATTTAAGAAGAAATAAAATTTAAATTTCGAATTCTAATAATCAATCTGAGTTATCAAACGTCATTGTGTCAAAATAAAAAGTAATTTAGCTAAAAAGCACGAAGGAGTATTGATATCAACTTTGAAGAAAATCAAACTCAGAATAATTTCGCAGGCTTCTCCCGCGTAATATTAGGATAAAAATAAAAAAAATTGGAAAAATATAAAACACGTGTTTCATTATTTGTTTTAAGCTTTATTTATACCGAATTTGAAGTGAATCGGACCAAGGACTAAACAGTTATGGAATATTTAGTATTTCCAAAAAAACTCATTTAACACCCCCACCAGGGGTAGTTTTGGAAAAATAAAAAACACGTGTTTCATGATTTCTTTTAAGGTATATGTGTGCCGAATTTGAAGTGGATCGGACTTCAGACTATACAGATACAGAGAAACTTTAATTTTTACCATTAATACTCATTATCCACACCTCATAGAGGTAATTATGAAAAAATAAAAAACCCGTATCTCATCATTTTTCTTAAGGTTTATGTGTACCGAATTTTAAATGAATAGGACCAAGGAATAAAAAGTTGCATACAAACTTTACCCCTCTATTTAACCCTCTTAAGGGATGATTTTTGAAAATATTGTTAGCCTATGTCCGATTCTAGGGTATACACTACTTACATTTCAAATTTCAATAAAATCGGTTGAGCGGTTATGGAGATACGCGGTAACAAACCTTCACACACACACACTTACTTTCGCATTTATAATATTAGTAAGATAAGATTCATAGAATTATCACATCAACAATACATATAACGAAATCACAGTATTAATATTGAAGGAATATTATATGTGATTGACTGTAATTAATTTCTTCATCTAATGCCTTTAACGTTTAACATCGTATGTTATGGCGTTGTATAAAATAATTGAAATACTCGTATCTTACAATTAAAATTTAGTGTTGCAATAAACATCGTTCTCACGATTCGATTTATCGAGAAGATGCTGTCTAGACATTATTCGACAGTGTTAAAGTAGATTTTTGTTCACTTAGTGAAAATAATTGAGAGACTAGGAAAAGAGAATATTAAATTATTTTTGTAATTTTAATGCAAATAAAATCCGTCCGTGAATCGGTATATTGGGCAGGTGAGTTCCACTGTAGACTACATCGTTGCTTAACATCAGGCAAGCTGTAGTCAAGCACATGCCTTTTTTTTAAATAAAAAAAGATCTCCATCGCTGCCACCAGATTTACGAAATTATCTTTTGTTTAAAATAGGTATATTCAGAAACTGTACTATTTAGAATTGAATTCGTTTATTCATTTTTTGTGAAATGCCTTTAACAAAATCATTGCATTCGCCCGTCCAAGAGGGTTATTTTTAGCGTTGATATCAATATTAGATAAAGATAAAGATCATTTTTTCGCTATAACATGTGTAGAAATAATATTCAGGTGTTAAAAAAATATAATATAGCAGGCCCAACATGTTTGGTCTATTTTCAGACATGCAAATATCATATAAAAATAAAATTTATGTCATATCTATCGATGAGAAAATTAATCAATAAAAATCAAAGAATAAAATTATTAAAAATAAATTAATATTAAATTATTACAATTATTCATCTATAAATTCATTCATTGTATAATAACATTTTGATAATAACATTTGTTTTAGTATAAGTTTAAATACATTTAAATTAAGTTCCCTATATGAAGTAGGCAGTATATTAAAGATTTTTGGTGCCATATAGGGTATGCTTTTTCTCATCAGTGCTGTTACTAGGTAATCTAAAAATATTAATATCAATTTAAGAATATCGATATTGACGCTACAGTTACCCATCTCTATCTAGTGGACTCTAAGCGGATGTGGTCAGAGTAGCCTTCACTGCGCGTGCCCTTTCAACTGAGCAGATGAGTCTGTTTACCGTACAAGGCGCTCCTAGTCTTACTTTTGTTAAAGATTAATTGAAACAGGTTATGTTTTCCCATAACATAAGTAATAAATTGGAAGCTTATTAAATAATAGACAAGTTTTATGTTATTTGATGTAATTAAATAAAATAAAAAAATAGGAGGAATTCTAGTTACATAATGTCGCAGTGCAGCTAAAAGTGTTTTTTATTCTGCGATAGGCTGGCGCTTGACTACAACTTGCCTGATGTTAAGCAATGATGTTGTCCACGACGGAACGCGCCAGCCTAGTATATCGGTGAGAAGGTGGCAGTGGAATGAGAACCATATGGTTAGAAACCTTAAAGGAGCAACATCTCCGACCCACCCTCTCTGTACGGTGTCACTATACATTGCACCGGAACACGGCGAGGCTACTCGGCGGTGCGGCTTTGTCTGGTGGGTGGTCACTAACCACGGCCGAAGCCTAACCACCAGTAGATTGTCACCTGATTAGCACCACCCGGGGACCACGTGTGAGGATTCAATTAAGGGTAGACACCCACGGACGAAGGTGACTCAGCCCCCATGTTATTCTCTTCTATCTACACCTTTGGTTATTAAAGGTGTTGAGTTTCTTTATCATCAATAACAGTATGTGGATGGATGATAGACGATTGCCGAAAGGTAAATACACGGCGAAGTTGAGTGGAAACGCTGAGACAGGACGCCCAAGGAGGACATTCGCTGATCTCATCGGTGATGTCCTTCAAAAGGGACAGGTGCGTAGCACTCACAACTGCCGTACATGTATGACCAGATGTATAAACATTAGTGAGGCTAAAATTATGTTTAGATCGTAGCAAGTGGCGTTCTATAGTCTCTGCCTACCCCATGGGAAAAAGGCGTTATTGTGTTTATTTGTAGCTAATTAATGGAATAAGTCATGTCAATATTTTCTTCCTTATAACTTATCACGGCACGTTTTTCAAACAAATTCGTGAGGCCGCGTTTTTGTTCACAAATTAATCAATTTATCTGGTTATTGAGTAAAAAATAAAACTAACAATGAAATAAAATTATGTTAAATTGATTTTTCTTAGAATTCAATTTAAATAATAATGTTTGTTCTCGGCTTACACCGCTCGACTACCGAGGTCGGTGACGAATAAACATTACTTTTATTTATTTATTTATTTAAGGAAACTCTACAGCTATGTGACAATTTACATGCAATCTATTATAACATTGTATCAAACTTAGCCTATTAAAGAGTTCCACGACATGCAATCAGTGGTGAAATATAACATAATAATATAACACAGTTCTAAAACACACGTTTTTTTTTTGTATCCCATAATAACTTGCGCTTGACTAGAACTGGTATGTTGTTTTAGAAAATAAAAGAAGATAGAGTAGGAGTCTATAAAACTGTTTTACAGTTTTGATATTTTTTATTGAATACTTATAAAATAGAGCAGCGGTGGCGCAGCGGTACGGGCCTCGCCTTAGAAATAAAAGGTTGCGGGTTCGATTTCCAGTCGTGAGGAAACCAACATGTCCACGAACTTATCATTCGAGGACATGTGACATCCACCAACCCGCAATTGGCCAGCGTGTGTAGATTAAGGTCTAAACTCTCTCAACTCGTAAGATAGTTGAGAGAAGACATGAAACCATCAGTGGGACTTGAAAACGGGGTTGAAGCGAAGTGTGAGTGACATAAAAATACAAGCCCATTCGTGAACAATAGTGATATTCCAGGTGCTGATAAGTGAGCCGCACACATCTTGGTAGTTGAAATGATAAGTCACTGATAGCCACAATGGTACGATTTATTGAATTCTAGCGACCCGCCCCATCTTCGCACGGGTGCAATGTGTTATACTTATAAACCTTCCTCTGGAATCATTCTATCTATTAAAAAAACCGCATCAAAATCCGTTGCGTAGTTTTAAAGATCTAAGCATACATATGGACATAGGGACAGAAAAAGCGACTTTGTTTTATACTATGTAGTGATTTCACTATCACGAAACTAATGTTAATTTATGAATGAATGACTACTGCTGAGTGTAACTGTTGATTGTGTACTGTCGGGTAATGATAATGAACAATGTGAGGGAAAAGTGTTATGTGTGTGTAATGTGACGTGTGTGCCATGTTCGACGCTTAGCTCGTACACCAGATATAATTATAAATAATAAATATTTTGGGACATTGGAGCATGTGGTATGAAAACCAGTTAACTGGTATATACTATAATAATAATAATAATAATATTGTGGGACATTAACACACACTGTCATCTGGTCCCAAGCTAAGCAGAGCATGTGTTATGAAAACCAGATAACTGGTATATACTATACATATAATACTTTTCTTTTGTAGATAACTACTTATAATAGATATATACACCCAGACTCGACACAAACACAAATGTTAATCACAAATTTTTGTCTCGGGTGGGAACCGAACCCACGACCTGCGGCGTCAAAAGCAAACATCTTACCGACCACGCCACCGGCCGTCAAATATAATTATTTATCCTAAAATAAGGGCCACACTGTATAACCTAAATGACTACCTACAGCCCAATAAGCATGTCCTCAGTTCGATTCCCAAGTTGTAAATAACTGTTATAAGTGTAACTAATATCTTTGAAAATATTGTGTACGTCTTTCAATCATAAATCACTTAGTATGAGTAATTTATCTTTATTTATTTACTTTAGGGCAGTTCGTGACGATCATTCTTATGAGGATGTTCACTGATATCTAATCATTTGTTGCTGTTAATCTTACTTCTAAATATTAGATTTAACTTATCGAATATCAGTTAACTTATAAACGTCTGCTTTAATAGTTACTAAACTTGTTTCGATAATAGCAAAACTTTTTACTGTTTATTTATGATTTAACTTTAAGTTCCTTAATTATATCCGCTTTGTATTAATAATTACATCATTTTAAGTATAAAAAATCACCCAGTCGATGACGGTTCCGGTCAGGACAGAAACGCGCGAACGCGAAATGCCCCCCGATCGCCTAAAAAACTATAGTGTCCGGCAACGTCCTGAGCCGAGGTTCGTCCCCACATGGGGAGCCCTCACGGCAGTTGCCACAGTACTTGGTCGGTTCGGCCGTCCTCGGACGGCTCACCGAAAAGGTCCGGTGAACCAATAAAGGCCCTTCCGGCTAATTGGGTTAGGTCATCAGCAAAAAAAAAAGTATAAATCACTTTATTGAAAACGACAGCTAATGATGGACTTTAAAGGTATGTTCCTGTCATGCTCTTATACATCTCTGAATAATAAACATCGTGAAGAAAACGAGATGTTTCAAAATTAACCATTCGTGGATACGTGACATGCACCAAGCCGAAATTGGCCAGCGCATCAGGATTAAGGTGTGTCTGACCAAGGAGTGGGACATTATAGAGTTGATAAATTTGATAACCGAAATTGAAACCCATGGGAAGTTGGGGCCCATAGGTTGTTAATACATACATAGAACGATCCTTCTTTGTGTAAAACTAATCAAGAATAATTAATACAGCGCCAAATCACTGATTAAGTTAGATTTAAATTACAATTTCGACGTACCACCAATATGGCGCCTCAAGGCAAAAACCCTACGCCAAGATGGCCGCCCGTCTGACGTTCCGCCAGAGTGACACTGACAGTCACTCTTCTTATCACTCGTTCACTCTTCTATGCTGCGCCGTCATATACTATGCGTTTCAAATAAGAATAGGATTGGAAATCCGCCATCTTGGATTGGAATACGCAACAACTTCACATTTTTTAGTACAGTGAGCAAAAATGTTTGTTGATATAATAAAAACATCTAGACAAAAAAAATAAATCATTGCCGTTCGAGTAAAATTGGACATTTGGAGTCAAATATTTAGATACGAACATATTTTACTAACTTCCGAGGAAAAAAAGCGATGTTATAAGTTAAAACGTGCGTTTTTATCCGTGTCTACGACTTAGTGTACAAGATTGTGGTATCCTAGACCGTAAATTTACTTAATTAAGTAACTGCATCGTATTTATTAAAATAAGTAAAGTTTTGACATAAATCGCTTTTCCATACATTTCAAAATAATATTATTGTCTGCGGTTTGATATTTTGTGCTGGCGTTACTTTTGCTTGGTTTTTGGTATGAAGTTAGCCGCGAGTCCAGTCCTATTCTTATTTTAACCGCATAGTATTATTATGTATGAGTCAATTATTAACATAAATCCTGTTTTAATGTACGCTCGAATACACTTGAACTGGTTTGTAAGTCTTAGAAAAATAGAATTCCAGGATAGATACAATCTTATTATGCTTTGTAAGTAAAACAAAGGTGGATTCCATTACATTGAATACAAAGTACACCAATTTACTTAAATAGGTGTACATCGATATCCGTTTGTTTGTTCAAAACAGGTATTCCACTTTTTTGTACAAAAGCCTTAGTAGCAAATTGAAGTAGGTTATCCTGCCTGATTAACTTTATTTGATTAGCCTGAGGCCAAATTACATTACAATTTACATTTTTGAGCGTTTTGGGTAGAAACCCTTGTACCGTGGGGCCCGAGCGCCCGTGCACTTTTCAATGATATATCAAGACGTTAGGCTAATACCTAGTATTGTCTTAGATTTACGCGATTATCACACATTGAAATAAAACTACTTTTGTACCAAAACCCCAAGCAAAATCAAGTCAGAATTCAAGACACTGTGAGCTCAGTTTGCTTAAATCGGAACGCAACTTAAATATTAATGTTTGAAGGTAGTCAGTAATGATTGTGGTTAATATTTTTGGATCTCAAATACCTCAGTCCACCCGTTAAAATGAAGTCTGAAAAGACTTTGAAACGTCGAGATCTAAAATCTAAAATAAACTGCGATAAAATCCGTTTAAAAGTAGTTTTATTTCAACGTTAGGCTAATTCACGTAATTAATAATAAGTTCAGTTGCAGTGCAGTTGCAGTAAAGTTTAACCTAATTCAAGAAATTACGTGTATTAGGGCACTGATAGACTCTTCCCATGTCCAGAGGGCTGGCCTTCATGTCGGTCAAAGAAATCCCCAGTTAGAGCAGGACTATTGCAGAAAATAGGAATTAAAATGTGGGTTATAGTGGTACCCACCACTATAACCCCCAAAATGGATTAGGTAATTAGGTTCATGTATGGACTGTGGCCCTCGCCTGATCAATGTAAATAAACACGGATAAAATGACAGGGGGTGGTTCGCCCACTCAATGAATGGGCCCCCGTATGGCCGCTAAAAGAAGCGACAAGGGGCAACGTATTCTGAGGGGCTAGAGGAGTGGAGCGGTATCCCACGGAATTCTACCCGATCATTGGCTCGCTAAGGGTTCAGCCTCACGTGTCCACTAGCCACTTACGGGACACTTCCTCCTCCGAGCAACTCTGCTCTCACGACTCCACTCAAGCCGGCCAATGAAGGCAAGCAAAGGTTGGAAGATCTGTCCTCCGTCAGGGTTCACTCTAGCTAGTCAGTAAAGGCAAGCCGGAGGTGAGGGAAAGGATCTTCTACCTGGAGCACTCGGATCCGTATGGTACGCCATAACAGCTCGCCACAAGATGCCCTAAATTATTATTATTATTATATAGGTAGGTACATACTAAATATAAAAATAAGTCGGGTTTCTGACGCTATAACTCCAGAACGCACGAACCGATTTCCACGGTTTTGCATTCGTTGGAAAGGTCTCGGGCTCCGTGAGGTTTATAGCAAAGAAAATTGAAAAATGAAAATTATGAAAAAATGAAATGAACGAATCGAAAAATGAGTTGGTAAGCGCATAACTCGAGAACGGCTGAACCGATTTAGCTAATTGTTCTTTTTAGAATACTCCTTGAAGTACAAGGATGGTTCTTACGCAAAGAAAAAAACAACTTCTTCAGAAACAGCTTAACCGATTCGGTAGGTCTGAGAATCGGTCGTAAGTCGTAATCTATTTTCGGCCCCAGTAGGTGGCATTGCTTTACCGGGCAGGACGACGTCTGCGGGGTCCGCTAGTACTAAATACAAATCACCCAGGTCGCTAGTTATACTAATATGTCCCTCGATATTTAAGTGACATTTATACAATAAATGGAAACTACAAATAGTTTTGCTATATTTTTATTACAAAACCGTCAAGTTGAAGTAAGTTGTTTGGAAACCAAGAAATAAGTTAGCGAACATGCGATAATTGAAAACGCATTGACTTGTAGATGTTATCTAAGAAGTGAAGTTGGCCAATTGTCGATTATTCGCCTTATCTTGGTATAATTTCATTGTTTCAGAAGTTATTGTTGAAAATTCGCGGTTGTTCGACTATGAATGACTTCATAACGTTACATTTGAATAAGTAAGTACTTTAGATAACTTATTATGCTTAAGTTGCGTTTACATCATCTACAGGGTGATTTTATCAAGATAAAATATAAATTTATTGACCAGTTCACTTCCCTTCAACCCTTTTTAGTGTCCCCCTACTGGGTACGGGTCTTCTCTCACCTATATTACGAGTTGAGAGAGTTTAGGCCTTAATCCACACACGTTGGCCAAGTGCGGGTCGGTGGATGTCACATGTCCTCAAATGATTAGTTCTTAGATGCCGGTTTCCTCACAATGTTTTCCTTCACCAATATTGAGCAGTAGCGATGAGATAATTTAGACAAAGTTGTGTGGGCAAGACTGGGAATGGAACCCGCGACCTTATATTTCGAAGGCGAGGCTGATACCAGCGCTGCTCTATATTTTCTAGTAACGCTGCATTTTTTTTATTCTGTTATTGGTTTGCGCTTGACCACAACTTGCCTGTTGTTAAGCAATGATGCGTGATGAGTCTACGATAAAACGCGCTTACCCAGTGAATACCGATTCACTCGTGACTTGAAGACAGGCAGATTATAGCTATCGGGAAACAGAGATGCCGGTAGCGAATTCCACAACTTGGCAGTTGGCACAATAAAAGTGGAAGCAAAACGATTTGTACGTACCCGTGGAATTTCTACCACATATCGATAGAATGAAAAATATTTATTTGACAAAGACAGGACACACAAAATCAAATGATAAAAAATAAACACATAGAAAGAGAGAAAAAACATAAATAGAAACTGTAAAATAAGAAAAAAAAATTAAAAACAAGAGTAAGTGTGACCCATCAGTGTTGAATATGTACATTGCTCAGTAAACGCTGTGAGTGCCTACTAGAGGCGACCCACAGCACTGATTTCCAGCAATGTCCATATTCCCACAGTGTGACGCCAGGCGCCAAGGTTGCCAAAAGATCAAACCTGTATAATTTGTTTGTGAAACAAAAAACATGTATAAAGAAATAAAAGATAGCGTACAGCCGTACCTCTACTTGTCTGATGATAGAACGGATAAAGAAAAAGTAGAAAGAAGTAGTAGCTGCTAAATAAAGTTAGACACCATACCGGAAAATTACTAGTATGGCAATAAAATACCAATATTTCCCATTTACTCCTGGGAAAAAATATTTCGTACCAGAAGGAAATTAAGCTCGACGAAAATATATATTTACATGATTTCAATAACTTCTCTATATTCAAGTATAAGAATACGAAAGAAAAGTATTTAAAGTAGTTTATTACCAATTATCTGGTTTCCATAGTACAAGCTCTGCTTAGTTTGGGGTCAGATGACCGCGTGTTAATGTCCCACTATGTAAAAAAATATAAAAAAAACTGGGCGACGCGGGTGAAGCCACGGGTGGAAGTTACTGCGTTAAGAAGTAGTTTTAGTGATATATTAGGAGAATGTAACAAAGATATTATGTAATAATATAAATAATAAATAAATATTCTGGGACATTAACACACACGGTCATCTGGTCTCAAGCTAAGCAGAGCTTGTTATGGAAACCAGATAACTGCTATATACTATACTTAAAATACTTTTCTTTCGTAAATATATACTTATAATAGATATTTACACCCAGACTCGACACAAACACAAATGTTCACTAATGTTTGTCAATAATAATAGGTTAAGCGGAGTATAAAATATCAGGGTGATGTCAAAATAATATCGATTTGCACAACACATCGTTGTATTTAATCACTTTGAGCTGATATACTCTATTACACAATTTAGTAATGCTATCATTAAAGTATTTTTATTGTTACTGTGATTTCTAATTTTCAAACATATGTTTTTATGAGTTAATTAATGAAATTTGAGTAAAAAATTATGTTCTTTTGGTATTCCGGACCTGAGTCACCTTCGTCCGTGGGTGTAGGTACACCTTTAATTGAATCCCCACACGTGGTCCCCGGGTGGTGCAAATCAGGTGACAATTAAGTGGTGGTAGGCTTATATCGTGATTAGTGACCGCCCACCAGACAAAGCCGCACCGCCAAGCGACCTGGCCGTGTTCCAGCGCGATGTCTGGTGGTAACATGCAGAAAGGGTGGATCGGAATTGTTGCTTCTTTAAAGTTTCTAACCATATGGAAGCTCATTCCACTGCCACCTTCTCACCGATAATCATTCGTAATCACGAATGAATCGGTACACCGGTCTGGCGCGTTCCATCGTAGACTACATCATTGCTTAACATCAGGCAACTTGTAGTCAAGCGCTAGCCTATCGAAGAATAAAAAAAGATTGGGGCTTTTGGCTAAATAATGAATTAATCTGGTTTTATTAATGAAATTGTTATGTGAATTCGTTAGTGAGTAAAGTTAAATAAAACTTGAACGTGATTAATGGAATAGTGTTCATTGATGTTCAAAAATAAAAATTACGTAAAGTTACGTACAATATTGATAACTAGGGGAAAGTGTGTATGATAGGACCAGCCTTTGAAAGAGCTGTTATGACTTTTTCTAACTAACTTTATATATTGTCTTAGATTTACGCGAATATCACACATTGAAATAAAACTACTTTTTAACGGATTTTATCGCGGTTTATTTTAGATTTTAGATCCCGACGTTTCAAAGTCTTTTCAGACTTCATGTTCACGGGTGGACTGAGATATTTGACGTCCAAAAATATTAATCACAATTATTACTGACTACCTTCAAACATTAATATTTAAGTTGCGTTCCGATTTAAGCAAACTGAGCTCACAGTGTCTTGAATTCTGAGTTGATTTTGCTTGGGTTTTGGTACAAGTAAATTAAGCACTGGGTCCCAAGCTGGTGGTATATTCCAACCATTTTCTCTGTTAAAATTAGGATGTTTTTTAATTTCAATAGCTTCGCGGATCATTCTTGGTAGGAACCGGTTTTCTTTGACAAGGACCATGAACATGAAGTCTGAAAAGACTTTGAAACGTCGGGATCTAAAATCTAAAATAAACCGCGATAAAATCCGTTAAAAAGTAGTTTTATTTCAATAACTTAAATATTCTCCTAAAGTACTCCACTGAGTACGATCCGCGACATTTTTCATCCAGTTTGACGGGCCGGTGGCGTGGTCGGTAAGATACTTGCTTTTCACGCAGCAGGTCGTGGGTTCGATTCCCACCCGAGACAAACATTAGTGATGAACATTTGTGTTTGTGTCGAGTCTGGGTGTAAATATCTATTATAAGTATTTATTTCCAAAAGAAAAGTATTATTATGTATAGTATATACCAGTTATCTGGTTTCCATAACACAAGCTCTGCTTAGCTTGGGACCAGATGACCGTGTGAGTTAATGTCCCACAATATTATTATTATTATTAGTTATTGCCAGCCGCCCTGCTGAGGTCCTCACTCCATCTAGTCTGTAGGCTTACTACGCTACGTTTGTCAAATCGTGGTTACTACTCAAGAACTCGTTTACCCCAGCGGTTCCGTACCTCTAAACTATCTTAGTTTATTTATTCTTTTACTAGACATCCCTGGATGACTATTACTCACAAATATAAGACAAATTCTAAAAAACAAATTGTTAGTCTTTCACGCAAAAACTACTGGACGGAATTGGATAAAATTTACTACAGTGATAGATTAGGGTCTGGATTAACACATAGGCTACTTTTTATCCTAATAAGTACCACGCAAGCGAGCCCGTGGGCGGAAGCTAGTATTAAAATTAAAACTATTAAGATATAACGGATTTTATCGCGGTTTACTTTTGATTTTAGATCCCGACGTTTCAAAGTGTTTTCAGGCTTCATGATCACGTGTGACCATGATGTGACGAAGAAGTCTGAAAAGACTGAAACGTCGATTTATTGACAGAATTATGTGTGGGCGCAACTGGGAATCGAACCCGCGACCTTACATATCTAAGGCGAGGCCCGTACCGCTGCGCCACCGGTGCTCCGTCATTGTATGAAACAATATTATTAAACAGTAGGCATAAAGCAAGTTTCATAATCGATGATAATCAAGTATTATAAAACTTGTCGGATCCCGGCTCCACCTATTGTGTGGGCGTAGAATGTCAGCAACACGTGAATCGGACATTGATGGAATGACTATGTTAAAACGAAAATGCGAAATAACCAACACTATGTCAGTTTGCTGTGTAAAATTTTCATAAAACTTTTTATAAGTGACTAGCGGCCGCCCGCGACTTCGTCCGCGTGGATTTCGTTTTTTTTTCGCAATAAAAGGTAGCCTATGTTCTTTCTCAGGGTCTAAAGATTGTTTGTGCCAAGTTTCATCAAAATCGGTTGAGAGGTTTAAGCGGGAAAGCGTAACAGACAGACAGAGTTACTTTCGCATTTATAATATTAGTAGGAATGAATTTACCTTATTTAATCGTTTATCTGTAAACACTAGCACTATTATTCGTAATTTTATAAAAAAACATTTTATGATCGAGAAAAAATCCTCCATTTGAATGTATATTTGAATCTAAATCGAATTCGAATTCTCGAATTCCAACTCGAATTCCGTTTTCATTCAATGAATCACTTCAACCCTTAGTAGTGTCCCACTCCTGGGAACGCGCCTTCTCTCAACTATCTTACGAATTGAGAGTGTAGGTCTTAATACGTACACGTTGGCCAAGTGCAGGTTGGTGGATGTCACATGTCCTCGAATGATTAGTTTTTAGACATGCCGGTATTCTCACGATTGAAATAAAACTACTTCTTAACGGATTTTATCGCGGTTTATTTTAGATTTTAGATCCCGACGTTTCAAATGATTCTCACGATGTTTTCTTTCACTGATATTGAGCAGCGGCGATGTAAAAATTCACAGAAAGATGTGTGGAGTTGAACCCGCGACCTTATATTTTTAGACGTATACTTCTCGTGACATGATTTACGTTTAATTTGACTCATAAAATCATCTAGGTAGAGTACCTCCTATAATAAGGAAGGGCAAGTTTTCCTTAAATTTTCCCTTCTAATTAATTAAATTATTGTTATCTCATCATGTCTAATTAAATATCATAAATCTTTCTTCGTCCACTTTATAGGGCATTAGTAGCAATGAAAAAATTTAAATAATTATTGCTTACCCAAAAAAAACATATCCTAAATTAAATAGACATAAGATTCCTAATAAAACCTACCAAGTAAGTGGCAGGTGTCAGGATGTACCTACTAAGATGATTTTGTTGTTTATTCAAATTCTCGAAAGCCAGTTTTTTTAGTTCTAAAATAGATTTGCGCTTGACAACTTGTCTGATGTTATGCAATGGTAGTTTACGATGCATGGAACGCACCTGCCCAGTACCTATACCAATTCTTTCGTGATTACGAATTATTTTTCGATAAGAAGTTGGCACTGGAAAGTGGCTCCATGTGGTAAAACACCATTAGGAACAATAATTTTGATACCCCCGATTAAATGGTGTCACGAGGCATCGCACCGGAACACGGCAAGGTAGCTTGTCAGTGAGGCTTTGTCTGGTGGTCATTAATCACGGTCGAAGCCTAAGCGGCCACCAGTTTAATGTCACCTGATTTACACCACCCGGGGACCACGTTTGAGGATACAGATAAAAGGTGTACTTTCAAAGACGAAGATGACGCGGCCCCAAAATTTATGGTCTTTATGGCAATAAAGTTTAATTTAATTAATAGAAATTATATCACAACTTATAATAATAAATCCAGGCACTTATAGAAATTTATATAAACCAGTTAGCATGAAGGTTATCTAAAATTATAATCAAAATATATATTAATTTAGTAAAATGTCAAGACTTTTTCATATAAATATCAGTTCTACGCATTTGTATTAACATGAGACCTGTTTTTTGAAATCAAATGCAATAACATATTGTTACCGTTGGAAGTATCCTTACTTTTCGCATAACTGTTTTAATAATTATAATGAAATGAAATAAAAATATAAAAATAGTCTAATTTCTTTTCCCACCGTGCAGTGAATGACTGACAACTACTGAGAAACACTGACAAAAACTCAGTAGGCTTTTTTGTTTTTTAAATGAAGTACCTTATATCTATTACATTTTCTTTGTTTAGTGTGTCGAATTAGAGCGACTTAATTTTTATCCGTTAGATAGTTTGAAATTTTATAATACACTTTCTTAAATAACGTAGACTTTACAATTATTTTAAATTTGTTAATAGTAATTTCCCTAATATTATTTGGAAGATTATTGTAAATATGTATACACTGCCTCATAAAAGAGTTACTGATTTTGCGAAGACGACTATGATGTGCTACAAGATCATTCTTATTATTCTAGTATTTTAACTATGCGTTTTACTTATTTTTTTTTTACTTATCTTGGTATGTACTTTGGCATAATGACTCAGACATAAAATAATTTTTAGAATTAACAGTATTTAGCATAATCTTGTGAAAGCATGGCCTTGAATAACCCTTGGGATATAATAATTTTGTCTAATTAAGGATCGAATAAGAGTTATAGATAAACTTTTATTCATATAATAGTCATTTGGTATAAATCACAAATAGGTCCAATTTAAGTAGTAACATCAAAGCAGTTCATAATTTTAAGATTCACTGTACACATATGGCGTTATTCATAAAAATCTAATGAAACTCATTTCTTAAAATGGACGTTGCCTGTTTCTCACTAGTATAAATGTCAAGATGACAGACAAAGACAAACGAATTATAAACCTAGGTATTTTAGCTATAATGAGCTTTTAAGACGTTTATGAATACGGGGGTTAAGGTCCTATTTATAAAAGTCATATTTAAATTTAAGTTTAAATGAACTTTGTCTCTTTTTTACTACTATAAATATCAAGATGACAGACAAAGACAAACAAGTTATAAACCTATTTTAGCTATAATGAACTTATAAGACGTTTATGAGTACGAAGGTATGGCAATTAGTTTCAAGTTTGAATATATTTATTTTACAAAGGAGATTGATTTTGTATTTCGTACTTTTGACATAATTTTACGCTTTCTTTGATTTGTTAAGGAGTGTATTATTTGGTATACCAACCGACATTATGCCTAAATGGTTATTATAACAATATTATTCATGTTTTGATACGTTTAAGTAACATAAAGGTCAGATAATAGTTACAATTCGTAGTTAGGTTATTCATAGTACCTTGCTTAACGTTTATCTAGTAAATAACTCAAGGTCAAGTATTCCGATCATTAATCCATTGTTAAAAACTGTGGTTAACCAATGAAGGTTAAATTTTATCGCCATGAAAAATTAGGCACAATTATTCTTTTAATGTTTTTTAGGAAAGTGTCTTCTCGAAGTTGTTTAAATGTTCATCATTTTCCGGTTTTTAAACCCGGATTTGTCTATATAATAAACACTACTATAAATCGAACTGGATTTAGATAGAAAAATACAAAAATATATTCGTTCTGTAATGTCATTCTAATCAAATTCGTAAGGGATTCGTGCGGGGTGTTTTGAGTATTGAGTATTGAAAAACACCCTTTATTCTCAGGTCAGCAGTTGTTTCGAGCAGCGGTGGCGCAGCGGTACGGGCCTCGCCTTAGAAAAATAAAGTCGCGGGGTCGAATCCTAGTCGTGCTCATTCATCTTTGTGTGAAAAGTTTGCTCTCGTTGCATCTCCGCTGCTCAATATCGGTGAAGGAAAACATCGTGAGGAAACTGGCATGTCTAAGAACTAATCATTCGAGGACATGTGACATCCGCCAACCCGCACTTGGCCAGCGTGTGAATGCATTAAGGCCTTAACTTTCTCAACTCGTAAGATAGTTGAGAGAAAATCCGTAGCAGTGACTGTGGGACACTTAATAGGGTTGAAGTGAATTAACATCTTGATCACTTTTGATTATATACAAATAAAAACTGCATTAAAAAGGGCATATTCCTTTGTAAGTAACATGTAAAACCCTTCAGTTTTCTGTTTAAAAACCACAAAATCTGGTAAATATTGTAACCTGTATCGTATAGCAAGCTGACAATGAAGATGACCAAACACGGATGGTCTCATCAAATCTACGAATTTATTATACAACGGTTGTTTGTCAGTAGCACAATACAACGATTAATCATCGACGTTTGTAAGGTATTACAAAATACGCTATCGGATATGCGAGAGATGATACTATCCGACGAATCGTTATACAGTGCGTATTACTAGGTACCTACTCTTAGATATACCTAAATACCCACACAAAAAAAATATATATTTAACCGGTCTATCATCTGTACTGTATTTATCTCAACTTTTGATTATTGGTGGCGTGGTCGGTAAGATACTTGCTTTTCACGCCGCAGGTCGTGGGTTCGATTCCCACCCGAGACAAACATTAATGATGAACATTTGTGTTTGTATCGCGTCTGGGTGTAAATATCTATTATAAGTATATATTTACAAAAGAAAAGTATTATATGTATAGTATATACCAGTTATCTGGTTTCCATAACAAGCTTTGCTTAGCTTGGGACCAGATGACCGTGTTTGTTAATGTCCCAGAATATTTATTTATTATTTATTATTATTGTGATCGACGTAGACTTAATACTTAGCATAATTATAAACCTTAGTGGCTTTCTTATGTTAAGTTACATACATACAATGTTTTAAAAGACTTTTTAAGTGATAATAAAGGAAAAAAGAATATAAAAAAAATAAGGCGGGAAAAAATTTAATCATAGTTTTTAGTTTTTAGTATTAAGATACACTCTACTTCTACACTTACAATCATTCATCACTCTATATACCAACAACTATACTCTAAAATTACACACCCATACACATAATAACTATTTCCACAATACACTTTGACTACATCTCGACATTTATTTTCATCCTCATTCATACAGCAGGCAACAAGAGAAGGCGTAGTCCATTAGCGCCACTCTTGTTGCCTCACCATCACCTTTCTCATTATACAAAAAAAAACCACACACCTCTGTCTCGTACGGGCGCAATGTGATATGTAACGTCGGGATCACCAGTGTGGGGACTGGACTGTGGTAGCGGCCCTTCAGTGTATAAGGGTGATGCCCGGCGACCGTGGTAATTATTTAGGTGTTTTGGGGGCTGAGTCACCTACGTCCGTGAGTGTACACCTTTTATTGAATCCCGTGGTCCCCGGGTGGTGCAAATCAGGTGACAATCAACTGGTCTGGTGGTAGGCTTGGGCCGTGGCTAGTGACCACCATGTGACACCATGCAGTGAGGGTGGGTCGGTATTGTTGCTCCTTTTAGGTTTCTAACCTTAAGGAGGCTCATTCCACTGCCAACTTCTCACAGAAAATCATTCGTAATCACGAGTGAATCGGTATACTAGGCTGGTGCGTTCCATCGTAGACTACATAATTGCTTAACATCAGGCAAGTTGTAGTCAAGCGCCAGCCTATCGAAGAATAAAAAATAAAAAAAGGTGTGTTGCATCCGATTACCGCTTCCTAACTTTTGAAAATAGTCTCTTCACCTAGCTTCAAGGCATCCCTTATTCTTGCTAGATAGTTTGAACTCACAAAGATGCTTAAATCAGCGGTTACTACGGTACATATAAATTAACCGCGAAACAAAAGAGGTGGTTTTGATTTAAACATCTCTTAATTTAGCGTTCTTTTGATCTCCCGCCTTTCGTGGTATAAATGTTAATTGTTAGACTTGCAGATCAGATTACAATTACCAAATATGGCGTCGCTTGATTACTTCAATCAGATATCTTTGAATGGCTAATGTTTCTAGGTTAAGATTTGTAAAACAATTGCATTTCATTGTCATCAACTAATTAACATATCAAACATATCAACACTCCAGCGCAGCAAAAAAACGCAGTTTTACAGCGGTAATACACTTAATTAAGTTCGATTGCGAATGGATCGACATTTGACTTTTTTCTTTTTTTTATTCTGACAAAGAACTGCGCTTGACTACAACCTGCCTGATTTTAAGCAATGATAAAATATTGAAATAAAACTACTTTTTAACGGATTTTATCGCGGTTTATTTTAGATTTTAGATCCCGACGTTTCAAAGTCTTTTCAGACTTCATGTTCACGGGTGGACTGAGATATTTGACGTCCAAAAATATTAATCACAATTATTACTGACTACCTTCAAACATTAATATTTAAGTTGCGTTCCGATTTAAGCAAACTGAGCTCACAGTGTCTTGAATTCTGAGTTGATTTTGCTTGGGTTTTGGTACAAGTAAATTAAGCACTGGGTCCCAAGCTGGTGGTATATTCCAACCATTTTCTCTGTTAAAATTAGGATGTTTTTTAATTTCAATAGCTTCGCGGATCATTCTTGGTAGGAACCGGTTTTCTTTGACAAGGACCTGTGTTTTATCAAATCTCAAGTAATGGTTGGGGCCTTTTTGAGTATGTTCACACACTGCAGATTTCGTCGAGCGTTGATGTTTAACATCAGCTATGTGATGATAAAATAATGATGGAACACGCCTGCCCAATATCCTTCTCATTTATTCGTGATAACGAATGTTTTCGGTGAAAAAGAGTGGAATGAGGCGTGTTATGGTTAGAAACCATAAAGGAGCAACAATTTCGACCCACCCTTTTCAATGTTGTCACCAGATATCGCACCGGAACACAGCAAGGCCGCGTACCGGCGGTGCCGTTTTGTCTGGTGAGTGATCACTAACCACAGCCGAAGTCTGCCACAAGTTTATTGTCAACTGATAAGTTGCAGTTAGATCAGATAAAGACGGCAGAATGGCTTATGCTGACGTACATTGAATTTGATTGTTTAACTCCCTAAAAAAAGTTCTGAATCTGAGAATGTGTATCTATGTGCAAGCTTGTTTTCATGTAGAGCCTTAAACAATAATAATTTATTTATTTATTTTTAAGGCATGTCAACAGTCTAAAGCACCAACATTATAATTAAATCATTGGCAAGTACAAGGGCTTATTTAATAATAATATTGGTATAATAATACAATAATAAAATCCTATTTATTGAGTGGGCGAGTAACATCCTGTCATTTTATTGGTGTTTAATGGCATTAGTCAGGCAGGGGCCATAGACCATCCATAGTCCTAGTTACCTAATCCATTAGCACCCACCACCACCATGACCCTGATTTTAGTTTCTATATTCTCCAATAGTCCTGCTCTAACCGGGAATTGTCCTTGGGTGTACCTATATGGTGCGAACAGGGATAATTGTCGGTTGGTGCCATTTTACATTTAGAGCAAAATTGCCTAACGGGCCTCTACGTGTTGGCTTCGGCCCTACCAAAAGACCGGAGCTACATAGCTCCGAGATAAAAAAAGAAAACAATAATAATAATATAAATAACAATAATATTGTTATTATTATTATCAATAATCCCCCGTCGTACCCACACATCTTTGTATGAATTGTTTTATCGTGTGCTGCTCAATATCGATGAAGGAAAACATCGTGACGAAACCGGCATGTCTAAGAACTGATCATTCAAGGACATGTGACATCCACCCACTAGCACTCGTCCAACGTGTGTGGTTTTGTAGATTAAGGCCTAAACTCTCTCAACTCATAAGTGCAGACCCGTGCCCAGCTGTTGGACACTAAAAGGGGTTGAAGTGTGAAACAAAGATGGATCAGTTGTCTTACTAATATTAAAAACGCTAAAGTTTGTAAGAATGTATGGATGTTTGTTACTCTTTCACGCAAAAGCTACTGCGTGGAATTAGATGGAATTTTGCACAGGGATAGATTATGGTCAGGATTAACACATAGGCTACGTTTTATCTCAATAAGTACCACGCGGACGAAACCGTGGGCGGAAGGTAGTTATACAATATAAAACATTAAAGTAACAATTAAATTGATTTAGTTATAGGCCATCTTTACCGTAACTAGGTCATTGCCGAAGCTTAAGAAGATTCCACATAATTAAAAATGAAGCTTTGCCCAAAGTTCATCTGATTGAGAAGATCTGCACTGTGACGTCACACACGCCTGCATCTATAAGGCTATATAAGCACTTTCACTGCGCGAGCGCGCGAGTCGCGGGATGACACCGCGGGACACGCATGCGCACTTTGACCTAGCTCGCGAACGGGCTGTATTTTATTGTATTTTAACTAGTGTAGTGACGTAGTGTCGAGTGATTTTTTTTTGTAAAAGGTAAGTTTGAATTTTTTTTTAATAAGCACTAAGGTACTTAACATGTTAGTTTCTATTGGTTTACCTACTCTAAATTTAATAAAATTAATGATAAATAATTATTGTTGTACATACAAAATTATTAATAAACAAATTTATTCAGTATTGTAAAGTATAGGGGGTCAGGAAAAACTAGCGAAGGAGCAATTAGGTTAATTATTCTATAATCTTGCACTGGTAGTATTATAATAAGCTTACCTATAATTTTCACTATAAAAATAATATATTATTGAAATTATTATTATAATATTTTCGATAACTATAACCATTTTGTTGCATCTTTTGATGTTACGTTTTTTTTTATTACCAACGCTATAATACCTAATGAAATACAACAAGCATATAAGCTCCTTTACGTAACATAAGCTATGATGTTTTAAAAATACTAAATAACATACAAACAAACTTACAAATCGAATAGAACGCATTCAAAGTCGCCATAATTTATTTGGTGTATACATACATAAATGAAGCCAAAGTCCACGCGTCCATCAAAAAGACATCAACGAACGAACATTGCGCAAAGTGTTTAAAATGCTTAATTATTTTTTATGAAATTTTAAAAGTGAATTTTATCCTAAATTTAGTAATATGTCCTAGGACATCATAGTAAGTTTAGACTATGCCTATCTTATCATAGGCAATATAGTAATAAGTCTAGCAAGTAGACTAACCTAAATCTCGGTTAATACCATCTAAATCAAATCTCTACCATTCAAATCTCAACAGTTTCCAGAATTATTCCAATCCATACTTACTTATGTATTAAAAATCAATTAATACAGCTAGTTATTCCCGCCTACATCATTTATTAGTAAGGGGTATATAATATGACGGGCCGGTGTGGCGTGCTCGGTAAGATACTTGCTTATCACGCCGCAGGTCGTGGGTTCGATTCCCACCCGAGACAAACATTAATGTGATGAACATTTCTGTTTGTGTCGAGTCTGGCTGTAACTATCTATTATTAGTATATATAAAGAAAAGTATTAAATGCATAGTATATACCAGTTATCTGGTTTCCATAACACAAGCTCTGCTTAGCTTGGGACCAGATGACCGTGTGTGTTAATGTTCCAGAATATTTATTATTTAATATAAAGTAGATATACAGTATAATATATAACAAGCTGAAAGTGCTTTGAACTTAAGCTTGAATGTGCATCAATTGTCTATACTACGACCTTTGCTAATATCCTTAGCGATTGCAACGCTCTGTATGCTAAATATTTCATAGGTCACCTAATCTTATATATGTTCTAAGGTTCGATTTCCAGTTTTATGAAATCCTTGTAAACAGCAATTAAAAATAGATTTCAAAATTACCATAGTTTTAATAGCTTCTGCTGACTTCATATATCGAATACAGTTCAAATAGTATCGAAATAAAGAGTATTATACATTTTTATCTAAGCAAATTTCAATACATGTAAGAATTTCATTCAAAGCTATTCTAACTAACGATGTTCCGGTGGCGTGGTCAGTAAGATGCTTGCTTTTCACGCCGCAGGTCGTGGGTTCGATTTCCACCCAAGTCAAACATTTGTGCGATAAACATGTCAGTTTGTCTTGTGTCCGGGTATTATTATCTATATATAAGTATTATAAAAAGAAAAGCATTACATATAGCATGCTCTCCGTACCTCGGAGAGCACGTTAAGCCGTCGGTCCCGGTTGTTATTTAACACATCTATGACAATCGTTACATGTAGTCAGAAGCCAATATAATCTGACACCTGGTCTAACCATCTCAGCTACTAGTTCCCTACGGGTTTCGAGGTCTGGCAGTCGCTCGTATAATTCTGGTAGCTAGCCGCATCAGGTTAGACTGGGAACCGATCCCAATAGAAATGGGAAAAAGGCAAGTGTAATTATATTAATCTTATTATCTTCCAATATCGTGTAATTTGGCACTTGGTCCAAAAACCTAAACTTTTTAGATCCACCACGCCTACACAATTATGTATATATGTAAGAGGTCGCTTGTTGTAGCTATCTGTGTCAAAGGTCAGTCATTTAAAACCAGTAGAGACTTTGTTATTCAATAATATGAAGTCACATTATTTTTATTGGTCAGGTAGAGTGATACTTTATTGATGTTTTTAATAAAAAAATAAAGAACTGGAAATACAAAGCCTTCAGATATGTATTCGTTAAGGTAATTAATAATTTAGTTTTAAATTATACGCATGAATTGCTTTTACTGTGTTTATTAATAACATACCTACTGGAGATAAAATAAATAAATATAAGTATTCTGGAACATTAATACACACGGTCATCTGGTCCCAAGCTAAGCAGAGCTTGTGTTATGGAAACCAGATAACTGGTATATACTATACATATAATACTTTTCTTTTGTAAATATATACTTATAATAGCTATTTACACCCAGACTCGACACAAACACAAATGTTCATCACTAATGTTTGTCTCGGGTGGGAATCGAACCCACGACCTGCGGCGTGAAAAACAATATCTTACCGCCACCGGCCCGTTAAACATTTCGGGGGTTGAGTCGCTTTCGTCCGTGGGAGTGCACGGAATTGCTCCTTTAAAGTTTCTAACCATACGGAGGCTCATTCCACTGCCACCATCTCACCGATAATCAGTCGTAATAAGCGCCAGCCTATCGCAGAATAAAAAAAAATTCCTTACACGCTCTCGTCAATTATCTTGAAGCTATTAGTAAGAATTAATAAAAAATAAATAATCTGTAGACACTTTTAATATGTAGTTATAGTTATAGTTTGGAGCGGGCTAATTTTCCGCAACTCGACGTCTTATAAGTGCGCCTATTTTGCCTATTTTTTTGAATGTGTATTCAAATAGGTATCTAGGCACCTGATTTTTGCGAATCGCGTAGCAACGAAGGAAAGCGAAACGGCAAGAATCACTGACCTTCACTGAAACTAGTTTCCGCAACTTGTTGCTTCTTCAATTTCTAATAATAACTACCGGATCTAGACATAGATCACGTTTGTGTTTAACTGAAAGTGTAGGTAGATAGCAATATTACATGATCTTGTCCAATTTTCAAGTTTATTGTTAACCTAACATTTAGTTACATAATAATCACTTCAACCCTTTTTAGTGCCCCACTGCTGGGCACGGGTCTTCTCTTAACTATCTTGCAAGTTGAGAGAGTTAAGGCCTTAATCCACACACACTAACCAAGTGGGGGTTGGTGGATGTCACATGTCCTTGATTGATTAGTTCTTGAAACATAGAGATTTCTAATATAAAATAAACGACGATAAAATCTGTTGTAAAGTAGTTTTATTTCAACAAAGTAGTTTTTTTTGAGATATAAGGGTAAATTAAAAAATAATACAATTGTTATACATTTTTACTTTCTCCAGCTGTTAATTTTCTGTATCATCGTCTATTTTTTTTATCCATACATGTCCATTTTTCTACTGCAGGACATAGGCCTTTTTTAAACTACGCCAATGAGTACGAACAAAGCAGCCAGCCACATTCCACTGCCACCTTCTCACCGAAAATCATTCGTAATCACGAGTGAATCGGTATATTGGGCAGACGCGTTCCATCATAGACTACATCATTACTTAAAAACGCGCCTCATCACATCCATTATTTAATCAGTGAATTAAAATAAGATGAATTAGTTTAAGTACCTAAAACTAAGATCAGGTTATAAGGCCATCTGTAAATCTTAATGTCACACAAACGTCACATTCTTTTGACATTTGCGATAGAGGTGAAGGTTATAGAAGTACCGAGATCTTGGAAGAGACGCTACTGTGACCTGGATAGAAGCTTGTTAGCTATTCGCAAGCAGTTCATTAGACGGTTAGATGAAAGATTAGGTGTAACGCAACAATAGGTTTCATTTAAATCATGGTAGATCGCCGACCAACATGCTTAAAAATGCGTATATAACAATAGTTTAACACGTTAAACGTCTCCATACAAAATGTTTTAATATCCTTGTGCGTCTCACATATAACTTCAATCTTTATATGTGCTGTTAACAACGTAAATAATAATAAATGGGCTTGGAAGACGATTTTGCTGCGCCAGCGAACTTCGTACCGCGTATTTATTAAAAAAAAACTTAGGGGTATGAAAAATAGATAGTAGCCGATTCTCAGACCTACTGAATATGCATAAAAAATTTCATAAGAATCGGTCGAGCCGTTTCGGAGGAGTTCGATTACGCACCCCGTGACACGAGAATTTTATATATTAGATAATTAATGAATTATTTTTGCCGAAGACTAATAAAAATAGTTTTTTTATTGGGAATACTTAGTAGGTGCTTTAACAGAGACTCTTGCACTTAGATAAAATCTCTCACTACTAACTCACTACTTAAGTACCTTTGCTAAATTTCCCTTAGTGCGTAGGTAGGTACCTGGTCGATGCGTAGTGACCCATATATGGACTGAACGTTGAACGTGTTAATATACAAATATTAAACCAGGGTCATTCGATTTTAATATATATCTTTTGCAAGAAATAATTTGCGTGCATTATTTAACAAATCACAATTTATATAGTATTAAATTGTAACATAAAAATCTTTATAGGGAATCATAGAATTTCTCCGAATCGAGGCCTTGACGGAATGTGCCCAGAAGGCTAGCAGCACTGTGTGTTAGTGAGGTGTTCGGAAAGATATTCCTTATACATGTAATTTTGACGGGCCGGTGGCGTGGTCGGTAAGATACTTGCTTTTCACGCCGCAGGTCGTGGGTTCGATTCCCACCCGAGACAAACATTTGTTTAAATATGTCTGTTTGTGTCGAGTCTGGGTGTAAATATCTATTATATGTTTATATTTACAAAAGAAAAGTATTATATGTATAGTATATACCAGTTATCTGGTTTCCATAACACAAGCTCTGCTTAGCTTGGGACCAGATGACCGTGTGTGTTAATGTCCCAGAATATTTATTATATTGACGTGACAACGTCTTATAAATTGGTTTGCCGGGTGACACTTCAAGAAACTGCGTTACGCTCCGCTCACGTTATGCGCTCACAATGAGAGCGAGTGAGAGGCACGCGTCCCTTCCACTCGGGCATGGTTAGCCCGCCTAAGAGCGAGAGAGACAGACATAAAAAGTGAAAGGCACGCGTCCCTTCCACTCGGGCATGGTTAGCCCGCCTAAGAGCGAGAGAGACAGACATAAAAGTGAAAGGCACGCGTCCCTTCCACTCGAGCACAGTTAGCCCGCCTAAGAGCGAGATTCTTTGTATAAATTAATGTTTTAAATATAATTCTTTGTATAAATAAATGTTTTAAATTGTTACTATTATTTCATCCTTCTTCCTACTATACGAATGAATATTCACATTAAAATTATTTTACCACTCAAAGTCGTTGTCACGTAAAACTTTCGCCCGTATACCGACTTTACAGGCAACCAATTTTTTATATATAATTTAAGTATTGACTTCTACTTATAATTTATTAGTAAGAATAAACTTGTATGTAATGATCCAGCGTAAATCACAATTAGTGTGTGGCTTTATTTGACGACTGTTTAGTCGCAAGAGAATATTCAAGTTTTTCAACATTAAATAAATATTCATAATATCTAACATAATTTGATGATCCGTGTCTTATTAGGTTCGATCAAGCTAAGAAATCACTTAGCTTATTAGTTTAATTACTTGACAATGCAAATCAGTGTTGCTAAAGTTCATTAATTGTTAATTAAATCAATATCGGGCTATAAAACACTTTTAAGATGCAAATGAAATCCATTATTAAAAGCTTTTCCAAAATCAACATGATGGGTTGATAGATGTCACATATTCTAAGAGATGCCGGTGTCCTAACGATGTTGTTCTTAACCGATATTGAGCAGCGGCGATGAAGAATTCACCAAAATATTCCCACACAAAGCATTAGGCACCCAGTTCAAAACTTACTCAAATACTGCTCCATTAATGTCCCGCTGTGCAATTAAAAAAATATTATTATTAAAAAAATACACACCCACATAATATAGATAACTACTACTACGTTTTGTAAGAAAGCGTATTATAAAATTTCAGACTATCTAACGGATAAAAACGCTTGGAATTAAATCGCTCTAATTCAACACAATAAACAAACAAAATCTAATAGATATAAGTATACTTCATTTAAAAAAGAAAAAAAAGCCTACTGAGTTTTTTGGCAGTGTTTCTCAGTAGTTGCCACTCATTCACTGCACGGTAGGAAAAGAAATTGGACTATTTTTATGTAGACTCACGTCTCAAAAAATATTGCTTTATTTTCATTTTTCATTACACCAAGAGTAAAGACATATAACATTATCCATTAAATCCTCGTAATCATGCCATACATTTTGTTCTATTCGACATTTTGGTATCGCTCCGGATCAGTTAATGGTCCTGCTCTAAGCAATCAACTACAGTACGCAAATTTTATTTTCATCTCGCCATAGTTATGGTGTTTAATATTATCATATATCAATTTAAAAGGCTTTTACAGAAACTACCTTTCTTTGAGTGAGTATAATAAGTAAATATAATAAGTAAAGTATAATAAGTAAAGTATCAGTGAGTATAATAAGTAAAACTACTTTAAAACGGACTTTATCGCGGTTTATTTTAGATTTTACATTACGGTTACGGGCGGACTGAGGTATTTGACGTCCAAAATTATTAATCGCAATTACTACTACCTGTAAACATCAACAACAACACAAGCAGACTGAGCTCACAGTGTCTTGAATTCTGAGTTGATTTTGCTTGGGTTTTGGTACATCCATCCATTTTCTCTGTTAAAATTAGGATGATTTTTCAATGTGTGATATTCGCGTAAATCTAAGAAAATAATAAGTATATTATGAGTAAACTCTGTAATTAATTTTAATTTGGCAAACTAGTAGTGAAGTAACATGTATGCAGATTTGAAGTAAATTACTTTAGAAGAAAGAACTACTATTTATTTCCTACTAAGTTCATAAGAGGACAATATTATTTAACTTGTGTTGCGTAGAAGGAAAAATGTCAGTGGGCGTGTCGTGATGTTAGGTGTTATTACATAACAAACAGACAGATGTCAGACACAAAAAGAAGTATTTAGCATACACTAATGAGCCTATTGACCTGGAAAAGTTAACGGCATCTGCACACAACTGTTTGAGTAGAGTTTAGAAAGCAAATGTAATAATAATAATAATATATTGGGACATTAACACACATGGTCATCTGATCCCAAGCTAAACAGAGCTTGTACTATGGAAACCAGATAACTGATAATATACTACATATAATACTTTTCTTTTGTAAATATATACTTTAATATAGATAATTACACCCAGACACAAGACAAACAGACATATTTAAACAAATGTTTGTCTCGGGTGGAAATCGAACCCACGACCTGCGGCGTGAAAACCAAGTATCTCACCGACCACGCCACCGGCCCGTTAAACTTATCTTTATGTCAAAGTCGAGACTTTCTTGGGGTGTTAAATAATTGTCTCTGTGGTCGAGTAGTAAACGTCTTTTCTTCGTAACCGTGAGTTCCCAGGTTCGAATCCCGGGTCGAGCAAAACGACAATTCTAATATAGTTAGAAAATTATTAAATAATTTTTAACCGTGAGTTCCCAGGTTCGAATCCCGGGTCAAGCAAAACGACATTTTTAATACCTATAGATAGAAAATTATTAAATAATTTTTATAACATTGTTAATTTAGTATTAAAACTACTGTTTACTAATATTTTAAAAGCACTTTTAGCCTGAGGCATAGGATTCGCCCTAGTTCAGGAAAAATTATAATTCTGTTTTAAGGTTAAATTTTGTTCTAATATTGTATGTAATACACCTTTTAAACAGCTAATAAACAATTTTATTTATTTATTTATTTATTTAAATCACAGTTGCAGCTTGAAGTTTGGAATTGTGCCCGATGTACGGCAATACACGCGTTCAACTTTTATCACCTCTGATTTTTAAAGAGGGTTGAAAATTATGTTTACATGTGACATAATATACGTATTTGATCAGTGTTTGTCTAATTTTAACCCTTATTTAATTTTTTTTTGCGTGTAGCCTAACCCAATTAGCCGGAAGGGCCTTTATTAGTTCACCGGACTTTTTAAGTGAGACGCGCGAGGACAGTCAAACCGATACCTCTTTTAATTCTTATATAGTTGAGAGAAGGTTCTTGAAGACTCATAGGGTACCAGTGTTGGCAGTAGGTAATTTACAAATTAATGTTTCTCACAAACATTCCCATTAGAATAACTCAGACACCTCTTGTATTGTAGTATGTAGTCAAAAATACTTCCTTTTCATTTGTATAAACGGACATAAACCTATTGAATTGATTAAGATAACAACCGCAAGGTTCGTATTAATAATAATTTAAAAACGTTTTGATGTTTTGACCTTCTTATGCATCTTACAAATAACATACAAAATAAAACTATTCCTGTTTTTAATTTGAATGATAAATAATTTAATTCTTCTTCTATTTCTTTTCAATAATTCTTTATTTGTGTAACAACAAAAATTGTCTCGGTGTCTGGTTGGTTGAGGGACTACCCTCCGTGCCTCGGAGAGCACGTTAAGCCGTCGGTCCCGGTTGTCATTTAATACATCTATGACAATCGTTATATGTAGTCAGAAGCCAATATAATCTGACACCTGGTCTAACCATCTCGGCTACTGGTTCCCTATGGGTTTCGAGGTCTGATGGCAGTCGCTCGTATAATTCTGGTAGCTAGCCGCATCAGGTTAGACTGGGAGCCGACCCCAATAGAAATGGGAAAAAGGCCAAGGGGAATGATGAATGAAAAATAATTCTGACAAACTGTTCAAAATTAACATAATCTCGTGTCTTCTTTAACAAACAATGCAATATACACTTTTAAACTTTCGCGTTTCATTAATAAATATATATATTTATCATGTTACTTAGGTATCTCATTATTTGTCATCTTAAATGAATGATTGTATTTCAATTCAAACAATCAGTCTAACCTCATTAGGTATATATAAAACCAGTCAAAAGATATTAATGTTGAAATGTGATATATCTTTACTTTAAAGCTCAATGTTACCGTGTCATCATTATTAAAATTGAGTCCAATTGCGTAAATATTAAGATTTGGTACATCAGAGACAGCTGTCATTGGCTGTTTTATTCATTAATAAATCGTTAGATGGATGAGAAAACCCGGCATGGGGTATTGGCAACAGTAACTACAAAACTATTAGAATCATCTAGCTCCCGTCCATAGCTTCGCCCGTGTGGTACTTATTGGGATAAAAGTAGCCGCATATAGGCCAATCCATCTATCTCTGTGCTAATTTTCATTCAATTCCGCCTAGTAGTTTTTGCTTGAAAGACATCCATACAACAACTTTCGCGTTTAAATTTGCTTAGGTAAGCTGTACATAGCTACATACCTAAGTAAAATTTTTCTACATAAATCACTTTTCCATACATTTTAAAATAATATTACTATCTGCGGTTCGATATTTTGTGCTGGCGGTACTTTTGATAGGTTTTTGGTATGAAGTTAGCCGCGAGTCCAGTCCTATACTTATTTGAAACGCTTAATATGGAGAAATACGGTGTGGCATGAGTCACTTCACTTCAACCCTTTATACTGTCCCACTGCTGGGCACGGGTCTTCCCTCAACTATCTTATGATTCGAGAGAATTTTGGCCTTAATCTACACACGCTGGCCAAGTGCGGGTTGGTGAATGTCACGTGTCCTCAAATGATTAGTTCTTAGACGGTTTCCTCACGATGTTTTCCTTCACCGTAGCATGAGTAGTTAACACAAAAATAGGTATAATCACAACGAAATCATATTTGACCATTATATTAGTGACAGAAACACAAAAACCCAATTGTTACCTTCACATCATAAATCACAAAAAGAATGTTCTAAGTCCAGACGATGGTGTAATGTCAGAGGTCATCGAAAGCGAAGACGTTGCGTGTCCATTGCATAATGTTATCACACAGACATGCTAGTGGCGATTACAAAGTGATAATATGTGCCAACGAAACAAAAAATAAAGCGATTTGATTAGCGATTTATTCAGTATCGACAATTCTGCCCTTGTTAAGTGGAAGTCGGCTAACATAGTTTAATAGGTATTCTAAAAAAATGAAACTATGATTTTAACTATTACAAAAAAAAAATTAACCCTACAATAGGCTTGTGCTTGAGCTAAACTTGCCTGTTGTTAAACTTTTTGCTTTAACAGTCCACGATGAAACTCGCTTACCCAGTAAATACCGATTCACTCGTGACTTGAAGACAGGCAGATAAGGTTCTTTCATCTAAGAATTACATTGACTGTCAAAACGTTAAAAACATTCTACCAATAAAAATTATCTGGTTTTTGAAAAATCTGCTCTAAAGATTTATCTTTTAAAGTTCAAATTTCCGATCGATCAGTCCTAAAAATGTTCTATTATCCAAAAATGCTCATTTTCATTTTCATTTTTTTTAAATGGGAGTGCTAGCGCAACATGAACTGCAAAATCGCTACTTGCTTTGTTTAATAGCCAAGCTTATAGATAGGTTTGTGGGTGACTTGCTATTGATAAAACAAACTCAAACAATGATATTGTGGTTAAGTAGTTAGTTTCTACGTGTGGTGTTACTTTCATATTAGGCTGTTGAGGAGCTCAACTTTAGACTGTCAGATCGTCTAAAGTCGGTACGCGTCTGAAGAAAATTGTTTTTAATTGAGACTAAAAACTTAATACAAAACATAAGTCTAGCGCTTTACACTTCAACCCTTTTCAGTGTCCTACACTTGCAAAATTTAGCACCGAACTAGTATTTGCGCGCATTTCCGTTTCCCGCACACGGCTACACATCAACATTTCCAGTATAAACTGATCTTGCATTGTATAAGATTTCCGTAAAACGAGAGGTCAGCTTATACTGGAAATTTATAGCTTGATAATTGATCGATTTTGTATGCATAAAGTGTTCATGGTTTGTGTTGCTGTGTAGTTTTTATTTATGTGTGCATTTGTAAAGATGCTTCAACTTTTACATATATGCTGTATGTGGTTACCTTCCCTCCCCAAAAATTGGCAGAAACAAATTGAACTAGAAGTAGCGTATAACTCCTCCTGTGTTAAACGCTCTAAGGCACTGCTAAGGTGTTTTATCAACTATCTTAGGAGTTGAGAGAGTTTAGGCCTTTTTCCACACACGCTGGCCAAGTGAAGTGAAGTGACAAAGACAGGATACACAAAATCAAATGATAAAAAAGAAACACATAGAAAGAGAGAAAAAAACATAAATAGAAACTGTAAAATAAGAAAAAGGTATTAAAAACAAGAGTAAGTGTGACCCCCCAGTGTCAAACATGTACATTGCTCAGTAAACGCTGTGAGTGCCTACTAGAGGCGACCCACAACACTGATTTTCAGCAATGTCCATATTCCCACAGTGTGCGGGTTGATGGATGTCACATGTCATTATAATTGTCATTTATTTTTCATAAGATCCAGGTTACACCTAGTTTAAGAGATAGAGTTTATATTAAATTTATAAAATATAAATAATAAATTTATACTAAATGGGCTTGGAATCCAACGTCAATAAGATGATTTTTTTAAATTAATTATATTACATTAATTATTTTTGCCAAAAACAAATAAAAACAGTTCTTTACTGAAAATACTACACTACATAGTATAAAGCAAAGTCGCATTCCTTTCCCTTATATCCCTATGTGCGCTTAAATCTTTGAAACTACGCAACCGATTTTCATGTGGTTTTTTTATCATATAGAGTGTTTTAAGTGGAAGGTTTATGTATATAGTACACGCATAATATAGTATATAGTAGAAAAACACTGATAATTTTAGATGTTTCTGATCCGATGTCGTAAATTAACGCATTCTTTCTGCTTACATTGCAAACGCTGGCTAAACCCAAAGAGATATATCAAAATAATGTACTACAGTTCTGCACACCTTAAAAAGGTTAACAAAAACGTCCGCGATGGTATATGTCTATCTCTTATCCCACAATAAGCATTTTTTTATCTTTTACTTTCAACCAAAAGTAATGGCTTATTTACGAAGCGATTTTAAGCAATTCTGCATTAATCCTTATCTAATTAAGTACCTTAAATACATTGTCTATTTAATATAGATCAATATGCCCCTTTACAGCACTTAATTTAAATGAATATTTCCGAAGATATTACAGATTTAAAATAGCGGTGCGGCGGTACCCGGCCGCGCGCGGGGCGTGTTGTTTGTATTGTCTAATGGCAAAAAAGCTGTAAACGTTGTATAAAAAGACATTCTGTAAATATAACTCAATATATTTAGTATCAGCATTCCACCCGTGCGAAGCCGGGGCGGGTCGCTAGTTATAGGATAAAGAAAAGAAGTTTTCTTCCACCGATTTCTTCTCGCGCTTTAACGGAAGTATTATTACATACATAATTTAATGTAGTAATATTACAAATCTAAATTGTCTAAATGTAATAACATTTTAAATTCCCCAGATAACAAATGGCTACACAAAATTTAACAACATTTCGTACGTAACTATGTAATGTGGGTTACTGTTACGGGAGACGGTAGAGTCTTCCGTGAGAAACACTAACAACAATGATAGATAAGTTTCGACTTGATTCCAACTTGCAATCGTTAACTTAACTTTACCATGGGTTAAAGTAGTTAAACATAACACTGAAAAAATGATCTGGTGTCGTGGGACACCAGATAGGAACGAAGTTCCTTCGGCTAATAAAGAAAGAGGGAGAAAGAGAAAGGTATTATACACTACTCGCTTGTGTATGCGACTGTCGAACCTGCGCACGTCTCATTTAACGGTTTTATTTTACGCATTCTTTCTTACGGTTTTCCTATCACATTTTTTTCAGTTCGGTCGCGCAGCAAAATCCTTATCCCCTCCAAGCCTGCCGTAAGGAACTTCGTTCCAAAAGTAAACTACTATAAAATCCGTTAAAAAGTAGTTTTATTTCAATGTGTGATATTCACGTAAATCTAAGACAATACTACTGAAAGACTAAATAACTACTTCTACTAGTAAATATTTATTTTTCATCTTCTTCTTTGTCGTTCTGCTCTTGTCGGAGTGGTCGTGGTCACATTCAGTCAGGCGGACACAGCTCGCCGCACGATCTCCCGCTATCTGTGCCTGTTGGTATACTGTCTGGTATAATCATGTAAGCTGTCATAATAAAGTAATCCTTACTTCCTTACTAATGTTATAAATGCGTAAGTAATGTCTGTCCGTCACGCTCTCACACCAAAACTATAGAACTGATTTGTTTAAAATTTTGTGTGGAGATAGTTTGAGACCCGCACGGCTAGTAACTAAAAAAACAGCTCCGGGCGCTGGCGCATCTATTATACATAAGTGGGTGCTTAGTTATGCCTACCATTAGTTTAATTTATACTACTAGATATGTATAGCTAGGCACTCGCTGACGGCTTAGTACATACTAACAGAGCTTTATTAAGATTTTTTGTGGCATCCCAGAGCGTAAATTTACTTAGGTAGGTAGCTGTATGTAGCTACATATATAAAAAAAAAAAAACAAAAAAAACAGTTTTTTTTTCCATACATTTAAAAATAATAATATTCTCTGTGGTTTTGAAATTAGCAGCGGTGCCTGTATTTTATTTTTTTATAGACATTTGTATCTAGTGATTTTATGCATGTAACAGATTGGAAATAGAAATGGCTTTATTATTATATTATTATTACTAGCTTGTTACTAATCTTGTTTCTCCATAAAAACTTTGAAACCCCGTTTCACCCCCTTAAAGGGTGAGTTTTGAAAAATCCTTTCTAAGTGCACCCCTAGACCCCATAAGGAACTTATGTGCCAAATTTAGAGTCTCCAGACCCAGCGGTTTGGGCTCTGCGTTGATATGTCAGTCAGTCAGTTTCTTCTTTTGTATATTTAATGATTTACACTTATCTAAAGGTAATAAATACTTAGTATTGTCTTAGATTTACGCGAATATCACACATTGAAATAAAAGTATTTTTTAAACGATTTTATTGCGGTTTATTTTAGATTTTAGATCCCGACGTTTCAAAGTCTTTTCAGACTTCATGTTCACGGGTAGACTGAGATATTTGACGTCCAAAAATATTAATCACAATTATTACTGACTACCTTCAAACATTAATATTTAAGTTGCGTTCCGATTTAAGCAAACTGAGCTCACAGTATCTTGAATTCTGAGTCGATTTTGCTTGGGTTTTGGTACAAGTAAATTAAGCACTGGGTCCCAAGCTGGTGATATATTCCAACCATTTTCCAATACTTGTTATCAATTGACACTGAGACGCAAAAACCAATCGATGATAATCATAAATGATTTGACACCTTTTAATAAGCACAAGTCTATAAAATTATGGATGCAACAATTTCATTCGACCTAAAAATTACTAGTTTAATAAAAAACCTATTAGCACCTTAGTAGTTGTCTATTTCTCAACTACTATGAGACACAATTGCATGGTTGATCCAATGGCAAAATTGCCAAGTTGTGGAACTCGCTGCTAGCATCTCTGTTTCCCGATAGCTTTAGTCTACCTTCAAGTCACGAGTGAATCGGTATTTATTAGGTAAGCACTTTCCATCGTAGACTGCAACATTGCTTCACATCAGGCCAGTTGTGGTCAAGCGCAAATCTACTATAGGATAATAAAAAATGAACTCAACTCTGCCTACTCCTTCGGATAAGCGGTATGAGAGCTAAAGAACTATAGACCTCAATCATGACTTATCGCGATGATGAGACAATTTATTATTATATCCTCGAATTATTTAGCGCTAGTTTCATCAGTTCCTGTGCAAGTGTCGAATAGCATATTAGCCGTGGTAAAACAGCGCCTTAGTTTTCTTTTTTTTTAACTCTTGTCAGAATAATTGTTGTCAGATCCAGGTGTCCATATCGATGCGTAACATTTTCACATTTTTTTAGTACAGCGAGCAAAAACGTTTGATGTTAATAATAAAATCTAGCTGAAAATAAAAATGCGATTTGAGTAAGGTTGAGCTTTTGGAGTCGAATATTTATACACGTTCATGTTTTATTAATTTCGGACGAAAAAAAGCGGTCTTATAAGTTAAAATGTGTGTGTATGCTTGTGTATCTATGTTTCTGTGTTGTATACAAGTTTGTGGCATTCTAGCGCTTACTTTTCTTTATAAAATACTTTTCCATTCATTTAACATAAATTATTATGTGTGGTTTAATATTTTGTGCTGACGCTACTCTAGCTTGGTTTTTTGTATGAAGCTAGTGTCGAGTCCAGGCCTATCCTTATTTGAAACGTATGTCTGTTGACTGTCTGACAGTCAAACTGTTTCGATATAACGATTGAACGGATTCTGCATTCACCGAATAGCCCGGCGGCAATTTGATGCAACCTCGTCTAAACTATTATGCCAGTGTCTATAACTTAATTGATATTATGTTACATCCTAGTTTTAATTAATTCCAGATATATTTAAATTTGATTTACATCTACATTTAAATTTATTCTCAGTCTATTAATATCAAATCGTTTAATTTATTACGTTTTTGTACCATCTAAACCTTGATACACAAAATGTCGAACTTTTGTTTACGACTATGTCAGAAATTCATTAATTAGAAGCTATTTTAATGGAATAATTAATAGAATATGCAAATGAATTTGAACCGTATTGACAGGGTTATAGGCTGCTTGGTTTATGAAGTTCAAATTAAAACTTAATACGTTGATATCACGGTAAAATGTTGTTACTCTACTCTCAACTCAGGACTCTCAACTTCTGTGAAAATCAGGTGACAATCAACTGGTAATTATGTTTACTGGTAATTAACTGGTAGTAGGCTTCGGCCGTGGTTAGTGACCACCCATCAGACAAAGCCGCACCGCCAAGCGGCCTTGCCGTGTTCCGGTGCGTAGTCTGGTGACACCATTTAAGAGGGAGGGTCGAAATTGTTGCTCCTTTATGGTTTCAACCTTAAGGAGCCTCATTTCACTGCCACCTTCTCACTGAAAGTCATTCTTAATCACGAGTGAATCGTTACATTGGGCTGGCGCGTCCCATCGCAGGCTACATCATTGCTTAACATCAGGTAAGTTGTAGTCAAGCGCCAGCCTATTTAAGAATAAAAAAAAATCTTAAGTGTAGTCTGCACACGATTATCTAATACGGTCGACACACATTTTGGAATGTTCGTTATGGAAAAATTGAACCAAATCCGCTACTGATTCTCTGATAAAATTGATGGCAGCATGCATGAAAAAGCTGAAGCATTTAAACCCGTATAACAGAAAGGAGACTGGAGAATTCGGAAAGGGAAGATTTTCCGGGCGAAGAGTGATGTTCAGTTACGCGGTCCCCAATTTGCGTTCTTGATGGCAACTTGTATCGTCATCATCATCATCAGCTATTGCAGTCCACCGCTGGACATAGGCCTCTCCCAATAAGCGCCATTTCATCCAGTCCTCGGCTTGTCGCATCCAGCTACAGCTGGTTATCTTTCGCAGATCGTCACTCCACTTAGCTGGAGGACGTCCCACACTACGCTTGCCAAGACATGGTCTCCACTTGAGAACTCGCTTTCCCCAGCGAAAACTTGTATATAAATATGCTAATCGTCGGAGAGACTTTGTTTGTGCGTTTGTTATGTAGTTTCTTGAGTGGCATTAGATATTTGACGCCACAAGATAATCTGAACACAGAACAGGTGGAGAGTTTAGTAATCTAAATCCTAGAAGGAGAGAAGCTTGTGGCTAACCCTTACATAGTTTGTGCTTACTAACTATACAACAGTAAACATGTAATCACTAACTAATAGTTAATTACGACGTTTAACTTAACGAAACAGATGTCTATAATTAGTTAATCGGCCGTTTGGCGGTTGTTACAAAACTTAATTCCTTGATTTACTCGGTTTGAATTAATCGTGAGAAACACACGAGTTTATTTCACACGCATGTATTGATAGACCTTGACTTTTTACAACTATATGTTATTGATGCTACCGCACTGTTGAGGGAATTATTCACAGACATTCTACATCATCGTTATGGGGTAAGCAGAAACAGAAAACAATAAAGTAAGTAACTAGATCAGGCATTGTTTAGTCCTCAGCTATACCAAATAGATTAGAAACGGTAGTATCAAATATATGAGTTAGTTACTATGCGTTTCAAATAAGAATAGGACTGGACAAAACAAAGCAAAAGTAGCGCCAGCACAAAATATCGAACCACAGACAATAATATTTTTTTGAATGATTGGAAAAATGATATACCTAACTAAAAACGTTACAAAAGGATATGTACATTTTTGCTCACTGTACTAAAAATGTGAAGTTGTTGCGCATTCCAATACGCAAGATGGCGGAATTCCAAACGCATAGTACATGGGCGCCAAATCGTAAAACAAATGACAAATGAATAAAATTAGTACTCAATAATATTAGCAAAGAGTTCTATTTTCAAAATTTAAACTTATTTTTTTTATTGTGTTTTAAAAGTGGCCAGTTCTAAAAACTATCAGAGTCGCCCTCGTACTCAGCATTTGTGTGTCTGTTTAAGGAATTTGTTAAGTGATGTCAGAGGTCTGATGACCAATAAAGTGTCAGAAGTATTTCAGTCGTATTTATACCATACCTAGGCGCAGTAGCACGATATGCTTATAAATAAGCTATTCGACACTTATCAGCTTTGGCCCCCCGATCCCCTAAAACTAGAGTGTCCGGCAACGTCCTGAGCCGAGGTTCGTCCCCCAGTTGCCACAGTACTTGATCGGTTCGATGTTCCTCGGACGGCTAGCAATAAAGGCCCTTGCGGTTAATTGGGTTAGGTCATCCGCAAAAAAAACTAAACTTTGACTGGCTGGTGGCGTGGTCAGTAAGACACTTGCCTTTCACGCCGTAGGTCTGTTCGATTCCCATGCAAGACAGACATTTGTGTGATGAACATGTCAGTTTGTTTTGAGTCTGGGTGTAATTATCTATTATAAGTATGTATTTCTCAGTTATCTGTAGGCTCCTAGCGGCCTACTACGAGAGAACGAAGTGAGGGCTACCACCCGTTCGTAATTATAGGCAGGGCACAATATCCGAATTTCGGATTGAAAATATTGAAGAGTACTGACTACGTAGTTGCTAATTCTAATAACCTATTTCAAATAGGTAGATATTCTACCTAAAACTCATATGGATGTTGTTTTATATCCGTGATTAAAAAGTTATTACCTACTAAAATTTCTCGTTGATACCTAATTTTGTCTATTATACAATCACTGGCCAATTAATAGCTCCCATATAATATTGCACGACCAACTCATCAGATTTGGTAATACCCATTATTTATAATTTGTTAAATCTTAGTTGAATAACAATCTGTAGGTGGTCGTTGATATTACCAAAAATTAATGATTTTGTAATTCTTAAATCATGATGTTAAATTATACAATATCATGAAAGCGGCGACTCTTTCGCCTTTATCAATAAAAGGCAACCTGACCGGTGTTTTTTATAGGTATTACAATACTTAGAAAATGTCGCGAATCTCATGAATAATAATAATATTGTAATAATATTGTGGGACATTAACACACACGGTCATCTGGTCCCAAGCTAAGCAGAGCTTGTGTTATGGAAACCAGATAACTGGTATATACTATACATAATAATACTTTTCTTTTGTAAATAAATACTTATAATAGATATTTACACCCAGACTCGACACAAACACAAATGTTCATCACTAATGTTTGTCTCAGGTGGGAATCGAACCCACGACCTGCGGCGTGAAAAGCAAGTATCTTACCGACCACGCCACTGGCCCGCCGATCATTAGATGGATCTATAGGGCCTCTATATATGTCTAAGTTCAACTGAAACAACATTTTTAGCAAATAGTTTTATTTGCAATGCGGTCCGCAAGTAGGTAGTCTACACCGCAGCGGACCGCGTTGCTAATAAACTTCGTAGTTTTTTTTGCGGATGACCTAACCCAATTAATAAAGTCCCGTGAACCAATAAAGCCGGAAAAACCTTTGTTGGTTCACCGGACTTTATCGGTGAGCCGTCCGAATACGGTCGAACCGTTATATGAACTACATAATATTTTACTACATATTTTTAACAAATATCTTGCATGCCATTGTATTTACACCATGTTTAAAATACAAATAAAGACTATCTTATCTTATCTTATCTCATATTGTGTGAATCACACATTGAAATGCCCCCTAACGAAATTACAAGTAGAATTGGAGTGTTTTTATAGAGTGTATCAGGTGAATGTCAGGTGATGATATTAAATCAATTATCACGAACCAAACACTAATCAAGTATTTATATAAAAATTCAAAATCAATGAACTGTTATTATCAATTTTAATGGTTGGTCAACGAAAGTGTTAATTTTCGCTAATATACGCTTTTTGTATACAAATAAACAAAAGTTAAACTCGCTTGAATAGATTCGTCATGCTCACAAAGAAAGCGAAAGTTGAAATAACTATACAGAATACATAACTTATTTAGCTAGAGGAATTGAGCTGTTTTGTTTCATAAATCACTTATTTCTACTAATTTTGTACATTGTCCATGTAAATTTCCGTAATTTTCTATCACTTTAACCCTTATTATTGTCTTAGATTTACGCGAATATCACACATTGAAATAAAACTACTTTTTAACGGATTTTCTACTTATCCTTATAACGAACTTCTTGTTTTTGTTCCTTTCACCGCGATAAAATCCGTTAAAATGTAGTTTTATTTCAACCCTTAGTGTCCAATGACGGGCACGGGTCTTCTCTCGACTATCATGTACCATCTCTCATATACCATAGCCAGAAATTAATAATCATTTAAATCACGAATGAAACGGTATATTAGGCGAGCACGTACCATCGTTGACTACATCATTGCTTAACATCAGGCAAGTTGTAGTCAAGCGCAAGCCTATAGCAAAATAAAAATAGGCATGATACCACGTATCAAAGTTTTCGACCGATTAGAAAACAATTTTTACACGTCAACCTTTTTAGTGTTCCACTGCTGGGAACGGGTCTTCTCTAAACTGTCCTACGAGTTGAGAGAGTTTAGGTCTTAACCCAAACACGCTGGCCAAGTGCGGGTTGGTGGATCTTACATGTTTTCGTTTGATTAGTTCTTCGTTTCAGTTTCCACAAGATATTTTCCCTCACCGATATTAAGCAGTAGCTATGACACAATTCACACAAAGATGTGAGGGCACAACCGGGGATCCAACCCGCGACCTTATATTTTAAAGGCGAGGCTGATACACTGCGCCAGCGCTGTGTAATGTTCTATATTATTATACTTAGAAACAATTTATCTTCGCATTTTTTTCGTTATACATCTTGCGATCGGATTCAAAGCCATGAGTAGACTTTTTTAATGAACTATGACGATTAGGATCAGTTTCTCCATTACAAAAATTGTCTCTCATTCGATTTGAAAATTGCTATTCTAAGTCAAAGTCCTAAATGTGTTGTCTTTAAATCCTTCTATTGCCTTTGGTTTCGGCTAAAGCTATATCCGTATCACTACATAATATAAAACAAAGTCGCTTTTTCTGTCCCTATGTCCCTATGTATGCTTAGATCTTTAAAACTACGCAACGGATTTTGATGTATTTTTTTAGAGGGAGGTTTATAAGTATAACACATTGCACCCATGCGAAGCTGAGGTGGGTCGCTAGTTTAATATAATAATCATCTACACACAACCATTAACTCCAACATTCAATAAACATAAACCGTGTACAATACTGTTATTAGATTGACTGTCGGGTCTTGGCACGTATTTATTTCGCTAATGTTTCGTGTCTCAGTGTTTGCTAAATGTAGTTATTAGTTCTGCGTTGCGAATCTCATAGCTGGCCACAATGTTCATTGTTAATCACAATAACTAAACAAAGAATGTTGAAATCACACGTGCGTTGTACTCCTACTGATATTCATCATCGTTCCCCTTGCTTTTCCCTATTTCTATTGGGGTCGGCTCCCAGTCTAACCTGATGTGGCTAGCTAACAGAATTATATGAGCGACTGCCATCAGACCTCGAAACCCGTAGGGAACCAGTAGCCGAGATGGTTAGACTAGGTGTCAGATTGTATTGGCTTCTGACTACATGTAACGATTGTCATAGATGTGTTAACGACCGAAACCGACGGGTGCTCTCCGAGGTGCTGAGGGTAGTCCCTCACCCAACCAGACACCGAAACAAAATTTTGTTGTTACACAAATATTGTCTGCGACACAGTCAGGCTTATATACCCCTCGTCTACCGAGGTTGTCGTAATCCTACTGACAATATAAACACAAAAGTTTGTAAGAATGTATGGATGTTTGTCACCCCTAGTTACGACGGCGACAAATGCATAACACCTTTCTGTTGTATGCTCTAAGGGGCCGTCCATTAATCATGTGAAGCTTGAAAGGGGGGAGGGGTTTGATAAAAATCACGAAATGTCACAAGGGGGGAGGAGGATGTAGTATGATATCACGTGTATTTATTTTTTCAAAAGCACAAAACAACCTTTCTGTCTACACATTTTTATCATGGTCCTTAATTTCAGAATAAAATAATATTATACTTTATACCTGTATTTATGAAAGTATTCTAAAAAATTAAAGATTTTTTGTAGATACTAAAAATACACGTGATGTTGGGTAGGGGGTGGGGGGGTAGTCTTAAACCTCACCATGTATCACCAAGGAGGAGGGGGTGGTTAGAAAATGTTTAAAAAAGATCACGTGATTAAATGACAGCCCTAAGTCATAATCTTATTTTATATTTGAATGTTAAGTTACAACATAGTGTGGCAAAGTTACCAATTTTCTTTATTATTTCTCAGCGGCTCGTAAAACATTTTAGCTTTATGTTAAAGTGTTAAATCACCATTGTTGTAACTACAATACATACAAAAGATGTTACCATGATTGTTCAACACTCACACACACACACACACACAAGTTCTAGTACCTAAAATTGGTCATAATATGCACATAAAACTTACAGAAAAGTTTTTTCATCGGTCACTATAACCCTTTTCAGTGTCCCACTGATGGGCGCGGGTCTTCTCTCAACTATCACCAGAGTTTAGGCCTTAATCCACACTGAAAGAGTTCACGTGACCGCACATCTTCCTGTCACATTTTTCATCACCGCTGCTCATCAGTGAAGGAAAACATCGTGAGGAAACCGGTATATCTAAGAACTAACCATTCGAGGACATGTGACATCCACCAACCCGCACTTGGCCAAAATGTGTCGATTAAGACCTAAACTCTCTCAGCTCGTAAGATACTCAAAACCCGTGCCTAGCAGTAGGACAGTAAAAAGGGTTCAAGTGACGCCGCTCTGGCTGTTAAAGCTGTCTCAATTGTCTCAGAGATATAAATTAAATTGTCCACGGTACACATATGAAGCACTCTTCATATGCAAGTGAGATTTTACTCAATATTTACACAAATTAATTTGTTTAACGCATCAGCAATGGGTTAGTTTCGCAACACATGTTAGACACTATTACAAAATTCTATATTGCTTCTGCTATAGCAAATAACACTTGTAAATACTTATTCTTGGGCTTAATTCGCTAATAATTTACATCCTCCGCATATGACTTGACTGTCCTGATGGCGTAGTGGTTCGAGACAAATCTTTGTGTTACGAGCAAGATTGTTTGTTCTGTGTCTGGGTGTAATTTATCTGTAAATGTATGTATTTACAGAACTTATTATTATATTATTATTATTATATCTGTTCCTAGTACCCATAACACAAGCATTAATTGCTTAATTTGGGACTACATGACACTATGAGGCCTCAAGTATTCTCCCTCCGCACAGCTTGTCCTTCACAGCTGCTACTTGTCGGGGACCCATAAGGCCGTACTCACTAGGTGTAGGACCTAATATAGTACAATGAATTTAATCTGGCGATGGAGCGAAAAGGTGGCCGTAGGAGCTGCTTAATTAAACAAGATAGGCTTTTTTTAACCGACTTTAAATAGGAGCAGGTTCCTAATTGAAATGATTTTTTTTGTTGGCAACATTTAAAAAAAATATTCCGAAATAACCTTATCGGGATTTTTTGAAAGGTTCATGTCTGTTATGCTCGTAACATAAGTTAGTCAATATTATTAGAAAACCTTTCACTGTTTCGTTATCTATGCAAATTATTTGTAGGACATTTGACACAAAGTAGAAAATGCGAACAGCAAATAAAAAAGTGTAAGATTGCAAGTAATGTCACTTTGTCAGTAAATATACGAATTGGTAAATAAATATTAACCCCCGTATTCATAAACGTCTTTTAAGATCATTATAGCTAAAATAGGTTAATAATTCGTTTGTCTTTGTCTTTTATCTAGATATTTAAATTAGTAAGAAAGAGACAAAGTCCATTTTAACTAAAGAATTTCATCAAAAGCCCATGAATGTGCATAGAACAGTTTTAAGTAATACTCGAAAATCTGTATACCTAAGTATTATTGTATGAATGATTATAAGTGTAAAATAAACTAGGTAGAATTAAAATAAAACTAATTGATAACGGGTTTTACTGCGGTTTATTTTAGATTTTTATTATATTTTTGGCCATGTTTCTCAGTAGTTGCCAGTCATTCACTGCACGGTAGGAAAAGAAATCGGACAATTTTAATGTAGACACGCGTCTGAAAATCAAAAATTTCCAAAAAAAAGAGCTTCTTTGAAATAGTGCAGTATTGATCTGGGTGTGCGATATACTATACATATAATAGGTACTTTTCTTTTGTAAATATTTACATATAATAGATATTTACACCCAGACTCGATATAAACAGACATATTCACCACACGAATGTCTGACTTAAGTGGGAATCGAACCCACGACCTGCGGCGTGACAAGCAAGTATCTTACCGACCACGCCACCGGCCCGTCTTGAATGATACCTCGGCAATGATTCCTATTAATGCTACATGACGTCGTAACTACTGACTAACATTCAAAAGCTTAATATCATGCATCCTATCTACATAATTACCCTCTTTTAGTTATGCCCGATTTGATTGCATTTAGCACCTAATAAAGCTGGGTATTACTATTTTATGCTTATTCCTAATTCTAGAATAACTAAAATTTAATGGATATTTAAATATATTCGCATTTCATCAGCTGGCATTTCATTGCTTCTATAATTATTACGAAAATGTCAGCCTAAGGCTCAATTTCAATTTATTCAAAAATCATAATATATTATCACTATTTGAACACATAATGTCAATTAAATTCCTCAGCGCCATCTTTCAATGGTCGTGTTGGTCAACCCGTCTCTTTGACTATTCAGTATTATGTTGGCCCAGTATTATATTCTCTTTGACTTGACCCCTACTCCCTAGACAAAGTCACATTAACATTCACCTTCGAAATGTCACGTGACAATCTTAAAGGAAGTTAAATTTTGGGGGCCGAGTCAATAATATTGATGTAACATATTTCGGTATTATTCATAAAAATCTTATCAGACTCTTTAGTTGAAATGGGCTATGTCTCTTTCTTACTAGTATAAATGTCAAGATGTCAGACAAAGACAAACGAATTATAACCCTATTTTAGCTTTAATGAGCTCAAAAGATATTCTGATTCTGTAATTCTCTGTGCGCTTTCCACCACCATCAAGCAAGGCAGATTTATGTAATATTTTTATTACATCCATGCAAATCCTGGGCGGGTCGTTAGTTAAATAGAAAAACAAGTTAAGGTAAACTATAAAGATGAGCTAAGTTAGTTAAGTTGCGGTTACCACTTGACAGATTGTCACGGCCACCGAGTATCCGCATGCGAAGGTTAAAATATATATATTATGGTTGATTTCATTCATATACATATTAGTTTATTAATTACCGTAAAATGATAAAAATCAAAGCGACATCATTATCAAAAAGTCCTACCATCGCTCGGGTAAAACAGTGGGCGCTCGGCACATGTTTAAAAGTAATAATATATTCTGGGACATTAACACACACGGTCATCTGGTCCAAAGCTAAGCAGAGCTTGTGTTATGGAAACCAGATAACTGGTATATACTATACATATAATACTTTTCTTTTGTAAATATATACATATAATAGATATTTACACCCAGACTCGACACACACAAATGTTCATCACTAATGTTTGTCTCGGGTGGGAATCGAACCCACGACCTGCGGCGTGAAAAGCAAGTATCTTACCGACCACGCCACCGGCCCGTCAAAATTAATTAATTAATCAATTGAGTTGGTTTTTTGACATAACTACGTCAAAATGCAAAATCCTCAATTTTTTTGTTAGAAAAATAGTCTTATTTCCATTACAAGTTGTTTATTGTTTAATGTGAAGTTTCCAAGAAATATTGTTAAGGTTATCTGGAATTCGGCCATAAAGCCGCAACTTGATTATACCTATTGCACTTGAAGCAGAGAGCGACCGCTAATGATAAATATTTTGAGAAGGCACAAAAGTAATCATTTTCCACGCAACTAATCCTTGACATGTCTTTACGACGGTGTTAAAGGTTACTATAATAAAATATCAAACGAATTATTTATTACTAATGAAATATTATTGATTGACATTAATTTTGATGTATAACGAAATATTTTAAGTAGAAACAACTTTGTTATTACAATGCATTTGTTTGGCTTGAAAACAAATTTAGTCACAACAATAAGCTTTAATTAAAATTTTGCAAAGAAACTTTTGTACATCCGGTTTATTCGAAGTATTAAGTTGTTATTATGATTCAAAGTGAATAACTTATCGATAAATTAACTTTACATACGAGTTAATAAACAAATTAATCGTCTAAAGGTCAGTGGGAATGAATTAGACTGCGTTTTTTTTTCATATTCTGCGATAGGTTGGAGCTTGACTACAACTTACCTGATGATAAGAAATGATGTAGGCGACGATTGAACGCGCCAGCTCAGTATACCGATTCACTCGTAATTACGAATGATTATCGGTGAGAAGGTGGCAGTGGAATGAGCCCCCATATGGTTAGAAACCATAAAGGAGCAAAAATGCCGACCCTCTATGCATAGTGTCACCAGACATCCCACCGGAACACGGCAAGGCCGCTTGGCGGTGCGGCTTTGTCTGGTGGGTGGTCACTAACCACGGCCGAAGCCTACCACCAGTGGATTGTCACCTGATTTGCACCACCCGGAGACCACGTGTGGGGATTCAATTAAAGGTACACTCAAGGACGAAGGTGACTCAGTCCCCAAAACTGCGCTTCAACTGACTTGAAATTTGTATAGGACCGTTTTGTAATAAGTAAGTAATTCAAGTTTAACATTCCTTTTTTAAATATGGTGTTAAAGGCGTTTTAAAATAAATCTACTTTATGATATGTATATGATAAATAAGGTAGTATAAGTGATGTTATTAATTTTAAGAACTATGACTTGATTGATTTGAATTGATTTAAACAAAATCAATGAAAAGCGTATAACAATAAATCCATCGGAAATGAAAACCTCGTCCTGTTTGAAGTCGGTTAAAAATGCACTGTTTTCCTTACTTACATTTAATTGCAAAGCACAACAACATACGTCAGTATACATAGCCTTTTAGGGTACTGCGCACCGCTGTTAAGCGGAATCCGAATAAATTAGATGCGTGCACGCAAGAGATGATCTGAAACCGTCGATCACGAAGGTGAAAGTGATGTGACACAGGGAAGATACGCTGTCCTATTGTTTAGTGATTACGTAATACTAATTCTTTATTAGTCTATTGCCTAATAGCCTGAAATCTAGGTTGTAATAGTGACCGTTACAATGTAAAGACAGCTATCTCCGCATCTTTATTATATAACTGGTTTTCCGCCTGTGGCTTCGCCTGCTGACCTACATGTTATACTACGCCCAGAAGTGGAATAAATAAATAAATAATAATAAATATTCTAGGACATTAACACACACGGTCATCTGGTCCCAAGCTAAACAGAGCTTGTGTTATGGAAACCAGATAACTGGTTTAAACTGTACATATAATACTTTTCTTTTGTAAATATATATTTATAATATATATTCACACCCAGACTTGACACAAACACAAATGTTCAAAAAAAAAAACAAAAAAATGTTGTCAAATGTTGTCTCGGATGGGAATCGAATGAAAAGCAAGTAACTTACTGACAACGCCACCGGCCCGTCAAGAATAAAGAGAAGTCTTCAGGTTTCAATTTGGGGTTAAATTTTAAAACTTATCATCGTAACGATTTGCAACTACGCGACAGTAAATTGAAATTAAACGAGATGTGGCAAAGTTTTGTTAGTAACTGCGTTAGTTCGTACAGAGATTTGCGTTGGTTCTCACCAAAAGTCGTAAATGCAATTCATTTGCATAAACAAAGATATGTAGAATGTACTATGTATGTAAGCATGTTAGTAATAGTAAGCGTGAGAATAACAACAAACAGTAACTATGCAAAGAAATTGATTTACAACTGCAAATATAGGGTAAGTACTTAAATACTAAAGTACTTAATATATCAACTGTCTCAAAGGTCCATTTTCATTAACACACACGGTCATCTGGTCCCAAGCTTAACAGAGCTTGTGTTATGGAAACCAGAAAACTGGTATATACTAAACATATAATAATTTTCTTTTGTAAATATTTGCTTATAGTAGATATTTACACCCAGACTCGAAACAAACACAAATGTTCATCACAGTAATGTTTATCTCGGGTGGGAATCGAACCCACGACCTTCAGCGTGAAAAGCAAGTATCTTACCGACCTTACCACCATAAAAAAGCCTTCAGGTTTCCTCAATGATAGGGCTATCGAACAATGCAAGAATTTTTCAAATCTGACCAGTATCCCCTGGGATTAGCGCGTTCAAAAAAGCAAACCCTTTAGCTTTATAATACGGCATTATCTATTCATAAAAATCTTAAAGACTCTTTAGTTAAAATGGACTTTGACTTTTTTTTAAAGAACCATTTTCCACTAGAAATTGTTCCCTCAACAAAGTGACATAGCGAATCGATATTGAAAGGTCGCTATCGTTCCGCTATGTCACTTTAACTATGGTGCCTTTAGAAAAACGAAGATACTGTGCGATTCCGCGTCAGACTAATAAAGAGTCTAATCAGAGCACATGAGGCCGTCGCGTCATTCCCGAGCCTAATCTCGAACCAATCGTGTTGGTCGACCTGTCTCAACGGACTTTAGAATAGAAATTTCACCTGTGTGTTGCACACACACTTGTGGACTAATATCTCCTGACGCTAGAAGTGGACTATTGTATGGATAAATTCACACAGTTTAGAAAATACATGGTGCAAGGGACAGCCCTCCACAAACAGAGAGTGCATTCAGCTTCTTAATTAGAACTATTTTCCATTGGAAATTTACTGAGATTTTGGTTTCTAAAAAAAACAAATAAATACCAAATATACAAATAAAATTTTTATTCGAGTTAATTTTGCATTATTTTTATTAATTACTCCATGCGTAGAACTTGATTTCAATGAAAGGCAGCTAAGATAAAACATCCACAAATGCCATAATTAAAAAGTAATTGACCCTGAATAAAAATTTAACCTGAACCTACCTCAACTAATTTCATGCACCGATCATCTCCGTATGATGTACGAATTTCACACTATCAGTTTGTGGAGGGTAGTCGCTTCCACCTGGTATATTCATCATGCATACCACGCAGCAGCCAGCCTGGAGAATTTTGATAACCTGTGATGCCTACACAAGTGTATATTTCTACTAAAAGTATTCGACTTTGTGTATAGGTAATCGATCTCTGCTGACATTAATAAGTAGGTAAAGCTAGAGTGAGTCAATGGATTCAAGTAGTTGTTATAACTATTTGCTTGCTAGGTATAATGTTTATTTATTACTACTTATGTACAATATGATGACAATTTAACATACAATGGACTCATTCTTACAATTCAATGGTTTTATAAAAACGTATAGGTCATGGTAAAGCCGGTGAGTAGTTGTGACGTAACTCATTATGTGTCAATTGTGCCAACAGTGCATATCTTTGGGATTAGGTATACCTATTAATATTTTCATGCGATAGGAATACGTTGAGGTAGTCATAAACTCATAATATTAACGGCTCTTTGCATCCGCCACAACTACTAGTATCTTAATATATATATTTCTTGTGTGCGTGTGTATGTGACTGAACTCCTCCTAAACGACTTGACCGATTTTGATGAAATTTTTTGTGTGTGTTCAAGGGGATCTGGGAATGGTTTAGATTCACAATTTTGCGCGGTACGAAGTTCGCTGGGGCAGCTAGTAGTATTATATTATCTGTGGTCACAACAAACAGATTAGTTTGAAATTATTCAATTTCTCTCTGGCGTTGGTTCTTTTGTTAGTCGTCAATATGTTTATTAGTAATTATAAGTTATTATTTATAATTTTAATGAATTATAAGTACTATAAAAATGTTTGAAAAAGATCATTGTTTTTGGGCTATTAAATTAAGAGTAGGTAGAGATACGTACCTACGGAAACCTAACCCAATATCTGAATAATGTACTAAAATCCCGATGTATTCTAAATAATGTTAGGTAGTATATTTAAGTGTCCTAAAAATGAACTTCCCACCTAATACGTGCAAAATATTACTTGTACAAAACTGTAATAAATAATTACACATTTACAAATAATTGTTTAAGCCGACCGTTTAACTCGCGTATCGCCTATCGCCAAGATTCTGACTCCTCAAGCTGCACAGACAGTGATGATGGTTCAAGCGGTATGGATATTAGTGACGAACAGTCTTACATTACTTTTATCTGTGGTTAAATAGTTCTTTAAGAGATTTAATTAATGGTTTATGACTTTGTACCTCAGATGGCGATACACGAGTTAAACGGTCAGCCTAGTATCAATGGTCGGTGACAGGATACTTAGTAATACAAATCGATGTCTCAATTGTAACAACTTGCAACAACTCTATAAAAATTCAAAGCATTTATTATTATGTACATAATCGTTGTTAGCAATCGACACTAGTAAGATATCATCTCAACTCCTTTATTGATCATCCACGTAACTTAACATTAACTAACTACCGCATCGATAAAATAACAGGCTATGACCAATAGTGTCCATATATTTCTATGCCACTATTATGGCACTACAAGACCGAAGGTTCACTTGGAACTATGACATATAATATTGCTATACTTTGTAACGGAATAAAATGTTGTAAAAATTATAAATACTCTAATCTTTTGGAAATTAGTTCTATTACCTTTATCTTTAAATAAAGCTGAAGAATTCGTTTTTTTGAACGCTCTAATCTCAGATAACCCATTTACTGTGGAAGGCTATAGGATACTTTTCCCACTGCTGAGCATGATATGTAGTTCACGCGGGCGTAGCAGCAGCGGAAAAGTCAAAGTCAAAGTCAAAGCGTTTATTGCATTCATGTGTAGGTACAGATGTTTAACAATAAGTTACAAAGTTTCAACATGAGACCCGATTAGGGTATAGCAACGTACAAAAGAAAGATAAAACAACATAAGATTACAATGCAACGGGAAAGTTTACAAGTTAATTAGTTTGTTATTGTCACATTAGATATATTGTTTTAGTCATCATCAGTCACTACAAAACTAGTTGAAAATAAAATTAAGAGCCAAATTGCTTGCTAGCTTTACAAACCCTATGTATGCACTTTTTGTTTAGTAAATACATTAATTAATACACAACAGTTCATAGAGTGGGGTATCGTACTGAAATGAGGCATAATAAGGTTTCAAAATGTAATTTTTAAGACAAATAAAAAAACAGTATTTTGTGATGTGGGTCGACATAAAATTTAAAAAAAGTAAATAAAATTTAATTTAATTTTTTTAAATTTCGTTACTTATCGTGCAGTAAATGATGGTAACTACTAGCATTAAATTAGAAGCATTTCTTTGTCTTTGAGCTTCCAATCAAGATGATTTATACCTACTTCCGTTCGCACACAAGCGTGCGACATTTGTAACCTATTCACAAGTGAGTCTTCTGTTATTTTTTTGCTCAATTGACTCTACACAATCAATCAGAATTACATAACATCTATGGATGGACCGGATAATGGTATCTACTTGGGTTCAATAAATATATCTTATGTACATATCCATATTGATATCTGTTTGAATAGCGCTTTCCAATTTGACATTTTGATTGGGACTACATAGCTACACATTTACATATAATGGTCAACAGAAAACAAAATCAGTAACCGAACGGCTTGCACAAGGCCAGGGAGTTTAGACAAAGTCACAGAGTAACTGGGCATTTGCTATGCACAACAAAACATGATACAAGCATAGTCTTATCTCTTTCTACTCATCTCTAAACGATAGAGATAGATAGTGCCTGCAAAATGTTTTCTTGTGCAGTGGAAACGAAGGGTAATAGAGAAGGGTAAGTGATAATGAAGATCGAATACAACATAATTCTTTTTGCAACAACAACACAAAACCGACTTCAATTGTAGGTACCTAGAATTATGCGTTTAGGGCAATTGCACTAATAATTTTGGAAAGCTGCGCGCTTAGCGTTAACAATGACGCTTCTTTCGACATAGCTCAATAACTACTGGTCAGATCTTGATCAAATTTAAATGGGACCACACGGAAGCATTTACTTGCCAACAAAAAAAGAATCATAGAAATCGGTTCACGTATAACAAAGATATTAGGTAACAAACATAAAAAAACATACAGTCAAATTGAGAACCTCCTTCTGTTTGAAGTCGGTTGAAAATGTATAAAATCGATATACACCAAGAAGCTTACATTAAATACAGGAAGTCGCATCTAAAATAAATTGTTGAAGACCAGATATGACCGTGTATGACATCGATTTTATCTTTTATCTCTTTCATCACCTTTGAAATGTCTGTCGATAATGTCTACAATAAAAAGAATCCAGTGTTTTAATGTAAGCTTCTTGACATACACCGACGAAAAGTCACGTGTCATTCGTTTGAAATACGTCAACTTTATACATATTGTTTTCGATATTTGTATTATACTTAGCTATTACAATGTGATTTTGTCTAGGGGCCTTGATGATTATGTCTTTATTGCCATGGAAAATTTGACCCTTGTTGGACGCAACTTGCGTCGACACTGTAACCTTATTACACCTTCCTAGGTCTAGTATATCTACAGATGCTACTGCTGTAGACCCTTTTTTGTTAGTTCAGATCTACAGACCCATATAACCAAATATAAATAACTAGCTTTCTGACCGCGCGGCTGTAGTGCGTATGTCGGTTATCGCGCTATAACGTTAACCTTTTAGTATTAAATGTATCCTACATCCTTCCCCGGGGCTCAAACCATCTATTGTCACTTCCCAAACTATCTCCATTCCAAATTTCGTCGAAATTGGTTCAGTAATTTAGGCGTAAAAGCGAGACAGGCAGAGTTGCTTTCGCATTTATAATATTAGTAAAGAATAAGGATTCAGTGCTATAGTTTAGTTACTTACAGTTTTATTAAGATCTCTATTTAGTTAATCAGTAAGTAAATTGTTATTTTTTAAATAATAAATGTCGCTTTTATGATTATTTGACGGGCCGGTGGCGTGGTCGGTAAGATACATGCTTTTCACGCCGCAGGTCGTGGGTTCGATACCCACCCGAGACAAACATTAAAATTTGTTTAAATATGTCTGTTTGTCTTGTGTCTGGGTGTAATTATCTATATTTATGTATATATTTACAAAAGTAAAGTATTATATGTAGTATATTACCAGTTATCTGGTTTCCATAGTACAAGCTCTGCTTAGTTTGGGATCAGATGACCGTGTTTGTTAATGTCCCACTATATTAATTATTATTATTTCTAATTTTAATTTACTGATTATGTTATGTTTTGTATCTATTTAATTTATCTAATGACATTGTATTGAAATAAATGATTTATTTATTTATATCGTCGACGAATTAGTCTTGGTTAGGTAAAATTATGACTTGTTTTTATTATAATTTGTTTTTTTTATAGAACTCGGTAATAACGTGATTGTATAAATATGTTTAGAAAGACACGTGAGTGATACAAAAATTTTGTTCAAATCAAAGTAATTTAACCAGACTTGGTGTGGTTTGCTGGTATTTCCAAAACTGTCACCATAGTGACAAGCTTGTCAATAAATTAATAAGCGTTTCATTAAATTTTATTACCTATTGATTTATTATACTTCTTAGATTTAGTGATAATCTAACCTAACCAAACTTGTTTGACAAAGAATCAGAATAATAAGAATTAGTATAGTAGGTAGTTGAATAGATAACTACAGCTGAAAAATAAATGAACTAAAAAATGAAATAGATGTTTTAAAGTATAATATAGATTCCGCCCCGCGCTTCACAGTATTTTGATGTCATGTAACAAATCACAAAAATTTGGTGAAGGTGACATCTCCAACAAGCTAGAAAATGGAGATGATTCTTTTCAATTAGATACAAATTTTCTTACAAGTAGTATTTATTACCCGTGAATCTGTCTGAATGTCTGAAAAGACTTTGAAACGTCGGGATCTAAAATCTAAAATAAACCGCGAAAAAATCCGTTAAAAAGTAGTTTTATTTCAATGTGTGATATTCGCGTAAATCTAAAACAATACTAAGTAGTATATTACTTGAATTATAATTATACAGTACTTTTTACTTTGGTTATAATTAATATATTTCCATATAATATGAAGTAGAAATATTCGCGGACGGAACCCAGCTAAATAAATAATTTTAAGATGTTATCTTTGACATTTTCAACTTAAATATTTAAGTAACTAATCAAGGATATCCATCTATTTAGCAAAATAAACAATCGAAACGTGGAAATATCAAATCAAAATACATGCCGGAACATTAACCTATACCATAAGCGATTGTTAAATCAGCGTTAATGAAATCGTGAAGACTCTTCGATGATGGTCCTCGCTTATCTGTTTTGCATCATGTTTAGGGTTACCACGGATTCAAACTTTTGACGGGCAGGTGGAGTGGTCGGTAAGATACTTGCTTTTCACGCCGCAGGTCATGTCTGTTTGTATCGAGTCTGGGTGTAAATATCTATTTAATGTATATTTTTACTAAAAAAAAGTATAATGTGTATAGTTTAAACCAGTTATCTGGTTTCCATAACACATGCTCTGCTTAGCTTGGGACCAGATGACAGTATGTGTTAATGTTCCAGAATATAAAAAAGTCAGTTTTGGTTTCCGTTACCCTGCGCTCATACACTGTTGTTATAGTCATCCCATTAGTGTTAGACTGTCTCAACAGTTTATGTGTACTGAAGCGAGAGACGGGACGCTATATGGGTTTATTGGGTACGTGCTCGTGGTGTCTTGTATAAAGCGGTATGGGGGTGCCATGAGTCCTACACACCCGAATTCTATAAGCACTTCCATAACAATAGTAATTACAATAACAAAGGTGATACTTTATAACAAAACTTTTTCCATCGATGGTTAAAATGAGAGAGTAGGTATATTTGATTTTTAAAGTGGATTTACATATAAAATTGTTCATTTTTTTATGGAACTTAACCTACCACCGCAATATCGCCATTGCTACTAAAATTGTTCACACCAAAAACATTAATTTCTAAGTAATTAAATCAGAGAATTTTTCTCAGAGAAACCTATATTAAAATCAGTTGACAATCAACTAGTAATTATGTTTACTAGTAATTAACTGGTGGTAAGCTTCAGCTGTGGTTAGTGACCACCCACCAGACAAGGCGCAACAACAAGTGACTTTGCTGTGTTCCGGTGCTATGTCTGGTGACACCCTTTAAGAGGGTGGGTTGAAATTGTTGCTCCTTTATGGTTTTTAACCATATGGAGCCACATTGCACTGCCACCTTCTTCCTTCTGCCTCTCTCTATGGCGTGGCCGGTAAGATACTTGCTTTTCACGCCGCAGGTAGTGGGTTCGATTCCCACCCGAGACAAACATTAGTGATGTACATTTATGTTTGTGTCGAGTCTGGGCGTAAATATCTATTATAAGTATATATTTACAAAAGAAAAGTATTATATGTATAGTACGAGTATATACCAGTTATCTGGTTTCCATAACACAAGCTCTGCTTAGTTTCGGACCAGATGACCGTGTATGTTGATGTTCCAGAATATTTATTTATTTATTTTTATCACGAATTAATCGGTATAGTGAGAAGGCGCATCCATCGTAGACATCATTGCTTAACATCAGGCAAGGTGTAGTCAAGCGCAGACCTGAAGGTATGAACAATTTTAGTTGCCTTCTGTAGTCTGCTCCGCTGGTCAAATCAGATTTTATGGCAACCCTAATCATGATTCATCTCGACCTCTGACAGTTATGGCATTTACAGTTTTTTTACTGTTCAACGACTCAACAAGCAATTCACTTAAATAACCTAACATTTGGCTTTGTAATATTCCTTATGTGGTAATATTAATGTTGCCGGTAAATTTATGATGAGTGTGGGAATTAAGTTTTGTGGATTATTATTATGGAGATGATTGCAACATCGATTAAATATCACTTTAAATGGTGGTAGTGTTGAAAAGATTTGTTTGTAAACGTTTTTGTTTGAAGTCTATGAGAACAAAAGAAAGTATTAGGTACTATAGATATATATTTTACTAGCTGCCCCAGCGAACTTCGTACCGCCAGCGGACAAAATTGTGAATCTAAACCATTCCCAGATCCCCTTGAACACACACAAAAAATTTCATCAAAATCGGTCCAGTCGTTTAGGAGGAGTTCAGTCACATACACACGCACACAAGAAATATATATATTAAGATATTTTATAAAGCTGTAGATTTAATTTGTTTGGTCTAATAAAATAATCTTGCTCTGTTAGTTAGTCCATTTATTGAGGAAGGCTACTTATTTCCACTGATGGGTGAAGGTATATTAGCGCGGCTGGAAAGTATAATGTAATACTGCTGCACACGAATTCTTGAGTGGAGATCACGAAATGTTAAACGTAGTGTATAGCTTCTAGGACGTCCTCAGTCAACCTGGAGTGACGATCTTAGCAGGGAGAACGGCAAGAACTGAATGTTTATAGGATATAGGCATGTATCATAAAATTTTGTCTCAACTAACTAGTGGTGATGCAAAGATTTTTTAGGATACGACGGGAATAGCATACGCTACGCGTAAAAGCAGTTTCCCTTTTAAAAATGAGAAACGCCGATTTACTCTCAACTGACAATACCATTATGTAACAGGCAATAGCTTTTTATTGCTGATCGGAATGTTCTCTCAAATGTTTCGAAATCTAAGAGAGTCTAAGCATAATCTAGGCACTGGCTGGTAAGAATAGGTTCCAATAATACCATCAAGCTTGTTTTAAATATTTATGTACTTACCTACTCTCAACTCAACGTATCGTCTTTCTAATGATAAACAATAATAATACCTAAACAGCATAATTATGTAAATAATAAGATCTCTAAATGTCAAGGTGAACTATCAATTTGGTCGAATCAGGAATTAGGTGTATTACTATTAATTAATAAAAGATATTAATAATAACGGTCAACCTTCAACACCTAATAATATGATTATCTATACTAATATTATAAAGCTGAAGAGTTTGTTTGTTTGTTTGTTTGAACGCGCTAATCTCAAAAACTACTCGTCCGATTTGAAAAATTCTTGCACTGTTAGATAGCCCATTTGTTGAGGAAGGCTATAGGCTACTTTTTATCCCACTGCTGGGCATGATATGTAGTACACGCGGGCGTAGCCGCGGCGGATGGCTAGTTATTTATTAAAATACCTATCTTCTTTTTCTAAAAAGAAGAAACTTACTGACTGATATACCAAAGCGCTTTGCTTCCATGTTTATTGTGCGAACTGCCTACTTGTGGAATTCGTTGCCGGCATCTCTGTTTCCTGATAGCGATAAATCTACCTGTCTTCAAGTCACGAGAGAATCGGTATTTATTGGGTAAGTGCGTTCCATCGTAGACTGCAACATTGCTTCAGATCAAGCAAACTGTGGTCAAAAAACTTCTTCTTCTAACGCCATGGAATGTTAATTAATTTAAGGTTAACCCTTGTTGGTGCATTTGATGAAGTTCTCTCCATTTGGCTCGATCTAGAGCAGCTTCTTTACGTCCCTATACGACATGACACCAACCTTTTCCTTTATTTGGTTCATATAGCTGATCCTTGGCCTTCCTCTTCCACGCTTTCCTTCTATCTTTCCCTCTAAGATTAATGAATGAAGCATCTGATGAAATATGGATAAAAATAGACAATGTAGGTTAGAAATTAATATAAATATTTTTATTATTATTATATCAACGCACAGCCTAAACCTGGGTCTAAAGATTTCAAATTTGGCACATAGATTCCGTATGAGGTCTAGGGGTACACTAAGAAAGGATTTTTTTAAGAGGGTGAAACAGGGAAGTCCTTGGCGTAAGCTAGTATTTTCTAGAGGATTTCATATTTCTGTCCAAAACCTAATGGTTTTCAACGGGTATAAGTGGGTTAGTAATTAATTAGCGGATGGTGGTTTAGTATGCTGAAGTGGCAGTGGGCCGGTCATATCTGCCGCAGAACTATCAACCGCTGGGGTAAACGAGTTCTTGAGTGGAGACTAGGTGGAGTGACGATCTCAGCAGGGCGGCCGGCAAAAACTAGTTGAGAAAAACCGCGAGTCGTGCTCAGTGGCGCACTTTAGGAGAGGCATATGTCCAGCAGTGGGCTAGAACAGGCTGATGATGATGATGAGGGGAGGCTGAGTCACCCTCGTCCGTAGGTGTACACCTTTAATGGAATCCCCACACGTGGTCCCTGGGTGGTGCAAATCAGGTTACAATCAACTGGTGGTGCTTCGGCCGTGTTTAGTAACCACCCTCCAGACAAAGCCACACCACCAAGCGGCCTTGCCGTGTTCTGGTGTGATGTCTGGTGACACCATGCAGGGAGGGTGGTTTAAGGTTTATAGCCATTTGTAGGCTCATTCCACTGCCACCTTGTTACCGATAATCATCCGTAATCACGAGTGAATCGGTATATTGGGCTGGCTGGTTACATCGTAGACTATATCATTGCTTAACATTAGGCAAGTTGTAGTCAAGCGCTAGCCTATACTATAGTTATACTACCTCTGCATACACCTTTGGGTAATATAAAAGTGAACGCTATGTTTTGTTATGTTAAAACCATACAGAAATATAACCCACTAATGAAGTTATTAACAAAAAATTAATTATTCAACCAACCGCATCCGTTTTACCATATTTCGTAAGTCAGTTTTTACATTTAGCAGTTCTGTGAGAAAACAGCAGATCCATTGTCCAAGGCTTTATGAAATGACAACCGTTGCTTCACTCACCAACCATTGTTTTACAATGTATTAAAATAGGTACCAAATAGTGACGCCCTTGAATATTCTCTACTTAACTTGTAATTAAAAAATAACACGATATTTTGATATGAACATCAATTTGTGGGAATATTTAATTATCGTAAATTGTATCTTGTGCTCTAATTATGCATAGATATTGTTACGAGTAACTGGCATTGCTGACACTAGAGCTCAGACGCAAGCTCCTTCATATTATACATTACTGTATGCTAATGCGCAACCAGATAGACAACCCATCAGTATTGAGTAGTATGTGCTATTATGTACCCTCAAATTATACTCGCGTGGGACAGCGACGTTGTCACTAGTTGCTTGCATCCTCGGGTGAGTTGCACAGTATGCAAACAATGCGCCGACGGCACGAGCTATTAAGATTATAAATAATTTCCTTAATAATGTCCAAGACGCCGACATTAATTTTGACTCTACTAGTTGTTTATTTATGTATGTAATATTTTATTTGTCTATCATTGTGAGCTTTTTAGTTCATCTGTAAGCTCACAATTGTAATTTTTTAAATAAATAATAGATTTTAAGCATTATGTATGTATGGTATGTTGTTTGTAATATGTGCTAGAAATAATTTTACTAATATTATAATTCCGAAAGTGTATACTGAGCACGGGTCTTATCTCAACTATCTTTCGAGTTGAAAGAGTTCAGACCTAATCCACACACGATGGCCAATTGCGGATTGGTGGGTGTCAGTTATCCTTGAGATACACAATGTGTGGGCACAACTGGGGATTGAACCCGCGACCTGGGAGGGGTGGGATACCGCTATGCTGCTCTATTCATACGTAGTTATATATTTTTAATTCTTGTTCGGGCCATAAATTAATTCGCTAACTTTTATTGTTTGAAAAAACGTATACTCCAAAAAGTTGTAAAATTCCTAAAAAAATATTAGTTTTTTTTTGTGATTTTTCACGAATATTTGTATTAATATATTTAAATAAAAATACTTTATACGGATTTTATGGCGGTATATTTTAGATTTTAGATCCCGACGTTTCGAAGTCTTTTCAGATTTCATGGTCACGGGTGGACTGAAGAAAAGAATCAAAGACTGAAAATACTTTGAAAAGTCGGGATCTAAAATCTAAAATAAACAGCGATAAAATCCGTTAAAAAGTAGTTAGTTTTATTTCAATGTGTGATATTCGCGTAAATATAAGACAATACTATAAGTGTATTAATTATGTCCATAGAACTGTAAATAGTGCAAAAACCGTACACGCATAGTTTATAAGGTAATTTAACTACGATGTTAAGGTTAATGAATAAACACATGAGAACGGAACAATTGAGTAACTTGACGCAGCGCAGCCGCATTATTCTACGTGTTCTCACTGAGTAACTCTTGTATGTTCCTAATGATTTGTGACAAATCTCGTAGTAATTCCCTATAACAAGAAAAACTAACAAATAGAACGGCAGATGACATTCATTAGTATGGAGATTAATAAAACAAATCTAATATTATAGAAATCCGTCTAATTGTTACGGTCTTCATAGTATTGTCTTAGATTTACGCGAATATCACACATTGAAATAAAACTACTTTACAACGGATTTTATCGCGGTTTATTTTAGATTTTAGATCCCGACGTTTCAAAGTCTTTTCAGACTTCATGTTCAGTCCACCCGTGAACGTGAAGTCTTATCATAAAAAATATATAAGACTCTTTAGTTTAATAAATAAAAATTTATAATTTTAATGTAGTTTTGCTTATTTTTTCAAATACAATGTAAATTGTTTTATGTATAAATGAAAATTAAAATAATTAAAAAATTTAAAAAGGACTTTGTCTCTTTCTTTTGCTTCCACTTTTATTGTGCGAACTGGCAAATTGTGGATTTTGCTGCCGGCATCTATGTTTCCCGATAGCTATAATCTGCCTGTCTTCAAGACACGAGTAAATCGGTATTTACTTGTTAAGCGCGTTCCATCGTAGACTACATCGTTGCTTCACATCAGGCAAGTTGTGGTCAAGCGCAAGCCTATAATAGGATAAAAAAAATGTGTAAAAAAAATACGAGCTAACTAAAACCTTACAAATAAAGAACTTAATTAAATAAATATAGATACTAAAATAGAATAATTGGATGCTAAAAACGGTAAATTTTAAACTCCTGTATTAGTTCAGGTTACATAAATTTTATTTATAATTTAACCCCCTTATTCATAAACGTCCTATAAGCTCATTGTAGCTATAATAGGTTTATAATTCGTTTGTCATTGTCTGTCATCTTAATATTTATACTAATAAGAAAGAGACAAAGTCCTATTTACCAAAGAGTTGTATAAGATTTTTATGAATTAGGCCGTAAGTCTAATTCTGTTGAAAGAAAGGGATGCTGTGATACAATTCGTATATTTGCATCCCTTTCTTTACAATTTGCTTTAAACACTCATAATACGGCAGCTGAACTTGAACGGAAAAAACTACAAAACATGGTTAATATTTGTAGAAATGAGGACGTTCACACAAGTGAACGTGTGCGATTTATTGGTTGATCTTTACGCTGCGCCCGCGCCGTCAAGTCTGACCTGACACGATAATGAAAGGTTACGCCGACCCTTCTAAACACTGAACATCACAGATAAAAATTGCTCAATGTAATCAACATACGAACATATAAATATGATTTTGTTATTATTGTTTTTACCTTGAATAGGTATAAATATTGATTTATTATTATAATATAAGCCTTGTATTGAGCAAATCGATGTGTGTATTTATAATTCTTTTATATTTTTATTACGATAAAAAATTACAGTATTAATTATGGTTTATACGACACTGTTAATGTTTAGTTTATAATGTATCTTTCTTTCCTAATTTAATATCTAATTAAATTAATAAGTAATAATAAATTAATAAACCTTTTTTTGGTTTCGCCGATATTGAGCAGCGGTGATGAAACAATCACACAAAAATGTGCGGACACGAGTGAGTATCGAACATGCGACCTTATATGTCAAAGGCGAGGCAGACCCTGCTGCGCCACCGCCGCTCTATCAGCTGGCTTACAGCAGTTACCTGCATTTTATTGCACTCGTTCGACATCGGGTCGCAGTATAAAATATGAACTTAATCACATAATTAAGCACACGAGTAATGTTCTCTCAACTTGCTTAACATAAGCAGCAATAAAATACGTATTAATCATGTAAATACTATTTAAATTCATATTACTATAAATCGATGTGAATATGATTATTATAAGTTACATCAGTCGCTTTGTGACTACAACATAGTGACATACCTATTTATGTTTTACAATGTAAATGCGGATATGAGGATGTTACATCCAAGCGTTCATAAATAAACCAACTTACTGCCGTCGGCTTCATCCGCGAGACTTAAATTTTATGTCATGCCCATCAGTGAAATATAAAGTAGCCTATAGCCTTTCCCAACTAATTGCCTGATGTTAGATAACAGTGCAAGAATTTTTAAAATCGGTCCGTCAATACGAAAAAAGTTTTGGAATACTATCAGTAACATGTCAAGGTAATAAGTTCAAATGCCCACAAATACACTGATTATGTTACCTATTAAATCAAATCAAATCAAAATTATTTATTTGCATAATACAGGTTTGTAATAATGATGTTACAGGGCTGGTTTTTGTATTGTATCTTAACCGCATGCGGTGTTTTTTTTTTTTAATCTATTATAGGCTTGCGCTTGACCACAACTTGCCTGATGTGAAGCAATGATGCAGTCTACGATGAAACGCGCTTACCCAGTATATACCGATTCAAAAAAAAAAATTAAAAAATATAAGAAATATGGTATGCAAATATCAGTAAAAAACTAATAATTCTGTTCTTCTTATTCTTTTAATTATGGCCTTTGCAGAAATTATAACGCAATTTTGCCAGTGTCAAGTTTAAATAAGTATATAAGTTTTTAAAGATTAGTAGTAAAAAACTAAAAAACTGCGACGTTCTAAGACGCCATTTTTCCTACCAATAATTCTGTTGACACTAGTTGAAATTTTAATTACAATGTCAATGTTGAAATGTCACAATTACCAATGTCAAGAAAAGTAAATAGAGCTTATTCAGTAATTGTGTTTGAAAGTCATAATATCATAATACAATTTTGATTACTACAGTATAGTGCTAACTTACTATCTGTTATGACCTAAAACTTGCACATTAAACTCAATAATCAATAAGTATCTCTAAGATTGTTGTATAATTTTTTTCAACCGCCTATAAATCCAATATCAATTCCGACTACAATGTGTCGCGCGCTTTCTCCAAAGAATGCATCAAAGAAGCCGTAAGAGCCGATCAATCACTCCGTTCTGAATGAATGAGCAAGTGTTAGTAGATCTCGCTCGTCATATTGGCAGCCGCTACTGTCGCGTCGCCTACGTCATCCAATCTTGCCAACATAGTGTTATATTATCTGTGTTACTACTAAATTAAATAACAATAATATTCTTATCCTCTAGGTATTCTTTGACGCTAAAGTAACATTTAAAGTAATTTATTACAGATCAATGAAGCCATGCATAGAACAGTTTTATTAACTAAGACTATATTTCCATATTCTGTTTCCTAACCATTTTATTCTATTTCTAGCATTTCATTTTATTTTTAATTAATGTTTTAAGTGAAAAAAATGAATTTGAAAACGCATTTTGACAAGTTCAAGATAGTATCCGAAAACTTTTTTCGTATTGGTAAACTCGTACTCGTCTCGTATTCACTGAGATTAGCGAGTCGAATCAAACAAACTCTTGAGCTTTATTATATTAGTACCTGTATATATTGTATAGTCATGTTATGTCGTGAAATGACATAGCAAGGTCTTCTTCTAATAATGTTCTTATTATATTTGAAAACCTTCTTCTAATAGTTTACATAATATGAAATAAAAAATAATATAAAAGGCACCTATGACATTTATGGCACATTCCTAAGTTTATTTTTCAGAGCTAAACTGCCGGGATTAGGCTTCCTGAAAACTATTTATACTTTTACTCAAAATTTAGACCAGTTAAACAAAATGTAGAGACACCACCGGCTTCCCTTTAGGAATTGGTCATTAAATCGTACTAAATTAAAAATGATGCAACGCCTAAAAATTTTAACAGCATCAAAAATGCAGTACATACTACTAGTGTGAAAGTCGGCGTAGGTAGGTAACCAAGAAATACTTGACACTTAATTTGCTCCGTCTTCCTCTTTTCAAATGTCCACCCTTCACCACTGACACACAGTAGGTTTAACAGCCTTTTAATGTCTCTTTTCTGGATACTTTAAATTTAACTGTGTAAGTTAAGTTTAATAGGCCCTTTCATTACATAATACGTATTAGACTAACAAAACATCTGGGTGAAGGGTCACGCACAAATACGAAAGACTACAAAGTAGCAAACACTTAAAGATAAGAAAACTGTGCCATCTCAGCCCAGTTAATGTTGCAATACACAAATTACCGGCCACAAGGTATACTTAATACAAAATCAACGTATAATTAAGGGAGTGCACTTGAGAATCGTTGCCTCTTCAATCGTTGCGACAGCGAAAATGATTAAGGAATAATTCGTTTTTATTTACAAACATTTTTAGTTTTTATGCAAATTTCCATATAAATTTTATGCTCTTCTACATCAAATGTAGGCAAAAATAAATTACATTGTAAAGCCGCTGCTGTGACGGCAAAATATGTGGAAATCTGTATATCACATGTAATATCTTTTGTTAACCTACCTTTCTACAAAATAAACATTATCTTATCGTTATCTAAAAATACATCTTAGTCAGCCTAAAGATAGCTAGAAAAAGACTTGTAGGTAGCCAGCAGTGGGTTACAAAAGGGTCACCTCGTTTTTAGTGACGAATTAGAATGTTACAGACTCGTCGACGGAAAAGGCTTATGAATTTCAATTGTCTGATTCAATCCATAAAAAAATGTTACTTTTATCTAAATATAAACATTATGTCAAGCAAAAAAAAATTCTTAAACTTATACTTAAAAATGGTTATATGTACCTAAATCTCGGTGGTGTGGTCTGTAAGGTGCTTACTTTTCAAGCTGCAAGTCGTTGTTTCGATTCTCACCCAAATCAAACATTTGTGTGATGAACACGTCTGTTTGTCTTGTGTTTGGGTGTTATTATCTATATTTAAGTATGTATTTACAAAAGAAAAGTATTATAATATATTACCAGTTATCTGGTTTCCATAGTACAAGCTCTGCTTAGTTTGGGATCAGATTACAGTGTGTGTTAATGTCCCACTATATTATTATAGCCTGCGAAATGTGCATGATTTTCACCTCCACCTTCACCAAAGTGATACAAGCATGAGCGTTGTTATGTTAAATTAATAAAATAATTGTGATATGTTACTACTATATCGCAACTCTTTGGTCTAACCACAAAAGCCGTATTAAAACAATAACAAATTGCTGCGCCTGACCATTTGTTACACCGTTTAAGTTGCAACATTTACAAATGTTAACAATTATCGCTAAATACCACGTTTCACATGTGTTCACTATTTGTGATTATTCATTTCTATATTTCTTAGGGGCTGAGTCACCTTCGTCCGTGGGTGTACACCTTTAATTAAATCCCCACACGTGGTCCCCGGGTGGTGTAAATCTGGTGACAATCAACTGATGGTAGGCTTCGGCCGTGGTTAGTGACTACCCACCAGACAAAGCCGCACCGCCAAGCGGCCTTGCCGTGTTCCGGTGCGATGTCTGGTTACACCATGCAGAGAGGGTGGGTCCTTTAAGGTTTCTAACCATATGGAGGCTCATTCCACTGCCACCTTCTTGCCGACAATCATGTAAATCGATATACAGGGCTGGCGCGTTCCATCGTTGACTACATAATTGCTTTACATCAGGAAAGTTGTTGTTTAAGCGCCAGCTTATCGAAGAATAAAAAAAAAATGTTATAATTGTTGTGTATAAATGTTATGCTTTGACATATATTAAATTATACACCACAACAATCCTACCAAAGTTGTTTCTCTTGACCAAAATCACGGTACACGTAAAAAACAGTCTCGGTATCATACCCATATCGCACCCATGGAGTCTAAATTACAGCCGTTTGGGTGAACGAGTTGTTGAGTGGAGACCACGTATTGGCAAACGTAGCGTAGGACGCCCTCAGACTAGGTGGAGTGACGATCTTTGCAAATTGGCTAGTAAGAGCTGAATGAAAGTAGCCGCGGGTCGTGCTCAGTGGCGTACTATGTCCAACAATGCTGATGATAATAATGATGATGTGATGGTCAAGAGTTTGATCCCTATAAAAGGCATAACAAAGTTGTCCTAGTTCTTTAGATGAACATGAAATCTGTGGTAACAGCACTTGTATTAACCAGCCATACCTACTGTACGTGGAAAGTGCATTTAAACTGCCATGTCTGTATTAGATTGTTAAAATAGACAAAATTCTTATACAGAGGTGCTTGTACACCTAGGTACTATTAGGAATTTCCGAATAGCAAGGCCTTCGCCGGCAGTTGGCATTAACTTTGCTTAGCAGGTAATATGAATATCTACAAGTATTTATCCATTACACGAATGATTGCTTGTACAACTCGATAAGCTTGTATAATTACTCATTCATCTAAGCCTGCTTTTAGTGTACATAGAGGATTTTGATTTACTGTGTATAATAATGCTGATATAACATTAACATTAGTTATTATTATAAATAGCTAGCAAGCGTGGCCCTATCTTACATACACTAAGGCCTCTCCCGATAAGCGTCATCGCACCCTGTACTCTGCTTGTCGCATCCAGCTACTGCCGGCTTTCGCGAATCGTCACTCTACTTAACTTGAGGGCGCCCCACACAACGCTTGCCAAGACGTGGTCTCAATTCAATCTTTGGTCAGCTTGTTTTCCTTCCAATTGATGCACATGCAAAACGCTTTCTGCGTTTATTAGTTAGAGAACACTTGTGAACCAACAAAATCTTATTAGATATAATAGTTAACCGAGATTATACTTGTGAGTAAATGAGCAAGACGACGAACATAATGGGATTAACGAATAATGACCGAGACATCCTACTAATATTATAACCGCGGAAGTTTGTAATGATGTATGGATATGGACGTCTGAATGTATGTTTGTTACTCTTTCACGCAATGACTACTAAATGGAATTGGTTCAAAGATAGATTATGGTCTGGATTTCCTTATAGGATACTTTTTGTCTCAATAAGGGATGGTGAGAAGAAGCTAGTTAGCACGATATATTATTGAGTTTTCATTAGTATTTTATATATTATTTGTGGTTTTCATAGTTCTTCAGATATTCTGCTTTCTTCTTTTCTGCTTTCAATTTTGAATAGTTAGATAGTCTTGCTTAAGAAGTAGGACGATTAATGTTAGTGAAAAAGATAATTAATTACTAGAGCCAACTAAAACATTTACTAATTTATTTTGAGAATTCTTGAAAATCGCATGTTGAGCTCAAAAACTATAGTTATCTTGCCCAACATTTCTTGAGTTTTCCTCATCTTTCGGCAATTTTAATAAGGAGAAAATCCTTTAAGTGTAAATAGAATTTATAAATGTGATTAGCTTTGGGTGACGTCAACTCATAGTTTCAATTATTCCAAGTTGTTAAAATTCAAGTGCAGAACAAGTGTGTGTTACACAATATCGCCCTGAACCTTGTGAATTTTAATAAGATGTTACGTATATTCTGGGCAGATGTACATAGTGTACCTGTTGAACCGGTCCAGGGCAGGGGTTTACGATGAAGTCACGATAGCCCTGACATAGTTCTCAGTAACAATTCGATGATAAAGTACTAAAGAGCAATAAATCGAATATTTAATTCGTTTTAATCGATTGTACATGCTTATACGGTATTTTGTGTAAGAAGGATAAGTATTTGGATAAGTTGACAATATTATTATTGGAGTTTATATATTAAGAATGAGTTAAAATTGTTTTTGCACCTGTGTTACTCGTAAGTGTGTGGGCGGAGATGAATGCCATCTTTGCCCAACTGTGTTTAGACCTTAGTACCGAGCAGCCTAGCGCTGAGCAGCTAACTGTCACGCTCTTAAGTGAAAGGTTTTGATAATCTGTGGTTCTAATTAAGCAGGTATAAATCATGATTTCGCGCTAATAGGCAAGCTCTTCACAACCTAACCTAACACACTGTTATCAAAACGTATAGCGTCTTGCGTGAGTCTTTGTGTGTCGAACCACAACATTTGAAACACCTTATTTCAAATGTTGGGCTTCGCCGTAATTTACTGTTTTTTTAGAAATAAATGAATAATATAAATAGTTTTGTAGATGTATCTTTAATGGGCAATATGACCTGATGAACTTTACCAAACCTAACAGATGTAAGTGGTAATATTTTTTCTTTGGTAACATGTAATTAGGGTTTCAAATAACTTTTAACCTTGTTGCTACATACATAACAAACTGTTAAAATAATTATATAGTCACGTAAAACTATCCTCATAAAGTTCAATCACTTTGTTTGCGCCTCATCATTGACTAACTTATGTCTACGACTGACATTTTAATATAAATCTAGTATTCCATGATAGTATATTACTGGTATAGAATCATTTTCTGTGTTTATTTATGAAATTTCCCCGTGAAAAAAGTAATAAAATATTTTTCTACTTAACCGACAGTACAGATTTTGATGAATTCTCTTCAATTTAAAAATAAATAAATAAATATAGTGGGACATTAACACACACGGTCATCTGATCCCAAACTAAGCAGAGCTTGTACTATGGAAACCAGATAACTGGTAATTACTGCATATAATACTTTTCTTTTGTAAATATATACCTAAATATAGATAATTACACCCAGACACAAGACAAACAGATATATTTAAACAAATATTTGTCTCGCGTGAGAATCGAACCCACGACCTGCGGCGTGAAAAGCAAGTATCTTACCGACGACGCCACCGGCCCGCCATATGAAGATGGATAGAATCTTAAACAAGTTCTAGTAGGTCCCTTTACATTACATATACATTGTATCCGTGTTGCTTGTTCTATTCCGAAATTGTTAATTTACTTCCCTGTTATTTAGTATTGTCTTAGATTTACGCGAATATCACACATTGAAATAAAACTACTTGTTAACGGATTTTATCGCGGTTTATTTTAGATTTTAGATCCCGACGTTTTAAAGTTTTTTCAGACTTTATGTTTACGGGTGGTTTCGTGGTATTTGACGTCCAAAAATATTAATCGCAATTATTACTGACTACAAACATTATTATACAAGTTGCGTTCCGATTTTTTGTTTTATCTTTTTGTTAAAATTCTTAAGGTCTCGTACCGACTGTCAGACTGTTAAGTGTCAGATTGTCACCAATCACGGCCAAAGCCTACCACCAGTAATACGGCAGCTGTAGGTAACTGAACGTAACTACAACTGTATGATGTACATAATCTGAAATGATGTCTGACTCATAGTAAATTTACTTGATTATTCAAAAGACATTGCCTAATATTGTCGAGGTATCGATCTCCAAATGCGTAAAACAATACAAATTAATTTTTCTTTACCGTTGGTTAACAAAAAGTTGGGAAACATTAGGAGTTGCTATTGTGAACACCGATTAGTATTAATTACTACGATAAAACAAATACGCATTGTGTATGCAATCAAATTATTGTTATTTGAACAAACTTTATTTACTGAAAGTACATTACCTAACTTCTAGGTGCGAGGACTTACAGGTACACTTCGTTTCCTAAGCAGTATAAATATTGCAATCATATCAATAATTGCATTGTATTAAAGTACTTTTTTCTTGTAATATTATTTTAGCTGCAGATTAATGTAATTATGACGAAAAATATCTTTCTAAATAATTTTAATTTTTTTGTCTACTCAATTGTCATTTGGCCATGGGGCTGCCAATAGGAATAATCATAAATACTGCAATTTTCAGTTTCAATTTAAAATAGAACGGTAGGGTGTAAAATCATTTTAAATGCACGAAAAATAGTAATTAATTATGCTCTATTAATCTATGTATCTCAGGTTTTTGTTCAAATTTACAATTATTTTAATCCCAAACTCTACCTATACATTATTCGAACGTCTTCTTTGATTTGTCTTTTATGTATGTATTATTGAAAAATCTTCAAGTATAACATAGTTTTCTTAGAGACAATCTTTTTCTATAAGCTTGCTAAGCTTAAGGTGTTTAATACTTCATATTAATAAAAAAGTTATAGTTACTTATTTAGGTACCTATTGTTCCATAAATTTGGACTATAATACTAATTTTTTTTAAGTGTTGCAATAATGTTAAGCAATGATGTAGTCTACGATGGGACCCGCCAGCCCAATGTACCGATTCACTCGTGATTACGAATGACTTTCGGTGAGAAGGAGGCAGTGAAATGAGGCTCCTTAAGGTTGAAACCATAAAAGAGCAACAATATCGACACACCCTCTTCCGTTTACCTTAAAGCTAAATTAAGCAAATTTTGACTTCCAAAATTCACTATCATAGTCATAAATATTGTGTTATAGTAGACTAGGGTATCTGTATGATGAAACAGGCTATAATTATATTTTAATTAAAAGACCTTATGCTGTAATAACCGCGGAAACAAACCACGGGTTCAAACCAATGACCTCACGAATAAGATGCAACCTTACAATTAAAATACTCGTCATGACTTCCAATAGATTGATAGTTTGAATTCAAGATAAATAAGGAAGACATTTAATTCGTTATAACCTATAAAATCAAATGCATAGGTTAAAACCTTCGATTTATATTCATTAAGTTATATGGTTTTTTGAAGTAATACTTTGAATGGAGATATATAGAGTAGACATAGAAACTAACTTTCTGAACGCGGCTCTAACGCGGCGTAATCGCGCATCGCGCTAAACCATTACTTTTTTTTGTGCAGTCAGATATAAACTATCCTATATCGTTACCCGGGTCTCAAACTATTTACATACCAAATTTCATCCAAATCGGTTTAGTAGTTCTGGCGTGAAAGCGCCACAGACAGACAGACAAAGTTACTTTCGCATTTATAATATTAGTAAGGATTATATTCAGCACATGTGTGTATATTTCAAAACCTCAGGACTGATATTATTAGAGTTTCGAAGTCCGAAGTCTTAAGCCCTTCGCCGGTCCGTCTATGTCCTACCGTAGATAATTTCTGACTAGATAGATACTTGAAAGCTGTAATTTTGCATGGATATCAAATAATTTGTGATCTAAGATAACAACAGCCTCGGTGGCCTTGTGGTAGGCGTGTTCGGTTAATAACAGCGAGGACCCGTTTCCATTTGTTAAACTATTATTTATAAACTCGTAGTAGCAGCTCGAAGTTTGGAATTGTGCCCCATAATCGGCAATAGACTCGACCCTATTACGTATAGGACCTGGCATAGCAAGCGAAATGTGGGTGGTAATCACCTCTGTCCAGTGCTCACTTCAACCCTTTTTAGTGTCCCATGGGTCTTCTCTTAAATCGTAAAATAGTTCGTTAGATAGATAGTTATTTTCTTAGATTTACACGAATATCACACATTGAAATAAAACTACTTTATAACGGATTTTATCGCAGTATATTTCCGATTTTAGATCTTTTCAGTCTTTTCAGACTTCGTGGTCACGGGTAGTTTTATTTTAATATTTAGATAGTTGTTGAGGTCTTAACCTACAGACGCTGGCCAAGTGCGGGTTGGTGGATGTCACATGTCCTCGAATGATTACTTCTTAGATATGCCGGTTTCTTCAGCGTAACACAAAAATGTGTGCGCTCGACTGGGAATCGTTAGAACCTGCGAAATCTTGCACTAAGAAACTTTTAATTTTCCCATTTTCTCCTAGTCGTATCTCTAAAAGCTACACACGCTTAAAAGGCATAAACTCTCTCTACTCGTAAGATAGTTGAGACAAGACCCGTGCCCAGCAGTGGGACATTAAAAGGGTTGACGTGACGTGACGTGACGCTTAAAAGTAACCGCATAGTGCCGAGAGTTATAATGTGACACAGTGTTTGAAGCATAACTCACGGTAACCCGGATAGTTTTACTCTAAGTCTAGCACCACATGAGTTTAGCACTCTTTTTTTGGGACTTAACTAAACACCGCAACTTTTTTTACCCTGTGATGGGTTTGCGCTTGACCACAACTTGCCTGTTGTAAGCAATGATGTAGTTTTTACGATAGAACGCAGTAAATACCACTCGTGACTTGAAGACAGGCAGATTACAGCTATCGGGAAACAGAGATGCTGGCAGTAAATTCGCACAGTAAAAGTGGAAACAAAGCCAGAGCAGGATTAACAGCGGTACCCTGAGACTCGAGATTGTAGAGTTTAGCTCTTTATGTTTCAGTATTTCTATTAATACTTTTGTATTTTCAACATAACATTAAGTTATTCTTATGTTAATATTGCTAAATTGTTACGAAAATGAAGATGCAGTTGAAATTTTTGAAATTTGACATTTAAGTAACATTTCTTGCAACATGTGTTACAAGTTTTGTATATTCAAAGAAATGGACTAGACACTTCAAAACAAAGGCTGTTATGACTTCCGCTCGTTTAGCAAAGGAGTACCTACTCAGCGATGGACATTATGTATGCAGATATATATTTTTATGGCTTAAGTTGGGTTGAAGTAAAGAACAAGACGCTTTTGTTGATAGAGTGTATAAAAAATATAAAGAGAATTTTTAAGTACTGTATGCCTATTTCACAAATCTTAAAAAGTTCTATTTCAAACCATTGCCTGACATTTGATTCTGCTGAAATTCGTTTACCATTCTGTGACAATGCAATAATTATCACACTTTTTTTTTTTATTTAAACGCACACACCACAGACCTTTCGGTCACTTTTTTCCATTATCCCAACTGAAACCACTAGTTTGATAATGGAATCAGGGGTGGTCCTAGAACGGCTAAACTAATCGATTTATGCTCATTTTTCGACAAACAATTTCATGTCAAATCTTTTTAGTTCGTAATATTTTTTATTGTTTCACAATTAACAATAATAACTAATGAAAATTATTGTTTGTTTCAGGCCCCCATGAAGCGACTATAATGCGCATTGCGGCACTGATTGCACTCGTGCAGGTATGTATTAATTAAATATTTTAAAAACCTTAGACTAGGATGAGTGAAGACCTCTACTAGATCGCTGGATAGTAGCCGCTGAGTGTTCTTACTCGAAGGGAATCTGGGACGGACTAGTAGGTACTTGTAGTAATATTATTAATATTACCCACCTACTCACCTATCCTAGTAGTATTTAAACTACTTAATACTTAAAAAAGGATATGCGGCCACCCTTAGTACGAGTTGTCAGCACGAAAAAAGTCTCCGATAATGTCAAAATCAGTTTTCATATTAATTTTTTTCAATCAAAACGTTTATCAAAACGAGATATGTAATGCTAGAAATATAATAAAATGGATTGGAATCAGAATCGGTAAAATTTGTAGATTTATGTGCGTTTTAACTTATTATCTTGACAGCTTAATGATAGTATTTGAAAACTTTTTTTGTATTGACAACTCTTTCTAACGGGAAGCGATTACTATAGCCATCAGGTAACTTAGATAACATCAAAGATCATTCACGCATTGCCAATCCTTAGGGGACAATTACACTTGGTCGTTAGCCCATGTCCGGGTGCACATTACTCGAATTCCTTGGAAGACAGGTGTACTCGGCACCATTTTTCACTTTTCATTTATCCTAAATCCGTGGAGATTCGAGCTAATGACCACAAGAGTCAAAGCAGCGCAACAGTAGCGCAGTGCCAGTGGAATCGGCCTCGCCTTTGAAATAAAAAGTCACGGGATAGATCCCCAGCGCGCCCACACATCTTTGTGTGAATTGTTTCATCGCTGCTGCTCAATATCTTTGAGAAATAACATCGTGAGGAAACCAGCATATCTAAGAAATAATGATTTGAGGACGTTTGACATCCACCAAATCACACTTGGCTAGTGGATTAAGGCCTAAACTCTGTGGGACACTAAAAAAAGGGTTGAAGTGACGAAGTGTAATTGCCCCCTTAGAGTAGGAACTATCTAGTTTGGTGAGTTAGTAATCTCTTCCAAGTGAATCTTAATAATCACAATTTTCATCACAAACCCATAACTAAACAGTTTACGTAATCAGGTTAACAGATAGATTACGAGTATCGTTACAATATTGACCTAACAATTCTCACCCATCCAAAGGTCATTACACACTGTGGCATAACTGTTTCGTAAACAATTTCTATATTTATATAAAATTCGAGACTTTTATTATATGTGATGATATAATTAGGTGGATTAATCAATTATGCATAGTAGGTCGATAAGAAAACTTAACATTTCTAACTTGGTACAGTGGTGTAAAATTGACATAATAATATGTCGCCCCCAACATATGTCAGTGACATATAAATGAGTTTGTTTTAGTAGCTAATTAGTAAAATAAATATAGGTATGTATGGAATCTAAATATTTTATGACGGGCCGGTGGCGTGGTCGGTAAGATACATGCTTTTCACGCCGCGGGTCGTGGGTTCGATTCACACCCAAGTCAGACATTTGTGTGATGAACATGTCGTTTGTCTTGAGTCTGGGTGTAATTATCTATATTTAAGTATTTATTTACAAAAGAAAAGTATCATATGTAGTATATTACCAGTTATCTGGTTCCCATAGTAATAGCTCTGCTTGGTTTGGGATCAGATGACCGTGTATGTTAATGTCCCACTATATTATTATATAATTATTTATTACTATTATTATAACATATAAAATACTACAATTACGTAAGTGGCAGACCTATATACTTTTAAACCTGAAAAATGTAAGGAGGTCCGTTTAGTCAAGTAAAGTATATAAAAACCTACTTGGGGTTTTTATCTAGGTGTTTTGTTACTATTACAAGAAGTCCAATAATGACGATTTGATTAGTGAAGTCTAGAGTATTTGAGTTGCTTCGTAATGCCTCTAAATATAGATGAATGATAGGTCTCCGCGTGGTATGAGGGCAGCGCGGTACTTATCTACGTTCTGGTGCGTAGGTTTTTCATTTAATATCTTTATTTTTATGTTGTAAATAAATACGTTTTAAAGACTTATTAAATTTACAACCTGATCTAATTCAGATCTCACTGTACAACTTTTTACCTTAAACATCTAAAATAACAAATATAACAGGAGATTAAAGTATTTAATAATTTAAAAGCCCTAACATGGTCGTATTCTGTGTTTACAGGGTGTTGCCTAACTACCCGTATAGCCGAAAGGAGGATAAATGTTCCATTAACAACATTTAAGAACCGTAGTAACACTGTATATATATGTTATAAAAAAAATGTTTTCATTGATGTGCAAACCTTAATTCAGCAAAATTAAAGAGTAAACTACGCAAAACGTATTACGAAAAATTTAAAGTTCTAATATAACGAAATAACCCAAACGAACACTTATTTATTTCATAATGAACGTTATTTTGCAAGAAAAAAATAAGAAAAAGCTTGGATCAGTTGTAGGATTTTGTATAGAAGATTAATAAGGTAGCAAACATTTATGAATGAAAAATAGGAAAACTATTAAAATAGACAATTATTAGGTAAAATAGGTACGTAGATCTTTCTGTTAAATAATCTAATTATAATAATTCTGTTCCCTGACGTGACAACTTACTAGGGTTGACAAACACGTTGTGTATAAAAAATAATCTAGTTTTTCAAACAATAATTTTATAGAAAGATTTTAGATAATTAAATAAAAGAAATGAGTATATTAATGTTAACAAGCTAATTAACTACCTGCCTATTCTTTTAAATAATGTTCTGATGCAAATATAGCGTGTTTCAGTTATCACAATATGGTTTGTCACACCAAATTAAGTTCGTGAGAAACACTCGTTGTGAATAACTAACAATAAATAACTGATTTTACGATAGGAGTAATGTTTCCATGTCACAAAGATCCTTGGTTACTACACCGAATTGTTTGACGAATTAAGATGGTAGTGATGGTACTAATGCAGTTGCATGTTGGCAGTTTTATTGCTAAATCTTAGGATTAAATTGTTATATGATGTTTTAAAGATAGATAGTCTTTGGCAAACTTAGAGGCCTCAGAATATTGCACGATTAGAAAGAAATACTTAAAAATGCAGGTACTTATGAGGTGCTGCGAAAAATATGAACCTTTAAGATTTTTTAGCTAAAGTGTGTGAGCAAAAATTAGCTTCTAGAGTTTGATCCTGATAGTTAAATAATTAGAACAAAGTGACGATTTTACAATTTTGCAGTAACACAAATAGTCATGCACAGATACCGCGCTGCCCCTACCAGGCGGAGACCTATCATTCATTTAAATTCAGAGGCATTCCGGCGGGCCGGTGGCGTGGTCGGTAAGATACTTGCTTTTCACGCCGCAGGTCGTGGGTTCGATTCCCACCCGAGACAAACATTAGTGTGACAAACATTTGTGTTTGTGTCGATTCTGGGTGTAAATATATATTATAATTATATATTTACAAAAGAAAAGTATTATATGTATAGTATATACCAGTTATCTGGTTTCCATAACACAAGCTCTGCTTAGCTTGGGACCAGATGACCGTGTGTTAATGTCCTAGAATATTTATTTAATATTTACTCCGAAACAACTCAAACACTAATCAAATCTTCATATTTGAACTGCTTGGTGAACCAGTAACAGAATAAGGGGGCGTCCATAAATTAAGTGAGGTGTTTAAGGGGGGGAGGGGGTCGAGTAAAATCTCATCTAATCTTACGTTGGAGAGAGGGGGGGTTTCGGCAAATATCACGCAATTTTTTTTCTGATTGAAACAAAAAAAATACTATTTGGGCATTAAAGCACGAAGCAAATTTGTTTTTTTCATTTTACAATAACAATCCAACGCGTTTACGTAAGAAACTCACATTTTGAAAAATCTCACGTGAAGGGGTTGAATTAAATCTGACGACATCTCACCAGGAAGAGAGGGAGAGGCAGAAAATTTAAAAAAAACACCTCACGTAATTTATGGACGCCCCCTATCTATAATATAAAAATCAATTGCTGTTCGTTAGTCTCGCTAAAACTCGGGAACGGCCGAACGGATATATCTTATCTTGATCTTGAAATGTTCGTTAAAATTCGAATAATTGCCGGGAAAACCCTAAAAACAGACCTTTTCTTTTTACCATACAAACGTGATGATGATGATTCGAAATTTTGTTTAATACCAATATTTACCCGTGCGAAGCCGAGGCGGGCCACTAGTATCTAGATAAAAATCTACTTGTACTCGACCGAATTGACCTTACATTTTTCAGGATTAAAAGTACAGTAATACAGTACTGTCGCTGCTAGATACAGTATGCGATAAGCAGAAGAGTGAAATATTATAGTAAACCTAATAAGAATTGGCTGAGTAACTATGTCTAAAAAGCAATTTTCTAGTGAGTGAGAGTAGAAGAACTCAATTACATGATAAATGCGAATATGTTTTATCACAATAGCGGAATAGAATCCCTCGTCAAGGCTAAGTTGTAAAGCCTCGAGCATCGCCGATTAGTTGCTAGTCTTTCATTCTTTTACCGGATACACATATGAGAGTGTGCGTTGGAATTACACAATCTTATTCCCCCATCCACGTTCTTCCATCGGGCAAGTAGAGGTACGGCTATGCGCCACCGTTATATGGTGAAAATTCCACGGGTACGCACAAAGCGCTTTGCTTCCACTTTCATTGTGCGAACTGCCAAATTGTGGAATTCGCTGCCGGCATCTAAGTTTCCCGATAGCTATAATCTGCCGGTCTTCAAGTTACGAGTGAATCGGTATTTACTGGGCAAGCGCGTTATATCGTAGACTTCATCATTGCTTCAGATCAGGCAAGTTGTGGTCAAGCGCAAGCCTATTTTAAGATAAAAAAGAGTAGTTTTCGTCTAAAGAGGTAAATTTTGTTTCAGCTGTCGCTCGCTACAGCTGTTCCAGAGGATTTAGAAACCCTAACCGCTGCAGAACTTAACTACGAACTCTCCAGTTACAATGGACTCCTACCGTTCTTCGAGAGCTCCGAAGAGACAGGAGTCACCTTCATGAGAGGTTCAAGAGCAGCAGACTCACCTTTATCTCCAGATATCGATGTACAATGTGGAGGAGATTTTATTGATGTTACCGTTGATTTTGGAGATGTGTATGATGGTATTATTTACAGTAAAGGGTTCTTAAACGACCCTAAGTGCAAGTAAGTGAAGTTTTGAATGTGATTATACGAGAAAATTAAGTGTTTGACTGAATGTTTTGATATCCTCAAAGAAATTTTCACCGAATTGGATAAAACCTGTCTTCTGGATACCTTACATTATTCAAACCACCTTCCTTATTCCTTCTATCTACATAGATTTTATGAACTGGGTAGGTACTCACCTGGGTTAAGCTAGTGTCGCCTTTGTAGTGCACCCACCTCTTGTCCAAGGATGCCGCTGCGTAAATATAGTTGATTCAGCAATCGAGGCGCTGTTATCTTCTAGCCCTTACACGCACCTTTATAAATAAAGTCTGTTTTCCTTACCTATAACTACTACTTTCTTTGGATTCAATTACTTTAGTTATATCAGAAATTGGATAGGTACCCACTTTAGTTACATTCTGTATTTACAATTACGACCTCTTATATGCGTGTGCGATGGGCCAAAGCAGTTTTCTTCAGTTGTTTTTAAACAGCTACTAGTCAGCTACAGTCCATCAAATCTAAGAGGTACCGTTGACGATTCACTGTCTTCTATTAAGTTAGCTTTATAGAGGCGTAATTCACACTATTTTTATTAGCTTTCCTGTAAAATAATTGAATTATGAAGCTGTTTTTATTTTAACATAACATAAAAATTTTCATACAAAAAATAAAATTCTAAATGTACTACCTACGTTTAGAACTGTCAAACGGTACTTCTTAGATATGATGGACTGTAGCAACTAACGTAGGTTTTGTCCCTTTCTCTTCTACGACACTATTTTCATAGTAATGATTTCTCATTTGACAGTGACAAAACATAGATTGACAATTCTCATCTTACTGTTAGTTTAGTTTAGTAAGAGGGCTAGTATATTGTTTAATATTGATTAGTATAACAATAAATAATAAAGACATGCCCTCTTCGACTTTTAAACATTTTTTACTGTCATGTGATTTCAGTGTCTGGATAACTGTATATTTTAAATAACAGGGAAAAAAATGCTGGCTATTTAAGTAACCTTCCAATATTTTCAGGTACGTGTCACTTGGAGGCAGTCAATCGAGGTATTCATTCAGGGTACCACTCAATGGCTGCGGTTCCAGACCACTTTGCCATGCATGTGGTACTATCGATAATATTCTTGTGTTCCAAGCTGATGACTTCGTTCAAGGACCTTTTGATATCGCCCGAAAGGTAAAAAAGTTTCAAAGTATAACATAAGAAATACCTTAGTGTCTAGTGTTAGTAAGTAATAATTTTATTGAAATGTTGGTTGAAAGAATTTTTCCTGCTTACCCTTATCTGTACATGTTTTTATTTAGCAAGATAATTATTTTATGGGTCTCACTGTGAAGAGATATTTGGCCTTAATTAACCAAGTATTAAACGTTCTCGAGACATGTTCATTAGTTATAATGTTTACGAGTCTCTTCAGGCTCTAAAAATTAAGTAGTAAAAGATCATAGGCTTAGACATATGTTTGAAAGAAGTCATAACACACTGCCTAAAAATAAGAAGACTCCCAACACTTTTCTTGCTCCAGCGCAGCGCGAGACTTACACCCACCACACCAACTGCAACAATTAATTCAGAGGTCATTGGATTACAGGTGTCATGTGTCCGCACATCGTTAGAAGTATCAGCAGGTGCAGGGGCTTCCAGAGAGGAACACACGCTGAAACTAAAGCCATTTATGGTTGATATGCTGGATGTAGTTGCTGTAGAAAGCCCAGGTGGAAGCGTTGAATGCTGGATGGATATCCAGAAGGGAGTATTCCCAAATGTAAGTGACATCTACTGGTATTTTTGGTATCTCTTTAAATTTATTGATTCCTAGGGTTCACCCTGGAGTTAAACCAGTAAAGAATATCGTGTAGGGCGCACGTGATATCTGGATGGTTATTAATGAGCTGTATTCAATTGTACGCTTAGATTGCGACTATCCACTAACGTAAATAGAGGTCCGTTGTTTACCTTTATGCTGTGGTGTGTCTCTAGCCACTGCCATTTCCATTGAGGTACTGATTGCAGGTACTACATTCGTTTTTATTATCACTTACTCGGTAAAAACAAACTCGGACAAACGTGCCTTCAGCTAACAAAAGTAACTATAGGCCGACCGTTTAACTCGCGTATCGCCATCTGAGGTACAAAGTCATAAAACATTAATTAAATCTCATAAAGAACTATTTAACCACAGATAAAAGTAATGTAAGACTATTCGTCACTAATATCCATATCGCTTGAATCATCATCACTTTCTGATACGCGAGTTAAACGGTCGGCCTATAGATACCTGCTTTTCATGAATTTTTGATGGCTGAAGGCACTTTAGGCTACGAAATACGTATATCAGTTTTTGTAAGAGAGTTGCTAACTTCGTCCTTTTACTAGACTGACAGCTGCTGATGATATTGGTGCAAGAATTCACGCTATCTGTCAGTGAGATATGCTCAAGCAGATTACGGTAATACGTCAAAGTCTAAATATTCACAGAGTCGTAACTTTAAACACTTTATCTTCCAGACAACTCCTCTGCAGAACTCGATCAAGATTGGCGAATATCTTACAATCTTAGTTTACCTTAAAGATGTGAGAAATCAGTTTAATCTTAAGATACACGACTGTTGGGCGTATGACAGTGACAGTTACGATAGCCCCAAGACTAGCAAGATCCAACTCACTGACAAAGAAGGATGTCCCAAGTAAGGACTTTTAGTATTATTATATTAAAATACTAACCGCAATGTAGGTTATTTTTTTAATTACGTTAACGGTAATACTTATTAGGGTGGATCCAAAAATAATTTTTTTTTCTTAGCATGGGGGTAGAATTTGTAGCTTATAAAAAAAAACGTTTTTCAAAAAAAAAAAAAATTTTTTCGCAACATTTAGAGATAGCCCACTCGTTTTTTAATAAAATAATGGATCAAATGGACTTATTCTAATTCTGGCTTTCAAAAAGACATTCCACACTGTGGAATGTCTTTTTGAAAGCCAAATGGAAATCAGAAGTCAAAAACAATTTTTTCCTATTATTTTCGTAATTTTAGCGAAAAATAAAGAATTAAGCAGCCCTTTTTTCTGTATTGAAATAAAAGGTAAGTGAAAAAAAATCATATTCAATTATCTTTTCATGTTTTCCACGATTTTTGACAGAAATTTTTTTTTTTTTGCTAGAATAAGTCCATTTGATCCATTATTTTATTAAAAAACGAGTGGGCTATCTCTAAATGTTGCAAAAAAAATGTTTTTTTTTTGAAAATTTTTTTTTTATAAGCTACAAATTCTACCCCCATGCTAAGAAAAAAAAATTTTTTTTTCAATCCACCCTAATACTTATTTTTTGTTTAAACTAGTCCCATCTAACAATCAACTGAGCAGTTTTTAAGATTGGTTAAGTAAATAATACATTGTAAAGTTAACAACAATATTAGATGGCTATTTTATTTTAGTCAAATATCCGTATAAAATATTAAATAAAATATTCTCATAAATAAATATCATGAGTATTCCAAAAACTCTTGATACCTACATTTTTAACATGTTTAATTTTTGCATAAATTGCTTCCACATGGGTGTTTCAAAGACTCCTCACACATTTTCATCTCAGGTTGTGTCTTTTCTCATAAATACTTTTCACATGGATGTTTTAAAGACTCCTCACACATGTTCGGATGTGTTCCCCACGTGCGTCTGTTTGTGTTCTTACTGGTTGCGTATTCGAAAGGCACTTCATCTTTTGTGCAGTCTGTACCAGCATACCTTTACAAACAAACTCTGATGCAGAAATAGAATATAATAACGCCAACGGGAATGTGAAAATGACAAATGTAATGTCTTTTCTCATAAATTGATTCCACATGTGCGTATTTTAAACGGTATGTCCTATACTTCCAATAAATTAATAAATAAACGATACCAAGACTGCAACTGCCGCCGGTAATTATGGTGTTGGTATCCGATAACTATCCGATAGTCAATACATAAATTTTAATACGAGTAGCGATGTACTAATGTAGAAGTCACATCGAGAATCACCATTAGGTAACTAATTCCTTATGATAAGTACAAATGATGTTGCTTTAGTTGTTAACGAATACTTTTGATGTTTATAGGAAGAAGAAGCTAATAGATCTATGGCAAAAATCGACGAACACTGGTAAAAGTGGAGCTACTTTGATAGCATATAGTAAAGTCAGCGCTTTCAGATTTCCAGAAACTGATCAAGTGTATCTGACTTGTAATGTTGAGGTAAATATAGTTTTAGGATTATGGACAATTGAAAAAATCGTATGCAAACAAAGAAATCTTAATTTTTGGTCAATCTTTTCAGCTTTGTACAAACAACTGTGACTCAAGCTGTGACGGATTTATAAAAGAAGTCTCCACAACTATAAGGCCAACGCAATGTTACCCTGGTTCTCGGGATCCCAACTGCCAAACTGTTACAGTACCATCGCAAGTCAAGTGCTATCCTGGGTCATTGGATCCAAGATGTCAGCCAGTATCTACCCCTGCTCCACCTAACTGCTATTCTGGTAGCACGGACCCTCGTTGTCCCAAACCAACAACTCCTGCTCCACCCAACTGCTATCCCGGCAGCACAGACCCTCGTTGTCCCAGACCAACGACTCCTGCTCCACTCAACTGCTATCCCGGCAGCACAGACCCTCGTTGTCCCAGACCAACGACTCTTGCTCCACCCAACTGCTATCCCGGCAGCACAGACCCTCGTTGTCCCAGACCAACGACTCCTGCCCCACCTAACTGCTATCCTGGCAGCACGGATCCACGTTGTCCCAGGCCAACGACTCTTGCCACACCTAACTGCTATCCTGGCAGCACAGACCCTCGTTGTCCCAAACCAACGACACCATCACCAACTAAGCCAGTGTGCTATCCTGGATCTCCTGATCCGAACTGCCCTCAACCACCACGACCAACTACGTTAAATCCACCAACATATTTGCCACCGACAAACCCTGAACCTAAGTGCTACCCGGGTAGTACAGACTCTAGATGCCCCAAACCCACTACTCCGGAACGACCTCGATGCTTCCCTGGCAGCTCGGATCCCCGATGCCCTCAACCCACCACTCCTTCTCCTCCTAAATGCTACCCTGGTAGTACAGACCCTAGATGCCCCAAACCCACTACTCCGCAACCACCGCGATGCTACCCTGGCAGCTCGGATCCCCGATGCCCTCAACCCACCACTCCTTCTCCTCCTAAATGCTACCCTGGTAGTACAGACCCTAGATGCCCCAAACCCACTACTCCTGAACCACCGCGATGCTACCCTGGTAGTACTGACCCAAGATGTCCTAAGCCTACTACACCAGAACCACTTCGATGCTTCCCAGGCAGCACTGATATTCGATGCCCAAAGCCAACCACTCCTGCCCCTCCTAGCTGCTACCCAGGAAATACAGATCCACGTTGTCCCAGACCTACAACACCGGCACCGACAAAACCAGTGTGCTATCCAGGCTCCCCTGATCCAAATTGCCCACAACCATCGCGACCAACTACATTGAATCCCCCAACATACTTACCACCGACAACACCAGCCGCAAAAACGCCAGCACCACCCCGATGCTTCCCAGGCAGCACTGATCCTAGATGTCCTAAACCTACAACGCCTGCATCTCCAAGATGTTTCCCAGGCAGCACTGATCCCAGGTGCCCTAAGCCCACAACTCCAGAACCCCCACGTTGCTTCCCTGGCAGCACCGATGTTCGCTGTCCAACACCAACAACTCCTGCTCCACCTAACTGCTATCCTGGCAACACGGATCCACGTTGTCCTAAACCAACGACCCCTGCTCCACCGAACTGCTATCCTGGAAGCGCGGACCCACGTTGTCCTAAACCATCGACTCCTACCCCACCTAACTGCTATCCTGGCAGCACAGACCCTCGTTGTCCCAGACCAACTTTACCGCCAACAACTAAACCAGTGTGCTACCCAGGCTCCCTTGATCCTAACTGCCCACAACCACCGCGCCCATCTACGTTGAAGCCTCCGACCTACTTACCGCCGACCACATCAGATGCAACAACGCCAGCACCACCACGATGCTTCCCAGGCAGCTCTGATCTCAGGTGTCCAAGACCTACTACGCCGGCTCCTCCAAGATGTTTCCCTGGCAGCACCGATCCAAGATGTCCTAGACCCATAACACCTGAGCCACCAAGATGTTACCCTGGTAGCACTGATCCCAGATGCCCCAAGCCTACTACACCAGAACCACTTCGATGCTTCCCTGGCAGCACTGACGTTCGATGCCCAAGACCAACCACTCATGCCCCGCCTAACTGCTACCCAGGAAATACGGATCCACGTTGTCCCAGACCTACAACACCAACACCGACTAAACCCGTGTGCTATCCAGGTTCTCCCAATCCGAACTGTCCCCAGCCATCGCGACCAACTACACTAAATCCCCCGACATACTTACCACCAACAACATCAGTTGCAACAACGCCAGCACCACCACGATGCTTCCCTGGTAGCAATGATCCCAGATGTCCTAGACCTACTACACCTGAGCCACCCCGATGTTTTCCGGGCAGCACCGATCCAAGATGTCCTAAACCTACTACACCTGAGCCGCCACGATGCTTCCCAGGTAGCACTGATCCTAGGTGCCCTAGACCTACTACACCTGAGCCACCACGATGCTTCCCAGGCAGCACTGATCCGAGGTGCCCGAGACCTACTACACCAGAGCCACCACGATGCTTCCCAGGTAGTACTGATCCCAGATGTCCTAAGCCTACTACACCAGAACCACTCCGGTGCTTCCCTGGCAGTAATGACGTTCGATGCCCAAGACCAACCACCCCTGCCCCGCCTAACTGCTACCCAGGAAATACGGATCCACGTTGTCCCAGACCTACAACACCAGCACCGACTAAACCCGTGTGCTATCCAGGTTCTCCCGATCCGAAGTGTCCCCAGCCATCGCGACCAACTACACTAAATCCCCCTACATATTTACCACCGACAACATCAATTGCAACTACACCAGCGCCTCCAAGATGTTACCCGGGCAGCACTGATCCCAGGTGCCCTAGACCTACTACACCTGAGCCACCACGATGCTTCCCAGGCAGCACTGATCCGAGGTGCCCGAGACCTACTACACCTGAGCCACCACGATGCTTCCCAGGCAGCACTGATCCCAGATGTCCTAAGCCCACGACACCTGAGCCACCCCGATGCTTCCCAGGCAGCACTGATCCCAGATGTCCTAAGCCAACGACACCTGAGCCACCACGATGCTTTCCAGGTAGCACTGATCCTAGGTGCCCTAGACCTACTACACCTGAGCCACCACGATGCTTCCCAGGCAGCACTGATCCCAGATGTCCTAAGCCTACTACACCAGAACCACTGCGGTGCTTCCCTGGCAGTAATGACGTTCGATGCCCAAGACCAACCACCCCTGCCCCGCCTAACTGCTACCCAGGAAATACGGATCCACGTTGTCCCAGACCTACAACACCAGCACCGACTAAACCCGTGTGCTATCCAGGTTCTCCCGATCCGAAGTGTCCCCAGCCATCGCGACCAACTACACTAAATCCCCCTACATATTTACCACCGACAACATCAATTGCAACTACACCAGCGCCTCCAAGATGTTACCCGGGCAGCACTGATCCCAGGTGCCCTAGACCTACTACACCTGAGCCACCACGATGCTTCCCAGGCAGCACTGATCCGAGGTGCCCGAGACCTACTACACCTGAGCCACCACGATGCTTCCCAGGCAGCACTGATCCCAGATGTCCTAAGCCCACGACACCTAAGCCACCCCGATGCTTCCCAGGCAGCACTGATCCCAGATGTCCTAAGCCAACGACACCTGAGCCACCACGATGCTTCCCAGGCAGCACTGATCCGAGGTGCCCGAGACCTACTACACCAGAGCCACCACGATGCTTCCCAGGCAGCACTGATCCCAGATGTCCTAAGCCTACTACACCAGAACCACTCCGGTGCTTCCCTGGCAGTAATGACGTTCGATGCCCAAGACCAACCACCCCTGCCCCGCCTAACTGCTACCCAGGAAATACAGATCCACGTTGTCCCAGACCTACAACACCAGCACCGACTAAACCCGTGTGCTATCCAGGTTCTCCCGATCCGAAGTGTCCTCAGCCATCTCGACCAACTACACTAAATCCTCCAACATATTTACCACCAACAACATCAATTGCAACTACACCAGCGCCTCCAAGATGTTACCCGGGCAGCACTGATCCTAGGTGCCCTAGACCTACTACGCCTGAGCCACCACGATGCTTCCCCGGCAGCACTGATCCGAGGTGCCCCAGACCTACTACGCCTGAGCCACCACGATGCTACCCAGGCAGCACCGATCCGAGGTGCCCGAGACCTACTACGCCTGAGCCACCACGATGCTACCCAGGCAGCACCGATCCGAGGTGCCCGAGACCTACTACACCTGAGCCACCACGATGCTACCCAGGCAGCACCGATCCGAGGTGCCCGAGACCTACTACACCTGAGCCACCACGATGCTTCCCAGGCAGCACTGATCCCAGATGTCCCAAGCCCACGACACCTGAACCACCAAGATGTTTTCCTGGTAGCACCGATCCCAGATGCCCCAAGCCTACTACACCAGAACCACTTCGATGCTATCCTGGCAGCACTGACGTTCGATGCCCAAAACCAACCACTCCTGCCCCGCCTAACTGCTACCCAGGAAATACAGATCCACGTTGTCCCAGACCTACAACACCAGCACCGACTAAACCCGTGTGCTATCCAGGTTCTCCCGATCCGAAGTGTCCCCAGCCATCTCGACCAACTACACTAAATCCTCCAACATATTTACCACCAACAACATCAATTGCAACTACACCAGCGCCTCCAAGATGTTACCCGGGCAGCACTGATCCCAGGTGCCCTAGACCTACTACGCCTGAGCCACCACGATGCTTCCCAGGCAGCACTGATCCGAGGTGCCCGAGACCTACTACACCTGAGCCACCACGATGCTTCCCAGGTAGCACTGATCCTAGGTGCCCTAGACCTACTACACCTGAGCCACCCCGATGCTACCCAGGTAGCACCGATCCCAGATGCCCCAAGCCTACTACGCCAGAACCACTTCGATGCTACCCTGGCAGCACTGACGTTCGATGCCCAAGACCAACCACTCCTGCCCCGCCTAACTGCTATCCAGGAAATACAGATCCACGTTGTCCCAGACCTACAACACCAGCACCGACTAAACCCGTGTGCTATCCAGGTTCTCCCGATCCGAAGTGTCCCCAGCCATCTCGACCAACTACACTAAATCCTCCAACATATTTACCACCAACAACATCAATTGCAACTACACCAGCGCCTCCAAGATGTTACCCGGGCAGCACTGATCCCAGGTGCCCTAGACCTACTACACCTGAGCCACCACGATGCTTCCCAGGCAGCACTGATCCGAGGTGCCCCAGACCTACTACGCCTGAGCCACCACGATGCTTCCCAGGCAGCACTGATCCGAGGTGCCCGAGACCTACTACACCTGAGCCACCACGATGCTTCCCAGGCAGCACTGATCCGAGGTGCCCGAGACCTACTACATCAGAGCCACCACGATGCTTCCCAGGCAGCACTGATCCCAGATGTCCTAAGCCTACTACACCAGAACCACTCCGGTGCTTCCCTGGCAGTAATGACGTTCGATGTCCAAGACCAACCACCCCTGCCCCGCCTAACTGCTACCCAGGAAATACAGATCCACGTTGTCCCAGACCTACAACACCAGCACCGACTAAACCCGTGTGCTATCCAGGTTCTCCCGATCCGAAGTGTCCTCAGCCATCTCGACCAACTACACTAAATCCTCCAACATATTTACCACCAACAACATCAATTGCAACTACACCGGCGCCTCCAAGATGTTACCCGGGCAGCACTGATCCTAGGTGCCCTAGACCTACTACGCCTGAGCCACCACGATGCTTCCCCGGCAGCACTGATCCGAGGTGCCCCAGACCTACTACGCCTGAGCCACCACGATGCTACCCAGGCAGCACCGATCCGAGGTGCCCGAGACCTACTACGCCTGAGCCACCACGATGCTACCCAGGCAGCACCGATCCGAGGTGCCCGAGACCTACTACACCTGAGCCACCACGATGCTTCCCAGGCAGCACTGATCCCAGATGTCCCAAGCCCACGACACCTGAACCACCAAGATGTTTTCCTGGTAGCACCGATCCCAGATGCCCCAAGCCTACTACACCAGAACCACTTCGATGCTATCCTGGCAGCACTGACGTTCGATGCCCAAAACCAACCACTCCTGCCCCGCCTAACTGCTACCCAGGAAATACAGATCCACGTTGTCCCAGACCTACAACACCAGCACCGACTAAACCCGTGTGCTATCCAGGTTCTCCCAATCCGAACTGTCCACAGCCATCGCGACCAACTACACTAAATCCTCCGACATACTTACCACCAACAACATCAGTTGCAACAACGCCAGCACCACCACGATGCTTCCCTGGTAGCAATGATCCCAGATGTCCTAGACCTACTACACCTGAGCCACCACGATGCTTCCCAGGCAGCACTGATCCGAGGTGCCCCAGACCTACTACGCCTGAGCCACCACGATGCTTCCCAGGCAGCACTGATCCGAGGTGCCCGAGACCTACTACACCTGAGCCACCACGATGCTTCCCAGGTAGCACTGATCCTAGGTGCCCTAGACCTACTACACCTGAGCCACCCCGATGCTACCCAGGTAGCACCGATCCCAGATGCCCCAAGCCTACTACGCCAGAACCACTTCGATGCTACCCTGGCAGCACTGACGTTCGATGCCCAAGACCAACCACTCCTGCCCCGCCTAACTGCTATCCAGGAAATACAGATCCACGTTGTCCCAGACCTACAACACCAGCACCGACTAAACCCGTGTGCTATCCAGGTTCTCCCGATCCGAAGTGTCCCCAGCCATCTCGACCAACTACACTAAATCCTCCAACATATTTACCACCAACAACATCAATTGCAACTACACCAGCGCCTCCAAGATGTTACCCGGGCAGCACTGATCCCAGGTGCCCTAGACCTACTACACCTGAGCCACCACGATGCTTCCCAGGCAGCACTGATCCGAGGTGCCCCAGACCTACTACGCCTGAGCCACCACGATGCTTCCCAGGCAGCACTGATCCGAGGTGCCCGAGACCTACTACACCTGAGCCACCACGATGCTTCCCAGGCAGCACTGATCCGAGGTGCCCGAGACCTACTACACCTGAGCCACCACGATGCTTCCCAGGCAGCACTGATTCCAGATGTCCTAAGCCCACAACACCTGAACCACTTCGATGCTACCCTGGCAGCACTGACGTTCGATGCCCAAGACCAACCACTCCTGCCCCGCCTAACTGCTACCCAGGAAATACAGATCCACGTTGTCCCAGACCTACAACACCAGCACCGACTAAACCCGTGTGCTATCCAGGTTCTCCCAATCCGAACTGTCCTCAGCCATCGCGACCAACTACACTAAATCCCCCGACATACTTACCACCAACAACATCAGTTGCAACAACGCCAGCACCACCACGATGCTTCCCTGGTAGCAATGATCCCAGATGTCCTAGACCTACTACACCTGAGCCACCACGATGTTTCCCAGGTAGCACCGATCCAAGATGTCCTAAACCCACTACACCTGAACCTCCACGATGCTTCCCAGGGAACACTGATCCCAGGTGTCCTAAGCCTACAACACCTGAACCTCCACGATGCTTCCCAGGCAGCAGTGATTCCAGGTGTCCTAAGCCTACAACACCTGAACCTCCACGATGTTTCCCAGGCAGCACCGATCCAAGATGTCCTAAACCCACTACGCCGGCACCTCCACGATGCTTCCCAGGCAGCACTGATCCCAGGTGTCCTAAGCCCACAACACCTGAACCTCCACGATGTTTCCCAGGCAGCACCGATCCCAGGTGTCCTAGACCAACAGTAAAGCCTACTCCTAGCTCTTGTTATCCAGGATCCAAAGATCCTAAATGTCCTCAACCATTTGCTCCTAGTAGTACAAATCCTCCATCTACGTATTTGCCCCCCTTCCCTGAAGAAAATGAAGTTATATCACCTCGATACGGCAGACTCGCTCCATCCCAAGACACCGATTATGAGCTTTTTGATGAGTCGCAACTTAAAGCTGGTAAGTGAATGGTACCTCTAATCCAAATGAAAACTGTGTATACTTGAGTTCTGTGCTATTTTAATTTGTTCGTATGTTTGAAATTTTAACGGTCGCGGCTGTCACAGGTAGTTCCCGTGACCACCTTAGTATAAATTCGCTGCCCCGGGGTTTAAGTAGGTACCCTTTAGGAGTCCCACATACCCCTGCCCTACACCCTTACGGAATGGAGGATCCATAAATATTACCTCCCGTTAAAAAGAGTGCTGAAGTAATAGACCATTTAGATCTCATCATCACAAACAAAAGAAAAAAACATATAAGGGAGGGATAAAAAATTCCTAAATCCTTTTCCTGGTTCTAAGGTACTTCCCCACCAATTTTCAGCCAATTTGGTTCAACCGTTCTTGAGTTATAAATAGTGTAAATAACACGAGTATCTTTCATATTATATATAATAAATTATTATGACTTTTACGCATATGTTTTATGGTTATTCAGTCATTTAACTAAGAAAGAGTATGAGTGAAATTTCTGGGCGAACACTGTTTTAATGGCTGACAGACGAAATGTGTCTAAGATGAAATTGGTAAAATATGAAGTTCTTTGAATTACTAGAAAACTTATCAAATAAAGTGTTATCGGAAAAGCACGATTAATTTAAGTTTTTTTTTAATGTTTTTCAGACAAATTTGAATCGAGGCGCACAGAGCCTAAATCTAGAAAAGCAAGAGACGTAAGTAGCCAGAGTGAGGCTACCTTCGCCACAAACACTGCTGCCATCATGTACATGGCTGTAGGCTCAGCTACAATCATGGTGCTATCTATTACACTTGCCATTTACTTGTACAAAACTAACAGAAGATTTAAACAGAGAACTGTTATTGTGAACGCTGTTCAATTAGAAAACCCTTGTTAAGTTAATCATAATGATTCTTTACTAAAAGTATTTGATCAATGAAGTTGCTGAATACTTTCTACTCATATAAAACTTAGGTATGTATTTGTAATTTGTAAGTCTTGTTAGCAAGTAACAAGTTCAGATGGTGCTTTTAATCTCATTTTTCAACAAGGCCAACAGAACAAAAGATATGAGATATAGAAGTTAATTAATGTTATGAAATAAGTCCTGGTCTAAGAAATAGATCTTTTAGATGTTTGCTATTAATTAATGTATCACTGACAACAGTCATAAAATGTTATATGTTGCTACATATTCATTGGTCAAATACTTCGATAACTAAGGGTTTTTACAAGTGGACTTTGTGATATTATAATTTTAAATGAAACAACTTTTAACGGCGTTCAGGGTGTGTGTGTATTGAAGCAAAGATGGACATAGTGAAATGAATTAGACCAGTCAAGTTGAAAATTTGCTAGATGTCAATATTCATAAACTGTTTTGGTGTATGTTATTTCATTGTGGCTGTTGACGCTTCAATTGAAACATATCCTTGTGTAATGGTTACGTTATAACAATTAATTTACACTTCTTTAACACCACTGCCTTTAGTTATAAATTAAGTTTAACGCTTTGAAATCTTATATATTTCTACAGTATATTAAATAGTGCCATAAATACAGAATCCTATCTCAGTGTGTTCACGATATAACTATTTCCATGTATGTAATTTTATTTAACTATCCCTAGTCAATATACTTTTATTGTGTCTAATATTATTCTGCAGTTTATACTTAATTATAATAAAGCGGAAGTTTGTTTGTCCATTTCTGCTCTGTAACTATTATTCTAATGATAAAAATCCTTTCGTCTATTATTTGATTGTTTATTTTTTGAGGAAGTTTAGCGTCATTGTGATGATGCCATATCACCTTAACTAGGAGAGGGTGACTATGTATAAAATGTAACTCCTTGTTAATATACTCATTTGTGATATTTTGTGTAAATACATATTATTACCTGCTAATGTGGCCATTGAATGTATAGATAGTGTAAAACAATGTAAGATGATAAATAGGTACATTCTGTAAAACGAACTATTTTATTTGAACACATTTTTCTTATTATATTTAACTAAAAGCAATTATATTTTTTACTGTTTTTAGAATGTACCATCTGTCATAGAAATGTATTTTCAATTATTTTGTAACGTTGGATTGCTTTTAGAAACAATCTTAATAAACATTCTATGAATGTCTGTCATGTTTTATTTTTTCATATCTAACTCTTAACTAACAGTTGTCACTTGATGACGTTTGCGCATCTCAATACTCGATAGTAATTAATCTTTTATAATTTACTAGCTTTCCGCGGCTTCGCCCGCGTGTATGTCGGTTATCGCGCCAAAACATTACCTTCTTTTTGCGCAGTCGGATAAAAACTATCCTATGTCCTTTCTCGGGTCTCAAACTACCTCCATACCCAATTTCATCCAAATCGGTTCTGTAGTTTTTGCGTGAAAGCGTAACAAACAAACTTACATTCACATTTATAATATTAAGTAAGTATAGATAAACACCCATAGTAAGTGCTTGTTTGCATTAAGTTAGTAGATAGTGTTACTTAACAATTAATAAGTTAGGTGCATTGGTGACATTGAGTTCGAACAATTCTAAATACCTAGTGAATTGAAGAACGTTCTGGTTTTGGAGTGTTTACATTGGCACAATGAAGGGTGTAAAACTCAATTTCTTTATATCTTAAAGCGCAACTGTGCAAGAAATGTCAAGTAGCCAAGTGAACTTAAGTGAAGAGCTCAACAGTGCCTAGAATCTGCAATACCCTATCATAATTAACTTTATTCCAAATCTGCTTCTTTATGCCGTTTTATTCACATTTATTTCAACGCCATCTATCGTAATAATCGTTCATCACCATATCGCTTGCACCACCAACTGTTGCATTCCCACGCTCCTTCCTCTTGCTACCTACAGCTACATATTGCTTTATGCGTTCGATCAGGCACACTAAATAATAACCACGTATACCACCATACTTCTCACAAATATATTTGAGTGCCAGCAAGATTTAACTTCTGACCTCTTTATAAAAAAAAACAACAACATATAACTGCAGCGGATGTAATGAAATATTGGTGCATGATGCTGGATACTTAGCCTGTCATCTATGTGATGGTAGATATCATCATGAGTGTTTAAATATTGCCCTGGAACAATTTTTGCGCCTACCATTGGAATTCAAAAAGATTGGAAGTGTTCTCCTTGTAGCAATATTAAACGTCGTTCTCATGTTAATGTCAATACACCTGTGCGTTCTACTCAATTACCTACAACTTACGTCGATAATACTATGAATATGTCTTGCTATAATAATTCAGAAAAATGCACACTGTCTCCGCTTACACGCTGTAACAATGCGCTAACCAACGTCAGCGCCAAGTTTGGCTCTGCATCGGCCCCTCTAGATACCCAATTCCAATTATTCAGCAAAGAGCTCAACACTACACTACAAGGCTGGTGCTCAGATATAGACCGAACTATGAAGTTGTTCAAGGAGGACATCAAAAACACCTTACAGGGTTGAAGGTTGTTACAGGGTTGAGGTTTAACAACTTACAGGGTTGGAGGGACGAGATGGAGGCCAATATGGACGGCTTACACAAGTGTTAAAAGCAGTCTGTCGAAGATGAAGCGTAATTCGTTGTGTGTTCTTGCCGGTCAAACTCTGGCAAGCGCTCACCGCTTCGTCGTATGGTTGACTCCTACAACAGGACTTCTGAACAGCAGTAAAAGAAAATTGGTGAATTTTCTATTACTGCTAAGCCAAAAAATTAAGATGAAGTAGTATTGAATTTTTTTGTAATCAGGAAAAGTATAGGACCCAAAAAGTTGCCTTGAGAAACAATTTTGTTCGTTCCCAAACATAATAAGATTTGGTGGTTAATTAATTTAATTCTAACAATTTTAGAGTAGATACGAGAATCCAGCAGAATATCAGTGCAAATTCATTACTTTGTTTAATTTATTATTGTTAAAATACTTGCTCTAAACTGTCAAACCCTTTAGCTGAAGCGATTTTGGATTGGGAGCAGGAAGTAGGAGGCGACATTGAAAATTTAAATAATGTAGGTACAAAAAGGGGTACTCTAAATATATACCTATCCCATTTATTGAAAATATCTGAAACATGTTTTACATATTATTTTCCAACATAATTTCCAACATATATACTTACTTAAAATACTTTTCTTTTGTAAATGTACAAATAATACATAGAACAAATATTTACACCCAGACTTGACACAAACACAAATGTTTGTTGCGGGTGGGAATAGAACCCACGACCTACGGCGTGAAAATCAAGTATCTTACCAATAATCCTAAAGCTTCTACATTAATCTAAAACTGGTAACTACATACATAATATCGAAACTACAATAAAATGTACACTATTTTCTTCCTGTAATAAACTTAACAAATCACAGTTAATAAATAAGATTTTTACATTTTGTAATCAGAATTAAATAAATCTACGTAGACGTAGTTTAACAGTTTTTTTTGTAAAACATGAAATAGCACAAATCTACTAATATTATACTATTTATTGCCAATACATGAATACGACTGAGCAAATAATTGGCAAGCATTTACCGGTCTAACACTTTACAAACATTAAATATTAATTATTAATCTTTACTCAAACAGAAGCCATATTAATGTCAACAACACAAATTTTTTGATGATCCACCTCTTTAAAACTACATACATTTTTGATAACATTTTAGAATGAACAACTTCTTAGGGTTCGCGTTGCATTATTTACTGTATCAAAATTTTATTTCATAGGTACCCAAAAAATACACAGATTGAGCTCAGTCACGTGCTACAAGAAGTCTGTGTACCCTGGCTTGTGTACAAATAGGCTGACGATGATAATGACCCAAATAATGTGGATATGATTACAGAAACAATTACATTTAAACGTCATAGTATGGATAATATTGCTAGCAATGATGCCAGTCACAGAGTTGAAGCCACTGATATGCCTATACATACAGCTCATTTAGGCGATCCTTAACAAAATATACAAAATAGTAATTATTAAATACGTAATTGTTATTTAACGATCGATAAGCTTCAACCTGATAGGTCCATTTGGTGTGTACATTGGATGAATGTAGTATTCCATAGGCTCATGGTGGTATTCCAACTTGAATGCTTGCACCATCTACAAAAATAACCAAGAAAATTCAGTTAAAAGTTAATAAAAAAAATTAACAAGAACCCATTGACATTCAGATCATCATACAAGATCTTTGAAGCTTCAAATGACTTACATAAATCGTATTTATAATAATTTCGGTATTAATAAGTTTTTATACAAGAAAGGTACATAAATACGGGTGTAATGGGAGATAAGAAATGACACAGATACAAAGTCATACTGTCATACAGTAGAGCTGAACTTCAGTAAAGACTATAAAACCTGACTGAGGCTAGACCAGTTGGAGTAATATTTTTTGCAGTGACTGACAAAATAGTTCAGTAAGTGTTATAGGACTGGCCTAAGTCTGATATCCAATTCATTTTTATTGCCCTAAGATGATTCTACATTTATTTTCTTCAGTGATTTTACTACTGACTGAGTTCAGAAGTGGACTAAGCTGATGATGACTCGGTATTTAAAATTATACTTAAATCTGAATTGCACTGTTCCGCTTATTAGATACTCCAACTTTTGCCCTTAACATGTAGTCGACTCACTCAATAGCAAACTGCTGTAGTTAAAGGATAAAAAAATGGATGTAAGTCCTCACGACTGTGGAAACAAAAAGGGCAGTTTAATCATGAATAAGAAAAGTACGTTGAATTTTGTAACGGTTGTTGACACGAGGCTTTTTTTGACGTGACAACGTCTTATAAATTGGTTTGCCGGGTGACACTTCAAGAAACTGCGTTACGCTCCGCTCACGTTATGCGCTCACAATGAGAGCGAGTGAGAGGCACGCGTCCCTTCCACTCGGGCATGGTTAGCCCGCCTAAGAGCGAGAGAGACAGACATAAAAAGTGAAAGGCACGCGTCCCTTCCACTCGAGCACAGTTAGCCCGCCTAAGAGCGAGATTCTTTGTATAAATTAATGTTTTAAATATAATTCTTTGTATAAATAAATGTTTTAAATTGTTACTATTATTTCATCCTTCTTCCTACTATACGAATGAATATTCACATTAAAATTATTTTACCACTCAAAGTCGTTGTCACGTAAAACTTTCGCCCGTATACCGACTTTACAGGCAACCAATTTTTTTATCTTAAAATAGGCTTGCGTTTGACCACAACTTGCCTGGTGTGAAGCAATGATGCAGTCTACGATGGACAGATTATATATATCGAGAAACATAGATCGTGCCGGCAGCGAATTCCACAATTTGGCAGTTCGCACAATGAAAGTGGAAGCAAAGCGCTTTGTGGGTACCCGTGGAATTTCCACCATATAACGGTGGCGCATAGCCGTACCTCTACTTGTCCGATGAAAGAACGGGTATGGGGGAATAAGATTGTGTAATTCCAACGCACGCTCTCCGAAGTGTATCCGGTAAAAGACCGAAAGACTAGCAACTATGCGGCGATGCTCGATGCTTTGCAATTTAGCCTTTTAGCCTTATCAAGACATCCTTAACTGTTCACGCTCATGGTACTAAACGTACTGAACTTACCTTAGCAATTACAGTATGTATTTCTAGCTCAGCAAATCTTCTACCCAAACACATTCTCTTCCCATATCCAAATGGTAATGAGGCAAAGGCATGGTGCTTCTGACCAGGAGTTCTTTGTAGCCATCTTTCTGGTTTGAACTGTGTAGCATCAGAGAAGTAGTCCTCACTGTTGCCCATCACGTAGTGTTGGAATATTACTTGAGTCTGGTGATGGAAAGTAATACATGAAGGCAAAAATCTATTTTTTTTTTATATTAGAAACGTATTTCTTGCTAAGTTAACTTCAGGAGTGGGATTTTTTACATCACGAGCACTGAAAACTATTACTTTTAGCTGAAAACTGGCTTTGGAGCGGATTATTATACTTACTCCTTTAGGTATATTAAATCCACAAATGATTGTATCTTTAGTAAGCTGTCGGCCGTTTCCGATGACTACTGGAAACATTCTGAAAAAAAAAACACAATAACTCATTGAAAGTAGATCTATACCCAAATTAACTTAGATAATCATTATTCATTCATCAAAATCAATGAAATTGTACCTCATTACTTCTTTAACACAGGCTCTCAAATACGGCATTTGGTTCACATCCCCGGGTTTCATGGGGTTCCCCTGTAACACTTTAGTTATTTCTTCGTGTAGCCGCTCTTGGACTTGAGGTCGTAAGGATAACTGGTACAATATTGATGCTACCGCATTTGATGTCTGTAAGTAATATTTAAAAGAATCTATACACTGTAGGACTCGGCGAACCAATTGTTCTGATTTTGACGTAATTTTATTTGTAAGCATCTTTGATTAGAGGATCGAAGTCACACATGGGTTTATTACGGTCTTCTATCGGATACGTTTCGGAGAGTGTGCGTTGGAATTACATAATCTTATTCCCCCATCTCCGTTCTATCATCGGACAAGTAGAGGTACGGGCGTACGGCTATGCACCATCGATATATGGTGGAAATTGTGGCACAAAACCGTTTGCTTCCACTTTTATTGTGCGAACTGCCAAGTTGTAGAATTTTCTGCCGGAATTTCTGTTTCCCGATAGCTATAATCTATTACAGAATTTAGAAAAACCGTAAGCGCCTATCTATTTTTTGCCGTGCCCGACTACGAACGAAAAACTATGTACTTATTGACAAAATATACCTATAAAGAATAGATAGGTACAATCGATGAAAATAAATAAAAAAACATACATCTCTGCACACCCAGACTCGACACAAACACAAATGTTCATCACTAATGTCTGTCTCGAGTGGGAATCGAACCGACGACCTGCGGCGTGAAAGCAAGTATCTTACCGACCACGCCACCGGTCCGTCAACTATGTTTCTTCCTCACTAGTATAAATGTCAAGATGGCAGACGAAGATAAACGAATTATAAACCTATATTGACCTTAAAAGACGTTTATGAATACGGGGGTTAAAATATTAAGCGAAATAAAAATATATTTATGTTCACAAAATTTCATCGAAATCATTTACAATAATAAGATTATCGATTTCGCATGTTTAACATCCATACCCGTGCCAGGCCTAAAGCCATCATGAGCGTAGGTAGGAGCGTCGTACGCCTCACCTAGTGTTTACAAAAATCATTAAGTACGTAGCTACTCTGTAGCTTTCAAATTGCTAACAATATTTTATTAGGCGTTCCTATGTCTGTCATTGCATTAAAGCGACCCCTAATAATACTTCGGTACACCTACAAGTATGTTTTTGCATCTACACTAACTTCACCATTGGTTTATTAAAACAAGTACTTATTTGCTTGATATGTGGTCCTAAATACCATAAAACTCAAATCATGTAAGTACCTAGCAAACAAAAAACAAAATATTAGAATTATGACGTAAGTAGGTACTTATAACGAAATACTGATTTTTTTTTTTTCTTGTTTTAAAGTAGTTTAATGTGATTCTAATTCGCTAAAACTCACAATTTTCTTTCCAGTGTTCTTTGTTTACCCCAATAGGGCAAGTACTTAAATGTAGAAAAATTTACTTTAAGTACCTTTTTAATTTCCGCTGTGGGAATGCATTTACGCACTGTCCCGTCCCTGGGGGAAGGCTGGGGTTTGTTAGACTCGTGGCACCGAGAAGCACCCCCCACTACCTAAATCACTTAACTTACAGCGCTCCCGTCTTTCAACTTAGCGCATATGTGCGTCGTAACAGCCCAGACACTTTACCGCGCTTTACCTTTATAAACCGCGACCGTACTGGAATTATATGTAATACATAGTTTTTTGTCTGAAGAAAATAATCTTACCGTATCAATTCCCACTAAAAACAAATCTAAAGCCGCGACCGCTGCGACCCTCGGTCCCGCCGCTGACACAAGATCTTGCAACAAAGACTTGCTGCTTCCATTCTCTTCGCATTCCTTTAGCGCCTTCTCTACGTGTTTGAGAGTTACACTAAAACAATAACGTAAAAACTAACTATATTTTTTCGATAGGCACTTAACTAACCACAAAATGAAATAATAGTTAAGTTAAAAATCTCAAACACTCATCTAAACTTATAACTTATATCCGCAAATCGCACGGCATTTGTTTATTTATTAAAAGATTTGAAATTAGAACGCATGTAATGTTTTTCTTTAATTTTTTTTTTGTATTCGTTGATTTCAAATGAGGTTCTATATTTTTTCTGAGTTGGTTTATAATCTTTTTTACATCATTTTTTTTATTATGCTAATTCCTTTCCAGATGTAGACCAGGTACACTTCAACCCTTTTTAGTGTCCCACGGCTGGGAACGGATCTTCTCTCAACTATCTTAAGGATAGAGAGTATTTGCAATAATGTAAGTGCACTCGTATCAATAGAGTAATAATCTACGTCGTACACCGCTTTTTAATTAAACTACTTATTTTCATAGTATTTCATCTCAGCTTTTTCCGAGTCCATCTAATTTAAATCGAATTTCAGCTTGTGGTGATACAATATTTGCTAGTAACTAACCTTACCTAAGGATAGTATCCAAAGCAGCTACATATTGCTTAAACATTTTAGTCGGGTATATCCTCCACCAGGGGGCGCGCAGTTCTAACTGTCCAACACTCAAGAAGAACGTTTGTACTGCCTCTATTAGCTTCATACTTTCTGATACTTCTTCAGCGTGAAAGCATCCAAGACGTGTGTCCAGGGCTATTAAACCTAAGGCTGAAAAAGTAAAAGTAAATTTAAAAAAAATAGTTCATCGTCAATCATATTCGTATTATATTACTAATTCATGTTCATCGGAGAGAGCTTAAAGCTGTCGGTCCTTCTCCCAATAACAATAAACAGCTCACCTGACCCTGAAAGTGAACGGAACAAATATTTTACATGACATGTGCTTGCGCACATATTTGTCATGTGCACTAAAATATCTCTTGCTCACCTGGCTGGTCAGCTTAGATTGGCCACAGTAGCCGAAAAAACGGGTATAAGAGTACTATTTCAAGTTTAAAGGTAAAAAAGAATATACTTCGGTCTCTTTCTAAAAGTTTATAAGACAGAAAGAGATAGGAGGCATTGCCCATTGCCGAAACAAAAATAGCTCACTTTGGATATTTTCTAAATAGTGTTATGCACATATTTATTTATATATTAAGAATATTTTATTTAATAGGTATTCTATATGTTTATTGTAATTTCTCACGCAAGAGCGCACCTTCGTCAGAATAAATGTTAAAACGGCCGTCTGAACCGAAATCTGTTACTTAGATTGACTTCGTAATATTAATTTTAATGGTGGACTCTTACTCATCTATATATCTATATAAAAATGAAACCCGTATTCCGTTGTCACGACATCAGGCGTGAACGGCTGGACCGATTGCGCTAATTCTTTTTTTAAAATATTCCTTTAAGTACAAGGATGGTTCTTACGCAGAGAAAAATTGAAAAAAAAAAATTTCAACCTCCATGTCAGACGTTTATGGGTTTGGTTGCCTGTAAAGTCGGTATACGGGCGAAAGTTTTACGTTACAACGACTTTGAGTGGTAAAATAATTTTGATGTGAATTTTCATTCGTATAGTAGGAAGAAGGATGAAATCTGTCTCTCTCGCTCTTAGGCGGGCTAACCATGCCCGAGTGGAAGGGACGCGTGCCTCTCACTCGCTCTCATTGTGAGCGCATAACGTGAGCGGAGCGTAACGCAGTTTCTTGAAGTGTCACCCGGCAAACCAATTTATAAGACGTTGTCACGTCAAAAAAAAGATAATTAGAAAGCGAAGAAGTGCCGAAAACCGGGTTAGATACCTATTATTTATTATTGGTTATATTCGGTAGGTCTGAGACCCGGTAGATGGCACTGCTTTACCGGGCAGAACGACGTCTGCCGGGTCCGCTAGTAAGAAATAAACGTACAGAAAAACAAACAAACAAAATTAATAACTTACATTCTAAAGACCATTTGTGCACTTCATTTATAAAGTCATCAGGCGTTTCAGATTGACTATTCCTTACATCACGTAATCTGAAAAAAAAAAGAAAAGAATTGAGTTTTTTTTATTTTTTTTTTTCTTATTTTTTTTCCTTTCTATTTTTTTTAATTTCGTCTTTTAAACTGCGAAGCTTGTTGAAAAGTAATTGTTGTAAAAAAAAGTAATAAAATATTGATAAAATATTTTCTTACATTTACGCGAAAAAAAAAACCTAAACACTTTGAAAAAAAAACCTACTTTATAAAGGATTTTAACGCGGTTTATTTTAGATTTTTCACATTTTATATCCCGACGATTTAGAGCCGTCGATGTTTTTATGATCTTAATTTTTTTTTTTATTATTGACTTAAAATTTGTTATTTACCTAGAGCTTCCCGCGCTTTTTGAAGTGACAGATAGATATCTAATTTTTGTTTCAACTTTTGTAAAACAGCGGTGGCGCGGCGCAGCTGTATCGGCCTCGCCTTTGAAATATACGGTTGCGGGTTAAATACCCTTCGCCCACGCATGTAAGTGTGAATTATTTAATCACAGCAGAAAACCTCGTGAGGAAATCAGCATGTCTAAGAACTAATCATTCGAAACATGTAACAACCAGCCCACACTTGACCAGCGTGTGGATTAAGGCCTAAACTCTTTCAACTCGTAACATAGTTGAGAGAAGACCCGTAACAGCAATGGATACTAAAAAGAGTTTAAGAGGGTGACGTCAGATACCTTTGTACGAATGCATCAGCCACTTCAGCCACTGGCACAGTATATTGTGCCGCTGCGCCTGCGCTGAGAGCTACCCTTGATACTTTAGTCCTAAACGCAGCCCAGGAATCACCATGACTGTAATAATACGTATTTTTTTTTATTGTCTAAGGCACACACTCTGTTATACGAAAGTTTGAATAAAAAATATACCAACACAGCTATAACTCCCGCGCAGTTTTCTTCGGAATCAAAGAAATCTCTTCGTAACGTGTGTTTGTAGTAATTTAACGAAGGCATTGAAGGTCTGAAACAATTAGATTTAATACAATGTTAAAGTCTAAAAAACTTTAAAAACACCTTTAGAAATATAAAAGCATACGAACTTAGATAAATTACGTCAAGTCTTCACGTTATCCATCACAGAGTCTATAGGCCGACCGTTTAACTCGCGTATCGCCTATCGCCAAGATTCTGACTCCTCAAGCTGCACAGACAGTGATGATGATTTAAGCGATATTGATATTATTGACGAATAGTTTTACATTACTTTTATCGATGGTTAAATAGTTCTTTAAGAGATTTAATTAATGTTTTATGACTTTGTACCTCAGATGGCGATACGCGAGTTAAACGGTCGGCCTATAAAGACGAAAGTCTTCAACCAGAGCGTCCTACCCTTATGACATACGGAGCTGAAACGTGGACACTCGCTAGGACTGGTCGAAATTCAAAGACGCTCAGCCAGATATGGAAAAGGCTATGCTCAGAGTCGAAAGGATCGAATATGCAATGAAGTGATCCGACAGAGAACTAATGTAATCGACATAACCCACAGAATTAGTAAGCTGTAGTGGCAGTGGGCCGGTTATACCTGTCGCAGAACCGACAACCGCTGAGGTAAACGAGTTCTTGAGTAGAGACCACGAATTGGCAAACGTAGCGTAGGATGCCTTCAGACTAGGTGAAGTGACAATCTCAGCTGGGCGGCCGGCAAGAACTGGATGGGAAAAGCCGCGTATCGTGTTCAGTGGCGTGCTTTAAGAGAGGTTAATATCCAGCTGTGGACTAGAATAGTCTGATGATGATGGTAAAGAACTTAAGAATATCTAGTTTCGTTACAATCAGTCCATTTCAGTCTAAGAGTTACTACTGGATTTATAATCCTAAATCGCACTGTTAATAATTTAGATCCACAGCGACAAACTCTCGTCCATCTTCCTGCCGTCACCCTGCTAAGATAGTCACTCCACCTTCTTGCTCTATTGTATTACGAAATAAAACGTTTATGTGTTTTGCATGTGTTGACTTTTTTCTCGTATATATTTTTTTATTTCCCTTTCTTTTTTCTTAATGGGTTGACTCCCTAACCTGATGAGGCTAACTATCAGAATGAAGCTAGCAACTCCTATCAGACCTCGAAACCTGTAGGGAACCAGTAGCCGAGGTGGTTAGAACAGGTGTCACATTTTAAACTCGATCAAATTAGCCTGAGGGGCCTTTATTGGTTGATGCAAGTTGACAAATGCCATGAGGGATTTCCATGTAGTAACGAACCTCGGTTAAGTTGTTATAGTTTAGAGCGAGCTCTCCGCAACTTGACGTCTGATATTTTTACGTGATTTGGCAATAGCGACGCCAGCCCAGCTCCAGGAGAAATGCTAGAAGATCCTTCACGTTGCCGACGGCCTTCCGGACAACTCAAGTCTTTTGAATTTGAACTGTTCACGTGCTAGCGTGCGGTTTTACTGCAGCCCGTTTCAACATTACAGCTGTAATATAATTAAAGGTCACCTACCTGTGAGGAGCAGCGTCTTCTCCTCTAAACACCCGTTCCACTTCACCAGCATCGAACACGAATAGCATATCAGGGCGGCCTAGTAGGCCTGTCACTTTGACGCAGTTCCCGTACTCTGCTCGCAGCTTCAAACATACTTTATCTATGTGTTCCACTGAATAATCACCTGAAAATATGGGTGTTTGGTTAGTATAGCATTTTGTGGACAATTTCTCAGGGGTTTGTTTCTTTAGATGCGTTGTTGTTGAACAAGAAGCAATGGGACAGCAGTTACAGCTTCGGCTACGAAATAGGTGTAATAAATACACATCTCTGTGTGAATTATTGGCTATCGGGCAAGGAGAGTTCAGGCCTTAGATAATCACACGCTGGCCAAATGCGGTTTGGTAGATGTCACATGTCCTCGAATGATTAGTCCTTAGACATGTCGATTTCCTCACGATAGTTTCCTTCACCGGTATTGAGAAGCGACTATGAAACAATTCAGACGAAGATAGAACTCGGGTTCGATACCCGCGATTTTATATTTCACGATTATTTTCCGCGCTGCTCAGTCGGATTTATCATTAACTAATATAATAATTATATTATTAATTATTTTGTTATTATATTTATGCGTTTTCTATAATCATAAAAGTTAAACAAGAACTAAGTACCTGCGTTAACTGGCATAGCAAAACCAGTAAGTAATCAAGTTACTAATCTCAGTAGAAACTGCAGTTTCACTTTCGAGTACGCGGTAACGACTTCTCCCTAAGAAAGCAGGCTCATTACGTTACAGCTCAAAGGCCTTATACTGTTGCGATATAATACTAATCAAGAATTATTAGATTCAGCTCTATTTAATTCAGATTCAGATTCAATTTCGTTTGAATTTAAACTACTTCATAACGGATTTTATCGCGGTTATTTTAGATTTAACTAGCTGCCCCAGCGAACTTCGTACCTCGTTTAACTAATTTCGCTATTAAAAAATAGGGTTTGGTGACAGAACGGTGAAAATTTAGGGTTGTATGTATTTTTTAATGCCCCATTATACAAAAATAAAATTAAAAAAAATTCGTCTAAAAAATAAAAAATAAAATAATTTAAGAGTGAACAACCCTTATCACTTAGGAGTATGAAAAATAGGTAGTAGCCGATTCTCAGACCTACTTAATACGCATATAAAATTTGGTAAAAATCGGTAAAGCCGTTTCAGAGGAGTACGGTAAATAACATTGTGACATGGAAATTTTATATATTAGAGATATCAGTTTTATAGTAGTTATTTTTCTGTGTGATTCACTTCAACCCTTTTTAATGTCCCATAGCATGGGTCTTCTCTCAACCATCTTACAAGTTGAGAGTTTAGGCTGTAATCCACACACGCTGGCCAAGTGCGGGTTGATAGATATCACATGTCCTCGAATGATTATGATTGATTCCTCACTATGTTTTCCTTCGCCGATGTTGAGCAGTAATAATATTACAATTAACGCGAAGATGTGGCTGGGGATCGAACCTGCGATCTTATATTACAAAAGCGAGGCTAATACTGCTGCATCAACGTCTGCTGTATTTCTTTATTGAACTGTAAAATTTAGACATACTGGGTGCTGTTTAGAGTATTCATTTCATTTATTCATAAATCAATTGACATTGTATTTGAAATATAAGCAAAACTACATTAAAATAATAAATAATAAAACAATAATTACAACAATAAACATAAAACATTTATTAATAACAATGATAATACAAAATATTAATTTAAAATATCAATCACATAAACAAAAATACGTTAAAATAGCACGACAATAATAATTAATTTTTGGAAATAAACTATGAAATGATTAAATGTCAGAGAAATTTTTACAATGATTTGATTTGATTAGAGGCCAGACAGTTGGTAATAGTATCAAATGACTCATTACAACAGCCCTTTACCTATCGCTTTTGAAACTCCGGCAAAAAAATAGTTTCACAACCAGTACACCTAGATGGTTGAGTGGTTTGATCTAGATTTATTATAGGTGTAATACTAGACTTCCTTGATTAGTTCGACTGACAAGTTTCTTGTAATATCTTGACGAGCCGGTGCGGTAACGTGGTCGGTAAGATACTTGCTTTTCACGCCGTAGGTCGTCGACAGACATTTGTGTGATGAACATGTCTGTTTGTCTCGAGTCTGGGTGTAATTATCTATTATAAATATATATTTACAATAGAAAAGTAGTTTAAGTATAACATATACCAGTTACCTGGTTTCCATAACACAAGCTCTGCTTAGCTTGGGACCAGATGCCCGTGTGTGTTAATGTCCTAGAATATTGTTATTATAGAATATATTATTATATAATTACTAGCCACGCCCACGTGGTGTTAGGATAAAAATTAAGCCTCCATATGGTTAGAAACCTTAAAGGAGCAACATGTCATCAGACATAGCACCGGAACACGGCAAAGCCGCTTGGCGGTGCGGCTTTCTCTGGTGGGTGGTCACTAACCACGGCCGAAGCCTACCACACCAGTTCATTGCCACCTGATTACGGTGGTGACTACGTGTGGGGATTCAATTAAAGGTGGACGAAGGTGACTCAGCCCTCAAAAATATACCTAATGTTTATTCTGGTCTACTTAGGTCTACTAATAATTTAATGTTTTTTGGTCGACCATTAAGATTCACTTGAACCCTTTTTAGTGTCGGGTATTCTCTCAACTATCTCATTAATTGAGAGAGTTAGGTTATTCCATACACGCTAAGCCAGGGTTGGTGGATGTCACAAGTCCTCGAATAATTAGTTCTTAGACATTCCAGGTTTCATCTCGATGTTTTCCCTCACTGATATTGAGCAGTGACGATAAAACAATTCACACAAAACTATTATGAATAATAATAATAATAATGATATAGTGGGACATTAACACACACGTTCATCTGATCCCAAACTAAGCAGAGCTTGTACTGTGGAAACCAGATAACTGGTACTACTACTACTACTAGGCCTTGACGTCTATAACAGACGATTTAAGCAGTGTTCTGTACGAGGCACCTTTTGTGATGGCTGAACAAACCAATCCGAGAACGACAGGATCGTCCACACCGCGAACAAGTGTGCGCCGCGACTGGTGGAAGCATGTCACTGGCGTGTCGCTTCCCTCTTTTTAAGGCTAATTTGTCGAACCAGGTACCATCATGAAATTGCTCACCATGCCTGACACGCTTCCTCCACTGGCTCCTATTTTCCGCAAGCTGTTCCCAATTGCTGTGCCCAATGTTAAATGAGGCTAGGTCACGCTTGATACAGTCTTTAAAGCGAAGCAAAGGCCGGACAAGAGTCCTCTTTGCATCTCTCCTCATTTAACTGGTAATATACTACTTTTCTTTTGTAAATACATACTTAAATATAGACACTATGTAAACAAATGTTTGTCTCGGGTGGGAATCGAACCCACGACCTGCGGCGTGAAAAGCAAGTATCTTACCGACCACGCCACCGCGGCACCACGGCCCGTTATTGTGTGCTTACGACTGGGGATTGAACACGCGACTTTATATTTCAAAGGCGAGGAAGGTACAGCTGGGCTCCCGCTGCTTATAAGCCTACCTGCTTATAAGATTTTTAGAAACTAATTTACTTGTCAAGTGTTATTTTGATGCCCGGAGCCTGGGTTCTAAACGACAAGAAGTGTCACCCCATCATTCTAACTTAGTTTCAAAAGTTATTTTTTACTAATTTCGTAAATAGAGTTTAGGTACCTATCATATAATATGAAAACGTCCAAATACCACTAAATAGCAACTTTCATGAATAAAATTATAAGAAATACTGTTACAGACACACATACATTAGTTAATATTAAATTAGGTAGGCACTTTCACAAAACGACTCTAAATTTACACAAAATATACAGTAATACGGCATTTTGTAAATAAATTCTACTGCCATTTTGGCCGGTGGCGTGGTCGGTAAGCTACTTGCTTTTCACGCCGCAGGTCGTGGGTTCGATTCCCATCCAAGTCAAACATTTGTGTGATGAACATGTCTGTTTGTCTTGAGTCTATGCGTAATTATCTACATAAATGTATGTATTTACAAAAGAAAAGTATTATAATGTAACATAGTAGGACATTAACACACACTGTCATCTGTGCCCTAATTCACGTAATTTCTTGACGCGCCGATCAAGTTTCGGTGCAGTTTCTAATTAAGATTTCGTCGTAGTGCAAAATGGTATTCTTATAATTGGTTAGCTACAATATCTATTCGAAGTGCTCTCGTGATGCAAACTTGGACGCGAGCGTATCTGACAGCGGTTGTCAAAATTACAAGAGTACGAAAAGGGTTGTTTTGATCGAAACTAAACTGCAAGTGAACTTATTTAACTACGTGAATTAGCCTACTGATCCCAAACTAAGCAGAGCTTGTACTATGGATACCAGATAACTAGTATATAATACTTATCTTTTGTATATACATATTTAAATATAGATAACTAGCTTCCGCCCGCGGCTTCGCCCGCGAAAATGATCTCACTAATCTTGTTTCTCCATACAAACTTTGGAACCCCGTTTCACCCCCTTAAAGGGTGATTTTTGAAAAATCCTTTCTTAGTGCACCCCTAGACCCTATAAGGAACCTATGTGCCAAATTTGGAGTCTCCAGACCCAGCGGTTTGGGCTCTGCATTGATATGTCAGTCAGTCAGTTTCTTCTTTTATATATTTAGAAGAAGATTACACCAGACACAAGACAAACAGACGTGTACATCACGGAAATGTCTGACTTGGGAATCCGACCCACGCCACCGACCCGTCAAAATTAAGTGATAATACGGTTTATAAGTACATACCTAATAATACACAGTTGTGTATTTTTGTGTATTACTAATAAGTAATCTAATATACCTTGGTATTATTATTCGTGCAACATACAAACGATTCGTTGCACAAGGAAGCACATTGCGTGCTGCAAAGTATTTAATCTCTCTTTCATAACATATCGACTGCGAATCATTGAATAAACAAACATTGTTTTAGAGATTGAGACTGGACGTTTGCACTGCACAACAAAACATTAAACAAGACAGTCTTATCTCTTTCTACTCATCCCTAAGCGATAGAGATAGACAGAGTTTACAACATGTTTTCTTATGAATGTGTCGCCAGTGGAAACTAGGGGTTTGACTGTTGAGAGATTTGCTATACAAACTATATTTACCTACTTAAATAAAAAAATAAAATAAAGTAAAAATAAAAAAAATAAGAATGCCTTTCTTCCATGCAATTACAATTAATTCATTAGATTAAATCATTACATTATTAAATTCGATTATTTAAAGAAATGGTAAATAGATTATTAATTAAGTTATTACATTATAAAATCCATAAAATCCATTCAAATTAAAATCATGCGATGTTATTATTAACTATTATTATTCTTATTTATTAATAATACTATTTCAAATTTAAATTATTAATTTAAAAAATTAATAATTATTATTATAATATTTCATTAACCTTATTGTAGTTGTTGATGTATTTGGTGTAATTTCTTATCATTCATTTATTTTGCACGGACCCATCTCGGATGAAGGCCTACTCTAAAGTTTACCTACATATATAAGTAAATTGGTGCAGCAGTGGCGCAGTGGTACGGGCATCTATTGCTTGGAAGAGGTTTACGCATTCAATATTGAAGTTTAAAACTATTATTCTGTTCCAAGAGCGTAACGACCGCCGTAATACTGTATTAGTTATACGTACCCGACATGCGTAAGCAAAAATGAATAAAAGCTTGCCAATACCTTATTTTATTTTTTTAAATAATGTTTGTAAAAATGTTGGAAAAGTGACAAATAGACACCTACCACCACCACCCGTGACTATGAAGTCTAAAAAGAGTTTGAAAAGTCACAATCTAAAATATACCGCGATAAAATACGTTATAAAGTACCTAGTGTTATTGCAATACATACGATGAATTAATATTTCTTTTCATTTTATGCAAACATGTTTTTTTTTTGTGAGAAATCTTTACCCTTTACATATTTAACTGTTTTAACTAATGTAGTTATTCGTACTATGTACGTCATTATGTACTGATTTATTATCTGTAAGACCTTTGTAACCATATTTAAGGCAAATAAATCTTTGAATCTTTCGTAAGGGCCCCGAAACAATTTTTTATAAGCCCCAAAGGCATGCTAAGCCTCTGATCAATTCTCAACCGTACTCTAACTATAGCGGCATGTCTAGGGTATTTAAGTACACAGGAGATATTAGGTATATTGTACATTCTGCATCCGCAAACACAGGTTACAATACAAACGTCTTCCGTAGTTCTGCAGCTAGGCTTTAGAACACAGCGTTTAGCGTACAAACTAACGATTTTGTTGTTCATTGAATACTTTCTTTAGCAGGTTATAAAAATATAAATATAACGCAGAATAAACTGCAAAATTGGTTAGAGCTACGCTATGTGAACATGCTGTAACTAACTTGTTTACGCAATTCGATAGCGTGTAACGTGACCTGCCACTGCTTTAGTGACCAGTTATCGCACATTTTTAGACTTAGACAAAATCGCTTATCGCGCCGCCTATCATGTGTTCTGTGGTCAGGCAGTAAGTAAAGCTAATAGGAACATCGTAACATTTTGACTAATGACCATAATTACTATAAGTGCGAAAAATTGTTAGTCATAACTTTCAAATGTTAGGTACGTACGTACCGACATTCTTACTTAACCATAGGCTTTTAACGATTATAAAACATCAAGTTTTTTTTAGATGTTCATAATTTTATAATTACAGTCTTGTTTATGTTTTTGGCGTCTGAATCGGGATCCACACTAGAAATATATTAAATCTTGTTGGTGTGTACCATGACATATTTAATTGTTAAGCCATTCAACTTCATATTCATTTTGGTAGGATTATACTATATTGTGCGGGTTGTCAGTTTAAATTCATGCGATTTGTATTCCTGGCTCAAAAATTATAATGTGTCATCGTATCTACTTACAATTGTCAAAAAGTAAAAGATCCGATTTGACATTTTCGAATGTAGGTAACTAACTTGAAAAGAAACAATAAAATAGAAAAAAAAATATACTTTTTGGATTACATTATCCACACACGGCTATCTGATGTGATTTCTTCGTTTTCATTTAATTTTCACTAAATGTACCTACCTAGTTCTGGGCACACACGGCTACACATCAAGCTATTTTCCAGTATAAACTGACCTCTCGATTTACGGGAATCCTATACAATGCGAGAACAGTTCATATTTTGGAAATGTATAGCTTAATTTGTAGTCGTGTCGTCGTAATGTGTACGTTACTTTAATATCAGTCTTATTAATTAAACCTAGCAACAAAACAAGACAAATGTGTCCTGAGTGGGAATAAAACCCACAACTTGCGACGTTAAAGGCAAGCACCAACTACGCTAAATGTCCTGTCAAAATATTTAAAGACATAATATTTGATTCTAAAATATTTGAATGAATAAACAAAATTAAACTATAACTACCCACATTTAGTCTATATCCGCTTTTTCTCTATTTCTTTCTACCCCCTATCTGACAACTAACTGACAACTCCAAACTTGACACTGGCAAAATTGTGGTAGCCTTCCGCAACAGGCCATAAATAAAAATAGAATTGAATATTTGAAACTGACTGCATATTCAACCTACACTAATGACAAAATGATCATTAGTGATCATCAACATAAAAATCTTGTATAAATGATGGGCTAACCTTAAACAGAATGTCGTCCTTGACCTGGCAAAGATTTTCGTAACGTCACCACGATAAAAGAAAATTGGTATGCACCGTGTGTGTATTGCGAAAGAAAAAACAATGGCTTAAAGATTGCAATTATTGTTGACTAACTTCCGCCCGTGACTTTGTCCGCATGATATGCGGAACATGTACCTACATCCTAAGTAGCTATCGGGATAATAATAATAATAATAATTATAATATAGTGGGACATTAACACACACGATCACCTGATCCCAAACTAAGCAGAGCTTGTACTATGGAAACCAGATAACTGGTAATTTACTACATATAATACTTTTCTTTTGTAAAAACATAGTTACTTAAAAATTGAAAATTACACCCAGACACATGAGAAACAGACATGTTCATCACAAAAATGTTTGACTTGGGTGGGAATCGAACCCACGACCTGCGGCGTGAAAAGCAAGCATCTTACCGACCACGCCATCGCGATCAGCCCGTCGAAATAAAAATAATAATAATAATAATATGTTAATCAAGGAAATGAATAAGCAACCTGTAAGCTTATTTTCGCTTATTCAAAAAAGGTTTAATTAAAACCACTCTTAACTAGTGAAGATGATGATTTGAAATATTAAAAAAATGTTAATATTATTTACCTATTCTATTCTAAAAAATGCGACTGTAATGCACTTAAAACTGCGTAGGTATTTATTCCAATGACATTTAATCATATAACATATGTGTACGTACTAATCTCCTTGCTGACAACACACTAAGCAGAAGTAATTGATATATGTATGTACTTCATTTAAAAAAGAAAAAAATCCTACTTAGTTTTTTGACGTGACAACGTCTTATAAATTGGTTTGCCGGGTGACACTTCAAGAAACTGCGTTACGCTCCGCTCACGTTATGCGCTCACAATGAGAGCGAGTGAGAGGCACGCGTCCCTTCCACTCGGGCATGGTTAGCCCGCCTAAGAGCGAGAGAGACAGATTTCATCCTTCTTCCTACTATACGAATGAATATTCACATTAAAATTATTTTACTACTCAAAGTCGTTGTCACGTAAAACTTTCGCCCGTATACCGACTTTACAGGCAACCAATTTTTTTTTTTGTTAGTGTTTCTCAGTAGTTGCCAGTCATTCACTGCACGGTAGGAAAAGAAAATCATGATAATAATATTCCAGGACTTTCTTTAAATCCCAATAAAAAGATCCGAACAGAAAATATTATGTTTATTCAATAAATCTTATCTATCTTAATGATTAAATAATATATTCTATAGTAAAAAATATTCCCAACTAAGCAGAGCTTGTGTATTGGAAACCAGATAACTGGTATAAACGATTCTTTTGTAAATATATACATGTAATAGATAATCACACCGATTCGAGACAAATAGACATGTTCACACAATTATCTATGTCCGTAAGGATTGAGGAGCCACTTCAGATTTAAAAAGCAAGCTCGCCTCCTTATTTAGTATGGAAGTAATCTCTCAATAATATGTCTCGGGTGGGTGAGAATCACGACTTGCGTCGTGAAAAGCAAGTACCGACCTCACCACCGGACTTTTTTTATGTAGACTCGAGTCTCAAAAAATATAACGAGGTATCCGAATACTTTCTCATATTAATGTACTTAAACAAACATCCATAAATTCACACATACTTTCGCATTTATAATAGCGGTAATTATACAGCTGACTATCAGTTGCATCTTAATGTTTTGCAAGTTGCAATTAACTGTATAATAATGTCTTTTTTTTTCAGTATGGCTACGTAAGAGCCACTATACCAAACCTTGAATACATGTACCTACAATGCTATATATCACTAGCTGCCCCAGCGAACTTCGTACCGCATATCACTAATGTAAATTGGCCAAAAATTAATGGGTAAAGCCGTTTCGAAGGAGTGCGGTAACTAACATTGTTACATGGAAATTTTATATAATAGATAACGAATTATAAAATAAACTCTTTTTTTTTAAACTCTACATAATTTATAGTGACAAAATTAATATTTTAAACATCTCAGTCTCGTACCGACTTACGTAACGCAACGACATGCGACGATGACGTACTACGATTTTATAATCTTATTTGATACTGTTTCGTTAATAGTTATTAGAGTTTTTGCTATATTTTATTGCTATTTTGTTAAATTTATTGTTATAATGAAGGGTAAATCTTTGCATAGCAGAGAGAGAAATCTCGTGTTATAAGTGTTGGACTTTTTTGAAAACGAAAAACGAAACAAACAGTAGTGTTTAGCTATTGATCGGGCATTAAAAAGAACCTGTATAGAATAAAAAACTAGCTGAGGATAAGTCGCGGGTGGGATAACTTGTAGTGATATTTTTTTGTGCACAGTACAACCATGAAGTCTGTGACGTCACCGCCTTCAAGTCTCAACTTATTGCGCTCGGGTAGTAACTTTATTCCTCACGCGAGTTTTAACCGCACAGTTTTTTGAGTAATAATTATGACAAAGATCATCAATTTTGTGATTATTATTTATAAAAATATATTTCACGCAATAATAATTATAAAAATAATTATAATAATATAGTGGGACATTAACACACACGGTCATCTGATCCCAAACTAAGCAGAGCTTGTACTATGGAAACCAGATAACTGGTAAAATACTACCTACCTAAAATACTTTTCTTTTGTAAATACACACTTAAATATAGATAATTACACCCAGACACAAGACAAACAGACATATTTAAACAAATGATTGTCTCGGGTGGGAATTGAAACCACGACCTGAGGCGTGAAAAACAAGTATCTTACCCACCACGCCACTGGCCCGTCAATATTAGTGTAAGTCTTGGCAAAATCATAGGTAACGTTGTAACAATGGTTGTAATAATAATCATAACTTACCGATATAAGGAGTAAATCTCCAAGTGTTTCCCAAAAACGGTAGAGGCGTAGGTCCCGGCACTTCTTCCCAGGACCTGACCGATGGTGCCATATCAAACGCTGCAGGCTCCAATGCAGCGTGCGTGGACCTTGAGCGGGATCCATGTACTGGACAGGATTGTACCGACTTTTGACCTGTAGGTACAAAATTGTTAAATACCTTACACGTTTGTCAAGTGCGGGTTGGTGGATGTCACATGTCCTCGAATGATTAGTTCTAAGATATGCCGGTTTCCTCACGTTGATATTTGTATTGACCATCTCCGTAGAGGAGAATGTAGGTAATGTAATTTGGGGGCTGAGTCACCTTCGTCCGCGGGTGTAAACCTTTAATTGAATCCCCACACGTGGTCCCCGGGTGGTGCTAATCAGGTGACAATCAACTGGTAGTAGGCTTCGGCCGTGGTTAGTGACCACGCACCAGACAAAGCCGCGCCGCCAAGCGGCCTTGCCGTGTTCCGATGCGATGTCTGTTGACACCATGCAGAGAGGGTGGGTCAGAATTGTTGCTCCTTTAAGGTTTCTAACCTTAAGGAGGCTCATTCCACTGCCACCTTGTCACCGATAATCATTCGTAATCACGAGTGAATCGGTACACTGAGCTGGCGCGTTCCATCGTAGACTACATCATTGCTTAACATCAGGCAAGTTGTAGTCAAGCGCCAGCCTATCGAAGAATAAAAAAATGTATGAAATAGCCAAGTTTTAAAAGAGTCGATATAATTTTTACTCACAAAAATATGACAGTTCTATGAAAACACTAGCTGTAATACCCGGCTTCGCTCGGGAGTTGATATGAGGTTACGTGGTAGTTGAAATAAAAAAATAAACTATGACGTAAAAAGTAAAAAATATATATATATTGAAAACATATATATTTACATGTATTTACATTATCATGGATATATATATTTACATGTATATTTAAACATATATATTTACATGTATTTACATTTTCTCATTATTTATACTACTTGTTTATAAACAACATTTTTCATTTTATTGTCCGGGGTATATATATATAAATTTTTCGAATTTCCTACTCTTGAGCAAGCTACATAAAGCTGACCGTGAGAGAAGCAGGATTCTTTGAGGTTGATGCCACAATATTTTAAAGTTTGCCCTTGCGCTTTGTTAATTGTAAAACTAAAGGCTAATTTAATTGGAAACTGCAATCTTTTAAATTGAAATGGCAATTCAGAAGAGATCAGTGGTATTCTAGGTATAAATACTGTGTGTCCTTTGTTCTTTCCAGAAATAAGTTCAGCTTCAATGATATTATTCGATAGCTGTTTTACGATCATCCTCGTTCCATTACATAGTTTTGGGGAGTTGAGATTTCTAAGTAGTATGATTGGAGATCCAATTTTCAGACGAAGGCAGTGTAATGGCATTCCTGGTACTTGTAAAGAGTTTAGAAATTCAGTAGGGAAGTTGACACTTTCTTCAATGGTTACCATCGTGTCGATCGATTTATATACTTTCTCTTCACCAGGTATTTTCTTTAGAATATTAAAATTGATATCGTCAACAATATTATTTTTAGTGGCCAAAATTGCTCTTTGAAATAACCACTCTACGTTGGTATAGTTCTGAATAATATTTGGATAAATTTTGTCGATTAGTTCGTTTTCAGTAGTGGCTATGTTACAGAAATCACTATTGAGTTCAATGAGACCGGTCGTTTGGTCAGTAGGATATGTACCTTCGCCTATTTGTAAAAGCATTTTAGCAAAATGTGCTGTTGTTTCATCTTTTGATAATTCAACCCTCATGTTTTTTGTTAATTGCAGTATTTGTACTTCTGGCCAGAGATGTGACTTTTTTAAGCATGCATTGATCTCGTCTGCTGGTGTTGACTTGGGAATAACTGGAAGTGTTTGTCGAAAATCTCCTGAGAGTATGAGTAGAGCTCCTCCCATTATTTCAGAGTTTTTTCGCAATTCTTGTAATGTTCTGTCCATGGCTTCTAGTGATTTTTTATGGGCCATGGTGCATTCATCCCAGCAGATAATTTTAGCTTGTTTTAGAAGTTGACCCCGTCCAGATGCTCCTGAGACTTTACATACCGGGAATTGTTGTTCGGCTATATTCAACGGTAGTTGTAAGGCAGAATGAGCAGTTCGTCCTCCTTCCATAAGTGTGGCTGCAATGCCGGATGATGCTAGTGCCAGTGCGATGTGTTTTTTAGCACGTATTTCCGCCAGTATTAGATTTATTAGAAACGTTTTACCGGTGCCTCCTGGTGCGTCCAAGTAAATAATTCCACCAGTGTTGTTATTTATTCGGTTCATTATAACGTTGTAAATTGTTTTTTGATTGTCATTGAGGAGTGGTTTATTGTGAGCAATGTATTCAAGTAGTTCATTGACGTTGTAGCTTTTTTCCTTTGTAATTTCGTAGTTTAGCATACTGAAAGCATTTCTTTGTGGTGCTGGCATTCCAAGTTCTACTAAGGTCCGGTTATTTATTGCTAAGCATTTATCTTCTAAGCGAATGAGTGTTTCATTGAAGATGTTGTCACTGAATTCTATAGTCAGTTCTGGATTAGCTTGTCGGATTTGGTACAATATATCATCACTCATACTCCTTTTGAAAGAGTCCCATAGCTGTTTTGGGTTTGATGGGTTACATGTTGTTAGAATTATGGCGAATAACTCTCGAATTTGTTCAGCTGAAGCTGTGAGTGTGGCTTCTTGTAGTGTTAATTCCCAGTGGTTATCGTTTTCCAATAATCCTAAGCGTTGACATGCTTCTCTGTACGTCTGGCATAGGTAGCCGTCAATAGTCCTGAGATCTGTGAAACTTGTTGGTCCTCGTATTTCGTGTAACAACATCCGGAGATAGAAACATTCGGCATTGTTTGGATGTACAGTGTATACTCGACCTATTGTGTTAGTTTTCATTATTTCTGGATGACCCTCTTCTGGCATTCCTTGTTTTCGTCGTTGAAAAATTTTTCTTGTTTTGTCCCACGTATAATAAATAGGGACGTCGACATACAGTAACGTCTTTGCGAATGGATCCGTTTGGCAAAGTTGGAAAAAAGCTGTTAATGTTGTGTTCTGAGGTGGTTCGCTTGCAATTTTTCTAGCCGAGTCTTTTGTGAAGTAAACTCTCTGTCCATTCTCCAAATGTACTGCTAGATGTTGCACAGCTGGTTCGCGTTCGTGTATGGGAAAACTAAAAATCCTCCACGCTGCTTCGTTACTGTTGATGTATCTTCCCATTTGGTACATGAGTATCTCATCATTTCTGTTATTTTGTTCGCTATTTTGGACTATTTGAAATACTGCCATATCACTACCTTTGTTTACGTACTTACATATATATTTAATAGATTTTACTGAATTGCAATATTCAACGTTTATGTGTGCTTGGAACATTTTAGAAAGTAGTGGGTTATATGGTACTACCCATTGATTATCTATTTCCAGTTCATCTCTGCCTTGTATTCGTATTTTTGCTGTGAAACCACCGTTTTTCGGTGATCGTCTTCTATATTTGGGATAGCCGTCATCTTCAGTTTTTGTATCGTCTACGTATGGTTTTGGATATTTTTTTGTACATTTTCCATCACGCATGCATGGCGCATTAAAGTTTAATGGTCCACATGGTCCGTGAATCATGTTTTTCACTACTATGCTGTATAGTTCCGGATCTTTTTGTGGATTGGGAAATTCAGCTTGGATGATTTTGTCGATATCCGTGAGATAAATTTTATCGTGTAGCCATATGAGATTGTGTGAGTGAGGTAATCCTCGTTTTTGCCACTCGATTGTATACATCCAGCATCTAACGGTTCCAAAGATGTGGTATTTTGTGATGACTTCAATAAATCTTATTTGTTTTTGTCGAAAAACTCGGGCTATTATGTCGTGTCGATCCATGGAGGTTTGTCCATATTTTAGTTGTTCTTTGATTTCTGGCCATGATGAGTTGCATGTAAATGTTATGAAGAGATCAGGTCGTCCATATTTTCTTACGTAGGTCATGGCATCTTGAGTATATTCGTGCATATGTCTTGGACTTCCTATGTATGATGAGGGTAAGATTACCATTGTTCCAATATCGTCAATATTGCCGTCATTTATGATCGCATCTCGAAGGTGGATGTATTCTTCTGTGCGTAGTTTCTTCTGATTCAGTCTTATGTAAAGCATCCGTTCTGCTTCTATTTTTGCGTACATATCTACCAGAAATTGTTGGAATAAACGGCGAGTGTTGAGAATGTGATTGTATATTTCATTGTCTCTGATCATTAAGCGGTAAGCATAGAACTCCTTGGAAGTGACTTTTTTGTTTGTTTCTATGCCTGTTTCAGGATGAATTTGTTTTATATTGAAATGATAACCGTCCTCTCCGTGCAGAAATATTAAAGGATATTGAAGAGAATCATATGAACGGTGTGTCTCTGCAATGCGTTGTAGTCCTTTTCTTCTTCGTTGTAAAATTATGTCACGGCTTGTATTTTCATTGTCCACAATTACGATGGCGACTTCATCTATCTGAGGTGCATTAAATCTACGTTCGTGTTCTCCACGTGGTCTTTTATCGGCTCGAATCACAATTTTATAGTCATCAGAAATCATGCGATCTAGTGTTGTTTTGAATATGTAAATCAGTTGATTGTATTTGTGTAAGATCCTCTGTACATCTTGGATTATTTCGCGTTTCAATCCATTAAAATGTGTACTTCGTTGATCAATTTCTTGTTCTTCATTTCCAATGAAATATACTTGCAGAAATTTATAGTCATCGTTAGGCATTGGTAGTAACGATCCTATTTTGTGATAAATTTGCCCTTGAATTGAAAATACATATTCAAATTCATCTCTATTAGTGTTAGTCGAAGTAACACCGAAAGAAGTCATTTGAAAGCAGGAGTTGTATGATCTTATATTTTGAAGAAAGTGTTTTGATTCTGGTGTTTCCCCGGTCATGTAATGTAGAAATTCCTGCGGAGGTGCTTCCAGTGGTGGTAATCGAATTTTTCCATTCATGCAACAGAGACCTGGTGTTTCTTTACTGAATTTTTTCGCGTGGCAAAATTGGCAAATGTTATTCATTTTTCCGATCACAACATATTTATGATTGTAATATTTCTTCGTCGATTCGTAGTGGAATGCTTCCTTTGTTAGATTATCTTTTAAAATTCTCGATTCTTCAATAGTTTTATTTTCGCTTCTTTCTTCGCTTTTTCCGCTTCTCAGGGTGCTCATTCTGGTTCGTTGATTTTGTAAACGTGCTTCGCGCTGTTCTTCCGTTTCATTTCTTCGATATTCTTTTTGTTTCCGCCGTTTCGCTGCAGAACTGGCAAGATCTCCACCTCTTTTACGTCTAGGCATTATATTCTGTAAAATATAAATTAAATGAACATTTTATAGACAAATATATTATTACGTAAACGTGGGGCACGTTGAGACAAAGAAAACAAAATTATTTAATCTTCAAGCGGTCGCGCGATATTTTGTTTACGGCCAAAGTATATCGATTCAACGCCGCGCGACTACTTGAAAGTTAAGGAAATTACAATTAAAAGAAAAGAAAAAAAAACCATTAGAATTAATTAAATACATTATTAAAAATACTCACATTTAATATTTCACAATAAAGGCTCACAGATAACTTTTTTTTTTCTTCACTTCAAGATCATGAATTAATTAAACACACTATTAAAAATACTCACACGTGATACTTCAAAATAAAGGCTCACACAGGTAACTTCTTTCTTTTTCGTTTCGAAGTGGCTTGTTCCGCTGTTCAAATCGAATTAATTCTGGCGGGCGACACCGGGCTCTTATATATTCAGAAAGCTAGGCTCTAGGGTATTCCAGAAAGTTGGCTTTATGGAGACTATACACATGAAGTGTATAGTTGGCTCTAAGATATTCGAGAAAGATGGCTCTAGGATATTCAAGAAAGTTTGGGAATATTTACTTTCTCACACCTTCTAGGTATAGAATGTTCTCGACGTTATCGTTCGCCGTAACAATAGGTTTTGCAGCTGTAGCATACGCAGTAAAGGCGCGAAATTTAAAAACTTAAATTTTAAAATGTTTTCAGAAGTAATTTGAATAACTAAAATGATATCGCTTTAACTCCAACATATAAGTTAGCTACTGCTGTATAAATACACAAAATTTAATAACTTTATTATGGTAACAAATGTAATTTAAGACTTTATTGAAATGAGAATTTTAAATTTCGCGCCCCAAATAATCGTTCTTTTAAGTCCATATTGTGTACAATGAATGAAGTTCAACTATTTGACAACAGATGGCGCGACTACACTTACTTTCCAAGTTGAAGGGTTGGAAAAGCCCTTATATCTTTAAAAACACACCCTTTAGGTTAAAACGGGAACTTTCTTGTTCGAGGGGGGATAAAGGGTTATGGTAACAAATGTAATTTAAGACTTTATTGAAATGAGAATTTTAAATTTCGCGCCCCAAATAATCGTTCTTTTAAGTCCATATTGTGTACAATGAATGAAGTTCAACTATTTGACAACAGATGGCGCGACTACACTTACTTTCCAAGTTGAAGGGTTGGAAAAGCCCTTATATCTTTAAAAACACACCCTTTAGGTTAAAACGGGAACTTTCTTGTTCGAGGGGGGATAAAGGGCTATCACACTATATAAGTCCCTTTATCGTGATGGGACTCCTTTTTAAGTTTTATCGGCACGCACATTTTATCAACTTAGTTTTATTATATATAATGATATTTAGTTTACGTAAAACTGTGATATTTTTGTGAGTGATAAATTAAACTATTATAGTTTCAAAGCCTGGCTCTTTCATACACACTCTCCCTGTTTTCCTTATTTTACCAGTCGGATCGGTCTGTCCATCCCACTGGAGTTTGAGAGTGGGAAAACTGTGTACTTAAAAATTGGCTAAAGGTTTTCCATAGCAGAAACACTAAATAAAAAAAAACTGGGACATTAACATACACGGTCATCTGGTCCCAAGCTAAGCTTGTGTTATGGAAACCAGATAACTGGTATATACTATACTTAATACTATTCTTTTGAAAATATATACTTATAATAGTTAGTTATTACACCCAGACTTGACACAAACACAAATGTTCATCACAAATGTTTGTCTCGGGTGGGAATCGAACTGAGATCAGATTGTTATTTATAAAAGTTTTGGGTTAATTGCAACAATACTATTTAATTTTTATAATTGTTGTAATTTGAGTAGTTCTGAACGAGGTTAAAACAATTGACCGTTGCTAAATACTAACTAAGTAAGCAAAATTAATGTATGAAGGGTAAATAACTTATCCTCAAAAAATATTACCTACTTAGTTAATTATTCTAAGTAGCAAGTTCAAAAATCGGTATACACACTAGGGACAGGAAGTACCCACATAGGTACAAACGATAGATTTTTAAATCATTATTATTTAATAATCTTTGTACCTAAAGAATCCTAGACAAGTTAAATAGCGAAGCGATAAAGAAAGGACGGAAAGAACAAAACGTATTGGATTGTTAAGTGACGTTTCGAAGACAAATGTCAATCTCATGGCGGACATAGTCCTTTAACTAACTCAATGGATTTAAATCAAAGAACTGCCTGGGTAATAAGAAGAAAGAAATAAAAACGGAACGCAACTTAAATAATAATGTTTGTAGGCAGTCAGTAATAATTGTGATTAATATTTTTGGACGTCAAATACTTCATGTCCACCCCGTGAACATGAAGTCTAAAAAGACTTTGAAACGTCGGGATCTAAAATCTAAAATAAACCATGATAAAATCCGTTAAAAGTAGTTTTAAATAATAAATAAATAAATATTCTGGGACATTAACACACACGGTCATCTGGTCCCAAGCTAAGCAGAGCTTGTGTTATGAAAACCAGATAACTGGTATATACTTTACATATAATACTTTTCTTTTGTAAATATATACTTATAGTAAATATTTTCACCCAGACTCGATACAAACACAAATGTTTATCACTAATGTATGTCTCGGGTGGGAATCGAACCTACGACCTGCGGCGTGAAAAGCAAGTATCTTACCGACCACGCCACCGGCCCGTCAATGCTATGTTAAAGTTTTATTTCAATGCTATGTTAAATTAAAGACAAAATACTCATCAATGACATAAGGTAAACTACCAATTACAGTGAGAAATCGACACTCGGAAATTATTTACAACCGTTACGCGCGATCACACCTCAATGATGGGTAATTATGTAAAGGAAATCATTAATACATACCGATTTCCATCCCGTCGGATTGGTAGCTCTGTGGTGTAGTGGTAACAGCTCGGTACTGAAGTGTACGAAGAGGCCATTTCACCACGCTGAGACGAGTCCTCATCTTGCTTTAACGTTCAAAGGTTCCTGCGAAAGATAATAATATGACAGTTAGATACCTCCCAGATCCAGGGGAAATGCGTCGCGTCTGACTTAAATGTAAATCAAATCAAATCAGTTTATTTGTGATAAATTCGGATAAATTCTTGGGCAAATAGATGAAGGTGGCCCAAGATTATGATATCAATAAGGTGTTGTGTAGGCTTTTAGATATAGAACGGAAAATAATAGAATAGATGGCCAATTATAAACAGTTTATGGTCAGTCTTCCTCATGACATTCTTTTTTATTTATTTATTTATTTATTAGATAAGGAAAACCAATAGCTATATAACAAACTGAAAAAGTAGCTAAAAAACAACAGTAAGCCAATAATAGGTTTTCACGAATAGTAGTTATGTAACAATATATTTTTTTCAGAACACTAGCAAGCAAATGCGAAAACCCTGTTAGAGTTTAAAATAACAAAAGAAAAAACCAAATTATTTATATAAATTGAGGTTTAGCCTGTTCCTTGCAATACTTGGTACTTACTTAACTTGGTCTTTTAGACTTTTTGCTTTCAGTGTACGCTTCTTCATAGTTACTGTTATCTAAAACTAAACATACGCAGTAACGTCGACTCACCCTTATAACCCTTTACTTAAAGGATACTGGTAGGTATAAAGTCAAGTACTTAAAAAAAATGAGCCATTACCTGATGGGTTTGTCTAGTTTAGTTTGCAAAGTTTTGTGGCCGCTTTTAAACTCCATGATCATGAACGATCAAACTGAATTATCTCCAAATATAACTTCAACCCTTTTTAGTGTCCCACAGCTGGGCACGGGTCTTCTCTCAACTATCTTAAGAGTTCAAAGAGTCCAAATATGTGCCGAATATGAGTAGAATCAAACGTTAGCTTCTTTATCAACATCCGACATTTTGACCCACACATATGCCATCATCATTCCCCCTGCCTTTTTCCCATTTCTATTGGGGTCAGCTCCCAGTCTAACCTGATGCGGCTAGCTGTCAGAATTATACGAGTGACTGGCATCAGACCTCGAAACTCGTAGGGAACCAGTAGCCGAGATGGTTAGACCAGGTGTCAGATTATATTGACTTCTGACTTCATGTAACGATTGTCATAGATGTGTTAAATGATAACCGGGACCAACGGTTTAACGTGCTCTCCGGGGCACGGAGGGTAGTCACTCAACCAACCAGACACCGAAACAAATTTTTATTGTTACACAAATATTGTCCGGGGCAGGAATCGAACCCGCGTCCTCCCGGGCACAGTATAGCCCAAGGTTGTCTTGACCCACACATATGTGTCGCCAGTAAAAAATTTACTTGACAAATAATTTAAGTAGAAGCGTTTAATAATGCGACAATTCAGTAAGAAATAGGTAGTATCAAATAATGTAGGAAAATGTCCTCTTTAAATTTTTCGGAACTTGACTTGAGGCCAAAAATATTTAAATTCGTTAGAAAATACCGTTAAAAAGTTTGAATCCAACCAAAATTTATTGGTTTGCATTCCAATGGCAGTCTTTTTTGAATTTTGAGATAATTTCTAGTTTCGTGACCCTCTGACCTCGAATAAAAGGCATACTTCTCTATATTACCCGACTATACTAAATGCAGAAGTACTAATCTTTGTTTGTTATTTTATTAAGATTAAACTGCTAAACAGATAATAATAATAATAGTATACTGGGACATTAACACACACGGTCATCTGATCCCAAACTAAGCAGAGCTTGTACTATGGAAACCAGATAACTGGTAATATACTACATATAATAATTTTCTTTTGTAAATACATACTTAAATATAGATAATTACACCCAGACACAAGACAAACGGACATGTTCATCACACAATTGTTTGACTTGGGTGGGAATCGAACCCACGACAAAGCAAGCATCTACCGACCACGCCACCGGCCCGTCGAAACATAAATTTTGGTATAGAGTTTTGACTTATTGCTACAAAATTGAAATCAAAAATATTTTTATTTAAATCTGAACTCTGGGTGTATAATATGCTCCTTTTTTGTATGTAAAAGTTGGATAATGTTTTTGTGTAACCTATTCATAAACATCTTATACGCTCATTATAGCTAAAATAGGTTTATAATTGGTTTGTCTTTGTCTGTCATCCTGACATTTATTCTAGTAAGAAAGAGACAACGTCCATTTTAACTAAACAGATACCCATTTTAACTAAAGAGATACGATTTATACGATTTTTATGAATAAGACCTTACATAAATAAAGATTAATTGAATTTTAATTTGTCTGTATCTCTCTCTCCTTTTAAACCACGTAAAAATGTTGATACGATTATTTATATTGAAATAAAACTACTTTTTAACGGATTTTATCGCAGTTTATTTTTGATTTTAGATCCCCACGTTTAACTAAACCGCGATAAAATCCGTTATAAAGTAGTTTTATTTCAATGCGTGATATTCGCGTAAATCTAAGACAATACTACGATTATTTACAACAAAATGAAGATAAGGTATAGTACTGCATAATTTGCACATGCACGAATCTGAGGTGGGCTAGCAGCATTTGATTGTATTTTGTACTGACCTTAATCTTTTTTTAAATCTAACCACTCATTGCAAATTAAGATGTGTGTTTGGCAACATTACGTTCACTTTTTTCAGTTTTTTTGTTGTATTACGTTTATTATGCTAGTTACAACGATTCATCAGTTTTGAGGAGATGTTATATACAAGACTAGCTTTGCGCCGCAGCTACGCCCGCGTGAACTACATATCATGCTCAGTAGTGGCGTAAAGCCTATAGCCTTCCTCAACAAATGGGCTATGTAACAGTGCATGAATTTTTCAAATCGAACCAGTAGTTTCTAATATTAGCGCGTTCAAATAAACAAACTCTTAGCTTTATAATATTAGATTATATAACACCCGTGAACATGAAGTCTGAAAAGACTTTGAAACGTCGGGATCTAAAATAAACCGCGATAAAATCCGTTAAAAAGTAGTTTTATTTCAATGTATGATATTCGCGTAAATCTAAGACAATATTATGTTTAGGCTTTGTTCGGACTATTAGTAGATGGTTTATGTGAAGTTTCCACGGTCGAGCGGTTCTTCATTTATCAAAATTTTTGTAACAAATGAATTCAATAAATGGCGGATCATTTTGTTAATGGGGATTTTGCTGTCAATTTGAAACTTTTTCAGATGGGGAAACCACCCGATATCAACCCGTGCGAAGCCGGGGGCGGGCCACTTATACAATATAAGAACAACTCATCTAATAAGTTTTTACAACAACAACCTTTTAGGGTCCAAAGAAAAGACAGGTTCTTTCAATTATCTTCAGAGTTCAGAAACTGATTTTTATGTGATACACATTTTCGATAATAATTTTGATGTATAAACCTTTTTTAAGTATATGCATTATGCATTCCTGAGATTTTTAGAAGACCCGTTATAGCCTTTAATTAATTTATTGATTTTATAAGGTTTAGACTTTTCTAATTCTTCTAAAAATCCGTGGGAAATAACTAGGTAACTCCAACTTTTGTAGTCATCTCTAACATTGCATAAACCATTAAAAAAATGTATCAAACTAATTATCTAGCTAACTACCAACTATATCTTCCCTAATTATAATTACCTTGTGTCTTGATTATCTAGAAAAAATATAAAAAATAGAAAAAAAAATAAAAATGTTGTCATATCTAATTTTTTTTTATCTAATTAGAAATATACCTACTCATTTATTTTATTAATTTTATGTAATTATTACTTACCTCACGCCTTAGTAATCCAAAAATCCAGAAACTACTAGAAAATATCACAAACACTTCAAAAAATTAAAAATATTGTTACGTCACTTTTCTTTCTTAAGTATTTCAATTTTCACTTTCCGCGGCAATTTGACAAAAACAAAAGAACAATGACACAGGTGATACCACTGAGCTATTGGCGTGTCGGTCGTCGACTGTTTCATACGTGTGTAGGTACAGTTCGCGCTTTCCGATGGCGCGTATCCATTGTTACTATGGAATTGTTATAATTAGTGTAACTATAAAACATTCTAACGTCAAACAGGGCCCTAATTCACGCAATGTCTTGACGCACCGCTCAAGTTGCGATGCAAAATGGTATTCTTGTAATTTTTTATCTGTCATATCTAGTCTTAAGCGCTTGTGTGACGCGAACTTATCAGACAGCGATTGTATTAAAAATTACGAAAATACGAAAAGAGCTGCTTTGATCAAAACTTAACTAGTGTAGTTGCAGTTAAGTTTCGATCAAAGCAGCCGATCAAAACAACTGAATTTAATTAATTACGTGAATTAGCCTACTGGTTTCTAGATAATTTTCGTATTTTCGTAGGCATAACAAAGATAGTCCAATGTTCGTTTTGTGTATAGCCAGTTGTCTGTTAGACGTTTTGTTTGCTGTGTGCATCTTTAAATTTACTGTTAGTTCATCGTCAAAGACTGTATTTCTAAAGTGCACTTGCACATATGAAATAAAGAATAAGATCTACAGATTTTTTGAGAAAATCTACCAAATTATCATTACAAATATAAAATCAAACAATCTAACTATTTATTTTATTTATGACACTTACGATCGCAATTACTATATTCAAAATTAGCCTAAGGTATATTGCTAAATATTGTAAACTAAATCGGAAACGAAATTATTATAAGTAGGTACCTAATTAGGTACACCATTGAATTAAATACGTAGCTAAACTTATATAATGTTAGATATTTACTTATTTATTTATTTTTCATAATGTGGCTAATTCTACTTTTATTACTGTCCACTACCTGAGTTACCAAGTCCTATTGCATTCTCCTTGTTTAATTAAAAATCTTATCCATACAATTCTTATCTAAAGGGCTGAGTCACCTTCGTCCATGGGAGCGAACCTTTTATCTGAACCCCACACGTGGTCCCCAGTTTGTTCAAATCAGGTGACAATCAATCAACTGGTAATTAAGTTTACTGGTTATTAACTGGTGGTAGGCTTCGGTCGTGGTTAGTGAACACCCATCAGACAAAGCCGCCCTTGCCGTGTTCCGGTGCGATGTCTGGTGACACCATTTAATAGGGTGGGTCGGAATTTTTGCTTCTTTATGGTTTCTAACTATATAGGTAGAGCCTCATTTCACTGAAAATCATTCGTAATCATGAGTGAATCAGTATATTGGGCAGGCGCACCCCGTCATAAACTACATCAATGCTAACATCAGACAAGTTGTAATCAAGCGTGATGCTAATGCATAATAAGAAAAAATACAAAAATACCAAATAGTCAAGTCTCTATCACATAGAATAGACACAAAAAAAATACTTGCCAAATTTATATCTGTTTCTATGCAATTCTAAATAGTCACCTATTTAGATATAGTAGTAACGAATATCGTAGGAGATATTCGTTACTCAAAATGTCGTGGTATAGTGGACACGCACTCGTAGTTGCGTAGACAAGACAGCGCCTTTTCCTGACTGTGGAGGCTCCAAAACCAACCAGTTATCAATTTCTCATGGTTATTATCATAACGTAACAGGATTTAATTATTCACTTTAATACTGTTATTATTACTTATGTGTTTATTATTGTTATTTTATTTACATAATTTAAGCCAAATTTACGACTTTATAAAACTACTTTTTAACGGATTTTATCGCGGTATATATTTTTCTTGTCGTTATAAAGTAGTTTTATTTGAAAGTGTGATATTCGCGTAAATCTAAAGAAAATACAATTTATGTTAGCTTAAGTTACACAAAGTTGAAACAAATAACGAATAATTTACCGATTCCCACCCAAAAAAGACATTAAAATTTGTGTGATGAACATGTCTGTTTGTCTCGAGTCTGGGTGTAATTATATCTATAGATAGACCGTTTAACTCGCGTATCGCCATCTGAGGTACAAAGTCATTAAACATTAATTAAATCTCTTAAAGAACTATTTAACCGCTTTAAAAGTAATGTAAGACTATTCGTCACTAATATCCATATCGCTTGAATCATCATCACTGTGTATGCATCTTGAGGAGTCAGAATCTTGGCGATAGGCGATACGCGAGTTAAACGGTGGGCCTATATCAATATTAATATTATAAAGAGGAAAGATTTGATTAATTGTTTGTCACAAATAGGCTCAAAAACTACTAGACCGATTTTGACAATTATTTGGTCATTAGAAAGCTACATCTTTACTGAGTAACTTAGCTATATTATATGCAGAAATTAATCAGGGATTCGATAAAATTTCGGTAATGTAACCCAAGGTGTGAGAAAAATAACGAAAAAAAAAATTGGTTGTTTGTAAAGTAGGTTTACGATCGAGATGTTTACGTGATAACGTCTTACTGGTGATATAAGTTTTTGGGAAGTAAGGAATTAATGAAGATAACAATTTTTTCAAATTTGTATGCCGCTAGAGTGAGAGAGACGGAAGATCGGTCCACTCACTCGAACGCTATGCCAGCCTCCGCTCGTGAGGATTCCGCGTGACAAGTTTCACGGAATGACTGGCAGCGCTCGAGATGAGACGGGAGATCGGTCCGTCTCTCTCTCGTTATACCTGCGATCGCGCTCGTGAGGTTTTGGTGTGACACAAGTTTCTGAACATGTCACCCGACTAAAACGATTTTAAAGACGTTATCACGTCAAAATCATTGTATCGCACACGCTGCGGAAACTATTGACATTAGAGCAAAGTGATGTTCTACAGCTCTGCATACATAGCTTGGGACCAGATGACCGTGTGTGTTAATGTCTTAAAATATTAACATTTTAAAATTTAACAATTAAATTATCGTCGATTTATCACTGTCAGAGCAACCCGATCATATCGACAAGCCTAACAAAAGGGGAGCGTGTTAATTACCCGTAAGCTACCGGTTCGATTCCCAGTCGTGCCCACACGTTTTGTGTGATTCGTAACATCGCCGCTGCTCAATATCGGTAAAGGAAAATATCATGAGGAAACCGGCACGTTTAAGAACTAATCATTCGAAGACATGTGACATCCACCAACCTGCACTTGGCCAGTGTGTATGGATTAAGGCGAAAATGGGTAAAATGGGTCGAAGTGAATGGCTAATAACAATACCACGCCTAGTCGCATTGCGGCTACGGCAGCTAGTCTAAGCTGACTAGGTACGCAGGAGATGTTATAGTGCACAAGTATGTGCAGTAACACAAGTGCACTCTCGATTCCCTTTGATCTTAGTGTCCGGTGGGAATAACTGACAAGACCGGTGAAAGATCACGCTTAGGACCGAAGGCTTTACGTGGTCTCAGAGCACGTAAGAGCTTCGGTTGACCACAGGCCTAATTGGTATATATCACAAGACTTGATCTGTTTTAATTGTGAAACAAACCGATTTCCTCACATTTTTCTTCACCATTATTAAGTAGTGGTAACAAAACCAACTGAAGTTGCTGAAGCTGGAATTTGAACAGAACTTACCCAATTTACTGCACCGGAATACTTAAACCCCATTTTTTGTGTTTTAGTGAGTGTGAGTTGAGAGAGTTTAGGCCTTAATCCACACACGCTGGTCAAGTACGGGTTGTGTCATGTCATATGTCCTCGAATGATTAGTTCTTAGACATGCCGGTTTCCTCACGATGTTTTCCTTCACAGATATTGAACAGCGGAGACGAAACAATTCACACAAAGATGTGTGGGCACGACCAGGATTCGAAACTGCGACCTTATTTTTCTAAGGCGAGGCCCGTTACCGCTGCGCCACCGCTCCTTACCGCTGCTCACTATCGCTGCACCGGAAACCGATGTTGTATCCGCTAGGCTGTCTCTGCTAAAGGTAGATAGATTATTAAAAATCAAATGAAACTTAAGAAGTGGGTGTTGAGAGAAAATTGATCGATCGTATACTACTGCAGACTCGGTACATAGCAGCGAGCGGCGCGTCTAGCGATTTTCAAATACATAGTGACGACGCGTTTGTATTAAAAAATCCGTAGACCATTCTTCCAATGTATCTTTTTGGAGAACGAATGTATTGTTACAATAATATACGAGATGTATTTTACATTCATCAACACTCCAAGCTGATAAGCGCTCAGGGGATATTATAGTTCACAGTCTATGCAACCACGGGTAGGTACATTCTTTGTTCCCTTCACCCTCAGAGTCCGATCGGATTAACCGACACGTTGAGAAGGAGATGGGATTTAAGACCGTAAGACTTAGGTCTTGCGGTCTTACGTCATAAAAATATACTTCTCAATTAACTTGTACCAAAACCCAAGCAAAATCTACTCAGAATACAAGACACTGTGAGCTCAGTTTGCTTATCAGAACTCAACTTATATAATGTAATGTTTGTAGGTAGTCATTGCAGTAATTATTGTGATTAATAAGTTGGAATGCCAAATACCTCAGTCCACCCGTGACTATGAAGTCTAAAAAGACTAAAACGTTAGGATGTAATATCTAAAATAAACTGCGATAATATCTGTTAGGTATAAAGTTTTATTTCAATGTGGAAACATAGATTTAAGAAATTTAAATTTTAATACTTTGTTGCGTTCCACAATGTTAATTAAATAAGGTGTTCAGTATAACAATTTTAGGTATCAATTGTGGACCCTGTCGGGCACAGCAATATGTAGGAGAGAGGAGGATGGTCGCATAAAATAATAGTTCTGTAATTAATTTCCTTAAGCAATATTGTGTGTATGAGTAGATAGTGTGTACTTTAAGTTACTGTAATTAAATTAAGTAAGTACCCAATGTGAAACTAAATACTTAGTAAAACGCTCCGCTTGCGTTTATGGTCAGTCACCAGTCTGACATATTAGAAGACTTGAACTTGAAACTTAACCTGGTTTGGAAAGTTGAACAATCTCACTTAGCAACGCCATCAGCTAGCGACTAATACATTATAATAAGTGTATAATTCGTGAATGTCTCTCGCAGAGGCCTTTATGTAACTGTCTAGCCACCTTTTTAACTCCCGACGAAAAAGAGGCGTACTCGTAAGTTTGACGTTTTGTCTCTATACAAGTTTGTTGTTATGTAGCGCCTAACTACACGGACCGATTTTGATTATTTGGATGGTAGGCTTTGTCTGGTGGGTGGTCACTAACCAAGGCCAAAGTCTACCACCCGTTAATTACCAGTAAACATAATTACCAGTTGATTGTCACCTGATCTGCACCACCCGGGGAACACGTGTGGGGATTCAAATAAAAGGTGCACTCCCACGGACGAAGGTGACTCAGCCCCCAAAGTAACTCTGTATGTTGCGCTTTTACGCCAAAACTTCTGAACCGATTTGGATAAAATTTGGTATGGAGATGGTATGAGACTTGGGGAAAGACATAGGATAGCTTTTATCCGATTGCGCAAAAATATATTATTGGTTTAGCGTGATAACGGGTACGTGCGAGCGGAGCCGCAGTCGGAAAGTACTCTTAGAATGACATAATACACTTCCAACCACTCACAAAATTGCCGTACGCCGATGTCCGAGCTTCCTATTGTTTCAAATTACTTCGAAAGTGTATCCAGTGTAATACCATTCTAAATATTTGTACAACTATGTAATAATAACACTTTCTATTTCTTTATACTCAGTGTAAACGGATGAATGAAGGTGTGAATGAACTGCACTAATATGTAAACTGATTCAACTAATGTTTTAAGTAGTAATTTGTGAGTATGTTCATAATAAGTACCATTGTTCGACTATGAATTTTTATAGTGTCTTTTAGGTTCACATAATACTTGAATGCCCCGCACCCCGCACCATAGCAATATTATTATATTTTTTCGAGCAAAGATATGACCTCTAGTCATTTACTAGCTAGCGAGTGCACAGCTGATACCGCTGATATCAATAGTTGACATCTCTCGTTAGCAATTACTAAGACATTAAAATAAAAAATACGTTGGAGTAAAACTATTTTGCATCGTATTTTATCGTGGTTTATTTTAAATTTTAGATCCCGACGCTTCAGTCTTTTCAGACGTTATGGTCACGGGTGGAAACAGAGAAGCCGATCAAATGCGTAAGTAGGTACTTGCCTAGTCTAACTAAACGATCTCCCTTATACTTACCTAGTCACCTCAGACCGTCTCATTCGTAATTGGCTGGTCAGCTAAAATTATGATTATTACTAGCTTGGTTTCTAAAAAGGTTTCTTTGGGCCCGGGCTATTGACACTATCAATATACTGAACAGCCTCGGATGAGCCTCGGACTCAACCAGACTCTCAATCATTCGAATTTTTCCCGCATCGACTAAATAAGTTGCCACCCGATCCCGAATTTTACCTGGAAGCAACCGACTGTTCTGTTTTTCTCCAGCCATTAGATAGCTTACGTTCTGGGTCTTTAAGAAATTGAATAGTATACTTATAAGCACCGGATTCTCTTGTCATTAGGCAAAAATTAATGGGCAATAAATACTAGCTAAAGTACCTACCAAAAGTGTTACAAAATTTGAATAAAGCTGATTATAAAACGGTGTCAAGATTTTTTATATGAATACCGAACTGTATTTCCGAATAGATGGAGGCACTCCTACTTGTATCACTATCATAAAACCAAGTTGTTAATGCCGTCTCCCACTGCCTATGATTGTGTTTATATTATGTTTGTTTAAAATCAATTGTTGGATTTTCTTAAATGTAAGCGAATAAACACACATTGAAATAAAACTATTTTATAACAGATTTAATCACGGTTTATTTAGAAATCAAACTAGCTTACCTGTAAGCGACGTTCGATTGTAATTATTCTTCCCGATCGCCTCGCCCGAAAATAATAGAAAAGTACCTATAAATTAATGAATTAATTTATTTCTTACTTGTAGTAGGCCTCCTAGTCACTCAGGCGTCACATAAGTTTAACTCAGTAAAAATAAAAAAGGAATCGTATTCTGAGCTTACACTTACTGTTTACCGCTCCTTGTCTATGTCTGTCATTTAGTTAAAAGTTCGCTGCGCTGTTCATTGAGTCTGATTGTTACAACTATTCTTGGGTTGGGAGGGTGGGTTTCTATTATTTTCGGGCGAGGCGATCGGGAAGAATAATTACAATCGAACGTCGCTTACAGGTAAGCTAGTTTGATTTCTAAATTATTCTTCCCGATCGCCTCGCCCTCAATAATAGAAAAGTACCTATAAATTAATGAATTAATTTATTTCTTACTTGTAGATGTTTAAAGTCAAGAGTTGTACAATCAGATCTGAATTGGAATATGTTGTTATTTTTCATTAATTCTATTTCACAAAATTATCAATTGTTAAAAAATAACGCCCAAAGGGGAACGATCATGATGAAGTTGTGAGTTCTTGACCCCTCGGTTCATACGTAGTTGAAATTACCTTCATACTTACTCAAAAGTATCTAAATCAATGATATCATTGATTAGATAACATGCTAATGTTATTTCGCATAGCAGGCTGTTATCTGGCTGACTTATCAAACCAGATCTATTAATCTATAAGTAGGTGTTAACCTGGAGTGGGTAAGTGTACCTGCTTACATTCTCTCGAGACCCTCGGTATCACATAAAACACTTGGGAGAAAGAGAAAAAATAAAATATTGTGGATAGGTAATATTTCTTCTCTATCTATTTTTAAACCTATACAAGGACTACCTGCATATAAAAGATATGATGATATGATATTATAATGTATGGCACAATAATATTTATCTGTTATTGAATTTAAGTACCTGAATTATTTGGAAAATTTTAAGATTTCTAGAAACTTACATAAGCAGGGGCGTAGCTACCGCCGTATTTGCCGTATCAATTATACGGGGCCCCGGGCCACGGGGGCCCCCAAAGTGTGTAAGGAAAAAGAAAAAAAACTTTCTAATTTATTTTATTTTACAAATGACAAAATTCTATAAAACAATTCCTTTTTTATTTGTAAAATGGGTAAATTATGTGATAAATAAATATTTCTTCTCACAATATTTTTTTTCTTTTGTGAAAAATCTTTACCTCCATAGGTATAAGGGCCTCCAAAAATTTTTTTTATATGGGGCCCCGACAAGGCACGCTACGCCACTGTACATAAGTAGATACGTAATGGTGTTATAAACTTCTAAAATAATATAATAATATTGTTACTATTATTATTGTTGTTATCATTTTTAATGTTGTTCGTTGTATAGGGTCAGCTTGTAACCATTCCCAACGAAGGAATTTCATCACAATTCATGAAGGTACCACCTTTATAATTTATAAAATAAGACATAAGTATTATTTATTACAATTAATATAATACTATGGAGTAACTGTAGAAAACAACACCAGTCACTATTTAAAACTTGATGATTTTTCTCTCTGAACTGTACTGTCTGGTCTAGTAGTCACAACAGACAGTAAATTTAATATAATTATTATGGTAAAATTAATTCAGTGTAAATACACTGCCATCCGAGGCAATCTAGTAAAATCAAATTGCATAAAATGGAATGTACTTAAATAGTAAAATGAAATAAACTTTAGACCCTCCTAAAGTTGAAGTTGGTATTGCTATGATAATAATATTATGTCTCCTCTAAGTACGTCTACAACCTTCAATGAAGTCTGATAAAAAGATACGTTTTTAATAACCTCGTTAGATGATTTGAAGGATGGTTGCTATTTTTTTTTTTTTTTATAACAATTGTTAGTATTGTTACTACTTATTTATCCTTGCAGTTACCCAGTCGAAATTAGAAGCGTAGGTATCTACATACATTATCAAGGTAAAGATACAAAAAAATAAATTATAAAATATAAGAAAATGAATGACTATTAGAATCAGAACTGAAACCAAAGCTTTTAGTAGATTATGGCTTCTGTTGGCGAGTAGGTAATCTCAATAATCCTAAACATTCATAATTTTCAACATTTGTAAATATTAAGAATTAAGCGTCCAATTTTGATGATGTATTGAAATTAAGTTATTAGTGTTATTACTTAATTATGGTTTCAAGTAGGCATGCACGTAGCCAAGGTATACCTAGGTTTATTTCTTAGGTAAGTTGGTACTTGCATGATTAACAGAATTTCATTATTATACTTATTTAACTACCTATGTTTAGAATTATTTGTAACCATAAGTAGTATATATAAGATTGTATTCTTTGTACCTTTAATACAAACAACCTATTTTTAACTTTTAGGTTTGTTGATGCATAGGGTAGGTACCTTCCCACCTACATTGGTGGTACTCTTAATCATTAGGTATAAAATGTGAAGTAGGTAGTATATTATTGATATTATGTACCTACTTTTAAAAAGTTATGTACATTATATTGTAAAATCCTGGGATAAAGATATTATTAAGCTTTATTCCTCCGGATTTAAAAACCAGGAAGATTATCCAAAGAATTTTATACATAATTTTATGAACTATCAACACTGATCATCACCTTCATGACACTCAAAACATTCAGTCAAATTGACTTCACCGCAGTTAATTTTCACATTAGAAAATTAAATATTATTAATGGCTACTCATCAATCTATGGTACATAGATCGAGCATAACAACGCCAAACTGTAAACGCCAGTGCATCCTAAATCTACGGGTATGTATATTATATCACATCCATCTGCATCATTGCTGTTCAAAGGTTGTACAATTTTGCACAAACTAATACTTCACATTGGCAGATTTGCGGAATTATGTCTGCAGAAGCTAAAATAGTAATACATATGAATGTTTTCGTCTTCGTTCACCAACCGATGTAAAATAACGTTTTACGTACGTTGTCTAAAAAGACTTTAACCTGCTTGTCAATAATTCGTCGATTTTGGACCGAACTATTGGTTGCTGTCAAAGTGTCATGTCATGTCATGAATACTTCATAGCAAATCAATTGTATTATATTATCAGAAAATAAACAAATCTTATCTTGTTAATTAAAAACCTATGACTGCATTATGATAATAAACGAAATAGAGTGCAATTATGACAACTCACTGCAAGTTAACTGCAATCCTCTTGTCCATGGACAATGACAATTTGCCATTTGCAAATATGCATATCAAGAGCTGCGTTGGTTATCAATATTCACTCACCGTGTTTCTATGTGCTCGTTATTCCATAAAAACTCAAAGCTGAATGTTGTAAGAATGAAAGAATTGTGAATCTCAATAAATAAAGAAAAAGAACCATCCCATTGTTACTTAACTTTTCCAGTTTCCTTTTGTTAATATTTAATAATTAACACCTTCCTATCTGTGCGCATATAGACGACAATAATAGGTGGAAAGGCCAATCTTATTAGGTTTAGTTATATGTATTTATACCTCAGGTAAGTAGCTTATGGTAAATTACTGTTAAATTTAGACCTTTAGCAACAAGGCTTGTAGGTAACATCTATGTGCTTCATAACCTTATAACTATAACAACACAAGAGAAACGTGAGGTTCTTTCATAAGCAAATTGAAATCCTGACCAGCAAACAGGTCGGTTTCCTGTTGAGTACTTATTTTGATTGCAATTTGTGAGGTGCAATAACTGGAAATCAGTTATATAGGGTTAGAAGTCGGTTGTCCTGTTAGCTTTACTCCATCCAATGTCATATCACAGTACTTCCCCCACCACGTTCAAAGGCATTCATAATTAAAATCTGTAACTCTGTACTTTCTTCCGACCGAAGAGATTAATTATGTGGCTAGCGATAAAAACCTCAACGTTAGTTGGGCTTATGTATAGTGTCTCACAGAAAACACATTACATGCTGCACAAACATTACATCCCTGCTAAGTATAAAATAAGTTTAGTATAGAACTATACATTATAGATAACAAATAATTAACCATGTTGCAGAGATATCTTTCAATAAGTACATGAGTTTCATGAAGAGTTGTCTGATTAGTTTCTCCACACAGATATGGCTAACTTTAAATAGTACAGTTACCTTTAGGTAAATTGGTGTTTCAGGAAACTAGAATGCTTGGTATGGTACTCATGTGAGACATGAGTTTCATGAAGAGTTGTCTGATTAGTTTCTCCACACAGATATGGCTAACTTTAAATAGTACAGTTACCTTTAGGTAAATTGGTGTTTCAGGAAACTAGAATGCTTGGTATGGTACTCATGTGAGAAATTAAATGTCCACTTCATGCATGGTGTGAGTAGGTATGTATCAGCAAAAGATTTTCAGGCAGCACTGATACCGTTGCAAGATTTTGTTGCAATATGTAGGTATACATGATCTAAATATGGCACAGTGGGCAATATTGTTAGTTAAATAACATACTGAAAACACTTGTAGTTCCATAGATACCATGATATATATCAACACTTTTAATATTAGACATTAGTGATAAAGATAACAATGTCTTAATTCCACTCCAACACAGAACTTTCATGTAAGTTACCTTAACATTATTCTGAGTCGGTGACACTCTTTAAGTTGTGTGTGGACATTAAATATTGTGTTTACCATGAATAGAAGTCAGTAGGTGACTGGTTTGTGTTGTCTGTCAGCTGCCTTTACAAATGTGTCCTTTGAAGATACATAAATATACTTTGGTAACTTTGGAAGATCGGTAATTAGGATGAACCCAGTGGTGTTCAGAACACAGACACAAACCTCTTGTAATGACTCTTCAAAAATGTGTTACCACGAACTATGATAATTCCCAGTGGTGCCTATTTTATGTGTCGGGAATCTAACCATCATGACCCAACGGTTCTACCGGTGCCCATGACGCGAAAAGACCAGCACACATAGGCAGACCACGAGCTCTTTGTAACAACTCTTGCAAAGAGTGTTACCACGAGCTATGCTAGTTCACAGTGGTGCCTTTTTTATGTGTCGGGAATCTAACCATCATGACCCACCGGTTCTACCGGTGCCCATGACGCGAAAAGACCAGCACACATAGGCAGACCACGAGCCCTCAGTGGTACCTATTTTCTGTGTCGGGAAAGTAACCACTAGGACCCAACGGGTAAAAACCCGTTGCCCCTGGCGCGGAACAGCCTATCACACATATAGGTAGTGCAAAAGTGCACACGTCCACGGGCTTTTCCACGTTCTGTTACGCTCTTCGACGCTCGTCGCTTGAAGCTCTGTAGGTCTTGCGGGGATCCATGGTCTTCTCTCTTTATTGGAAAACATTGATGATAGGTAGTACTTAACCTAAAAGCTAAAACATAAGAAAAAAATACGGCGTTGCGTTGTTGCACCATAAAACATACACATAATATGTGTTTATTATACTTCTATTGGACTCTGTTTTGGTTTTTAACAACTGAAAACCACTAAAATATAGTTTTTTAAGAAAATTAGTTTTAAGGGCGGCATGACGCCTGTGACATAAGAAACGAATGACAGACATAGACAAGGAGCGGTAAACAGTAAGTGTAAGCTCAGAATACGATTCCTTTTTTATTTTTACTGAGTTAAACTTATGTGACGCCTGAGTGACTAGGAGGCCTACTACAAGTAAGAAATAAATTAATTCATTAATTTATAGGTACTTTTCTATTATTGAGGGCGAGGCGATCGGGAAGAATAATTTTAGTTTTTATATCCCGACGACTCAAATTATTTTCAGACTTCATACTCTAGAATCATTGATGATATGCTATACTATATTGTAACGTTTCGAATGTTATTTTTTTTAATTGTTTCATAAGACTTGGCCCAAATATTTTTGAGTCGTAAAATAGTTAAGAGAAGACCTGGGCCCCATTTTCACGATTTAGACTAATAGACATATATCGAAGATAAAATAAGGAACCCATTAGCTTTTTAACATTTTTTCGACGTTTGTCTGTTAGAGTTAAATCCGGGGCTCTGTACTTAGCATCGGGAACTACTACTAAAATAATAATAATAATATAGTGGGACATTAACACACACGGTCATCTGATCCCAAACTAAGCAGAGCTTGTAGGTACTATGGAAACCAGATAACTGGTAATATACTACATATAATACTTTTCTTTTGTAAATAAATACTTAAATATAGATAATTACACCCAGACACAAGACAATAGATGTATAAATCAGCTGTATCGCTTGGAGCTAGTTCTGTTGCCCCGCTCATAACTCGTAACACCCGTTAGATTAGATTATTGTTTGCCGTTATTTGATTATTATCACATAAATCTTGGTAAGTACCAACACATCGATCAATATTTCGGCTAACATAGCAACACTAACAGAATTTTCTTTCTGCCACCCGAGACAAACATTAGTGATGAACTTTTGTGTTTGTGTCGAGTCTGGGTGTAAATATCTATTATTAGTATATATTTACAAAAGAAAAGTATTATATGTATAGTATATACCAGTTATCTGGTTTCCATAACACAAGCTCTGCTTAGCTTGGGACCAGATGACCGTGTGTGTGAATGTCCCAGAATATTTATTTATTTATTTATTTACCTCTTCCTGTTTAAGGCAAGCAAGCAAGTCCTCGTAACGCTGAAATCTGCACGCGGATGATTTTTGTGACTGATTCAACACGAAGCCTTGACTTTAGTATTGAGTTGCTCAAAATTGGCAGAAAAATCGGCTATTATGTGCAGACAAAACAATGAAGAGCGGTACAAATCCGATGTACTTTGTAGAATGTACCAAATGCCCTCGTAGAAAAAGATTTGCGGACTTCAATTCACAGATAATCATTCATTCAGATGTAGGCATAGGTGGATGGAACCTAATAGTAAAGAGTCGCTGTCTTGCCTCAAAAACAGGTTCCCATGTTCTAGTTAAAGTTAATCTGATCACACAGCGGCTTACTGTTATAAATTAATTGAAATTTCGATTGTTTTACATCGCCGAGTTCACAAGGTACCATTGTTTTTACTTCTATTGCTACTTGTGCTTGTTTTTTTTGGAAGGAGTAAGCAGAGTTAACTATATACCATGAAGTCTGAAAAGACTTGGGGACGTCGGGATTTAATATCTGAAATAATCCGAGATAAAATCCGTTGTAAAATAGTTTTATTTTAATAACTTTAAACTGATAGCGCACCACAGCAGCTTTATGCAGTACTAGCTTTCCGACAGCGTCTTCGCCCGCGTGTGGTCGGTTATCGCGCCAAAACATTATCCGACTGCGCAAAAAGAAGGTAATGTTTTGGCGCGATAACCGACTTACACGCGGGAAAGCTAATTGTTAATATTTGTATGTCCGAAACAAGTGACAAAACATGTTTGAACTCACTTTTTAACTAATATCTTGCATGCCTTTGTATGTACACCATGTTTATACAAATAGAGACTATCTATCTATCTTATGTCGACACCTTGGCCCTGTCTCACTATCCTAGTACTAGCATGTCTGCGGGCGCTGCTGCTGCTAATGCAGAGACCGCTAAGCGGCGCAAATGTAGTCAATTATGTACAAATTATATATTTAAGCCGTTTGGGATTGAAACGCTTGGACCGTGGGGCCCGAGTGCCCGACCACTTTTTAAAGAAATTTCTAGGCAGTTAATAGACTCATAACGTGACCAGAGGGCTAGCCTACATCTTGGTCAAAGAATTAGCATTGCCATACAACGTGGCAATTTGATGACAACGAGTATCTACAAACATTATTATTTCAATTGCGTTCCGATTTAAGCAGAGCTCAAAATATGTTGTAAAATAATTTTATTTCAATAGGTAGGTATAGGTTTAACTTACGTATTTTACGATGTTTAAGGTCACAATATAGTAGATAGGTATCTACTTTTGTATTTGAACAGACAATAGTAAAACAATGTGTACATACTTAACATAAACACCATAAAAGTGGACTCAAACAAATGGAGCAACACGTTTCTTTGTAACTTAGCCGGATGTTTTACAAAACTACACACAAATATACTTAGAACATACTTCTTTCTTGATTCTAATACAAGCGACCCGCCCCGGCTTCACACGGGTGCAATGCTGATACTAAATGTAATCCCTACTAGTCCCTACTATCCCTACTAATATTATAAATGCGAAAGTAACTCTGTCTGTCTGTCTGTTACGCTTTCCCGCTTAAACCTCTCAACCGATTTTGATGAAACTTGGCACAGACAATCATTAGACCCTGAGAAGGAACATAGACGCTACCTTTTATTGCGAAAAAAACCGAAATCCACGCGGACGAAGTCGCGGGCGGCCGCTAGTAAGATATATTTACAGAATGTTCTTCTTCAGAATCTTGTGTAATATTTATTTAAATTATATGCTGTAAAGGGCCATATTGATCTATATGAAATGGACAATGTTTTAGGGTACTGACCTTTTTTGTTGAACATTTTGAGTTGTACAATACCATCATTTTTATTTATCTGTTGGACTTTAGCCAGCGTTAGCAATATAAGTGCAAAAAGTGTTTATTTTCGACATCACATTAGTAACCACCAAATTTATCCGTGTTTCTTTACAATATATGCATGTATTAAACATATAAACCCTCCTCTTGAATCCCTCTATCTATTTAAAAAAACCGCGTAGTTTTAAAGATTTAAGCATACATAGGGACGGCCAGAAAGCGACTTTGTTTTAGACTATGCAGTGATAAGCTTGTGCTTGACCAAAACTTGGCTGATGTTGACGATAGAATGCGCTTGTCTAATCTATCAATCAATGATACACAGCAGTTGCTTAACAACAGGCAAGTTGTGGTCAAGCCTTAGAACATCTAACACAGGAACTGTCACACGCAACTTCTAGTACTAAATTGTTTCCGCCAGTTTTTGGGAGAGGCGAGGTACCACGTACAGCATTTCCAATGCCCACGCACACTCTTACAAATGAAGCGTCTTTACAAATGCACACATCAATAAAAGCTACACACATTCACAAAATGCGCTTAACAGTTCCTGTGTTAAATGTTCTAAGGGTAATACAGAATAAAAAAAGAATTCAGAGTCGCAACTCAACTGCTTCACAGTTTTATTAAAATTAGAAAATAATTGAAACGCAATTAAGTAGTTACAAAGTTTATTTACAACATAAATAACCCAAGATAATTACTTATTTTAAGTTATACATTATACATTTTTGATAAAATAATATCATAATATTCTCTTCCATGGCTATTCTGCGGTTTCAGACTAGCGTATTTTAATCGCGTAGGAATAATGAGCTGTTGCAAAATTCCGAGCATTCGCAACCATGGTGACCTGATTTGGGGAAAGAAAGGCTCCTTGTGGCACTCTATCTTAGCTGCGGATCGTCTTTATTCACGCAAACCAAAACTACGGTTTCAGGATACGGTGTTAGTACTTATATTTAAATTCGTGCTTTAAAAAGCAAAACTAATGTGTATCAACTTTATTTAGCCTATTTTAGCTTATTAAAGTGTATGCTAACCGGTAATGATTAGTATCAGTTGCAATATTTAATTCTAATTTATAAGCGCGTGGACCACGGATGGCAAACGTAGCGTAGGACGCCCTCAGACTAGGTGGAGTGACGATCTCTGCAAGGTGGCTGGTAAGAGCTAGATAAGAGTAGCTCAGTGTCGTGCTTTAGGAAAGACCTATGTGGACAAGGATAGGCTAATGACGAATCGCGTGGACACTAGGAAATAGTACGGTTACACGCTTTTCATTTAACGATATCAAACGTAAATCTGAAACCGCTTACAGAAGAGACTAACAATTGTTTAAATAGGTGTGATTATCAACTTCATAGGTACCACTTTTAGATAATTACTAGCTCCCGCGTCTTGGTCCATGTGGTATACCGGAATCTTCCCAAGGAAACATTACAGGTCTAAAAATTAGGCCTGGGCATAATCGTTCACTTTATGGAACTGACTCATCAAATCTGGTTCTTTAAAGTGAACTAATTCCGCTAAATCGTTCATAGTTCCAAGTTCAAACTGACTAAACTTACTTCTTGCGTGTGAAATCCAGTGAGTTGGAACTGCGTAACGAAAATGCCATGCAGTAGCGCCCAAGTTAATATCGTTCCTTGTCAATGAGCAGTTTCTAGAATCGAATCGTTCCGGAGTTAGTTACTCAAGCCTAATGATGAAGTCGATTAAAAGATATTTAATATTAATCATGGTGAATGCAAAATCAGCTTGTCAGGCGTGAAGTAACAAACATTCATTCATCCTTACCAATTAGAATTTAAGGATTTGTGAAACATAGGGATTATTTAGCACGATTTAAAAACGTCTTGAATTAGCGTCGCAATAAATCTTTCTGTAGCATTATCGACTAACCCCCTTAATCTTTAATAGTATTTTAAAGTAAAACTTTGTAGCGAGTGCGCAATTTTTTTTTGTTGGGTATTTTAGCAATAGAACATTTAATTCCATTAATTATTCAATTTGTTTTTTAATTGGACATATAATTAGAAATTTATAGACGATCTATTTATAATAATATTGATGAAAGCGCGCGGCTCATAATTAGCGGTCCCAAGCGAGCGCACAGCTGACACGGGGGCGAAGCGCAAGTTACAGTCAGTATTATTTTAGTACTAAAACTATACCTATCAAAATATGTGTTTATTAAAATTAGTTTATATTGATTTTGTCAAAGGTTGCACACTGCATAAAAAGGTTGTCCGGTAGCACAAAATAAAACCGAGCTTTAGTGCTATTCCGGGACGTTTAAATTCATTATTTTCTTTAGCGCTATTACGAAGCTTATAATTGTAGTAGAATTAGATGCTTCAATAACAATGTTCTATCGCTCGATCATGCGCAGACGCAGTGGTCCGTCGGGAGCGTACATAAATGTCACCGCGTACTCGAGCGGCTCGAAGTGGTATTCCAGCCGGTATCGACGGAGTAACTGGAATTTAAAATTGAATGTCAATTACGGGAAAAGTTATAGTATGTAAACATGCACATAAACAAAACAAATTATCATACATATAATCAATATTTTAGTCCTGTGCTGGACATAAGTCTCTCCTAAAGCACGCCATTGATCCAAAATCCATCTACTCTCATCCAACTATTACCAGCCACCTTGTAGAGATTGTGTCTACACCTTTCGACTTCTTTATTTTACTAATCTTATAAAACTGTAAGCAATGGTGGATATTACCCACATTTACATATAATTGCAACACAACAAAACAAATATAGTTGCTTATTTTTAGAACTAGATAGCGCTGTGTGCATGTGTGAAAATATTATAATTATATTTTGCTTATTCCGTAGAACACCATAGTAAACTATATTTAGATTAGATCTAAAATTTTATTTACCTTAGCCAACAGAATCTGTATCTCTAGATCAGCGAATCGTCTTCCCAAACAGATTCTGGCTCCGAACCCATAAGGCAGTGATGCGAAGGGATGCAACTTGCCATCTCCCTCCAGCCACCTCTCCGGCTTGAACTCTTCAGGGTCGGAGACGAACTGACGCATGTTACCAGTTACTATAGTGGGGAACACCACTTGAACCTGTAGCAATAAATAATCCACACTAAGAGCTTAAACACACTATTACATCCTGAACCAGCCGCATCATTGGGTTGACCGCATGTCAGTGCGTCGCAATAATGGAATTTCATATAAAAGTCAAATTAAATAGGGCAGACATGTGTTTATGAATTATTAACTGTTTATTGTCAAACCGATCACATATTAACTTCCACGCGACAGGATAGTTGGTGGCGGATAATTTTATTGACTGGATAACCACAGCAGAAGATCCCTCCACTGAAGCTCGCAAATAGTGAAATTAATTTATTTAATCTATGTCGTCATTAGAATGGATAAGGCTTGTAAAGGTGTCACGGAACTCCATCCAATTGCTATATACACCATTAAACTTTGGTAGCTGTGTAGTAGGTAACTTAACTGGCTTACAAATACTGATGCGAGTTTCTTACAGTAAGCCGCATGTGGTTTACCGCATAACGGTCAACAGCGGAATTAATTAGTTTAGGATCTAATACTATTACTGTCTGTCATTAATCAAATTTGGTATGGAGATAAGTTCAAACACAAGAAAAGACATCAAATACCTAGTTATTTTAACATCATTTGAAAATGGCAGTTCAAGTTTATATGAAAGTAGTTTATTAAAAAACACCAATAGATGGCGCCATACTTCGAATCTTTAATATAAAACTGAAACCGTTTTCCGTTGTCACGACATCACGCGTGAACGGCTGGACCGATTTCGCTAATTCTTTTTTTTTAATATTCCTTTAAGTACGAGAATGGTACTAACGCAGAGAAAAATTAAAAAAAAGAAAATTTAGAAAGCGAAGAAGTGCCGAAAACCGGGTTAGATACCTATTATTTATTATTAGTTATATTCGGTAGGTCTGAGACCCGGTAGATGGCACTGCTTTACCGGACAGAACGACGTCTGTCGGGTACGCTAGTTAGAAATAAATAATTTATGCTGTGAGTGAATTTGAACGTACCTAATGTGATTCCGCAGTAAATTATGTATGATGATAACCGATTTGTGAAACATGTAATAAAATGTTTCAGGGTAGAAATAAACTCAGGACTATTAAATCTTTGATTACCTACAATGTAAAGCAGATTTAGTCAACTTGACGATTGTCTAACACAAATTCTGCTCCTTATATTCTCAACAATCTACGTTATGTAAGAAAGCGTATTATAAAATTTCAGACTATGTAACCGATAAAAACGCTTGGAATTAAGTCGCTCTAATTCAACACAATAAACAAACAAAATGTAATAGTTATAAGTACTTCATTTAAAAAAGAAAAAAAGCCTACTGAGTTTTTTGGCAGTGCTTCTCAGTAGTTGCCAGTCATTCACTGCACGGTAGGAAAAGAAATTGGACTATTTTTAAGTAGACTCGCGTCTCAAAAAAAATAAAGCATATTTTCATTTAATTTCATTTTCATTTCATTTCAACCGGTGACGTAGACGCAGATTATAGTGCAGATACTTACGCCCTTCGGAATATGGTAGCCGCAAATAACATCATCTTCCTGAAGCGTTCTACCGTTTCCGATAACGGTTGAATACATTCTGGAAGGAGAAAGAAACATTACTGTTTCTATTAATTCAATAGATTACTTACATCCTGACACAAAATCGGCCAGTTTAGCTTTAGCTTTTTAGCTTACCTACTTCTGAACCTTGTCACAGCTTAGTAAAAGTGATGCTTTGAGTATCAAGTACGAAACATAGGTTATTAAAACACCCAATAGATATAGTTAAAATGCGTTGTAATAGAGTTCTAGTAGCAGTAGAGTTAAAAAGATATATCGCCTAAAATCTAAAACCTGTGGATAAAGGGTTTTATGAGGTAAAAGATCGTGGAGCAAACGTAGCGCAGAACGTGCTCAGACTAGGTGGAGTGACTATAATAATAATATATATAATAATATTATAGTGGGACATTAACACACACGGTTATCTGATCCCAAACTAAGCAGAGCTGTGCTATGGAAACCAGATAACTGGTAATATACTACTTAAAATACTTTTCTTTCGTAAATATATAGACACAAGACAAACAGACATATTTAAACAAATATCTCAGCAAAGTCGCTGGTATAGAGAATAGCTGAAAGAACGAAGAATAAGACGAAGTTGGGAATGATTCCCGAAGAATAGATAGGCTCTCATGTATGAGACCAAGATAGCCAGCGTAAATGATATTCTCCTCTGCTTCAAGTAATACATGCGTGGAATTTACGTTATATTATTAATGTACTTGATTTTGCTGGCAAGATGGGAAACTGATGCTTACCTAAACACTTCTCTAACAAAAGCTTTAGTATAGTGCAGCTTGTCCAAGTCCGAGTAAGAGAGAGGTTTGTTCGGGTCAGGAAGCACGCGTTGGATTTCTTCAGCCATTTTCTCCTGTTGTTTCACTCTTGTTGCCGCTTGGTATAAGATTGAGCATACAGCCATTGAAATCTGAAAACATACATTTAGAATTGAATTTGGCTTTCAATATCAGTACATCTCCCAAAGGTTTTTACTGATGTTTTTACAGTGTACACAGTATTGAAATAAAACTATTTCATAATTTCATTTCATTTCATTTGAGATTTTAAATCCCCAAGCCTTTTCAGAATTTATGGTCATTGGTGGGCTGAAATGTTTGACTTATTAATCACAATTATTACTGACTACCTACAAACATTATTATTTGAGTTGCGTTCCGTTTCAATGTGTGATTCGCGTGAATCTAAGAAAATACTATAGAAGTAGATTCGCGTATAAATCTCTCAAACTTCAATTACCGTATCAATGCCAACTAATATAAGGTCCAGCGCCATCACAGTAGCAATTTTTGGGTCTCCTTCTCTCTTCAGAACACGTTCAAGAAGGGACAGATCATTTTCAGATGTCACCTTCTTAGTTTTGAGCCTTTCTAATGCTTCACTTATATAACGAGAGCAAAGCCTGAAAAAAAAATTATGTTTCTCCAAATTTATAGAACCAATATGTTAGCGTTGCTACTTTTAACTTTCGCGTTGCACTATAATATGTATATACATATATAGTGGCCAGCCCCGGCTTCACACTGGTAGATATCAGTATTTAGACAAAATTTTTACTCATCATACATTTTATCACACTCTTGGCTTACTTTCCATGCTTAGAACACTCGATCAAGTCTGCTATGGCAAAACAAATAATTAAAAACTCTTTTTTTTTGCTGATGTCCCAACCTAAACGGCCGGAAAAGCCTTTATTGGTTCACCGGACTTTTTCGGTGAGCCATCCAAGGACGGTCGAACCGATAAATAAATAATCAAAATCATTGGTTTGTCTTATTTATATTTTATTTACTACTTTGCACTTTAGTGATTATTAAATCATTGTTTCCCTTTTAAGCCCGAAACACAGGGCAACCTAGTTCAGGCGAATGTATTATACACTACCTATTATGAAAAAACCTGTACCCTAAGATATCAATTGTAACTACTTACTATATAGTTTACTTTATTTTACTTACTCAACAAAGAAATTCATATTATTCACGTATTTAGTCCATAGTGGTGTCGGTACGTATCTCCAGTACGGAGCTTTAAGCTCTAACACAGCAACGTTTCGTAGCGCGAACTTTGCGGCGTCTATGATGCGTTGTGGCTCGGAGTCGCTCGTTAGTTGAGTGGACAGGCAGCCTAGCCGAACGTCAAGAGCCACACGACCGATACCTAAAATTGAAACATTGGTATAGTTTACTATGACCTGCCCTGGCTTCGCACGAACGCTATAAGCTAATAGGTACATGATTTCTTTTGCGGATGACCTAACCTAATCAGCCAGAAAAAAACGGCTCACCGAAAAAGTCCGGTGAACCAATACACGCCTAGTGTATTGGTTCACCGGACTTTTTCGGTGAGTCGTTTTTTTTTATTCTGCGATAGGCTGGCACTTAACTACAACTTGCCTGATGTTATGCAATGATGTAGTCTACGATGGAACGCGCCAGCCTAGTATACCGATTCACTCGTGATTACGAATGATTATCGGTGAGAAGGTGGCAGTGGAATAAGCCTCCATATGGTCAGAAACCTTAAAGGAGCAACAATTCCGATCCACCTTCAGTGCATGGTGACATCGCACTGGAACACGGCAAGGTCTCTTGGCGGTGCGGCTTTGTCTGGTGGGTGGTCACTAACCACGGCCGAAGCCTACCACCAGTTGATTGTCACCTGATTTTCACCACCCGGGGACCACGTGTGGGAATTCAATTAAAGGTGTATACCTTCGGACGAAGGTGACTCAGTCCCCAAAAAGAAGGAGGACGGTCGAACCGGTAGGTACATGATATAAACCTTCCTTAATTTTATGATGGTAAAAAGAGTTGTATCAGTCTCGTCTTTGAAATATAAGGTCGATCCCCGGTCGTGCCCACATAACGATATCTTTGTGTGAATAGTTTCATCGCCGTTGCTCAATATAAGTAGGTGATGAAAAACAACGTAAGGAAATCGCAATATATAAGAACTAATCTTTCGAGGACATGTCATATCCACCCACCCGAAAATCTCTGTACTCATAAGATAGTGTAGAGAAGATCCGTGCCTAGCAGTAGGACACTAAAAGGGTTGACGTGGAGCTGTTGACGAGTTGAAAGAGTTTAGTCCTTAACCTACACACGCTGGTCAAGTGCGGATTGGTGGAATACATGTCCTCTAATAATTAGCTATTAGACATGCTGGTTTTCCTCTCGATGTTGAATAGCAGAGTTGAAACAATTCACACAAAGATTAGTGTCCACCCTGGAATTTGAACCCACGACCTTATATTTCTAAGGCGATGCCCGTACCGCTGTACTACCCCTGCTCTCAACGCCACCACTGCATTTACACACACTGTCATCTAATCCCTTAATAAGCAGAGCTTGTGTCATTAAAACCAGTTAACTGAATGCAATAAATAATTGAATAGGTATTGAGTGCATCTTGCGCGTAGGAACCTCATATCGACGCTGAAGTTGCAATACCTCGTAAGTGTTCGAATAGTAGGTACTATGCGTTTCAAATAAGAATAGGACTGGACTCGCGGCTAACTTCATACCAAAAACAAAGCAAAAGTAGCGCCACCACTAAATGTCAAACCACAGACAATATTATTTTAAAATGTATAAAAAAGTGATTTATGTAAAAACTTTACACAAAAAGTTACAATTTAGCTACATAGCTAAGTTTACGCGCTAGGATACCCAAACTTGCACACAAATTCATATACACGGTGAAAAACACACGTTTTAACTAACTCCGATTTTTGTCGTCGGAAGTTAATAAAATATGTTCGTATCTAAATATGCGACTCAAAATGCCCAATCTTACTCAAAAGGCAATAAGATATACGCATTTTTATTTTTATTTCATCTAGATGTGATTATAATATCAAACAAACATTTTTGCTCACTGTACTAAAAAGTGTGAAGTTGTTGCGCATTCCAGTCCAAGGTGGCGGATTTCCAATCCTATTCTTATTTGAAACGCATAGTAATCTGGGAAAACAACCTCAAGTTCAATTAATTGCACTAAGTTGCAAGACTTCGTAAGTTGTAAATTAGTGAACTAGTAAAATAAGTTTTATGACACACTTGTCATAAAACTTATTTTACTTGTTCACTAATTTTCACGTCAATATTAAGAGCAGTAAGTCATAAACCATAGATAATGTAATACTATACTATAGGCCGACCGTTTAACTCTCGTATCGCCTATCGCCAAGATTCTGACTCCTCAAGCTGTACAGACAGTGATGATGATTTAAGCGATATGGATATTAGTGACGAATAGTCTTAAATTACTTTTATCTGTGGTTAAATAGTTTTTTAAGAGATTTAATTAATGTTTTATGACTTTGTATCTCAGATACGCGAGTTAAACGGTCGGCCTATAGTAGTTCAACTTACATTCAAGCGACCACCTATGAATATCATTGTCAAACTCAGCAGGTAAATCATTGTTCTTATCTCTTGCGTTCAGCATGTATTCAATGAAGTCTTCTGTGACCTTCTCTATCGGTGTTACGTACTTCTTAACCGTCTGCGGTTGGAGAATTGGCTGTTGCACTTTAGAACGGAATCTGCGCCATTGTTCACCATGTCTGGAAAGAAATAAAATACTTTTTTAATAATTGGCAAAAATAGATTAAAGAAAAAAAGCCTACTGAGGTTTTTGGCAGTGTTTCTCAGTAGTTGCCAGTCATTCACTGCACGGTAGGAAACTAAGTGGACTATTCTTAGGTAGACTCGCGTCTCAAAAAAATAAAGCATATTTTCATTTTATTTCATTTCATAGCGTAGGACGCCCTCCGAATAGATGGAATGACGATCTCTTAAGGTGGCTGGTAAGAGCTGGATGAGAGTACCCGCGGATAGTGCTGCTGCCTGTCTGCTTAATTCATAAAAACCTATTTACCTAATTTACATTAAATTAGAATATTATTATTATAAATGCATGTCTTAGAATAAGTAGGTAGAAATTCAAACACAATGTAAATTGTTCATGAATAAATTTGATTTGATTTGATTTGATCGTGCTCAGTGGCGTGCTTTGGGATAGGCCTAGAGTCAGTTTAGAGTTATTGTTAAAACATTAAAGTTGGTTCAATTATTTGTAGTCTATTATTGCATTAAAAATTTTATGGTGGTAAATACCATAGCGGTTGTACAAATTCATTAAGCAGTACTGCCAGTGCAAAATAAGTTGAGACGCCTGGAATGCAACCCTTCTCCCACTACTCCAATAAGTATAAGGCGGCATTGTGCTAAGTACAACACTCGCTACATTAAAAAGAATAGCATAAACGAAGTCGCGGGTGAAAACTTGTTGTGATATTTTTTTTGTGCACAGTACAACTATGCGTCTGTGACGTCACAAGCCCTAGGTCTTAACATATTGCGCACTGGCAGTAACTAAACTCTAAACTCATAAATATTTCATAAGCCTCTTCATTCATATGTAAATGGTCAGTAGTGCTATAAACCGACCAGAACAAATGAACAATACATAAGATACAGTGTAATTAAACTTTCTATTGGAACAAATAAGTAATAAAAGTTTATACGTAATAAATATAATAAGTAAACACTTTTAAGTCTGCTTGTGTAGGTATCAGTACTCTCATTATGTACAGTCGGGTAAAATCTGCCTCTATTGTTTATACTAACACATTTTTTTAACAAATTCGGTTCGCTGTATGCTCATGTTTTATGGATAAAGACTCTGTACATAAAATCTAGTAACTAACATAACTAGTAGACCCGGCAGACGTCGTTCTGCCCGGTAAAGCAGTGCCATCTACCGGGTCACAGACCTACCATATATAACCATTAATAAATAATATTATTAGGTATCTAACCCGGTTTTCGGCACTTCTTCGCTTTCTAAATTTTCTTTTTTTTAATTTTTCTCTGCGTAAGAACCATCCTCGTACTTAAAGGAATATTTTAAAAAAAGAATTAGCGAAATCGGTCCAGCCGTTCACGCGTGATGTCGTGACAACGGAAAACGGGTTTCATTTTTATATATATACTAGCTGCCCCAGCGAACTTCGTACCGCGCAAAATTGTGAATCTAAACCATTCCCAGATCCCCTTGAACACACACAAAAAATTTCATCAAAATCGGTCCAGTCGTTTGAGAGAAGTTCAGTGACATACACACTCACAGAAGAATTATATATATATAGATAGATATGACGGGGATAACGGTATGACGGTAATTTTTTTTGTTTAATCCGTCAGATTGATCAATTAAAAATATTGGACACGTAGGTATTTCTCTTTTTTTTCTTGACGTCTTTTTTTTAGCTGATGACCTAACCCAATCAGCCGGAAGGGCCTTTATCAGTGAGCCGTCCGAGGACGGTCGAACCGATCAAGTACTGTGGCAGCTGCCGTGAGGGCTCCCCATGTGGGGACGAACCTCGGCTCAGGACGTTGCCGGAAACTCTAGTTTTAGGGGATCCGGTCCTGACCGGAACCGTAATCGTCTATCCTATCTATCTTGGAAGGGCGCGGCGCGGCCCACGACCTAGTTCTAGGCAGTTTATCTTTGTATGTCATCTTGACATTTATACTAGTAAGAAGGAGACAAAGTCCAGTTTAACTAAAAAGTCTAATAAGATTTTTATGAATACGACCTTAAATGTTTACTACATTCACTCTCAAAGCATGAATTACTTACCCAAACAAAAGTTATCTTATACCCCTCACACCTGTATTACCCGAAAGTGTAGGCAGAGGTGTATATCACCCATATTTCGTCAACTAGATTTGCCCTGTAATATGCGCAAGCCTATGTCCCTCATCGGGTACAATTTCAAACTTCGTGCTTCTACTAATATTTTTTTAATATACATATTACGAAAGTCATTTGACTCGACCCGGAATTTGCACCGTCCCGGGTTCGAAACAGTTCCAGATTAGGGTTGATACCTAAACACGCTTGCCATTGGACCACTCACGCATTTAAAAAATATTTAGTAAAGTAGATTTAAAAAGAAAGTAGATATTTAAGTTCAATATATGTTTTCCCATGTTAATTCAAGACAGAAATGACAGCATACCTGCAATGCTTACGATGAAATCGTTTGTAGAATAACGATGTTGGCTGCGTGTGAGCATGTAACGAATACAACTGATAATCTAGAAATACGCGAAGCTGTCACATCGGAATACGAATGCGATATTGCTTTGTCTTGACGGTAGGAAATAATAAAACGGATTTTAAATTGAAAATTTAAATATTTTATTATTTTGTCATACATAATATTACAAAAAAAAACAAACTGATCTTTTTTATGTAGTTTAAAAATATAAAAGAGTTATCTACAATACCTCTACGATTCCAGTATTAAAATGCGATAATTTGAGCGACCTGAGAGTAGGTACCCAAGTCGTAATAAAGATGGCGACAATTGGTTTTTTTAACGAGTTCTATACCGGATTAGTAAGCTGAAGTGGCAGTGTGCCGGTCATATCTGCCGTAGAACCGACAACCGCAGGGGTAAACGAGTTCTTGAGTGAAGACCACGGATTAGCAAACGTAGCGTAGGACGTCTTAATACGACATTATAGTTAGTAATAAGGTAATTAATATTAACATCATATACGCAAAGCTCGTCCGTTTACGGATAAAATAGCCGTTTGGTTAGTCACTGACCAATCCTACAATGTCAATAGCCCGCGACATCGATCTATTTCACACGCGCGTTTTGTACACGAGTATGTAGCTCGTTTTTTTAAACGGTAAATGACAATATATATTGGCGTGTCTTCACCCACAACCACAACTGCAGTCCGTTACTGCTTTTTAACTTCTAGCTGTTTGATGACAAGATGAATTAATGTGCTATAGCTTTTTAAAAAAATACACACAGACTCCAATGTTTTAACAATAAATCAAACCTGTGTAACAAATTTAGATACAATTTAAATGGGTCCACCTGGACACCCTATGAATCAGATTGGTGGATTTGTCGACCCAAAAAACATACAGTCAAATTTTTTTGAAGTCGGTTGAAAAATGGGTGATTTTAGTCACTTCTACCTACACCTTCGGGGAATACAGGCACTATTTAAGAGACATTTCGGTCTCTTCATCTTTTAAATGAGGAAACCTCACCAAATCCGGGCCATTATTTAAAAATTACGATGCATGCTACGAAATTTTACCCAGAAATGAAATAAAATTAAATGAAATTATGCTTTATTTTTTTGAGACGCGAGTCTACATAAACATACTCCTAATTTATTTTCCTACCGTGCAGTGAATGACTGGCAACTACAGAGAAACACTGCCAAAAAAACTCAGTAGGCTTTTTGTGTTTTAAATATAGTACTTAAATGTATTTATTATGTACATTGTGTGTTTTAGTGTTTTGAGCGACTTAATTCCAAGCGTTTTTATCCGATAGATATTTTGAAATTTTATGTACGCTCTCTTACCTAACGTATATTATAAAATAATTTTAAATTTGATAATAGTCATTTCCTTAATATTATTTGGAAGTTTATTGTAGAATCGTACTTGTGCACACGGCTACACCTAAAGCTATACATTTCCAGTATAAGCTGACCTCTCATAGTACGGAAATGCTATACAATGCGAGATCAGCTTATACTGGAAATATTTAACGTAATTTGTAGCCATGTGTACTGTCAAACTTATAACAACCCTCTTTGGCTAAAAACAACTATGAACTAGCTGTTGTGTGCGTTTAAACTCGTACATACAACCTACCCAACTCACTGTCATCAGTTTAAATATGCATGAAAATATAAGCGTGTAAACGCGCGTACGACTTTATAAAACATGAAATTAATCGCCAGTTTGAAACCGCTTTATTTTATCTTAGCAAACACTACATAATAGTGACATTGAGTGCCTATTCTATTAGGTATGAGGATGTTTACATTGCTTGTGTTCACTAACTATAGAACCTACTTAGCAACCATTCATACCAATTACAGTGTATAAGGTGTGTGCATGCATCGCCTGTAGGCAATAATGTTACTAGTTAAACCCGCCCCAGCTTCCCTCGGGTTGTTTATGTAGGACTCGAATTTAAAACTATTCCCGTTTTTTTTGTTTTTGATTTTTTGAACTTTGTCTTGATCCTATTAAAAAAAAAACAAAAAAATCATCCATGTCGGTGCACCTTAAGTTTAGAAGTTTTACATTTATATATCGATGATTTAATTTTCTCGCAGGTACTTTTTAGGGTTCCGTACCCCAAAAGGAAAAGGCGGAACCCTTAAAGGATCACTTCGTTGTCCGTCTGTCTGTCTGTCAAGACCCTTTTTACTCAGGAACCTGTAGAGGTATTAAGCTGAAATTCATAACAAATACTCAAATCTACTGTCCCTTAAAGCTGTAAAGAAATCAAACATTTGAGCCAACGCAATTTAAATACAGCCGTTTAAACCGCAAACTTTCCTTACCTACATTGAACTTCCCATGAACTTAGAATCTTAATTTATCACATAACTTTGTATAACACCTCCAACATATAATTCCTCGTTATAATTTAAACCAACTTACCCAAAACCATAGCAAATTATTGACGGGCCGGTGGCGTGGTCGGTAAGATACTTGCCTTTCACGCCGCCGATGGGTTCGATTCCCACCCGAGACAAACATTCGTTTAAATATGTCTGTTTGTCTTGTGTCTGAGTGTCATTATCTATATTTAAGTATATATTTACAAAAGAAAAGTATTATATGTATAGTATATACCAGTTATCTGGTTTCCATAACACAAGCTCTGCTTAGCTTGGGACCAGATGACCGTGTGTGTTAATGTCCCAGAATAAAAAAAAAAAATATGCACTCAAACCTTCCAGGAACTACTATGTCGATAAATGACCACCCTATTAAAATCCATTGAGTAGTTATTGATTATCGCGGACATACAGACAGACAGACGCAGCTGGGACTATAATTATAAATGTAGTAAAGTGGGTCATGTAATTCAGTAGATGATAAACCGCAGACTAAGTCACAATTACCTTGTACGTACCTATGGATGTCATTATAATGTTGCAATTACTTGTATGTAGACTGAGATAATTACATCTTGCACAATTTCTAGCTACTTTATTCATTTAAATAAATAAATACTACAGTCCATCAAATCTAAGAAGTACCGTTTGACAGTTCTAAACGTAGTACATTTAGAATTTTATTTTTTGTATGAAAATTCTTTATGTTATCTATATATATATATATATATATATATAAAAATTAAACCCGTTTTCCGTTGTCACGACATCACGCGTGAACGGCTGGACCGATTTCGTTAATTATTTTTTTGAAATATTCCTTTATGTACGAGGATGGTTAATGAGAAAAATTAAAAAAAAAAGAAAATTTAGAAAGCGAAGAAGTGCCGAAAACCGGGTTAGATACCTATTATTTATTATTGGTTATATTCGGTAGGTCTGAGACCCGGTAGATGGCACTGCTTTACCGGGCAGAACGACGTCTGCCGGGTCCGCTAGTGTTAAAATAAAAATAGCTTCATAATTTAATTATTTTACAGGAAAGCTAATAAGAATTGTGTAAATTACGCCTCTATAAAGCTAATTTAATAGAGAACAGTGAAACGTCAAACGGTACTTCTTGATTTGTTCAATTGTAGATTCGTTTCTTTTTTTTTATTCAGAAATACGCGTGCTCTTGACTATTTGCCTGATGGTCTAAGAGCTGAGTCTAAGACCAGCGGTGGCGCAGCGGTAAGGGCCTCGCCTTAGGAATATAAGGTCGCGGTTTCGAATCCTGGTCGTGCCCACACATCTTTGTGTGATTTGTTTCATCACCGCTGCTCAATATCGTTGAAGGAAAAATCGTAAGGAAACCGGCTTAAATAAAACTAATCATTCGAGGACATGTGACATCCACCAATCCGCACCTGGCCAGCGGGTGCGGGTTGGTGGATGTCGCATACCACAACTCATAAGGTAGTTGAGAGAAGACCTGTGCCCAGCAGTGGGACACTAAAAAAAGGTTGAAGTGAAGCAATGAATCTACGATGGAACGCGCAAGCCCAGCATACCAATTCACTTGTGATTACGAATGAATTTGGTGGAAGGTCGCAAGTGAATGAGCCTCCATACGTTAAAAATCATAAAGGAGCAACAATTTTGACCCGCCCTCTCTGCATAGTATCACCAGACATCGCACCGAAACACGTCAAGGCCGCTTGTGCGGTACTGCTTTGTCTTGTGGATGGTCACTAACCACGGCCGAAGCTTACCACCAGTTTATTGTCACCTGATTTGCACGGCCTTTTGGCTCACCCCCAAAACAGCTTGGTACTTTACTGCATTACTAAGGTACTTAAGACAATAACTGTAGATAAAAAAATTATTACCCCGACGACTTTTATTTTTTACCTAAGAACCAGAAGGTAAAAAATAAAAGTCGTCGAGTATTGAGATCAATAACTTCAGCTTTTGAATATAAAAATGCATCAAAATCGGTCCATACGTTTAAGCTCTACATGTCTGCAAACTGGTACACTATTACACAGAACAGATACACGACTAACTTATAACTCCCCCCTCTTTTGTCGCTTAAAAAGTAGGCCGTTTTTACTTAATATAACATAGGTAGGTGCGGGTGACTGCGACTAGTAAAAACACATCGACATTATACTTACTAGACACCTCTTTAATCAAATATTGCACCAAATTGTAATCGCCAATAATTCCCCTTAAATTACATTAGCCGTAGTGCTTAGTCGATTTTTGAGGTAGTTTAAACCTCTTTTTTTTCTCTGTGCTGTCTCCTGTTTTACCTGGAGGGAAGTGGACAATCTAACTTTACAACTCCCCCTATTATCATCATTCCCCTTGCCTTTTTCCTATTTCTATTGGGGTCGGCTCCCAGTCTAACCTGATGCGGCTAGCTACCAGAATTATACGAGCGACTGCCATCAGACCTTGAAACCCGTAGGGAACCAGTAGCCGAGATGGTTAGACCGGTTGTCAGATTATATTGGCTTCTGACTACATGTAACAATTGTCATAGATGTGTTAGATGACAACCGGGAACGAAGGCTTAACGTGCTCTCCGAGGCACGGAGGGTAAACCCTCAACCAACCAGACACCGAAACAAATTTTTGTTGTTACACAAATATTGTCCGGGGCGGGAATCGAATCCGCGACCTCCCGGGAACAGTATAGCCCAATCGGACAGCTTACACCGCTCGACTACCAAATTCGACAACTCCCCTTATTATCATTATGATTAAATTTGTGCGGGAGCTATGACAGTTTAAGTGTCTCGGGACTTGGTCGGGTGCAAATCCCGAGCCTCGTCACGGTACCGTTGTTGATCCTGGCTTACAGGGGTAACAGTGGCGGAATCGCTGTGGTGGGTTAAGTCAAAAAAAAACTCCAAAAGTTGGCGGGGTATCATGTTGATAGCTAATTTTGGTTGGTTCATTCAAGTTCTTGCCCTTGAACGAACCAAGAGGGTGGGTCGAAGTTGTTGCTCCTTTATGGTTTCTAACCATAAGGAGCATAATTCCACTGCCACCTTCTCGCCGAAATTCATTCGTAACCATGAATGAATCGGTATAGTGAGCAGGTTTGTACCATCATAGACTACATCATTGCTTTACATCAGGCAAGTTGTAGTCAAGCGCAGGCCTATTTCAGGATAAAAAAATAAGCTAAAAGATTAAGTTAACTTAGCGGGAGGACCCAGCTAGGTCGTGTCTAATAAGTAACTAGTCGATGTAAAAACATGATTGGGTTGCACGTCACGCCATATCAAACGGACTGCTTTCACGGCCGAGGTATAAGTAGGTCACTGTCGGTAGTCACTGCTGCTGTTACGTACCGTGATGATGATCAAGAATCTATTTGAAAATGAGGTGTTAATTTAAAACTTCTTTTAAGTGCAGTGATAGTGAAAAATACACTTTATTATCACCCAATAGAATCGACATTAGGATTGCCAACTGTCGTGTTTCCCAGGATATGTTCTGCTATTTGGGGTGTCCTGTGCTGTCCTGGATAGTGTCTAAGCTTTGCCCCTAGTTCTTAAAAAGTTCGGTTAGTACTGAAAATGATCCCCAATCGTTTCACAGTGCCCTCGATATATTGACCTAGTTTTTAGTGCAATATTTTTTTTAATCTTAAAATAGGCTTGCGCTTGACCAACTTGCCTGATGTGAAGCAATGATGCAGTCTACGATTGACCGCGCTTACCCAGTAAATACCGATTCACTCGTGACTTCAAGACCGGCAGATTATAGCTATCGGGAAACATAGATGTCGGCACCGAGTTCTACAATTTGGCAGTTCGCACAATTAAAATGGTAGCAAAGCGCTTTGTGGGTACCCTTGGAATTTCCACCATATAACGGTGACGCATAGCCGTACCTCTACTTGTCGGATGGAAGAACGAGGATGGGGGAATAAGGTTGTGTAATTCCAACGCACACGCTCCGAAGTGTATCCGGTAAAAGACCGAAAGACTAGTAACTATGCGGCGATGCTCGAGACTTTGCAATTTAGCCTTGACGAGGGATTCGTTGCCAATAAGCCTCTTGGCTCGCCTTTCTATAGACTCCAACGCCTTGGGTTGGTATTTAGCTAACCCATCCCAAAGATGCGAGCAGTACTCCATACATGAACGAACTTGTGCTTGATGTAGCTCGAGCATCTGTTTCGGTGTGAAGTACTGACGCACCTTCGCGAAGACACCTAACTATAACAATTAGGTACTGTTCTTATATATGTCTAAGTATAGTCTTGGTCTTATATCGAAATGTACTTTCAAATCTTGGATTTCAAAGTTCGGAGATGGCAACCCTAGTTTACATAGATAGGTATGTGTATGGTAAAATCCTTAGGTAACATCGCATAGGTAACTATTAAAATCTATTCTATTATTCTAATAGAGGCTTACGCTTGACCATAACTTGTCTATTAAGCAATGATATAGTCTACAATGGAACGCGCTTACTTATTAAATACAGCTTCACTTTGACTTGAAGACAGGCAGATTATACGAGTAGCTATCGGGAAACAGAGATGATGGCAGCGAATTCCACGAAGATATAACCTAAGCACTTTGTGCGTGGAATTTTCACCATTAGGTACCAGTGATAGTCAGAATATAGAATATAAATAAATAGTCAGGTTTGGATATAGAACCTCTTTTTTAAAAAGTGTATTAAGCATTTCAATAGTACAGTAGATAATGATAAAAATACTAATATCTATATTAACGGCCTTATTCATAAAAATCATATACAACTCTTTAGTTAATATGAACTTTGACTCTTTCTTGATAAACAATTATAAACCTATTTTAGCTATAATGAGCATAAAGACATTTATGAATAGGTACGGGGGTAATTTTATAAAGTTGAATAAATTAGTTTACTTGAACGCGCTAATCTCACGGACTTAAAAGTTAGCTTTAGTTGTTAGATTTATCTTTAAACCAAAATAATAATTCATCAGAATAATTTAGCTGCTCGCACCTTAAACATAACATACACTGTACTTCAATACTTTCTCTGTGAGGACTCTACCTTAAGGTAAACAAAAAATTCTCATGTCAAGGGTTTACGGCAAACAGCTTTCGAATACAAAAACCGGTTAGTGCAACTGTACAACATAAAAGGCTGACTTATAGAAGCAATTTAATCGTTTTAAGGTATTCTTCAAGGCTTTTTGGTAGAGAATATATTTTTTTATAGCTAACTATAATCTGCCTGTCTTCAAGCCACGAGAATAGAATAGAATTATTTTTTTTTTTGTCAAACTCAGGTGGATAATACATTTCAAGCTCTTGAGATTAAAACTGAACTCAATGTTTTGCCGCACTGGCATACAAATATTTGTGTTTAGTACCTAGGTGCATACATTTCCTACTTACTATTCTATGATTTAGTCTACAATTAAATTAAAATTGGTAAAAATAATAACAACAATAATAAAACAAAATAAAAGATACAACAATTTAGTCAACACGAAATTTGAAGAGATAGATTAGTCTTAATAATTATTAAACTCAGTCATATTAGTGAATTGTCATTAAAAACTTGTTTATTAACATTTGTCTATTAATAAATTACAAAATACTATTTTGAACTTGTGAAATGTCAATATTGTTATTGCGTCAGGTATTTTATTATAAACCAGCTTTCCGACAGCGGCTTCGCCCGCGTGTATGTTATCGCGCCAAAACATTACCTTCTTTTTGCGCAGTCGGATAAAAACTATCCTATGTCCTCTCTCGGGTCTCAAACTACCTCCATACTCAATTTCATCCAAATCGGTTTAGTAGTTTAGGCGTGAAAGTGTAACAGACAGACAGACAGAGTTACTTTCGCATTTATAATATTAGTACGGATTCTCGGACCTGTACCACAGAAGCTCTTCAGTATTTACTGGGTAAGCGCGTTTTATCGTGGACTGTATCATTGCTTAACAACAGGCGAGTTGTGGTTAAGCGCAAGCCTATTAAAGAATAAAAAAAGAAAAATTATCTGTTTAAATGGCAATCAGAAGTTAGTTGGTACAAGCCCCCCGATCCCCTAAAACTAGTGTCCGGCAACATCCCGAGCCGAGGTCCGTCCCCACATGGGGAGCCCTCACGACAGTTGCCACAGTACTTTATCGGTTCGACCGTCCTCGGACGGCTCACCGAAAAAGTCCGGTGAACCAATAGAGGCCCTTCCGGCTAATTGGGTTAGGATATCCGCAAAAAAAAATGGTTGGTAAGAACTAGCTTTCGCCGGTGTTTCCCCCTACTTAGTATTAGAATTTGTCAAATTTCATACAAATCCGACCAGTAGTTTACAAAGTTAATACTGTAAACATACTTGTACATTCATTTATTTTATTTATTTATGTTAACACGGTTTTTTAAACCAATTACTAACACAATTACAAAAATTAAATCGACGACGTCATTACATATAACGAAAACAATATGTATGTGAGTAACAAATTAAATCAAATAAAAAAATAGTTTCATAAGAAGTAAAGTTCTTAATAACAAAACTATTTTTTTAATAAATTATGAGAAACCAAAAAAATCCCAAAACCCAAGTAAAATCAACTCAGATTTCAAGGCACTGTGAGCTCAGGGAACGCAACTTAAATATTAATGTTTGGAGGTACTTAGTTAGTAATAATTGTGATTAATATTTTTGGACGTCAAATACCACCTCAGTCCACCCGTGAATACGAAGTCTGAAAAGACTTTGAAACGTCGGGATCTAGAATCTAAAATAAACCACGATAAAATCCGCTATACCTAAAGTAGTTTTATTTCAAAGTTATGAGAAGTTAAATTGACTTTTTTATCGGATTAAAAGGATGGATTATGTCAAGGGCATCTTGCAGGATATATTTTTGTTTCGTAATTATTATATCATTTCGTTTATTATAATTTGCTTAAGGGATTAGTTAACACTGGAGATATTACCAACAATTAATTATTGAGGTTGATATATGTTAGATTTACCGTATAAACTAAGTCATAATTTATTTTACGGATGACCTACCCCAATTGGCTCACCGGACTTTTCGGTGAACCGTCCGAGGAAGGTCAAACCGATTCATGAGTCATTAAATAGATCTTAACTATATAAATAAATAAATCCTTTAATGGAACATAAAAACATCATAACAATACAATTATTCGATGGTAGCTACAATAGTTTAAAATTGTTCCGTATTTACTAACTTCCACCTCCTGGAGAAGTAAAACATAATTTATTATTTTCTTAACCCCGAATAAAAGGTAAAATATAAGTTTGACGCGTCTATCTGTCTACAAGTTTGTTGCCACGAAGCATCTTGTCTTATAAATGGGGCTGGTAAACCCAGAGCACTTCGACTCAGCTGTGCATGCCCTTTAAGCTATGAAACCTCAGGTGTTCTTCCTCCGCACAGCTTGTCCATGACTGCTGCTATCCGTCGCCGCGTCGGGGACACAAGAGGCCGTATTCATCAGGAGTAAGGCGGTCCATTCCTAATGCAACCATGGTTTCCGCGCCAGCGAATCGCACTCGCACAGTACGTGCTCCATAGTTTAGTCCGATCCCCTAAAAAACTAGAGTGTCCGGCAACGTCCTGAGCCGAGGTTCGTCCCCACATGGGGAGCCCTTATGGCAGTTGCCACAGTACTTCATCGGTTCGACCGTCCTCGGACGGCTCACCGAAAAAGTCCGAGGGGCCAATAGAGGCCCTCCCGGCCGATTGGGTTAAGTCATCAGTAAAAAAAAGTCTCATCAGCATCTCCATAAACTAAGCAAGTGGGACTTTCTGCTAGCCCTATTTTGAACAGGTGTTTCTGCAGCCCAAAGTGCCCAGTTAGTGCACCTACTACCAGTCTTACCTACTTTCGACCTGGTCAAGTCCCTCAGCCCCTAAATGGATGGACCGATTTTAATACAGTTTTTTATAAGTGTAAAAACGGCTAAAAACATACATAGGGAGTTATTTAATAAACTAAGTATGGCTAAAAATACTTGGTTTGGGTAATACTTTAAGTAAATATTTGATAAGGTGTTTCGACAGATTGTCAAAAATTTTTCTGTGGTGACTGCTTTGTGAGTATACCATAACCTACTCCAAGGTTTAAAAAAACTGCTCGTAATACAATGACTTGCAAAAAGCGAGTGACTATTCTGACATTGTGTTATAACTGAAGCAATCAATATGTGTTCGCTAAACGAACATTGTCATCTGATTAACACTACAGTGCAAACCTACTATAAATGGTTATACAAATGAATAAAATCGTTTGACAGCAAACTAACTATAAAGAGATACGAAACTCACTATGATTATCAATTATAGTAATATTTTGTTCCGGAACTACTCCAGAATAATAACAATATTTTGTTATTTGCCATAATACGTTATTATAGTATTATATTATCTGTGGTTATACGTAAAGAGGTCTTAAAACTAGTTCATGTTTCAAATATTTAGTCAAGAAATTAGACTTGCTATGATAATTTATGTCAATATTAAGTATAAATAATATTATGTATAATGAATACATGAGCATCGGTGGCGCAGCGGTCTCAGCCTCGCCTTTGAAATATAAGGTTGCAGGTTCGATTCCCAATCGTGCCTACACATCTTTGTGTGATTTGTTTCATCGTCGCTGCTCAGTATCGGTGAAGGAAAACATGGTGAGGAAACCGGCATGTCTAAGAATGAATCATTCGAGGACATGTGACATCCACCAACCCGCACTTGGACAGCGTTTGTGATTAAGGCCTAAAATCTCTCAACTCGTTAGATAGTTGAGAGTAGACCCGTGCCCAGCAGTGGGACACTAAAAAGGGATGAAGTGGTTGATTTGTACAAAAATGTATCAGCATTCATCTGTCCATTATAACTTTTACATTTATAATAATGTAGTAGAGTGGGATTCGCAGTCTATATATAGATACTAAAGTTCTCCGGGATTAAATTAGCTACTAAAATCTTTCTAAATTTATTTAAAGGAGACGTTCAAAAAATGTATAGAGCCTGGGATTAAAATAATTGTAAATTTGAACAGCAATCTGAGTTACATAGGTTAATAGAGCATAATTAATTAATTTTTTTGGTGTATTTAAAATAATTTTACACCCCCCCCGTTTTTTAAAAAATTGAAATTGAAAATAAGAATCCTTAATGCAATATTATAATTATTGCAATTGGCACCCCATGGTCAAATGACAATTGAGCAACCAAAAAAATCAAAATTATTTCGACGCTGTCAATCAAACTGATCAATGACAATGACATCATGACGTTTCCCGTAATTATATTTTTTTCCACGCGTTTTGTTATTACACTAATAAGATAACAAATATTTTTCGTCATAATTACATTAAGCTGCAGCTAGAATAATATTACAAGAGAAAAGTACTGTAACAGAATGCAATTATTGACGTGATCGCAATATTTATACTGCTTAGGAAACGGATAATTAAAGGTAATGTGCGTTTTGTTTTTCTTTTACATTTTTTTGATTTTTACAAAAATGGTTGCTCCTAAAATTCGTGTTTAGTTAAATTCTAACAGCTTATTAAATAAGCTTTCCAATGAGGTATATCACATTGGTGTTCAAAATTCTAGCCCACTTTTGACCTCTCCTTTCTATTCACCGGAATTGAGCAGCGGTGATGAAACGATTCACACAAAGATGGAGCACGACTGGGATTCGAACTCGCGACTTTATATTTTTAAAGCGAGGCTCGTACCGCTGCGCCACCGCTGCTAGACTGCTAGGCTGTAAAGTTAATAGGTACTAAACCCAAAAAACACCTAAGTATTTATTCTAAAGTTAATTGTTACGTTGCATTGTTATCTCGTGAGTGAATCGACCGTTAACTCATCCAGCACAAGGATTGCAATAATTGTTAACACATTGAATTTAAGATGAAATAAACGGTTTCATTTTAGACACGAAAGAATCAATATGCAGTTATAATTCTGTATGTAATTAGTTCATTAACATACTTGATTTCTTTACCCCTTTTAACTTGTATCTATATAGCTAAGACTCTATCTTTTATGGGGCAGTGTCTTAGAAAATTTTACACGGTAAGTTGTTGTTGTTGCGAGCGTTCCCCTCTGGCAAAGTACATGAACAGTTTGTACGGATAAACTGTTTATGTCTTGTGTTTATGTGTAGCTTTTATTTACATGTATAATGTACGGTGGTTACCTCGCCTCCCCCTCCCCCGAACAAGTTACCGTTCTCGAGATTCGCGCTTAGCAAAAAATTTAGTGTTTTGCTTTTAATAAAGTAAGGAGATGCAGAGAGGGTGAGTCGAAATTGTCGCTCCTTTAAGGTTTCTAACCATATGGGGGCTCATTCCACAGCCAGCTTCTCACCGATAATCATTCGCATTCACGAGTGAATCAGTATACTACGCTGTCGCGTTCCATCGTAGTAACATCGTGCAAGTTGTAGTAAAGCGCCAGCTTATCGCAGAATAAAAAAATAGGATTTTAAAATGCTTTTGGGATACTTTTTAGATGCTCCTGGCCATGAAATGAGGTTCGTGAACAGCACGTAATAAATCTTTCGAGTGTTCTTTTATAGGCCATCGTGACACCATGTTACGCGTAGTAATAATCAGGCAGAAAAATCTACCTACTCGATAATTAACGTGAAATTCACTTCAGTCTATGCTTCCCAATTTAACAAGCGTGAGATTCGTTTGTTGTGTTGTTATTTAGTTATGATTACCGAAATAGGTTACGAAATAATTGAATAATGACCGTTAAAACTTTAACCTTGCAGCAAAGTTTTGAAATATACTATCTGTTGCTAAATAAATAAATCCTAGCTTGCGCTCGTGACTTCGCCCGTGTGGTGTTAGGATAATAATTCTTTTTGCAACTTAAACACAAAACCGACTTCAAATGTTACCTACAAAATTATGCTTTTAGGATAATTTCGTCGGACCGGTAGCGTGGTCGGTAAGATACTTGCTTTTCACGCCGCACGTCGTTGATTCGATTCCCACCCGAGACAAAATGATTAACATTTGTGTATAAATTAATGATGAAGTGTTTGTGTCGAGTCTGGGTGTAAATATCTATTATAAGTATATATTTACTAAAGAATAGAAAAGAAAAGTATTAAATGTATAGTATATACCAGTTATCTGGTCTCCATAGTACAAGCTCTGCTTAGTTCAGATGACCATGTGTGTTAATGTTCCTCTATATTATTAATTGCTCATATAATTTTGGCAGGTCACAGGCTCCACCCGTGTCGTCGCCGCGTCGCGCCGGTCGTTCGGGTAATGCGAAAGCGATACCGCGGCCGGCAAGTGGGTTGGTAGAGGAACACCGGGGGGTTTTGGTGAGTAAACTTCTTCGGAGTCTCACATACCCACTGTGTCACGCCCTGATGCAGTGGAACCTAAAAAAAGGTTTCCCCTCGAAAAAAAAAAGTTGCAAGCGCCTATCGTAAACAATGACTCTTCTTTGGACATAGATCAAAAACTATTAGTCAGATCTTAATCGAATTGAAATGGGATTACACGAGACACAGCAGCTTTGAAACAAAATAACATAGAACAGGTTGGTTCAGGTTTATTATATATATTACCAGCAAACATAAAATACCTAGCTACAGTCGAATTGTACACACGGCTTCACATCAAGCTACGAGTTTTCAATATAAACTGATCTCTCATTGCACAAAAGTCCTATACAATGCGAGATCAGCTTAAAATGGTTTCGTATAACTTGATGTGTTGTCGTAGAGTAAAGTAGACTATTTATTAATAATAGTAATATCGTGTTATGAAAACAACAGAACCAATGATAATATACTAGGCTTATTATTTAAACTACCTACTTTTTTAGTAACAATTAATACTTCAAAATATAGGCCGACCGTTTAACTCGCGTATCGCCATCTGAGGTGCAAAGCCATAAAACATTAATTAAATCTCATAAAGAACTATTTAACCACAGATAAAAAAGACTATTCGTCACTAATATCCATATCGCTTGAATCATCATCACTGTCTGTGCGAGTACACGAGTTAAACGGTCGGCCTATAGATATTTACACCCAAACTCAAGACATGTTAAATCACACAAATGGTTGTCATAAGTGGTAATCGAACCCATGACATGCGACGTCAAAATCCTACTCATTATCCAGATTAAAATCTATATAAATGTCAATTTTCATTTTGTTACGTGTAGCAATTTTTGCGAGGTAGAGTACATATCAACCACAAACTTTTCATTTATAATAATATTATTAAAAAAGAAATAATAATTCAGATTCTACATAATTTATGATTAGTAAGATAAATGTACAAATAAGATTCTACAAATTGTGTGTAGATAGTGCGTGTACCGAATTTTAATTAGATAGATACAGCTTGAGATTTTGTAGTGAAAGTTTATTCACATTCTCGAATATAACGGTGGTTTGGCGCAAAAAAAGTTGATTTCATATAAATACTTTACTTTGTCTGCCTCGCTGGTATACTAGTACGTGGTCTAGTGTGCTCGCAAACTGCACGGTCTCCCCTTCGAATCTCGGGTTGAAGAAGAAATACTTTTCTTATAATTTATAAAAAACCATAGATCGAAATTAGAAAGTGTTGGATTGGATTGGTTTTAAAGTATTTTTTCCGAAACTACCAAAAAATTGTATTAATAAATTTTTTTTATATGCTAAACTAACCATTTTCGACTAGTAGAGTACATAAGTAAACTAGAGAGGAAGTATTCATTCTGCCTCTATTTTATTTAATAAGTTTAAATAAATTGTTAACAAACCTATTTGCTTAAATTTTGAAAAAAGAACTCCGCGTAATACAAACATGGCCACTGACAATCTTCAATTAAATGGGTAGGTACAGCTATAAATTGCTTCAAATAAAAAAAATTACTTACACTCCAACAACTCCAGGAAGTTCTCCAAAAAAATCCTTGCGCACTTCCGATTTGTATTTCACCAAACACGGCATAGCTGGTCTAAAGGGTGTAGGACCTTCCCTCCTATACATTCTCTCGATTTCATCCGCATCATAAACAAACAATAAATCTGGACGACCAATCAACCCCCCTAGCCGCACGATCCTTCCATATTTATCCAAAAAATACTTCGTCACTTTAGCAAACTCCGAAATATCAAATTGTCCAATTATAGGAACCATTCGCCACGTATTCCCTAATAATGGTATCGGTTTAGGTCCCGGGACCTCGGAATAAGGTTTCGCATTTGCGAAATTTTCTTCCGTTAATTCCGCTGTGGGTGCAATTTGGGATTGTTGTCGTTTTGAGAATGGACAGCCAGCAGAGGAAGCTGATGTTGATGTTTTTCTGACATTTTTAACTAACGGTTGCGTGTACGCTGCGAGCGTGCGGAGAGAACGACCCATGGCGGTTAAGACCGTAGCGACGACTGCGCGCGCGCCGGTCTAAATCACAGGATCCCGTTGTGAATCAAGTCAGGCGACGACGACGACGTTTTTGCGTTCATGGACACGCACGGTGCAGGGAAAAAAGTAGTTTTAACCGTAAAATAGTATTGTGCTTTTAATAATTACAAAAGAGACACCAATCTGACTTGAACGCTTTTTAGTGTCACACTATGCACGGGTCTTCTCTCCACTATGTACGAAATAAGAGGGTTTAGGCCTTAATTCAAACACGCTATCCAAGTGCGGGTTGGTTGATGTCACATGCCGGTTTCCTCACGATGTTATCCTTCACCGATATTAAGCAGTGATGATGAAACAATTAACACAACGTGTGAGCACAGCCACGGATCGAGCTCGCGATCTTATATTATATTTCAAAGGCGAGGCCGGTACTATGTAACGATTTTGATTAAAAGTAGCTTAAGTAGGTATGTATTATTTCCAAACTACCATTAAATTTAAATTTTCTCATTGCCAAAATTTATCTGTACCTATCCATCCCGTAACTTTTGTGTGAAAAAATAAAACATATACAAACTTGTATTATAATAAATTTAAACATATCTACAGACTCCTAGCTCCCACTACTCCCACTAATTGCTAAAATCAAAACATGTAGCGTATGTATTATTTGGGTTATTCCAGACCGGAATAAGGCCTATTTGTCTAGGTTGTTGGGGGCTGAGTCACCTTCGTCCGTGGGTGTCCACCTTTAATTGAATCCCTTCACGTGGTCCCCGGGTGGTGAAAATCAGGTGACAATCAACTGCTGGTAAGCTTTGACCGTGGTTAATGACCACCCACCAGACAAAACCGCACCGCTAAACGGCCTTGCCGTGTTCCGGTGCGATGTCAGGTGACACCATGCAGAGAGGGTGGGTCGGAATTGTTGCTACTTTAAGGTTTCTAACCTATGGAGGTTTATTCCACTGCCACCTTCTCACCGATAATCATTTGAATACTAGGCTGCCGCGTTCCATCGTAGACTATACCTTGTTTTTCCTTAGGATGCATATTATAACAACAAATATGGCCGCCTCGTAACCAGAGACTATATTTTTAGGGTAGGGCCACCATGATTGAATACATTGAATGATTTGTTAAAAGAGTGACTGAATAGATTTCTAATCATTCATTATTCGGAACCAAGAAGCTTTACATTTAATAAAACACTGGAATACAATAATGCAGTCGTATCTCAAATAAATTGTTGAAAACAGGAAATATTATAAATGTTTAAAAAAATTGGTTGCCTGTAAATTCGGTATACGGGCGAAAGTTTTACGTGACAACGACTTTGAGTGGTAAAATAATTTTAATGTGAATATTCATTCGTATAGTAGGAAGAAGGATGAAACATAGTTGAGTGGGAGAGAGACGCAAAGCATTCGGCGGGCCTCTCTCTCGTTCGGTGACTCATCGTAACGTTACCGAGCGTTACACTTTTTCATAAGTGCCTCCCAGCCGCAACCTAATTTAAGACGTTGTCACGTCAAAAATATGAAAATATTAAAAAAAAAAAAACGTTTCAACGACTTCTTTGATATTTTTCTCTTTTTCTGGCCAGTCACCAAAATTAAGATGAGGGGTCAAACAAGCTATTTTGTTAATTTTTTATTAATCAATAATCTGATAGTGAATCTGAGTAGGTTAATGCGGATGCGGGATGAACTCTGTGTTAGTTAGGGAGGGAGGAGTCATGCGGTTATAAAAAATGAAAACGCAAGCGCATTGAAGTTATTTGTTGCCGCAGAAGTATCGTCTGCGGGCCGCACTTTGACGACCGCTACTCTAGATGAATACCGATAAATTGACTACAACCTTACCATGTATTAAACTGTTAAGGACAAGATCTTTTAAAATAGGCAGAGCTGTTTTTTTTTAAACTTCCGAGTAACTTTTAAATCTAGGCACATAGATACATAAATTATCCATTTTGGTGTAAACGTTCTCAAGTAATGACGTGACCAAGGGAAGCACAGATTGATTTTATTTAAATTATCGTTTAGAACATTTGAATGAGTGACGATACAATACAACTAATTATATTTATTATGCACTCAATTTCACACAGCATCAGTTACATGGTTAAAAAACAAAATTTTCATATTTAAAGAAGACAGTAATGAAATAATTTAGGACAATACTTTACATTAAAGTACGATCTAAACATCACATTTTCATTTGACTGGATATCATTCACTCAGTTCTTCCTAAATCTATGGTTATCGAATCCATAAAAATCTATGTCCACACTCTAATTTAAAAAGTATAAAAATGTCAAACAGCCCGTGTCCTTGCATAACCTGTGGTCATGAATTTTGGAATGTGTTTCGAATTTTATCAATAATTCGTATTTAACTGGTTGATTTAAAACATTTTTCAGTTAATTTCATAGTTAAAGTGTTTACTCAACGGATTAAGACATTTATAAGTCGATACATAGTGTGGTTCATTGATAAAATCGTGATATTCTAAAGTGACACGAAAACTGAAGCTTTGTTTACCTTTTTGGCACGGTAAGGAAAAACAAAGAATACATCATTGCCATCAGGCAAGTTGTAGTCAAGCGCCAGCCTATCGCAGAATAAAAAAAACGTACTCATCTAATTCCGTCAAGTAGTTTTTACGTGAAGAGTTACAAACTTATGCAAATTAGTAAGAAAAAAGTGAGAATAGCTCAAATGACTGAGAAATCAACCGTCGAGGATTTCAAAGACCTGTAGCTCAATTATACTGTAAAAGACCAATGCCGCGATGGACTGATAAATATTTCCCTTAGTTCCCGTATTTGGTAAGTTCATGTTATGAACGCAACAAGTATTACACACTTAACTAACATGGGAAAATTGTAAACGCATTTTTACATTTAAAACTTTTGTCAATCTGTCAATTAGGCAGTATGGTCTGAGAGACTTTAGCCTCTCCACAAGGGATAATTAAAAAAAAATCAATCTGTTAATATGTCAACAGACATAATAATGCTGTCACTGTCATAATTTATTATCAATGTCAAATCAAAACAAAAATAAAACCCAAATCAAAACAAAAGAAATAAAAAGTAGATGTAAATAACAGATAAGAACTAATACAAAATTATTACCACAAATGCCACAATGATATCAGAATTCGCTAAAGAAAAAGTGTTTTGGACGAAGAAAATGAACTTGAAGTTAGTAAAATTCATCGAGAAAAAGCCAAATATTTGGAACCCAAAACATCCTAAATACACTTCAATAGCATACAGAGACCGGACGTACGCTAAATTCGCTTCTAAATACGGCGACGAGTTCACTGGACAAGCTGTTAAAGATCGTTGGACTAATATCAGATCTACTTTTGCTAATTATTTAAGAAAATTAAAAGCAAGTCGAACCCAAGGAAATGAACAGGTACCAGCAGTTAAATTCAAAGAGAATGCAATACCTAGTTTTGTTATAAATGTCTAATATGAAAGCTTTATTTTAATTGAAGCATGGTAGTTTAGCACTGAATGGTTTACAAAAATGGTAACGGTACAGCATAGAAATATTTATTTTTTCGAAAAAACTAAATAAAAAAAAATACGAAATCCCCGACACATATTTTGATGATATCTAACCAAGAACTCAGCAACACAGCACTCAAATAATTAGTCAATCTGTATAAGTGCTATGACACCACTTACTTGTACACGGATTCACATAAAATTTATAACTCAGCTTTTTTAGGGGTCGAAAAGTCTTCTCGTTTGGACTAACCTATCTTCTCAGGAATCTAATTTAGAGCCTTTTTTTAGGTTTATAAAATAAACTGGCACTTGTGGGAACCATGCAAGTTTTTGCTGAGAGTGAATAGAAAAGGGATACACAAAACTAACCACTATAAAGATGATATAAAAGTAAGTATAAGATATTAAAATTTAGTTTCATTACTAAATGGTCCATCCTAGCTTTGTTATGACACACACTTAAAATAGACTGCAGGGTGATTTTTGGTGTATGAAGATCATACAGCCAAAATTAACCCGCCACAATTTCTGTATAACTACCTTTTATTAGTTACAGATTGATAAATCTGAAGTAAAAGAAGAAAATATTGTAAGTAGCGAAGAGGAGCTTTCAGATCAGGAATATTTAGAAGTGGACCTATCATGTCAAAATGTTGCAAATGGAATTTTAAGTGTTTTCAGAGGGGTACAGAATGATGTCTTCGGGATAGATGATACAAAATATTCAGATGTAGGCCAGAAAATCACTGAATGTTTGTCTCAAATGAGCTCATATGAAGCTACAAAAATGTCACACAAAATATCAGATATTTTGTTTATGTACCACAAAGATAATCCATTAAATCCTAATAATCTGAAGCTAGAGAAAATTGAAAAATGTTGTTGACAATAGGAAATTAAAATTAATGTGATTAAAAATAAAATTGAACTGCAATACTATGATTATATTGGTCATTGTAATTTTGAAACAGGTTCATTAAGTATGTAACAATAACAATATTTATTGTTACATACTAATATCAATGAAGAAGCAGCATGAAGAAAGGTCTTTCTGGTTCTTGATCCAATTCCAACATGAACCAGTCAGTCAAAACGGAAAACCACAGACGTATTAGAAGTGTTAAGCATGTCAAAATGTATTTTTTTTTACCAAATATGATCATGATGTCACTGTCATCTGTCAACTTGTCATAACATAACCTATAAGAATTGAGCAGTAAAACAGCTGTTATTCAGCGTTCGGAACCGTACGATAATTATCGTACACATACGATAATTTTGTGCCTACGTACGATGTACGATAGCATATTATTATCGTACGCCGATTGTACGATAATTTCTATCATGATGCAAAATTTGAGAATTTATATTATTTCACTCATGCGCTGATAGTCTAAATCGCAGTAGCATGATTTTATTTTGTCCAATTAAATCTTGGGAAAATACCGGGAAATACAAGTTCTCTATTCCTATTGGTTCTTACGATCCGCTCTGCTAAGTTTCACCACTGCCGATACTGTAAAGTAATTTTCTAGAGCAGCAAAATTTTGATTACACACTCGGAGTGATTGTTATCATTGGTAAGTAGGTATATTTATCAAATACATTTTTTCAGGGGGTGTATATTTTCTATAACTTACTAACCTATTAATTATTTTTTATCTGTGCAATGAAGAATGAGTAAGTCCTACATGCAAAGTAGATAGTACGAGCAGTCAACTCTGTACCACGTGTAAAACATTTGGGTTTCAGTGTTCTGTTGATTTGACAGCGGTGGTTTAAAAAAGAAAATTGGTTGTTTGTAAAGTAGGTTTACGATCGAGATGTTTACGTGATAACGTCTTATTGGTGATATAAGTTTTTGGGAAGTAAGGAATTAATGAAGTATGCCGCTAGAGTGAGAGAGACGGAAGATCGGTCCACTCACTCGAACGCTATGCCAGCCTCCGCTCGTGAGGATTCCGCGTGACAAGTTTCACGGAATGACTGGCAGCGCTCGAGATGAGACGGGAGATCGGTCCGTCTCTCTCTCGTTATACCTGCGATCGCGCTCGTGAGGTTTTGGTGTGACACAAGTTTCTGAACATGTCACCCGACTAAAACGATTTTAAAGACGTTATCACGTCAATAAAAAAAATAAAGTACTTGCATGCATATCAATATTACAATTTATATGATTTATTTATCTATAATAGACATTATCCAAAAAAATACGATAATTTCGATTATTTTCGATCCATGTACGATAATTTTACGCCCCTGGTACGATAGTCAGTCCACTTCAAGTTGCTAACGCTGCTGTTATTCTGTTCTGTGGATTGGTGTTTTTACAAGTTTGTGTATTTCCAAGTGATTTCCAATAAGATTTAATATTGTAAGCAACAATGAACATGCAAAATATTACTAGTATTACACCATCATTTGTTAAAACATTATGCTCAAAATGGGACGAATTACATGAAACTTCTAGTATTTTTCAGTACAAAATTAAAAAGTTGGAAGAAAGATATGTCGATAATAAATATTTACTTCAGGTTAGTCAGTATTAAATAGCAATTACCTACTGATAATTTTCACATTCAAAGTTTCAATTTTATTTAAATATTTTAAAAATAAAATCAAAGTATTAGTGGCCAGTAATATGAATTGATTAAACCATTTAAACCTCTTTTGCTAACATAAAAGCAGCCAGTATAAATTCAAAGGATGAAATCTCTTTTAATATTGAAATTTATTAGTGGCCATTTACTATTCAGTTTTTTTTTTTCATCCACATATTTTGGTACTTTATTTTAAATCCATTTGATTCACTGCGTTTTTATCTGAATGCTAATGAAGGTTTAAGTGTTAATGTGTAAATAGGTCTGTAAATTTCTATATAATTGCAAAACAGGTTAATATTATAATTATTAAAGTTAACTGAAATGGGGTTACACCTCACTGTGTGCAGTGTACTGCAGCTTTGTGTTGAGACCATGCAGTTTCATTTAATAATCAAAATACAGCCAGCCACATCTGATAATTTTGGTCAACTGATAGTGTATTGTCTTATATTTACATGAATATCACACATTGAAATAAAACTACTTTTTAACAGATTTTATCATGGTTTATTTTAGATTTTAGATCCTCATATTTCGAAGTCTTCACCCGTGAACATAAAGTCTGAAAAGACTGAAATGTTGGGATCTAAAATCTAAAATAAACCACAATAAAATCCGCTAAAAAGTAGTTTTATTTAAACCGTTAGTGTGTGCTCACTCGTAGTTTTATATTCTACTCAAAGCAAGTGTTATTAAATAAAGAGATACCATAAAAAATGGAAATAGGAGATTTATAGAGATTAGATTGTCCATTCTGTATTTCCATTTTGGCATTAAATTACTTTTAGCAATGATTTTGACGTGACAACGTCTTATAAATTGGTTTGCCGGGTGACACTTCAAAAAACTGCGTTACGCTCCGCTCACGTTATGCGCCCACAATGAGAACGAGTGAGAGGCACGCATCCCTTCCACTCGGGCATGGTTAGCCCACCTAAGAGCGAGAGAGACAGACATAAAAAGTGAAAGGCACACGTCCCTGCCACTCGAGCACAGTTAGCCCGCCTAAGAGCGAGATTCTTTGTATAAATTAATGTTTTAAATATAATTCTTTGTATAAATAAATGTTTTAAATTGTTACTATTATTTCATCCTTCTTCCTACTATACAAATGAATATTCACATTAAAATTATTTTACCACTCAAAGTCGTTGTCACGTAAAACTTTCGCCTGTATACCGACTTTACAGGCAACCAATTTTTTTATTTATTTTAATCAATTGTAATTCTTGTTATTACAGTTAAATCCTGATAGACAAATTAAACGGAGAGCTCCAGAAGTGATGAATGATATTTGCCAGCCATTTGACAAAAACAAATTCAATTTCAACAAAGTTTCATCTGAAGAAATATTGTTTTCTATTACAACTGGCAATGGTACTTATCTTTTTGATTCCATATACATAAATTACCTATTCATACATTAATTATTATGAGATTTGCAGAAAATTTTTCTGATTTTTCTGCAAATCTCAGATGATTTAGACGGCTGCCATTTTTACGGTGGCGTGGTCGGTAAGATACTTGCTTTTCACGCCGCAGGTCGTGGGTTCGATTCCCACCCGAGACAAACATTAATGATGAACATTTGTGTTTGTATCGAGTCTGGGTGTAAATATCTATTATATGTATATATTTACAAAAGAAAAGTATTATATGTATAGTATATACCAGTTATCTGGTTTCCATAACACAAGCTCTGCTTAGCTTGGGACCAGATGACCGTGTGTGTTAATGTCCCAAAAATATTTATTTATTTATATCCATCCCAGTCTAGGTTTTTGAATATTGAATGCAGGACCAAGTACCAGTCACAACTTTAACACTTTATGCAGTGCTGGTTGGTAGTGGATTCTTGATTATAGTTTGACTCGAGGATCCTCTCCTTTAGCTAGAGATAAATAGTCTCTAGTCGTCAGGATTGAGATTACAAATTCCGTGGAGAACCAAAAAGATGATTGTGATTTTTTTTTATACTAAAATAGGCTTGCGCTTGACCACAACTTGCCTGATGTGGAGCAATGATGCAGTCTACGATGGAACGCGCTTACCCAGTAAATACCGATTCACTCCTGACTTGAAGACCAGATTATAGCTATCGGGAAACACAGCAGAAAATTCCACAATTTGACAGTTCGCACAATGAAAGTCGAATCAAAGCGCTTTGTGTGTACCTGTTGAATTTCCACCATATAACGGTGGCGCATAACCGTACCTCTACTTTTCCGATGGAAGAACGGGGATAGGGGAATAAGATTGTGTAATTCCAACGCACACTCTCCGAAGTGTATCCTACTCGTATATATTGCGAGATCGGCTTATAATGGTTTTGTATATCTTGATGTGTTGTGTGTACTAGTGTTATGTCCTCCGTACCTAAACCTTAGTCGTGCGCATTGTTGTCATTGTCTGGTAGTAGCAGCGTAATGTTTCGTGACTGCTAAGACGGAGGTCGTGGGTTCGATTTCCATCCAACGGAAATTTTTGTGTGATGAGCATTTTGTGGGACATTAACACACACGGTCATCTGATCCCAAACTAAGCAGAGCTTGTACTATGGAAACCAGATAACTGGTAATATACTACATATAATACTTTTCTTTTGTAAATATATACTTATTTAAAGATAATTACACCCAGACACAAGACAAACAGACATATTTAAACAAATGTTTGTATCGGATGGGAATCGAACCCACGACCTGCGGCGTGAAAAGCAAGTATCTAACCGACCACGCCATTTATCTATAATATGTAATATGTATGTACCATTTAAAAAAAATGTATTTATGTAGTTTATCAGTTCCGATAATTACTTAATTTGGGAGTAGATGGCGCTGTGGGTATATGTGTGTGAAAATCTCATTACCTATTACTAATTTATACACAGCATATTATTATATCAAATTGTTGAGTTTCTTATCACAAGTGCGTCATTTTATGAGTCACGAAACAGATTGTTATGGTCAAGTGATAACACACAATTATCTATATGATACAGATGGTATTGTGTAAATAGGAAGTAAGAGTTACTTCAAAGCACAGGTCAAAGTTGAAGACCTATAAGCTATATCTAAAGCAAAACATAATTAGTACATTTTAACAAAAATTAAATACTTAAGTTAATTAAAAAAGAAAAACATTTTTGCCTGATTGCAAACAAAGAGTTCTTCTAGCTATGGGGCCGTCCATTAATCACGTGAAGCTTGAGGGAGTGGGGGGGGGTTGACAAAAATCACTAAATGTCACAAGGGGGGGGAGGTATAGTAAGATATCACGTGTATTTATTTTTTCGAACGCGCGAAACAACCTGCAACCTTTCTGTCTACACATTTTCATTATGGTCCTTAATTTCAGAATAAAATAAGATTATACTTTATACCTGTATCTATTTATAATAATATTCTAAAAAAATTAAGATTTTTGTAGATACTAAAATTACACGTCATGTTGGGTAGGGGGTGGGGGGTCTTAAACCTCACCATGTATCAAGGGGAAGGGGGGGTTAAAATGTTTGAAAAGAGATCACGTGATTAATGGACAGCCCCTATCTTGTGTGTTTATGATGAATCTATTTATTACTCACTTCTTAACTTCCCACTTCCTAACTTCCCACTTCCTAACTTCCCACTTCCTAACTTCCCACTTCCTAACTTCCCACTTCCTAACTTCCCACTTCCTAACTTTCACTTGTATTTTCTTAGATTTACGCGAATGTCACACTTCTTTTTTTAAATATTTAAAAATATTTTAAATTGTTTACTGTTGTATCTTCTAGACTCAAACCTCAACATAGTCTTAGTTAATATAAGTCCTATATCAAGATACCATTCGTTACTATGTCCAGCTGTGGACAAGTGCCTCCCTCAAGTTATGACGTTAGAAAGCTTAGAACTGGCTGTGTCTATTTTATTCCAAGCTGAAGACCGGTGAGTGTAGGCAAGTACCTAACAATTTATTTTTACAAAGACAGAAATTGGTATCTAAGATGCACTTAAGTGGAGATAGTTTTCTGTCATTTTTTCTTCTGACATCTCTAATAGACAAATGTCGAAAAAATGGCAGATGTCATTCAAAAAGAAATCGCCATTTTTGTTTGAAAAATGTTCAAAGAGCGAGTATTGAGGCCCAGGACCCCGATTCTCACGCATAAGACATTTGTGACGGGCCGGTAGCGTGGTCGGTAAGATACTTGCTTTTCACACCGCAAGTCGTGGGTTCGATTCCCACCCGAGACAAACATTAGTGATGAACATTTGTATTTGTGTCGAGTCTGGGTGTAAATATCTATTATAAGTATAAATTTACAAAAGAAAAGTATTATATGTATAGTATATACCAGTTATCTGGTTTCCACAACACAAGCTCTGCTTAGCTTGGGACCAGATGACCGTGTGTGTTAATGTCCCAGAATATTTATCACAAACTCGACAAATGTCAAAAAAATTGCGAATGTCAATTGGAAACTAATTTTCATGTTCCCAGAATGTTACGTTAGAGATAAGTCTCTAGGCGTTTGAACTGCACAACAAAACATGATACAAGCATAGTCTTATCTCTTTCTACTCATCTCTAAACGGTAGAGATAGATAGTGCTTACAACATGTTTTGTTGAGCAGTGGAAACTAGGAGTACCATTCAACGCATGACTTACAACGAGTAGTTTAAAGCAATTATGTCGATTTGAGTAGCTTTCGATCGACATTCGCTATTTCTTTCGACATATGGAGTCCGAGATAAATGTCTAGGCAATGGTCCAGGGCCCTGATACTCGCGTTTTAGACATTTATTTCTAATAGACATTTGTCGAACAAAAATGGCGATTTAATTTGTTTTTTTAAAAGCGCGCAAATGTCTTAAAAATTGCGGATGTCATTAAAAAACAAAAGAAGTATGTAATGTTAGTATGTAGGTATATGTATGTATTTAAAGTTTTTTTTTTTGTTGTGCACTTCTACCCTTTCCACATGTTTTCTCTTCTAGAGGTTTGCTGGTAGAAAATTCATAATTGAATTAAGCTCGCCTGTGTACATTGTTGTTTCCTATTTATAATTGTATATGTAAGTGTTTTGTGTACAATAAAGAATAAGAATAAGAAATCGCCATTTTTGTGCTACAAATGTATATAAGAGATAAATGTCTATAGGACATAGTATATCGTTTTAATATTTTTTTTCGACATTTGTCTACTAGAGATAAATATCTAAAGCCCGAAAATAGTGGCCCAAGGTGCCAACCGAGCCTAAAAAGTGAACAAACAATTTGTTTCAGGGATTTAAGGATTGGTTTCAACAGTATGTGTGCGTATGCGTCTGTCAACCACTTGCATTATCACCTCTTTGTTGAAAAACATAATTTGTACGTAGAAAACGTGGTAAGTTACTATACTCAAATAGATTTTTACTGTGGAATAGGCTTGCGCTTGACCACAACTTGCCTGATGTTAAGCAATGATGATGTTTACGATGAAACGCGCATATCCAGCATACCGATTCACATAATTACGAGTAATTATCGCTGAGAAGGTGGAAATAGAATAAGGTAGTAATGTTGTATGGAAATTCTGACGGAACGTCTCATTATGGTGTCACCAGAGAAGGTGACAGGCTGCTTGGCGGTGCGGCTTTGTCTGGTGAGTGGTCATTAACCACGACCGCGCGTCCCAAGCCTACCACAAGTTTATTGTGACCTGATTTGCATCACCCGGGGACTATGTAGGGATCAAATCAGATTAAAGGTATTGTGATCTGATTTGCATCACCCGGGGGCTATGTAGGGATCAGATCAGATTAAAGGTACACTCCCACGGACGAAAGTGACTGAGCCTCTTAAAAAGTGTGCTGATTTATTTAATAATAATATATAATAATAGTGGGACATTAACACACACGGTCATCTGATGCCAAACTAAGCAGAGCTTGTACTATGGGAACCAGATAACTGGTAATATACATACTACATATACCTAATACTTTTCTTTTGTAAATACATACTTAGATATAGAAAATTGCACCCACACACAAGACAAACAGACATAATATGTAGACAATTATACATACATACACAAATGTGTGGACAGAACTGGGAATCGAACCAGCGATCTTATATTTCAATGGCGAGGCTTATACCGCTGCGCCACCGCTGCGGCAAAAGCGATAAAGCTACTAAAATATTGCTAATAGATGGCGCTGTGTGTATGTTTGAAAAATATTATTAATTTATTGATATTTTATAATTATTTTCAGAATTGGCAACACATAAAGGGATCATTATACCGTTTAGATAGCGAATATCCGGTACCAGCATTTTGCTTTGAAATTGAAAAACATTCTTTAGTACAGTCATGTGCAAAAATTCATGAAGTACTACAATATTTTTTACACAATTCTATTGGCCATAACATTCTTATAACAAGTAGACAGAGGCCTAATAGTGCAGCAGGAGTTGTGAATTTAATACTTTGGCCCAGAAGAAATACTTCAGGAGCTAAACAGATGGTTGCTTTTAATATAGCTGTTTTGGAGCTCAGTGGATGGTTTCCAATTTATGGTGAGAAGTGTAATTATTACACGACTGTATAGGATAGGTTAAGGACTGAGAGTCTAAGATCGCTAGACCTACATAGTATCATCATTCCCCTTGCCTATTTCCCATTTCTATTGGGGTCGGCTCCCAGTCTAACCTGATGCGGCTAGCTACCAGAATTATACGAGCGACTGCCATCAGACCTCGAAACCCGTAGGGAACCAGTAACCGAGATGGTTAAACCAGGTGTCAGATTATATTGGCTTCTGACTATATGTAACGATTGTCAAAGATGTGTTAAGTGACAACCGGTACCGACGGCTTAACGTGCTCTCCGAGGCACGGAGGGTAGTCCCTCAACCAACCAGACACCGAAACAAATTTTTATTGTTATACAAATATTGTCCGGGGCGGGAATCGAACCCGCGACCTCCCCGGAACAGTATAGCCCAATCGGATGGCTTACACCGCTCGACTACCGAGGTCGTCCTCTTATGTACCCTACAGCATGTAAGAAAGTTTCAAGGTTTGACTGGTCGGGTGGCGAGTGGTCAGTCAGCTGAAGGTCGTGGGTTCGATTTCCACCCAGGTGAAATCTTTGTCTGATGAGCTACCCTTACTGCATGGTGTTTCCAGATATCGCACCGGAACACGGCAAGGCCGCTTGGCGGTGTAGCTTTGTCTGGTGGGTTGTTTTAAGAAAAAATCTCATTCTGTTTTAGATGCTGAAGATTTTAAGACCTTACAAGCAGAAGACCTTGAAAAAGAATTAATAAAATGGAAAATAAACAATTTTGACCAACTTTGTGAACATATCAAATATATTTTTAACTAGATTCACTCGCGACTTTGTTTTCATTAATACTTATAATATTCTATGGTAAGAATCTATGAATTTGATACTAAGTTGTGCCCATTTTTTACTATTGCTCAATATAGGTGAAAGAAAATATGGTAAGGAAACCGGTATATCTCAGAACTAAACGTTCGAGGACATGTGACATCCACCAACATTCACTTGGTCAGCGTGTGTGGATTAAGGACTATATGATTATGAACATATTTTTAGCTAGATTTTAAGTTCTCATGTAAGTGAATTGTAATAATTTCTGTTATGGGAGTAATATCATAGCCCAACTCTCTCAACTCGTGAGGTAGTTGAGAGAAGACCTTTGGCAAATATCACTTCACCCTAATCTCTCGATAGCACAATCATGAATTCTACCAGTTAATTACAGATCGTTATGATTATGTTGGATTAAATCGTAACGTTCACCGAGCACGTTCTTGCATCTGCACTTCCCGACGACACAACGATCCAACACACAGTGTCAGCCATTCTAAGATGGCCGCTTCACCCGTGCTCGGTGTTCATTCGTTCGTTCATAATGACATTTTCGAACGACAGCTGACTTCAAAGACGGACGCGATGACAGTATAAAATGACAGCCGATGCATTGAGAAGTAGATGCGCCAACATACTTTTAAAACAACAGTGTTTAGTATATAACGGGTGGATGAATGTCCCCCATAACACTGGATCTTCCTAGCATCGGGAACATTATTCCTGTAGCTTGAAATTTGTTTTTAAAAGTCCTGTTTACGTCATCTTCTGTGCTTGTAATGGCAAACAAACATTATTATTATTTATTATTAGTTACAGCTCTAAGTTTGGAATTGTACTCGATGGAAGGCAATACCTAGGCGAGGCTCGCGATCAATTACATAACCGGTGAAAACTGGGTTATATTCACCTCTGCCTACCTTTAGATAATACAGGCGTGATCATATGCGTCAAGTGATACATAATTTATGTTTACTTAATTTCATTCAATAACATGACTAATTTAATTAATCACCATTTAAATTACGTTACGCGATGAACTAGCTACACCCTGCGTCTTCGACTGATGTAATCTACGATGGAACGCGCCAGCCTAGTATACCAATTCACTCGTGATTACGAATAATTATCGGTGAGAAAGTGACAGTGGAATTAGTCTCCATATGGTTAGAAACCATAAAGGAGCAACAATTCCGACCCACCCTCTCTGCATGGTGTCACCAGACATCGCACCGGAACACGGCAAGGCCGCTTGGTGGTACGGCTTTGTCTGTTGGATGGTCACCACCAATTGATTGTCACCTGATTTGGACCACCTTGGGACTACGTGTGGGGATTCAATTAAAGGTAACTCAGCCCCCAAAATAAGTAAGTTAGAAAAAATCATATCGGCTCTTTCAACCCCCCTACAGTACATTTTTAAGATGACCAACATTCCATTACCATGTTTGCCCATACAAACAAACAGACAGAATTACTCTCATATTTATTTATAAGTAACGTTTTGTTAAGTGTGTATACAAACTTATTAAATAACCACAAACAATATCGTTCATTAATGCGTCAATGTTTATATAATAATAGTGACTTGTGTGAATTGAGCTCAAATACAAAGGATCTCGTACGATTTTTTATTTGTTGATAAAACAATATAATGGAAACACACATTGTGTAAAATTTTATTTAGACTTGATTCTACCTATTACGCTTCGTGAGATGCAGTTTTTTGACGTGATAACGTCTTTAAAATCGTTTTAGTCGGGTGACATGTTCAGAAACTTATGTCACACCAAAACCTCACGAGCGCGATCGCAGGTATAACGAGAGAGAGACGGACCGATCTCCCGTCTCATCTCGAGCGCTGCCAGTCATTCCGTGAAACTTGTCACGCGGAATCCTCACGAGCGGAGGCTGGCATAGCGTTCGAGTGATTGGACCGATCTTCCGTCTCTCTCACTCTAGCGGCAACAATATTAATTCCTTACTTCCCAAAAACTTATATCACCAATAAGACGTTATCACGTAAACATCTCGATCGTAAACCTACTTTACAAACAACCAATTTTTTTTTTATCTAAAATAGGCTTGCGCTTGACCACAACTTGCCTGATGTGTAGCAATGATGCAGTCTACGATGGAACACGCTTTCCCAGTAAATACCGATTCACTCGTGACTTGAAGACCGGCAGATTATAGCTATCGGGAAACATAGATGCCGGCAGCGAATTCCACAATTTGGCAGTTTGCTGACAGACAGCCGAAGACAACGTACGCAATGTTAAAGAGAGGGTCTTTGGTACTCTTCGTGTACGGAACTCTAACGAGTGATTCATACCTCTTTGTTATCTCTTTACAAGTGATTACTGCACGCCTCCCCTTGACCCGAACTAAATTAAATTAGTCCGTTCAGTATTCATTTCAGTACAAACGCTAACGGACGTGAACATGAAATTGTCTATATTAATTCTCGCGGTAATATTGACTTACAATGTATGCGAATGTAAATCGTGGTTCTCAAATGCGTTATATGAGCGTGTTGCAAACAAAACATCGCAATTAACTAATTATGTAAAAGAAAAAGGACGGAGTCTCAAGAATTATTATGAAGAAAACGTGAAAAAAAGAATTACGTACTATTTTGAAACTAAGAAGAACGAAGAGTTAGGTGCGGTTGTGACAAATAATGAAATTCCAAAGCCCCCATCGATTAATAACTATAAAAACGTCGTTCATACAGCAGAAACTTCTAATAAAAAGGTAACACATACAATAGCTCCGAAGAAAATGAAATATAACTGTGCTGATAATGACCCTCGTGTTAAAATGACAGTGTTACAGCTGATTGGCAGTTATGGGTATAGATCTGAAGCACACACCGTAGTTACAGAAGACGGGTATATTTTACAACTCCACAGGATACCATGCTCAAAGAATTCGACATTTAAAGTGAGCCCACGAAAAACTGTGCTGTTACACCATGGTTTACTCGGCAGCTCGGCTGATTGGGTGTTGGCTGGGCCGCAAAAGAGTTTAGCCTTTATTCTAGCTGATGCTGGGTATGACGTTTGGCTGGCCAATGTAAGAGGGAACACATATTCAAGAGCTCATGTGTGTAAAAGTACGGATTCTGCTGAATTCTGGAATTTTACTTTTCATGAAGTAAGTCAATATGATCTGCCTGCTATAATTGATTATATCAAAGATTTGAAAGGTGGTTATGTGAAAATAAACTACATAGGCCACTCTATGGGTACTACAGTGCTATTTGCGTTGTTATCTACAAAAACGGAGTATAATCATATCCTCAACGCAGGCATCGCTTTAGCCCCTGTAGCTTATATGTCAGAAATCAAAAGTCCATTAAAAATTTTAGCAAAAGTCGGCAACGATTTAGAATATTTGCTCAGTCTTTTGGGTACCAATGAATTTCTACCACAAACTGCTGTATTAAGATGGTTATCTGAACATATGTGTACTATAAATAACTTTGAAAAAGCGATTTGTGAAAACTCTTTGTTTGTGATATGTGGGCACGATGCGAAAGAGTTTAACAGAACTTTACTGCCAATGATCTTGAGTCACGTGCCAGCTGGCGCTTCTACGAAGACCCTGATACACTACGCCCAAGAGATCAAAGCTGATGGGAGATTCCAGCTATTCGATTATGGACCTAAGGAAAATCCGTTTCACTACAATAATGTTACCCCTCCTGAATACCCAGTTGGTCATATAACTTTACCAATGGCGTTGTTTAGTGGTCAGAATGATTGGTTGTCAAGTGTTAATGATGCAAGGAGGTTATATACTACGATCAAAAATCCTCTGGTGCATTACATAGTGCCATTAGAAGAATTTAATCATATAGACTTCTTGTGGGCGATTCACGCACCAACTTTAGTGTACGACAAAGTGTTAGAAGTTTTAAACAGAGTAGATTTTAATAAAGATATCGAATTAGAGACGAATATTATAAATTTTCTCTGATACAAACCTAAATGTTTGAGATTTTTTCTCAGAGACGTTAAAAGTGATTTTCAAAACGAAGACATTTTTAGTTTAAATGATCATTGCAATCGATTTTACAGAGAATTGTTAAATTTTTAATAGTTTAAGTTTTGATTATTTATAAGTTTTAATGAATGTTATGAATAAAATTTTACCCACAGACTGGTCGAATGGTTTTTTATACGTAACTGACAGTAAACACTAGGACGCAGTTATTACCTAAGTTACTTAACTGCAACTCTTTTCTGTGTCCCACTGTTGAGCACGGGTCTTCTCTCAACTATCATACGAGTTGAGAGAGTTTATACCTTAATCCACACACGCTGGCCAATGCGGGTTGGTAGGTATCAAATGTTGTCGAATGATTAGTTCTTACGTTCTTAGACATGCCGATTTTCTCTCAATGTTTTCCTTCATCGATATTGTGCAGCGGCGATGTAACAATTCACACAAAATGTGTGGTAACGACCGGAAATCGAATCTGCGACCTTATATTTCTAAGGCGAGGCCCGTACCGCTGCGCCGCCGCTGCTATGTTTTACTCATATTTGGCGGACAAAATTAAATTCGTATAAAATAAAACGAAGGAATATTTTATAATTTAATAAAAACAAATAATACGTTTCAAACTATTGGATCGAAACCTAAACTCAAGCCCAAACTGTTTTAATTGAAGACCCGCGCCCAGCAATGGGATAAAATAAATAAATAAATATAATAAATATTCTGGGACATCAACACACACGGTCATCTGGTCCCAAGCTAAGCAGAGCTTGTGTTATGGAAACCAGATAACTGGTATATACTATACATATAATACTTTTTTTTGTAAATATATACTTATAATAGATATTTACACCCAGAATCTACACAAACACAAATGTTCATCACAAATGTTTGTCTCGGGTTGGAATCGAACCCACGACTTGCGGCGTGAAAAGCAAGTATCTTACCGACCACGCCACCGGCCCGTCGGATGCTAAAAGGGTTCACGTTTGTGATTGGATCGAATCCGCGATTTGAAAGTTGGTACCGCTGAGCCAAACTGTCTAAAAAATACCGCTAAACAGCATACATAAATGTTTAATTGTTTAGTTTTAAAATAGGTACTAGTCATAGGTAGTCATACTTACCTACTTAAGTAGAATGTTAAATGTTACTGCGCATTATCTATACTTATACATATTCCTTCCTTATTGTTATTGTAACAACTACTTATCCTCCCCGGCTTCATTCGCAGAGACAAAGTGCAACTAAAGAGTTTTAGAATCTTTGAAATTTAGCACAGAACTGGTACTATGCGTTTCAAATAAGAATAGGACTCGACTCGCGGCTAACTTCATACCAAAAACCAAGCAAAAGTAACGCCAGCACAAAATGTCAAACCACAGACATTAATATTATTTTGAAATGTATGGAAAACTGATTTATGCAAAAACTTTATTTAGGTATGTAGTTACAATGTGGCTACTTATGTAAATTTACGTGCTAAGATACCACAATCTTGTACACAAATTCTTTTACACGCATAAAAACACATTTTAACTTAAAGCACCGCATTTTGTCGTCGGAAGTTTATTTTTATTTAATTTTTATTTTATTTCATTATGATATGCCAACAGCACACATATTAAAAATTTATATCAAGGACTCTGCACTGATATGTATACAATTAACAGGCACATTCAATATCCATTTTAAGATCGCGTGCAAAAAAAAAAATCCATATTAAAATTTTACAAGTTTAGACATGGATATAAAACAAGGATGAAATTTCATAAAACATGCATAATGTAAAGCAAGTACTACAATAATAATTGTGAACAGCTAAGATTAACTATTATTTATTGAAATAGAATTGATGGTGGACAAAAACAAATGATACATTTACCTACTGACTTTTAATAGCTGGAGGTTTAGGTAAATTGATAAAATCACTGCCAGCATTATGAATACATTGAACAAATTTTGTTAATGAAGTTAATAAAATGTGTTCGTACCTAAATATTCTCTCCGAATGTCCAATTTTAGTCGAACGGCAGTAAGATATACGCATTTTTGTTTTATTTTCATCTGGATGTGATTGTTATATGGAAGAAATATTTTTGCTAACTGTACTAAAAAATGTGAAGTTGTTGCGCATTCCGGTCCAAGATGGCGGATTTCCAATCCTATACTCATTTCAAACGCATAGTAGGTATTGTGCGCGTTCCAGTGGCGAAGGGAAGTCTGAAAAAGGGAAGCCGGAGCAAAAAAGTTCTTACTTAGGAAAATAATATCTCTTCTACCGTCATCGATCGTACTTACACTTAATGCTATACTTATTTTGGTTGCTATATAAAAATTTTAGGCGTTACTTACTATCTATATTATGAAGTACGTGTGATATTGATTATTTCCTAAAAGGAAGCCGATGGGAATCAGCCTGTATGGACTATTTGGGATTGGCGCGTTCCTCTTTTCCGAGGTACATTAGTATATGAACAGTTTGTATGCATAAACTGTTCATGTTTGTGTGTAGCTTTTTTTTTAATTCTTGAATAGGCTGGCGCTTGACTCCAACTTACCTGATGTTAATCAATGATGTAGTCTACGATGGGACGCGTCAGCTCAATGTACCGATTCCCTCGTGATTACGAATGACTTTCGGTGAGAAGGTGGCAGTAAAATGAGGCTCCTTATGGTTGAAACCATAAAAGAGCAACAATTTCGACCCACCCTCTTAAATGGTGTCACCAGACATCGCACCGGAATACGGCAAGGCCGCTTGGCGGTGCGACTTTGTCTGATGGGTGGTCACTAACCACGACCTAAGCCTAGCACCAGTTAATTATTAGTTATTTTTGTTATTATTGTTTACATTAATGTATTAATTTTTAACTGTAATAACGACTTCTTCTGCGCTGTCAGAAAACAATCGGGCCCTCTAGGACTCGAACCATTCTATTGTGAGTCATCTACACGATTGCATTTGTCAAAGTTCATCGGGTAGGCATGCAGTATACTGCATATCTATTATAATGCATTAACTAACGTACCACTACCCAGTGACTCATTCAAATAATGATTGCGTACTACTAGAAATAAAAGAAAATATGCTCCGTACTTATTCATAGAAAACTAACGCGGTGTCCTGCGTGAGCGACGAATACGACGCGACACGACGCGACGTAATGCGACGCGATGCTACACGCGACAAATGTTCTACGTGATTTTGTTGGTCATTACTTCTCGAATCATGGAGAAGTACCGTACCATTTTGCTCGAGAGTTCATATTTAAAGTACAGACTTTTAAAAAAATATCGTAAAAAGCATAGAAAGAAAACAAATATAATATTTTTACAAAGAAACACATTTGGCGAGTTCCATCAATTATATCCAAAATTATGAGACGATTCTAAAATGTTTAAACAATATTGTGGAGTATTACCGTCTACTTTCGATTATATTATTGCTAATATTAAGTCTGAATTTCAATTAAAAACAACAAATTTTCAAAAACCTATTTTTATTGCACTACGTTGAAAACGAACTACGGTTCGTGGTGTCGCGTCTGATCGCCATCCAAACAAGTCCGCGTTACGTCGCGTGTCGCCGCAAACTGCCATATAGGCCGCAAGTAGTGTTTGCTGCGTTCGTCGCTCACGCAGGACACCGCGTAACGCATCCAAGTCTCGCTATAGTGGGATTTGCTTTAATTAATCATATGTACTTCAGCTAGCCTTTAGTGGAGTTGTTATAAGTTTTATGACTAATGGCGCTAGAATTAAAATCCAAGTATTCATGTCGCAGTGCACCACTGAGGCAGTCTGTATACATTTTATTAGCTTTTTCTGTCTCACTGCGGGGCAAAAGCCTCTCCCCCATAGCCTTCCAACTTTATCCACCTCACACGGGTCATTGGGACAAACGAACTCAGACCGTCGCTCCATCTTGCTCCAAAGTTTTCATGGTCTTTCTCGGAGACAACGACCCTCTTCTAGAATCCACTGTGTCGAGATACGAGCCCATCTATCCTGATGCATACGACAAATGTGACCAACCCAATCCTACTTATGTGTGTTGGTAGGTATACCTACTTATGTATGTATGTATGCATATTTTAAATCACATTAATTACAAAATCATTGGCCCCAACTAATTAAGTGTAAGTAGGTAGGTAAAGAATAAAAGGTTTTTGTTACTTACAACTTCTCAGTAGAGAGCCTGGGTGATGCAGTTCACATTGTATTTACTAGCCTCCGCTTGCGATTTCATCCGCCCAGAATTAGGACAAAAAGTAGCCTGTAAACTATTCCAGACTAAGTATAATCTATCTCTCAGCTAAATATCATCATATTCCGTCGAGTTGCTTTTTTTGTGAAAGAGTAACAAACAGCGGGATAACCATTAGGTAGTTCACCGTCGACTCTTCATAATTAACGGTCTGGGACTACGGGCTGTACCTACGGTGCAGTGCCAGTAAGTGAGTTGAAGAGACATCGAGAAAAAGAATCGTGCTTCCTCCTTGTAATACATATTCATACCCCGCCCTCAAAAGTTTTACGAGCTTCAAGTTAAAATTTTTTTTTATTCTACAATAGACTTGCGCATAAATAAAATAATAAATAAATATTCTGGGACATTAACACACACGGTCATCTGGTCCCAAGCTAAGCAGAGCTTGTGTTATGGAAACTATACTATACATAATAATACTTTTCTTTTGTAAATATATACTTATAATATATATTTACACCCAGACTCGACACAAACACAAATGTTCATCATGTTTGTCTCGGGTGGGAATCGAACCCACGACCTGCGGCGTGAAAAGCAAGTATCTTACCGACCACGCCACCGGCCCGGCAGGGAACCAAAATGTGGTTAACACTTATCCACATTTTGGTTCGGTGCAACGCCTTGCAAACAATTTAGAGCAACATTTGATGCGACTACGTCGACGTACTGCTTACTAGTCATACCTAATTAGTATAGTATTATATTATCTGTGGTCATATTAAATTGTAGGCGTTTCAAGTTCACTCTGACATTATCCATACTAATATTATAAATGCGAAAGTCTGTCTGTCTGTCTGTCTGTCTGTCTGTCTGTTACGCTTTCACGGCCAAACCGCTGGACCGATTTTGATGAAATTTTGTAGGGATATAGTTTAAAACCAGGGTTCAAACATAGGCTACTTTTTTTTCAAAAATCAACCCCTGAATGTCTGTCATAGGGGTTGAAGGTTTTTATTGCTTTACACTTTCACAGCAAAACTGCGGGACCGATTTTGATGAAATTTTGTAGGGATATAGTTTAAAACTATGGTTCAGACATAGGCTACTTTTTTTTTCGTAAATCAACCCCTAAATGTCTGTCATAGGGGTTAAATGTTATTATTAGTTTACACTTTTACAGCCAAACTGCTGAGCCGATATGGATGAATTTTTTTAGGGATATAGTTTAAAACCATGGTTCAAACATAAGCTACTTTTTTTTCAAAAATCGACCCCTGAATGTCTGTCATAGGGGTTGAAGGTTTTTGTTACTTTACACTTTCACAGCCAAACTGCTAGATCGATATGGATGAATTTTTTTAAGAATATAGTTAAAAACCATGTTTCAAACATAGGCTACTTTTTTTTTCAAAAATCAACCCCTAAATGTCTGTCATAGGGGTTGAAGGTTTATATTAATTTACACTTTCACGGCCAAACCGCTGGACCGATTTTGATGAAATTTTGTAGGGATATAGTTTAAAACCATGGTTCAAACATAGGCTACTTTTTTTTTTCAAAAATCAACCCCTAAATGTCTGTCATAGGGGTTGAAGGTTTTTGTTACTTTACACTTTCACAGCCAAACTGCGGGATCGATATGGATGAAATTTTTTAAGGATATAGTTAAAAACCATGGTTCAAACATAGGCTACTTTTTTTTCAAAAATCAACCCCTACATGTCTGTCATAGGGGTTGAAGGTTTTTATTAATTTACACTTTCACAGCTAAACTGCTGGACCGATATGGATGAAATTTTGTAGAGATATTGTTTAAAATTATGGTTCAAACATAGGCTACTTTTTTTTCAAAAATCAACCCCTAAATGTCTGTCATAGGGGTTAAATGTTTTTATTACTTTACACTTTCACAGCCAAACTGCTGGGCCGATATGAATGATTTTTTTAGAGATATAGTTTAAAACCATGGTTCAAACATAGGCTACTTTTTTTTTCAAAAATCGACCCCTGAATGTCTGTCATAGGGGTTGAAGGTTTTTGTTACTTTACACTTTCACAGCCAAACCGCTGGACCGATTTTGATGAAATTTTGTAGGGATATAGTTTAAAACCAGGGTTCAAACATAGGCTCCTTTTTTTTCTAAAATCAACCCCTAAATGTCTGTCATAGGGGTTAAAGGTTTTTATTACTTTACACTTGCACAGCCAAACTGCTGGGCCAATATGGATGTACCGATGTACTGTCTGTCTGTTACGCTTTCACGGCCAAACTGCGGGACCGATTTTGACGAAATTTTGTAAGGATATAGTTTAAAATTATGGTTCAAACATAGGCTACTTTTTTTTTTAAATAACCCCTGAATGTCTGTAATAGGGGTTGAAGGTTTTTATTACTTTACACTTTCACAGCCAAACTGCGGGACCGATTTTGATGAAATATTGTAGGGATATAGTTTAAAACTATGGTTCAAACATAGGCTACTTTTTTTATAAATCAACCCCTAAATGTCTGTCATAGGGGTTGAAGGTTTTTATTATTTCCATGATTAAAAATACCGTACGGGGTATCGTTGGTAGTGGAATTTTATAAGGTTTTACAATAATTCGGGAAAAGTACGGGGTGCATCACAAAAAAATGTAAAATAAAACTTCTTAGAAAAAATGACCGCGTTAAAAAATTTAAAAATTAGTTTTTTTACATCTCTTATTTGAAGTCGGTGCTAATTCAGTAGATTAGACAGTAGTTGGTCCAAACATAAATATTTGTAGGATAGCAGCTCGAAGTTCGGTAAAGTGTCCGTTAAACGTCAATTGACCCTTATTGTACGTATGAGACTTAAAACATAGCCGACAAAATGTGGGTGATATTCATCTCTGCCTTCATCTTCAGATGGTACAGTAATGAGCGCTATGTTAATAATAACCAATGAAGATAAATCGATCAAGTTGAGTTTTTAACCCCCCATAAAAAGGGATATAATAAGTTTGAAACGTATATCTATGTATCTGTGTACAAATTGAGAGGGTTTTTTTTTTGCTGATGACCTAACCCAATCGCCGGAAGGGCCTCTATTGGTTTACCAGACTTTTTCGGTGAGCCGTCCGGGGACCGTCGAACCGATAAATTGAGCGGGTGTAGGTACTCAACTGCTTAAGTAGAATGATTTTTCAACGATTTTTTTTTTCAAATTATTTAAATTATGTTGATTTGTTTTTTTTTTCATTTACAATTGCTACTCTGTATGCGGAACTTAATTTGAATGAATGAAAGCTAAAATAAAACATTCATCAATGCTTTAGTTTGAGGAACGATGCGTGAAATGACTAACTTCATAGTGGAAAGGTTGTCGGTTTTCTTTGATGGTTTCTAAGGTATCGATATATTCTGTCTAATTTTACAAAACAAAGCACGATTAGTGAATATCCACAAAGTTTGTGACCTAATTTCATGTACCAATCATCTCAGTATGTCCGCCCTCCACAAACTGATAGAGTGAAATCCGTATATTTTCACTCTATCAGTTTGTGGAGGACGGTCACCGGTATACCGTTTGGGGTATAGTTTTGAGTAGAATTTTTTAAGTATTCACAAACGTTCGGGAAAAGTAAAAAAAAAAAATTGTTTATAATTTTTATATAAAACGGGTTCCTTGGGTTGTTGCCTAGAGGGAATAACCCTAATTGGTTTCCGACGGGAATAACCCTTTTAAAATTCCTAACAAAGTTTGGTGAACTAAAGATTTTAACAAGACTTAAATGGTACAAAAATAATTTTCCAAAATGGAGTAAGACGTCTTCGATTAAAAGAAACAAACATGATCTGATTTAAGACCAATAAAAAATATGATAAAGGTTTCTTAAAGATCTGTAACGTGGCTAATTTTTATCCTAACACAACGCGGGCGAAGCCGCGGGCGGAAGCTAGTTTATATATAAATTCATTGCTTTTTCTTACAATCTACAAAGCACATCTGTAGGTATTTCAAAACTCATTGTCAAATCACTTTCGGATTTATTTACCTTTCATAATTTAAATGATACTTGCAAACGTTTGCAAACACATTGATATGACTAAGCTTTCCACTACGGTAGAAACGTAATCGTTCATAAAACTGTTAGACCCGTACTCAAGCACATTGTTCATGGAACCGGCTATTAAAGCTAACGTAAGAAATGTAGCCCTGAGCATGTTTCCAACAATCCTTATCGACTCTTACATAGCTGAATCACCAGTGGTAGATAAGTAAACTATATCAGTCCTAACTACCTAGTTCCTTGTTCTTGATAAGAATGAACAATAGATGGGAACAAACTTCTACTTTTGGTATTCCTAGAAATTGTGACGCGATAATCCTGCAAGTTGTAACTTAAAAGATAGAACTCGGGAAATATAATAATAATAATAATAATATAAATATTTATAATATAATATACTATACAACATTTCATTCCGTGAGTGCCCTTATTGATTTTCTACTCTTTTATGTCGCATTGTAAGCTCAAGCAGCCAGAGACAAAAACTAAAAAAAAAATACTGACGTTTTATGGCGGCGGAGCTAATCAAAATCAAATTCAAAACTGTCAACGAACGACAATGTCATTGTCAATAAAATAAACATGAAAAACTGCCGAAGGAATTGTTCAAGATAATTTAGTCATTGTATAATGGCAAATTTATATCGAGGTTGGCGATATACCGCCTTTATTTCAGGATTTGTTGGATTAATAGGGCTTGCGTTGTATCCCATTGCGATAAGCCCAATGATGGACCCATCAGAATACAGTCAGTGACGATTTTGTAACCTATAATTTATCTGTTATTTATCCTTTATATTAATAGAAAACCATTTTGTTTTAGAAAAGATACAAAAAGAGGCTAGGAAAAATATCAGACAAGAAGATATTCAACCTGGAAGTGAGTAAATGATTTTTAATAATCTATCCATAAATAATCTCTCCCAGCCGTTTTTCCGGCTACGGCAGCCAGTCTAAGCTGACTAGTCAAGTACGCAGTGCGATATCGTCGGTCAGAAACAATAATGGAACATTTCAAAATTATACTGTTCTGAGTAATTAAGGTTTAAAGTTGCTATTGAAAACGAAGAGATTATTAAAATCAATTTTTCTGTATCAGAATATATAGTTTTCTGTCAATTAAAACTGAAATCTGAGTTGTACCGTTAGTGATTTTGAAAATATATTTAATTCCCTACCATTCTGCGTACTTATCTCACAACACATGATTTCGGAAATGTTCCGGTAATGAATCCGACCGACGATATTATAGTTCAATTTTTGTTTTCAGATATGAATGTGTGGACTGATCCATTTGGACGCAAGAAGCCTGAAAGTGATTAAGTGAAATGTAAATAGTGTAATTATTTTAAGTAGATTATAGTTTATTTACTGTTACACAGTTAGTTTTATGTCTACATGGATGATGCGAGGCTACTACACAAATTTGCCTTATTACCCAATTGCTAATATTGAGAATATCCTATAAACAGACTTCCCCGTAGGGTGTAGCTGTTCCTCAGCAGGCTTACTTCTGTGGTTTCTATGGATGCCTTCATCTTATAACCTAACCTAGCTTCAATCAAGTTTCAACTTAGTGGAATCCACCATAAAATAGTGCCATGAAAATAGTATACAAATATTGGCAGTTACGACAGTAATTTTATGGGTAAATGGAACCTACTTATCTATAAAATAAAACAGATTTTAAAGAAAAATTTTTATTTCAAAATTTCAAATAATTCTATACGGATATAATATACCCCTAAAGCTTTTATACAAAACAGTGGACTCTGCTATGATACAATTCTTTAAAAAAATAAATCTTCCGAAACTCTGTCCCAATGTGCTTTTTATATCTCTAATTATAACTAGATTAATTTAATGAAGCTGAAACTATTTCTTTATTTTTCTATTATCAAGTACAAAAAATCTTTACTACATTTATTTACAAAGTATATATTTTACCTGCATGTATATAATACAAGCCAATATAAACTTATAATAGTCTCATTTAGATAATGATTATATTAATTATAATTATAATAACTGCATAATGGCGATGAAATCAGGTAATAATCATAATTATACAATAATAAAATACAATGAATAAATAAAAAAAAATTTACTACTTGAAACAATAAAAATAATCTATTATTTTAAGTTTTTGGTAGTAGTAATAATTTACAAGAGAGTAAGGGAAAGGGTGGTTGCACATATTGTGCACTGCAATCACGTACCTCAGACATGCGGGTACATCCAAGAAGTAATAATAAAATTAATTTAAAATGAGCAAATGCATGTACCATCAAACAAAATTAAATCTGCTCAGTTTTATAACAAAAATTTAACTGTATTACAGGACATAAAACAATCTATTTACGGCCTATTGAACATTGATTGATAGTATGAATCAATCATTTCAAACACCACTAAATAACTTTTTTCAATGTGCCTTTCTGCTGAAAATTGTTCTTTGAAAGAGACACCATTAATGATTAAATTATTTAACACTTACGACATTTCTCGCTAAAACAACATAAGTCAAGAACAGTTTTTCAGTTTTTTCATTATTTTTATTAATAAACTGTTCAGGTTATTCGCTATTTAAATATTTTACTACTCGAATCCTAAATAAAGCATACAATACTCCGTTAAAACTCATTTGTTTGTCTATGATACAGTTTTTATTGATTCCGGAAAACTTTTGAGTGATATACCGGCATAAGAGGTTTTTAAAATGACTGATTCATTTAAAAATTGAGCTAAATTAGACAAGTGAGTAAGGGTAAGTGAATAAAAATACCTAAAACGATTCTATAAACATTTAAATGACACACAACATATGGAAATAAATATTAACCGCCTTTCCAATAAACGAAGAATACACTAACAATTACAGAATGTGTATTGAAACAGACTAGGTTTCATTATTGCATTATAAAGATAATTATTAAGCTCCAGATACACTAGAGGACATTCCTTACGAAAACAACGGAGGTGATTTTGACGTGTCCGTGGTTTTTTTTGTTTGAACAGTTAAAAAAAGTTCGGGGTTTGTTAATTTTTTTAATTTAGAGTTATATTTTTATCACAAGTGTCAATGTTAAATAAAAAAGTACGACATATTATTAAACCTTGACGATAAAGAGGGGTGTTTTAAATTTCATAAACATGCGAATTTGTGAGTTACCATGCTAACCGTTATTGCGAAGCTTATTGCTAATATGACTACAGATAATATAAGACTATACTAGATATGACGATGGTTCATAATAATCAAATAATGATTTTCGTTATTAGAATTTCCTAATATTTTTACTCGCGAGCGATGTCAACCAAGGTCACGTGAAACAGAGAAATATAGTATTCCCGACTTCCCGTGGGTGCGACAGAGAACGCACGCGGCCGGTCCAATACTTTATAGAATTTACTTCATGGAATTTAGGAACTATATACAATTTGTTAAATGCGAAGCATTCGCATGCTAACAGTTATTGTGAATGCTAATTAATTCATTAATACCGAGCGATCATTAACATTGTCCCAGAGACATTTCACGCTGTGTTGTAGCTCCTTTCGTCCCCTAGTGTATCTGTGGCTAGAATATTGTGTAAATCATAGCCTGATGTTTCTACACATAGGTAGACACCAAGCTATAAATTTCCAGTATAAGTTCATCTCGGATTGTATAGGATTTCCGTACTATGAGAGGTCAATTTAAACTGGACACGTATAGCGTGATGTCTAGCCAACAAAAAATAGTCAGACCAAAATGTGCTATAGTAAATAACAAATAATAAACTAAGTAAAACATTTACATATACTAACCCTGTATATAATTATAATTTAACATAGAAAAGGCTTTGTTGCACCAAATCACTATACGTAACCGGAACCAGTGTTGTGAATTTAAGAATCTACGTATTGGACTATTTGACATGTTAAATGGTGTAATTAAGCCTAAAGCTTTGTTATTTATATTCGGCGCAACCAAGCCTAAAATAGTATAAAACTGAATATTGCTTGGAAGTATATTAAAACTATACAATTTGTGATTAAATTTAATATAAAGACATCACATAGGTACATATATTAGCATCCAGTCATTCGTCTATCAACCAAAAATTTAGAAAAAGTAATTTAAAATAACTAATTGCAGAAACTAAAGCCGCAATGATACGGTTGAAATCTACTTTGAAAAAGTAGTAGTGATCAAAATTTAATTGGATAACTGTTGACACATTAAATACCTGCTTTGATCAACTCTTAATGAGGGTTATTTTAACTTTAAGTTCTCCTCAATAGATCAAATTAAAAAATACGTTACGATTAAAGTCATTACCATTTTTTATTATTACCGCCATTTTAATGTGGTCTCTAGCTGTCAGTAAACACAAAATGGCCGCCGTGCTATCGAATCCGTAGTTTATATAGGATTGATTTCAATGATTATGAAAGCTACTAAGCTACTTATGATTTGCACTATTACATTTTCAAAGTAACAGTGTATTCAATAAACAAAAATGTCACGTAAAACAAAGCGATTTAAATCTGTAGAAGAACCGACACAAACTGCAGAAACGACAGAGCCAGTCGCGTCGTGACGCTACTTGTTTTGTGACAAGTTATAACTTGTTTTTTTTTTTAGTTTTATGACTACACGTGACCTAAACTATAAAAAAATGCAATTTAGTGTTGTCTTTCATATAATTTCGGAACTAAAATATTAAATGAAACTCTGGATAACTACAAACAATTAAAATGACTATATAATATTATTATTAATAAGTTTAAGTCCGTGATTAAGTTTAAAAACAAGTATTTTGTAGCAATGATTTTTATAGTAAAGCTGTCTATAAAATGATTAATGTATTAAAATATATAACAATAAAAATATATTTCTCAGTGACCCCCGAGATAGATAAGGCGGTCAGTAAGAATAATATTTTTTAAACTGAACCACAGACTAGAATACAATTCGTTGAAATATTTACTTATAACAGCGAATATTAAGCACTAATGTACCCATGGCTGAGTTTTAGAAGTTGTTGATAAGTTGTGAATAGCCTATTTACAAGTTTTGTAACTTTCTTACTTTATGTCAAGTGACCAAGACACTTGTCCGTTTCAGTTGCTCGGTCACAGTATCGGAGAATCGAAATTACTAAGTCAACATTACGAAGGAATTTGAAAAACAATTTGATCTTTACTAATCTTCGTGAACTGTGGCCGCGCTCTTCTCAATGTTTCGACCGCGCGGCCATGTTTAAACCTTTGTAACTTAGTTATAATTATTCGATTGACGAATTTACAATTTTCATTGTTAGTGTTTTACAATTACCTTCGGAATGTTCACGAAGTCATTTTCTTCTATAACACTGGCCGAGCATCCAAAACTGATACACACACTTGTGCTACAGTCTTTTAACTAGAAGTTGGTTAACCCGCAACACCCTAATTTTCACTTTTAAATGGAAATGGATACCATTCAAAGTTCTCCAACATTCTGTCTAACCGGGCGTTTGTATTGCACAACAAAACATAATACAAGCATAGTCTAGATAGAGATCTCTTTCTATCAACATGTTTCCTTGTGCATGCTTCGCCAGTGAAAACTACGGGTAATAAAATTTTGGTAATATAAATAGTTCAGAGAAACAAAAACTTTGTAGGGCGTTAGCTGACAAAATTTATTATGATTCCATCAGTCGAAAGGGGCTAACCTACACTTAAAGAAACAGCAGCAGATGAAGAAATAAATAAATAAATAAATATTCTGGGACATTAACACACACGGTCATCTGGTCCCAAGCTAAGCAGAGCTTGTACTATGGAAACCAGATAACTGGTATAAACTATACATATAATACTTTTCTTTTGTAAATATATACTTAAATATAAATAATGACACCCAGACACAAGACAAACAGACATATTTAAACGATTTCGTAAATATATACTTATAATAGATATTTACACCCAGACTCGACACAAACACAAATGTTCGTCACTAATGTTTGTCTCGGGTGGGAATCGAACCCACGACCTGCGGCGTGAAAAGCAAGTATCTTACCGACCACGCCACCGGCCCATCAAGCTTTATAACTTAGGTACAGTTATTCGATTGACGAATTTGCAATTTTCATTGTTAGTGTTTTACAAATACCTTCGGAATGTTCACGTAGTCATTTTCTTCTATAACACTGGCCGAGCATCCAAAACTGATACACACTTGTGCTACAGTCTTTTACCTAGAAGTTGGTTAACCCGCAACACCCTAATTTTCACTTTTAAATGGAAATGGATACCATTCAAAGTTCTCCAACATTCTGTCTAACCGGGCGTTTGTATTGCACAACAAAACATAATACAAGCATAGTCTAGATAGAGATCTCTTTCTATCAACATGTTTCCTTGTGCATGCTTCGCCAGTGAAAACTACGGGTAATAAAATTTTGGTAATATAAATAGTTCAGAGAAACAAAAACTTTGTAGGGCGTTAGCTGACAAAATTTATTATGATTCCATCAGTCGAAAGGGGCTAACCTACACTTAAAGAAACAGCAGCAGATGAAGAAATAAATAAATAAATAAATATTCTGGGACATTAACACACACGGTCATCTGGTCCCAAGCTAAGCAGAGCTTGTACTATGGAAACCAGATAACTGGTATAAACTATACATATAATACTTTTCTTTTGTAAATATATACTTAAATATAAATAATGACACCCAGACACAAGACAAACAGACATATTTAAACGATTTCGTAAATATATACTTATAATAGATATTTACACCCAGACTCGACACAAACACAAATGTTCGTCACTAATGTTTGTCTCGGGTGGGAATCGAACCCACGACCTGCGGCGTGAAAAGCAAGTATCTTACCGACCACGCCACCGGCCCGTCAAATATAAACAGATCTGTCCAAAAAATATCATTGTAAGTATTATAGTTTTGAAGAACAATATTTTTTTGTCTAGAAAGTAAGTCAGTGGGCTTAACCGCCTTCTAGTAAAAGGGCGGCAGTGTGAATATGTTATCTGACACTTATCAACATCTGGTGAATCTAGCGGTAAGTCTCCCACCAGGATCCGTAACTCCAAAATAGATTTCATAACAGTCGAAGCCATCTGACAATATTTAATAATATTTTCAGTACTGAAGTAGTTTTCTTTTTTAAGTTCTAAGAATAGTTGGGATGCAATTTTTTTGTTTTATTTTTTTTAAGTTATAAATTCAGATAATTATAATAATAGAATCGAAACATAGGGAACATTGTCCCATATACAGTATGGTAATAAACAAGAGACGTTTCCGTTAAACGGTAATAATATATCACATAAAGATATATTAAAAATAATATTATAATATTATAATAATATTATTATTCCCACCATAGAACAAAAATAAACCGATACGAAAAAGAAGCACCCCTTTTATTCTATAAATGAGGAAGAGCGACATCGCAAGATAATATCCGTGATAATATACTTTGAAACGTCGGGATCTAAAATCTAAAATAAACCGCGATAAAATCCGTTAAAAAGTAGTTTTATTTCAATGTGTGATATTCGCGTAAATCTAAGACAATAATATCCGTGCTATTATTTTGTTTTTTACCAGGATGTTTGTAAACTTCGATACAACTATAAAACATTTTTTTCTTGCAAACATTTTTTTATTTTAATTTTAATTATTCTTGACACTGGTCACACAGGACCTGACCTTGGCACGAAGCCTCAACGTACATAGCCGCAATACTACTTCCAACTGAAGGGTTCCACGAAACGGGCACTCGGGCCGCGCAATAACCGCTCTAAGCTCATAAAGCCACAATAGCTCGCACATAGCATATTGCTTCAACACAGGAATGAGATCAGTACAGCCTCACTCCTAACCACTGTTTTACTGCGTAGAGACGGACTTTAATATGTGAATGATGTAGATTGACGGGTTCAAGTGAATGCCCTTTGTTAATTAACATACTGTATACTAAGTCATTCCGATACTATACCTTGGTGTAATGCCTAGTTCACATATACCAAGTAGATAGGTATTTAGTATAATTTTGTTGTCTCGCTCACCTACTCGGTATGTGTAATTTAGACTTTAATCTAGCTTAAATAGACAAATTTACTCTCCTTTATCAAACAAATATTACAGGAGGATTTTATTATTATAACTACTAACTATTTTAATCGAATTCAGTACTAATTTGAATTTGCAAAACTTAGTATCTATACTGTAGATTTGACTACCTATATCGATGGCTTAATTTTCTAACTTCGTAACTCAATTTTAATTCATAATAATTTTTAACGCCATCTAGTGTAAAAATTTGCGGCGCATCGAATGGTATTACTTCCAAAACCAAGAAAATTATCAAAAATTAAACATTTGTCTATTTGCAAGACACGTAGCAATATTTTTGCACTCTTATAAAATTTGTCAAAATGGAGTTATAAAGTATGAAAACAAAGCCATCGATATGGGTTTTTTAATGGGACTGCTACTTCTGTGCACCAGGATGAACACAAACGCCGTGAAGAGATCCGGGATCTGAACCCAGTCAATCGATATGGTATGTGGGGGACGGGAAACACCAGAGTCAACCAGCTCAAATTATAGCGTGTTTCTTTAAGTAGCTAGTATATTGTAAGTCTTCGTCCCGCTAACTTTAGAGAACACCTTTATCAAACAGTTTCTTAATAGTAAAACATTAATAATGAACTCGTAGGTGTTAATACCCTTGCCTAGATCTAAGGCACGATTGTATTAGCAGATATCAGTACTGAATTCGATAAATTAATAGTGATGCAACGGAAGTGTCTTATCGGAACCAGAAACGGAAACAGATGTCAAAAGTAAATTTTAGCAGAAACGGAAACGGAAGTGTAAATAATAAGAATTGACACAAACAGCATCAGAAAATATTACGCGCTTACATTTACGAAAAAGTACTAGAACAAACAAATGCGACAAGTGCCGCAAGGCCCCGCGCTCAGCCGTCCAGCGACTCGCACGCCTCGCTGCGCATGCGTAACTCTCAGCCGTCGTACACTTCCGATTGTATCTCCGTTATAAGTAGTAGCGGAAACAGAATCAGAAACGAATGTTGAAAAGCGCGCGGATCTTCCGCACTTCCGGAAACAGAAACGGAGATCCATTGCATCACTATAAATTAACATACGATTTACGTAACAAACATATCTAATAACTACTACAACCGCGACAGCGCGTTACCTCGAATATATATTAATATAATTATTTCAGAATTATCACGAGTTTCAAATTCAAATGTATCGTTAGTGTTACAATTATATTATTTACTATATATATAACATCACTTTCACTGTGTTCACTTATAGGCGTAACTATTATAATCCATTGTCAATTTAATATAACGAAAATATCATTGCAGGAATTCGTCGTCATCGCCTACCTGTACCGTAAACAAAAAAAAAGTATAATTTTATTTATTCATACCACCTGTACCCTTCGTACGAGTTGTCAATACGGAAAAAGTTTACGAATACTATCAGTAACATGCCTTCCGTCCTATTGACCGCCACGCCATAACGGCATCTCCGTGCCCTGTACGCCAAGCCCGAAAAAAGTCAGTTCTAAAATGAACCAATAAAACACTTAAAAGTAATGATATAATTTGTTTATTTTGTATTTTTCTATGACCTGTTTTTTGTCAGGTCATTGGCGCACAGGGCACGCGTGCCCTTGTCGTGTATAGCTTGGCGTTCAAAAGGTTAAATGCACATAAATCTACAAACTATTTTACCTATTCTGTTGCCAATCCATTTTATTCTATTAATTCTATCTAGCAATTCTATTTTGTTTTTAACTAATGTTTTGAACAATATATATGAATTTGATACCGCATTTTGACAAGTTTTTTCGTATTGATGAACTCGTAGTAAGGGTACGAAGTGAACTGATGCATCGCCACTGCTCAATATTGGTGAAGGAAAGCATAGGAAACAGGGAAACAATGTAAAACAAAACCAGCATGTCTAAGAACTAATCATTCGAGAACATGGGGTATTCACCACCCGTACTTGGCGAGCGTTTGTGGATCAAATCTTAGTTGTGACAAGATCAGTACCCAGCAGTGGGACACTAAAAATTTTTGAATATATAGAAATACAGACACAGAACAAACAATCATGCTCATCACACAAAGATTTGTCCTGGGTGGGAATCGAACCCACAACCTTTGGCATAGCAGTCAGGGTCACTAACCACTACGCCACCAGACCAGTCAGGTCATATGTATGTATTTACAAAAAAAATGTATTTAAGTACTTTATCAATTCCTAGTACCCATAACACAAGCAAATATAATTGCTTAATTTGTGACTAGATGGCGCTGTGTGTATGTGTGAAAATATTATTATTATTAACAAGGAACGGACGCCACTGGACAGAGAGATTTGTGAGAAACTTTTGTACGTATAATTCACTACTGCCACTCGAGCAAAGTCGGGTTGAGATTTTTTATTATTAGAATATTTCGGTCGAAAAACTGAAGAGATGGACCCGAATAGCCACCCAATGGGTGCCACGAGACGGTAGACGTCACCGAGGCAATCCGAGAAAGAGATCACAGGACGGTCTGGATACATTTGATATAGAATGGCCCGAAGCACGAGAGACCAGACCAGATGGATGGCTTTTGGAGACCTTTGCTCAGCAGCGACAAAACATATATATTTCAGGACCTACCTGTAGAAAGTATTCAAAATCACTGCGATGACAATTGCCTTCAGCTGCAAACGCAAACTTATGGAAAGTTCCATCTTCACATATCACTGGAAAAAAAAAAGTTTTTAAAGATCGTTATCGTTAAAACAGCAGGATTAATACGGTCGCGTGTTCGATTCCAGGTCGTGCCCACACATCTTTGTGTGAATTGTAACATAGCCGTTGCTGAATATCGGTGAAGGAAAACATCGCGGAGAAACCGGCATTTCTAAGATCTAATCATTCGAGGACATATGTGACATCCACCAATCCGCACTTGGCCAGCGTGTGTGGATTAAGGCTTAAACTCTCTCAACTCGTAAGATAATAATAATAATAATATATAATAGTTGAGGGAAGACCCGTGCTTAGTAGTGGGACGCTAAAAAGGGTTGAAGTGATTGTTGATACTAGTTTTAATTATTACTGCCTACCTCCAAACATTAATATTTAAGTTGCGTTCTGATTAAATATTAATGTTTGGAGGTAGTCAGTAATAATTGTGATTAAAATTTTTGGACGTCAAATACTTCAGTCCACCCGTGAACATGAAGTCTGAAAAGACTTTGAAACGTCGGGATCTAATCCGTTAAAAAGCAGTTTTATTTAAATGTGTGATATTCGCGTAAATCTAAGGCAATAGAAATGATTATTTATTACTTGTACGGTGAAACTGTACAGTCAGCACTTTACGCTACTTGCTTATTAATATATCAATAATTCCTCAGTACACGTAAACTATTAGCGGTCATCGCGTGTGCTCCCGCGCTCCTTTTATTATTTTATAATTATTTGTGTTGGTCATAGAAATAAACTAAATTTTCTATTTAACCTAATTCAGCCGTATCATTTAACTAGCTCCGAACCGATACCCTTTACATGGTCCTTCGAGCTATAAAGCGGGACCTCGCGAGATTTGGAGCACGTTCATCTAAGTGGAGTGTTGTGAACTTGTGAGTGTTTCGTTCAGTAACTAGCGCACTGGAATATAGTGTTACTTGTGAACTGTGGACATAGTTTTGTGACTACAGAACTTAGCATAGCTTTTGGAACGGAGCATCTTTAGCAACAAAGGCATTCCAGAGCTAGCCATAACTAGAAGTCTGGAGAGCCGTCAGCAGGGATAAACAGCGTCTCAAGTTTTGAGGCAATACCATCCCAATCAGCGGAGCGTCGGTAGCAGCAGCAACTAGCAGCCACCAGCCCAGCGGGACATTTGTGTCCCACCAGCCACATCAGCGGGACATCAGTGTCCTATCAGCAGCATCAGCGGAACATTAGTGTCCTATCAGCAGTATCAGTGGATCATCTGTGTCCTATCAGCAGCATACTTGGGACATCAGTGTATCCTACTATCAGCAGCAGCAATCAGCATCAGCATCAGCAGCAGTCGTGAGCCAGGATATTACAAGTAAGATCTTTCCGTTTTCTTCATTAAACTAGCTAGCAGCATAATGGAAGATCTCTATTTTCAACAACTTGAGCTCACTGATTTGATCAAGAAAATAGCGATCAATATTAAAAAAGATAGCGCCGAACGAAAAACGGACGACTATTTCAAAAGGCGATCAGAGTTGTTAGAAAAGTATTGGGCAGATTATCAAAGTAATCATATAGCTATCTGTGATTATGGGGTTAAGGATCACGTTTATTTTACAAACTGTGAGTATGAAAATCTTGATAAGGTCTATACATCAACAAAAACTCTAATCAGCGAGCAACGCCAGCAACTTTTTAGCAAGCAAACTCCTTTAAGGCAGTTTAAGAGTACTCGAGCAGCAGAGCTAGATGAAGCAGGAACTTCGAGTTGGGAGCAACCAACTAAATCAGCTACATTACGTACAGCAGAGTCAAGAGGTACCACCAGCAAATTAGATGATATGATTCGCAAACAAACAGCTAATTTTAAGGCTTTTAAGAGAACAGCAGGGTTCATTGACATCGATTCTATGTCCGAAAAATGGGAGATGGAAGATGCTTTGAAAAATCTTCAAGCACGTTGGTCTCAGATCGATATTCTTCACTGGGAATTAGACAGTGAGTTAGCAGGAGAAAACGAAGATTATGAAAAAATCTATACTCATCATGAAAGCTCTTTTAATCAATTGAAGAAGGAGATAAACAAAAAGCTATGGAGTGTCTCTCATAGAGAACATTTTACACCGAAATTAGACATCCCAGTTTTTTCAGGAAGCTACCAACAATGGACTTCGTTTAAGGATCTTTTTATCGAAGCAATTCACAGTAACCCTGCCTTGTCACAAGCGCAAAAAATGCAGTTTCTGAAAGGAAAGGTTAGGGGTGAAGCAGAAAAGCTTATACAGCACCTTCCCATTAGCACCGAAAACTATAGTACCTGTTGGGAGATCCTAAACCAGCGATACAACAATAAAAAACTTATCTTTACTACAATAGTTAATACTTTGTTAGGGTTGCCAAGCCCACATCAGCAAACAATAGGCCATATCAAAAGATTGCATGACGTAGCCCAAGAAAGTTTGCATGCTATCCGTAATTTAGGGGTCGATATTAGCACTTGGGATCCGCTTCTTGTGCATTTATTGGCACAGAAACTAGATAGCTTAACCTACGGAGATTACGTCGATTCTCTAAAAAATTCAAGAGAGCTTCCGGTATTGCAAGAGTTTTTGGACTACCTGGAGAGTAAATTCACCAGCCTAGAAACATCTCGCCGAAAGCAAGATCAAGCCACAGCAAGACCGAACATTTTATCTAGTGACGGTCCCGAACATCAAAAAGCAAGAGGATTTTATCAGCACTCTTCTAACAAAATACCTAAGGCCCACTTTTATTCAAAAGCGTTACACGTGTCGACGATCAAATGTCAATTTTGCAATCAACAACATGCCCTGTATACTTGCTTAAAATTTATTAATTTGTCAAATGAAGCTAAACTAAAAACTATTGCAAAACTTAATTTATGTAAAAATTGCTTATTCGATCATAACGGGCAACAATGCATTTCCGTTAGGCGATGTCGTAAATGCGCAGGAAATCACCATTCGGTTTTACATGACGCATGTGTAAAAAATAATTCGCTATCTAATAATGCCACAATAATATCTGATTCAAATCAGCAAGATGAACAGAAAGCAATTATTGCGCATGTTTCACACAACTTTCCTGGGACAAATGAGGTATTGTTAGCAACGGCATTGGTCAAAGTAGCAGCCATAGACGGTTCGTGGCATACTTTAAGAGCCCTTATTGATCCAGGGTCTCAAGTTTCTCTTATAAGAGAGAGCGCAGCGAAAATGTTAGGATTATCACGCACTAAATTCAATGGATTAATATTAGGCGTAGGAGAAGTTGAAAACGATTGTAAAGGTGTGGTCACACTGACCTGCTCCTCTACTTATTCGGATTTTAAATTTACTACAGATGTTCTCGTTATGGATAACTTACTGAAGGATTTGCCGTTTAAGTCCTTTGACACGTCGAAGTGGTCTTACATCGAAAATCTTAAATTAGCTGATCCATACTTTAACGTTAGCCGACCTGTGGACTTACTATTAAGCGCACAAGTTAACGGTTTGATATTGTTAGGAGGATTAATCAAAGGAGAAAACTTATTACAACCAATATTGCAAGAAACTCAGCTGGGATGGATAATTTATGGTGGGGGAGATATGTCTTCATTAAAGTGTAATGTAGTATTAAACAATATTCAAGATATACAGCGATTTTGGGAGATTGAAGACATTAGCGAAAAATCTCATTTATCATCAGATGATCAGGAGTGTATGGACTTTTATTTAGCAACTACCAAGCGCCGTGAAGATGGCCGTTATGAGGTAAAGCTTCCTTTAAAACCTGACATAAAGGAAAAACTCGGCTCATCAAAAGAAATGGCAGTAGCACAGTTTTTAAATTTGGAACGAAAGTTTAGCAAAGCACCAATTTTAGCTCAACAATATAAAGCGTTCATTAGTGAATACATAGCCTTAGGTCATATGGTGCCTATTAACTGCAAAAGTAACAAGCCGGCAATATCATGTTACTTACCGCATCATGCAGTGCAGCGAGCAGAATCAGCAACTACAAAACTGCGCGTAGTGTTTAACGCGTCAGCTAAAACAAGCAGCGGGTATAGTGTGAATGACCTTATGCACAGAGGACCTAATTTGCAGCAGGATCTTCAAGGTCTGATTTTAAAATGGAGGCAGTATCGGTTTGCTTACACCTCTGACGTTGAAAAGATGTACCGACAGATACTGGTGGATGAAGCTGATCAATCTTATCAACAAATAATTTGGAGATTTTCACCAGATCAACCTCTGCAAACGTACAATCTTACAACGGTTACTTACGGTACTACCTCAGCGCCATTTTTAGCCATGATGACTCTAAAACGTCTAGCCTCTGATGAGCAAAGCAAGTTCCCGGAAGCTGCTAAGATTGTGGAAGAGTCATTTTATATGGACGATCTTGTTCATGGATCTCACACTATTGAAAAGGGAAAACAATTAATAAATGATTTAAATAAGTTATTGAAATCAGGAGGTTTCACTTTAAGAAAATGGTCTGCAAATCATCCAGAGCTACTTAATAATATCGACCATAGCAGCAGAGCAGAAAAAATGTTCAACTTTAGGTCAGAAAACACGTCAAAGACTTTAGGCCTACGGTGGAACCCCTATACGGACAAATTTAGTTTCCAGTATACTACCTCAACAACATCTAACGCCAAGATTACCAAAAGGCTACTTTTATCCGAAATATCTAAAATATTTGACCCGTTAGGCTGGCTCTCACCACTGACAACTAAATTAAAAATAATGTTTCAGCAGCTTTGGTTGGACAAATTACATTGGGATGCTGAAGTTCCTGAAAAAATCAGAAAAGAATGGACTTTAATTCAAGCGGAAATGAGATATCTTAGTAAATATGAGATACCGCGTTGGATAGAATATCAGCCTGGTGACGTCATAGAACTCCACGGCTACTGTGATTCGTCATTAAAAAATTATGCGGGGATAATCTATGCCCGTGTAAAAAAGGGTAACCAATCATCTGTCGTATTACTGGTCGCCAAAACTCGATTAGTACCTATATCAAAAAGCATCTCGTTACCAAGATTAGAGCTTAGCGGAGCGTATTTATTAGCTAAACTGATGAACAAGGTAATAAATTATCTAAATAGCTTCAAAGTCCGGATATATGGTTGGACCGATTCTATGGTGGTTCTAGGTTGGCTACAAGGGAACCCTGGTCGGTGGAAACCGTTTGTAGCAAATCGAGTTAAAAGCATAACGGAAGTAATGAAACCAGACTGCTGGCGATATATTAAATCGGAAGATAACCCAGCGGATGTCGCTAGTAGAGGAATTTCACCTTCTCAGTTATATCATCATACTCTATGGTGGCAAGGGCCGCAGTCCTTGAGATCATTTGATGAAAAATTAGACACAAAACAGACTTACACTACGGATCAAGAAACTAAAGCTAAAGCATCGCTACAACAAATTAACTCTACTCAATTAGATAAACAAGAAGATATCATATTACATCTTTTGAATAAATTCAGTTCCTTTGAGAAAATAACCAGAATCTTAGCGTGGATATTACGAGCGATTAAAACAATTAAGTTTAAGCAAAACATAAATGTGCCAGGTCAGCGTATTGTTTTACCCGGATTTCTTACTCTAAGTGAATTGAGAAATGCCAAATTGCTGATTATAAAGTATGTCCAAAGAACACAATTTACAGAGCAAATAACATCGTTACGCAAAAATTGTAAATTAAGCAGCACAAACAATTTAGTCAAGTTTCATCCTTTTATTGACACTGAGGGAATTTTAAGAGTGGGTGGCAGATTAAATAAATCTCACATATCTGTGGATATGAAGCATCCAGCAATTCTGCCTAATAATAGCCCTCTTACTACTTTATTAATTAAACAAGCTCATCAGCTCACCTTTCACGGTGGGCCTAAATTAACATTATTTAATCTTAGACAGCAATATTGGATAATCGGGGGGAATAGAGCAGTAAAGAAGGAAGTGAGAAATTGCGTAACTTGTAGAAAGCATGAGCCTAGAAACCAGCAACAGCTTATGGGTGATTTGCCTGAAGCTAGGACCAACCCTGCGCCACCGTTTTTCCACACTGGAGTAGATTATACGGGTTATGTAGAAGTAAAGAGCAATAAGGGCCGCGGAATAAAAACAAGCAAGGGGTATATAGCATTATTTATTTGTATGGTAACTAAGGCCATACACTTGGAGCTTGTATCAGACCTAAGCAGTTCCGCGTTCCTGGCCGCACTACGTCGAATGGTAGCCAGAAGAGGTGCGCCGTGCCACCTTTACAGCGATAATGGCACAAACTTCGTGGGAGCAAATAGGATGCTGCAAGAAAGCTATCATGATTTTAAACACACATACGACAGCAGTTTCTTCTCAGAACTTGCCAACTTAAATATAGAATGGCACTTTAATGCGCCGTCCTGGCCTAGTGCAGGAGGGCTGTGGGAGCGTGCTGTACGAAGTTTAAAACACCACTTGAAACGAGTGTGTGGAGAACAAAAGTTGACATTCGAAGAATTTACAACTATTTTAGCGCAGATAGAGGCCTGTTTGAACTCCAGACCCCTGTGTGCTTTATCCGAAGATATCGAGGATTTAAATATACTTACTCCAGCTCATTTTTTGACCGGAAGATGCGGAAGCGAAGTCATCGAAACTAGCGAAGATGCTCGCTCCAGATGGCATCTAACAGCAAAAATAACTCGGGATATTTGGAAGAAATGGAAATCAGAGTATCTTACGCAGCTAACTGTAAGAAATAAATGGCAAAATGTACGTCAAAACATCAAAGTTGGGGACCTAGTTACTATCCAAGACGATAATTTACCACCTGGTAAATGGATGATGGGTAGAGTAATAGAGACGCATCCAGGCCAAGACGGTTTGGTTAGGGTAGTAACTTTGAAAACAAAAGGCGGTATCATCAAAAGGCCGATTGTTAAACTCTCCGTCTTACCAGTCTCACCAGCTGAAGACTTGGAAAATGACAACATTAGTCATGAAGCTAGAAAAACAAAACAGCGTAATCAGCAAATTAACAGTAAACCCAGATCAAAGATAGCGTCACTTGTCATGTCTTTAATATTTTTTGTCTCACTGATTACAACTTCACACGCAGCTTTTAACATATCTGTACTGCCCAGCAATAATTCGCTTTATTTTGAACCCATAGACAACCTACAAGTAGTTCGTGATAAGTGGAGTTTAATTGTATATTATGATATGGCTCCCTATTGGGAAGGAAATACTGCAGCAGTAAAATTTTTGAATTACTTAGAAAAGCTTTGTTTATCTCTCAAGGATAAGAGTCACTGCAGTGTAATATTATTTCAATTAAATCACAACTATAAAGAGTTACAACATTACAATCAGCTTATGCTTAATCAGCACTTCGACGTGCACGCCAGACAGCGTCGCGGTCTCATAAACGGGGTTGGGTACATTGCTAACACGCTGTTCGGCGTATTAGACGAGCGATTCGCGGAACAGTACAAGAAAGATATACAGCTAATAAAACGAAATGAGAATCATCTTGCTAGCCTACTCAAAAATCAGACCTCTGTGGTTGAGGCAGAATACAATGTTTTAAAGAGAATTGAACACGCTATCAAGTTACAGCATAAAACGGTAAATAAACATTTAAATCAGCTGGACAACGCCGTGTTTAATCTCAAAACGGAAATCGAAAGTTTGTATAAAACGCAAGATTTTACATTAGCAGCGCTAACAGCTAGTAACTTAATCCAAAACCTTAAAAGGATTCAAGATACGCTTTTGGACACTATCACGGATATCTTCCACGGAAAATTTAACACACATCTCTTAACACCGAATCAGTTGATACGTGAGTTACAATATATTTCAGGACATTTGTCTTCGGAAGTGTCCCTACCTGTGGAAGACATTCAGTCAAATTTAAAACATATTTACAGCTTGTTGAAAGTTAAAGCGAGGATGATGGAGGAGTACTTTATATTTGAAATAACTTTCCCATTGACTAGCAGGGATAGTTACAAAATTTACAAAATACTGCCAGTTCCTCAACAAGTTGAAAATAATATGATCAGCATACTACCAGCCGCCGAGTGCATCGCTATCAACTTAAGAAAAGATGCCTATTTTACAATTTCACTTTTAGAGCTACAGCTATGCTTACACAATGAAGACTCTTTTCTGTGTCAAGTTAACAAGCCAATAAATCATTTATCTATCGATGAAAAATTCTGCAAAACGGATAACACAGTAAAACAATGCATTGTAACAAAATCGCTTTGTCAAGATATGTGGCTTAAATTAAACGCCGCGTCCAAATACTTTTACTTTTGTTGCAATACATACTCGGTGCGAATCATATGTCCAGATCAAGTTGCATTTAAACAGCTGACTGGAGCTGGAGTTATTGACCTAGGCGCTAAGTGCGTCATAAAGAGCAAGGATTTTACTCTTTATTCTCATAGCGAAAACACAAATACTTTAAACACCAACTCAGAAATTCCTACCCCACAGATAGCTGAGCTAAATCATATTGTAAACATATCAATATCAAACCTCCCAGATTACTCTGATCCATTGAACAACACTTTAGCTAATTTAGGGGAAAGGATTGAGCAATTAAAATCTGCCAATACGGTTTTACCTGACGCCACACTGTCTGCTCACGACATCCATCAATATATTATTTGCTACGGATTGATTGTCGTGGCTGTAATATTGGCTCTTATCTACTGTTGGAAGAAGAGGCGAACAGTTCCTGCAGCGGCACCAACGCAACGTGTGGCAGATAGTGTAGTAGTGTTTTCGCGAAAGCAGAGTACGGCTGACCGTCAGCCTAGTAGTGATGTGAATAAGAAACATCTAAATAAAGCTACGTCGCCTGTATTTCAAAAGGCTGCGTGTAGCTTTGATCTAGAAGATGCGTAATCTTTCTGGCCCAGGAGCATGTACGGTGAAACTGTACAGTCAGCACTTTACGCTACTTGCTTATTAATATATCAATAATTCCTCAGTACACGTAAACTATTAGCGGTCATCGCGTGTGCTCCCGCGCTCCTTTTATTATTTTATAATTATTTGTGTTGGTCATAGAAATAAACTAAATTTTCTATTTAACCTAATTCAGCCGTATCATTTAACTAGCTCCGAACCGATACCCTTTACAAACCAACCTTTTTTAAACCAACGCCATCTGTGGACCTGCTGAATGACTTAATAAAATAGGTCAAGTCAATACGACGTGTTGACCGAATACTGTCGCTGTATAATGAACAATTCGTTTCAATCGGGTGTTTAAGCTGAAAGGCATGTAAACTGTAAAGGCAAGTACACACCGACGGCGGCGGAGTCATCGGTGAAGGCACACAGCGCCCTGGTGTCGGGCGCGGCGGGGGCCGCCAGGTGCGCGCCGCGCGCCCACACGTGCAGCGTGCCCTTGTCCGACACGCAGCACACGCCGCTGCTCGACACGCTGATGCTGAAACACCATCGTGTACCCTGCCCTTAATGCGCGAATTTTATTTCACGATTTTTGTAATTTAACTTTATTCCAACAAAACGTTTTATAAAGTGCTCTTATTTGAAGATTTTAAATAAATAAAAAATAAAATAAATTTATTGAAAAAACAATGTCATAAACACATAAGGCTTAGCTAATTAGGGATTAGTATACAGATAATTATTGTGTTAGTATTATGGAAAACTAAAAACAAGTGTATATGACTAAAATGAGTAATTATGGTAACAGATTTAAATGGTATTAGCTAATATTATTAAACGGCCTGCCCGATCTAGGTTTGTTTGTTTGTTTGTTATGATTTAGGCTAAAGGTTCAGACATCAGAACGATTGGCCATCTAAATATATAAAAGAAGAAACTGACTGACATATCAACGCAGAGCCCAAACTGCTGGGTCTGGAGACTCCAAATTTGGCACATAGGTTCCTTATGGGATCTAGGGGTGCACTAAGAAAGGATTTTTCAAAACTCACCCTTTAAGGGGATGAAACGAGGTTCCAAAGTTTGTATGGAGAAACAAGATTAGTAAAATGAAATTCGCGGGCGAAGCCGCGGGGGGAAGCTAGTATTATTATATAAATTCTTTAAATTTCGAACCATTCTGCCACCAATGATTATAGTTTTTTTTTTTGACGGGTCGGTGGCATGGTCATTAAGATGCTTGCTTTTCACGCCGCAGAGCGTGGGTTCGATTCCCACCCAAGACAAACATTCGTATGATGAACGTGTCGGTTTCTCTTATGTCTGGGTGTAATTATCTATATTTAAGTGTGTATTCACAAAAGAAAAGTATTTTAAATAGTATATTACCAGTTATCTGGTTTCTATAATACAAGCTCTGCTTAGTTTGGGATCAGATGACCGTGTGTGTCAGTAAGGAAGGGTGGAAGTCTGGAAAAGGGAAGTCGAAGCAAAAAAAGTTCTTACTTATGAAAATAATATCTGTTCACTACCTCACCAATCATTCTTACACTTGATGCTATACTTATTTTTGTTGCTATTTAAAACTTTTAGGCGTTACATAATATATTATTAAATACATGTGATATTAACTATTTCCTAAAGGGAAGCTGGACTCTTCGCCTCTGATATATAAGACACATATTATTACTTTTTTTGTAAAAAAAAAATACCAAAAAAAAAACTAAATCCAGAGAGACAAACAGACGTGTTCATCAGACAGATGTCTGTCTCCAGTGGGAATTGAACCCACGACCTGCGGCGTGAATAGCAAGAACCAAGCAAGCAGCAGCAAGACCAACCCTTACCAATAAACATCGGCATAATCAGAGCCCCGTCGCAACTCGTGCAGCATGTTCTTGCTCGTGGTGTCCCACACGCGGATGATGGTGCCCCGTTCCGACGCAGTGGCCAGTCTCGCCCCGTTCGACGACAGACTGAGACACACCAGCTCTGTTTGATGGCACCCCATCACCGCTGGTGATGATGAATGTGCGCCTTTTACAGCTCTTGTCACGTCCTACGATACAAATAAGTGCTGAAGTGGAAATGGGTCTAAAATTAAAAAAATAGAAGAAAAGAGGTTTGTTAAGCAAAGATTTAAAAGAATTAATGACATTTGACTTTTTATAAGATCTACGATGAAATTTAAGATAAGTAAAACTAATAATTATTTGTTAAAAGAGAGAGAGAGAGAGTAATAACTTATAATGTCGTTTAGAATGTATGTAATTTAATTAATTTCACATGATTTAATTTGACATTATTTAATTTGACATGATTTAATTTGAGATAATTTAATTTTACTTGATTTAATTTAATATTTTTTTAATTTAGTATGTAAAAATTTGTATGCCTGATAGGCTAAACATAGCGATATGTATTAGAATAAGACCAAATGTAGTTACCTATGTTCACAAATAAATAAAATTGAATGTTTCTGTTTTAATTACAGAGCAACACATTAGTTTAAGATTCTTCCATTTTATGTAGATACAAAAATGATAAATAAATAAGTAATACACAAATAAAAAAAAAATAATAGTAAAAAATATATAATCAATAAATGGTCATTTACTTAGCGATCGTTACGGATAACTGTGTAGACAAGGCATATCAATATCGGTGAATAAAAACAGAAAACCGGCATGTCTAAGAACTAATCATTGTAGCACATGTGATATCCACTAACCCGCACTTGATCAGCGTGCGAGGATTAAGGCTTAAAGTGATACATGTGTGGAGGTGACTGGAGGATCGGGTGGTAGTGACCCTCCAGTGTAAAGGGAAGATCTTCCAGCCGGGCGAGGTGTAATGCCCTGCGACCGCGGTACTCCCTCCAACTGTTCTTGTCGGGAAGTTGTATATATGCTAATCGTCGGTGAAACTTTGCTTGTGCGATTCAGGATTGCTATGACGTCATGTCTCTTGAGTGGCGTTAGGTATGTGACGCCACACATGCATCAAACTTATAACATGTCTCTTTTTTGTCGGGTTAACGACAAGTAAGAAACTAAAACTAGGTTAGTTATACTACATTTACTCTTTTCCCGCGATTTAATCCTTTTGGAATACCGAGAGCGTATATGCGTATGTGAAGGATAGCTACAAAACGTAGGTCACCAGCAACTGCAGCGAGCCCTTCCGGTGCGCGGGCGCGGCCAGCAGGTGCGGCGCCGCCGCGTCCGTCGCCAGCGCCACCAGCGCGCGCTGCGTCGTGCGCGTGCGCAGCAGCGCCACGCGGGACAGCGACGGCAGCGACAGCACCTGCACGCTCGACGACAGCACCACGGCTACCCTGACAACATGTTTGTCACGTCACGGTTAATGAGCTCCGACCTTAATAATTGCGAGTAATAATTAAATAACATTGCACTGCAGACGTTTGGTCGACGTAGATAATAATACTTACACGTAGGAGTGCAACGATTATAAACTTTATCCCTCAAACTAGGTCTGGCCTGTATCTACAGATATGCAGATTGTTTAGGTAGATTATGTATATTAAAAACTAGGTTTCTGCCGCGGCTTCGCCCGCGTAACTTACATTTTATATTATGTTCAGTTGTGGGACAAAAAGAAGCCTAAAGCCTTCCTCAACAAATGGGTGTATCTCACAGTGCAAGATTTTTTTCAAATCGGACCTATAGTCCCTGAGATTAGCGCGTTCAAACAAACAAACTCTTCAGCTTTATAATATTAGTAAGTATAAATAAATGACTAACAGAACCAGTTGACGATGTAGTCTTACATAAAACGTGCATTTGAAAAAAAAACAAGAAACAGTTTATAATAAACTAGCGGATCCCGCAGACTTCATCCTGCCCGGTAAAGCACTGCCACCTGGCGGGTCCGAAAACAGAATATGGTGAAGCTTTTTTAATTTTTCTCTGCGTAAATACCATCCCCGTACTTCAAGGAATATTCTAAAAAAAGAATTAGCGAAATCGGTTCAGCCGTTCTCGAGTTATGCGCTTACCAACACATTTTGTGATTAACTTTTATATTATAGATTAATGATAATTGGTGAAAGGTGGAAATCAAAAATAAATAAATCGGAAAAAGGAATACCGGAGCATAAAATTTCATACTTATGAAAATAAAATTCAAAATCGTCACTTAAAATCGTCGTTTTTTTATGTTACTATTGGGACTAGTACCTTCATATTATAGGTACTTTTGATGCTATATACAACTCTTAGACGTTAAACTTCTTAAATTCAACTCTTTGATATTAGCTTAAAATATTTCCGTTAGAGCCACTGACACCCCGGGCAGTAATATTTAGGCGCCCACTTAAGGAAATCATTATCGAGTATTAATTTTTTGCTGACCCAATGTGAACGTAGTTCACGTTCAGATTTGGGTGGCGGATAAAAGAAACGAATAGAGTGATGTTTATCTATTATTATTTAGACTCGATACGATGTACTTCGATGTTGCTCGTTGCTCGAAGTCTCTGTGAACCGTAAATACGGGACATAGAGCACAGTATTGAGGGTACACAGCCGGTGAGCCAGGAGGCCGAGGCCCCAGACCTCAGCGCCCCTTCAAATTTTACCCCATCCCCCCCCCCCCCCTAACGCCGGCACTGAATTGGATTACATAAGAACCGTTATAAAGTTTGACGAGGGATCATATGGAATAAGTAATTATATTACTCAGAGTACAAAGTTATAAATATTATTTATGTTAACAAAAAAAATGTAATGAGTCACTGCCAATGCATGGTTGTAGGTCAAGCACATCACAATAAATGACTCAGATTATACTAATCTACACAGAAAGACGTAAACTCCAGTGGTCACTAAAGTGGTCGGTAAGATACTTGCTTTTAACGCCGCAGGTCGTGGGTTCGATTCCCACCTATGTCAGCTATTTGTGTGATGAACATGTCTATTTTTATAGTATTGTCTTAGATTTACGCGATTATTTATTTCAATGTATGTTTGTTTTATGTCTAAGTGTAATTATCTATATTTAAGTATGTATTTACAAATGAAAAGTATTATCTAAATATATAAAAGAAGAAACTAACTGACTGACATATCAACGCAGAGCCCAAACCGCTAGGTCTGGAGACTCCAAATTTGGCACATAGGTTCCTTATGGGGTCTAGGGGTGCACTAAGAAAGGATTTTTCAAAACTCACCCTTTAAGGGGGTGAAACGGGGTTCCAAAGTTTGTATGGAGAAACAAGATTAGTGAGATCAATTTCGCGGGCGAAGCCGTGGGCGGAAGCTAGTATGTAATATATTACCAGTTATCTGGTTTCCATAGTACAAGCTCTGCTTAGTTTGGGATCAGATGGCCGTACGTGTAAAGTTAATGTTAATGTCCCACTTTATTATTATTATATTATCATTAATATACATAAATAGCAGCGGTGGCGCAGCGGTACAAGCCTCGCCCTTGTAATATAAGGTCTCAGGTTCGATTCCCAGCCGTGCCCACACAAATTTGTGTGAATTGTTCTACCACCGCTGCTCAATATCGGTGAAGGAAAACATGCATCGTGAGGAAACCAGCATGGACCCAGCAGGAAATCATTTGAGGAAATGACATCCACTCACTCGCACTTGTATGGATTAAGGCCGAAACTCTCTCAACTCGTAAGCTAGTTGAGAGAAGACCCGTGACCAGCAGTGGAACACTAAAAAGGGTTGAAGTGGGTACAAGTTAGTGACCCTGACTGCTCAGCCGGAAGTCGTAGTTCGATTCCCACCCAGTACATTTATTTATTTATTTACCTAATATAACCATTATTACTGTGTCTAATTAATGCAATGGATGCAGACATTACTTATAATTACCTATATTAATTGTAAGTACCTAAATAACTATACGTTTGTACATAAAACACAATATGTGGCTTTTGTGAACTCACTCAATGAGCACGAAAACAGATCTATTTTATTGGCCACTGTGTTGAGAACACGCAGTATTCGTCACTAATATCCATATCACTTGAATCATCATCACTGTCTGTGCAGCTTGAGGAGTCAGAATCTTGGCGAAAGGCGATACGCGAGTTAAACGGTCGGCCTATATAACATACCTACACGAAAACTTTACTCCTTCCTTAGTAGTCGGGTAAAATAATTTGTAAATCTAATTTGTGACGGAATGTTTTCGCTACAACTATAATTAGCAATTCAATTTTATTTATATGTACAAAGTGTTGCGTCACAATAAAATGTACTATACGTACAATAAAATGTATAACTCAACCAATTACTACGACGTACATAGACAGCACGTGTACCTGAATGTGTAGGCAGAGGTAAAGAGGTAGTATCCCACCGCTGAGCACGGGTCTTCTCTCAACTACCTCACGAGTTGAGAGAGTTTGGTTAAGATATTTATTCTCACAACAGAATTATTACAATCCACTTACATGAGAACTTAAAATCAAACTAAAATATGTTAACAATAACAGAGTTTAGGCCTTAATCCACACGCAAGTGCAAGTTGGTGGATGTCACACATGTCCTCGAATTATTAGTTCTTAGAGATACATAGTCTCCTCACGATGTTTTGAAGCAATTCACACAGATGTGTGGGCTCGACTTTAATCGAACCCATGACCTTATACTTTTAAGGCGAGGGTCGTACCGCTGCGCCACTGCTGCTCAAAAACTTGTTTTATCACAATACAAAGTCATTGGGATCAGTATTTTTAAATATAATTAGGTTATACGGTGAAGGTTGTGTTATCTTATCGGGCGAGTCGATTTTATTATTTTATTTAAGTACATAAATACTTTTATTTGTAACCATTACTACATAGTATAAAAACAAAGTCGCTTTCTTCTGTCTGTATATATGCTTTAATCTTTAATGGATTTTGAAATGTTTTATTTAACAGATTGAATGATTCAAGAGGAAGGTTTATATGTATAATACATGCATTATATTGTAGAGAAACACTCGATACATTTAGAGGTTTCTAATAGGCAGGGGGATACAAGAGCTGTTTTTGGACAACAGATTAGCAAGGTGAAGAATTAGACGTCATCACTGGGGACTGTTAAACGGTTGTCAGTGTCATGATCAGCATATCAACTATCGCCAGTCAACTTGCACAGCTCGCTCTCCGCTTAGTCTGAGGGAGTACTACGCTGCGTTTGCTAATCCGTGGTCTATCAGAACTCGTTTACCCAACAGTTGTAACACAACGGTTTTGCGGAAAGCGTGCTAAGGTTCTTTGTTTTTAACCTATTTTTGTTTGTGTCGCAGTGAGACATCTATAGCCGTTATAGGGATATAGTTATGTACCGGAAAATAGAAGTAAGAAATCCATTCTAAGTATAGTACTAGAAATGCAGATAAAATACGGTCGCTAGAAATACAGTTACGAATCTACCATAGAACAAAATAAAAATGCATGCATACTACATACTGCGATTATATGAATGAAACCGAATAAATGGATGTGTCGCGGTGACGCCATAGTGGACGTAAGAGTGAATGTACGAGTGAATGTACGAGTGAATGGATAGTGAATGTGTGCGCCAATGCTGTCTACTGCTCGCTGGGTTGACAGTTGACTGACATTATCTTGTTAGATGTCGTAGCGAGCGGACGTGTCTCAACAGAGAAACTAAATTGTGTTTTAAGTTTACCTACTAGAACATTACACCTGTATTTTACTCACTTGTCCCTCCTAGCCTTGAGCGCTCGTATAGGTGACTTGAACTGCACCTCGGCCCTGAACGCCCGCTGCTGGTCATCTAGCAGCATAAGACTGCAGGGCCTCCGCGCCTTCACCACCAGCAGCCAGTTGGTGCGGAACACCATCTCGCATAGTGATACCTCGCCGAGCTCCTCCTTGCCTATAACAAAAAATCCCTTTATCTTTTTTATATTTTAATAATTTCAGACAAAAAGGCCCGTAGAAGATATTTCTAGAGAATTCACCAAGGGCAAACGAACAGGTATCGAAGTTTGCAAGTATCCCTGCCTGTTTCTCCATGAGGTGTCAACTCCGTTGTCAACAAATGGCCTCAAGTTATCTAATCACATCCTAGGGCTTCCTAGGGTTCTTGAAACCAGCCTTGGGAACTCCTAGATCTACAGTAAATGCGGCAATCACACTCCGGCCTGACCATATTTCAAAGTGAGGGCGAGTTTTTAAGACTTATTTTGACCTATCAAGGAGAGACCTATCTCCAGCAGTGATGATACTGTCAGGCTGGACATAGACCTCTCTTAAAGTAAGCTATTGAGCACAATCCTTGGCTTCTCTCATCCACCTCTTCCCAGTCACCTTGCAGAGTTCGTCTCTCCACCTCGTCTGAGGGCGTTCTACGCCACGTTTGCCAGTCCGTGACTGTCGTTTTACGGCAGATGTGACCGGCTGCCGCTTCAGTTAACTATCCCGGTAGGCTATCTCGATAAGGTACTATAACACTCTCATCGGTTTTTTTTTCTATTCTTGCAAGCAACGATGTAGTCTACGATGGGACGCGCCAGCCCAATGTACCGATTCGCTCGTGATTACTAATGACTTTCGGTGAGAAGGTGGCAGTGAAATGAGGCTCCTTAAGATTAAAACCATAAAGGAGCAACAATTTCGACCCACCCTCTTAAATGGTGTCACCAGACATCGCACCGGAACACGGCCAGGCCGCTTGGCGGTGCGACTTTGTCTGATGGGTGGTCACTAACCGCGGCCGAAGCCTACCACCAGTTAATTACCGGTAAACATAATTACTGGTTCTCACTTCACCACTGCTATACACAGCCGTTGAGTTTCCTATATATGTGACGGCTTTTGAAGATTTTAGACTAAAAATATCAGGATCAACAGACAACTTTAGGTAGGCGTGAATAATCGGGTAAGAAGACGGTAAGTATTTCAATAAAATAACTACGGCAAATATCACTCCACCCCAATCTCTCAATACCACAATCATTAATTCTACCAGTTAATTACAGACCGTTAAGATTACGTTGGATTAAATCGTAACGTTCACCGAGCACGTTGTTGCATCTGCACTTCCCGACGACACAACGGTCCAACACACAGTGTCAGCCATTCTAAGGTGGCCACTTCACCGTGCTCGGGGTTCATTCGTTCGTTCATATTGACATTTTCGAGTGACAGTTGACTTCAAAGACGGACTCGATGACAGTATAAAATGACACCTGATGCATTGAGAAGTAGATGTGCCAACTTAAGTATATTTGACATAACATACATAAGTAGCCAGTAGGTACTTAATAAATTACCTAAACCACACAGTAGATATTACCGTTATTTGACCCCACGTACTTTAAAGACCAAGTTTATTGAACTAACAAGATTTCAATGATGAAGTAGTACCCACCAATGTTTTTTGCTTTTCAGAACAAGTTTATGTTAAAATGCCAGTTGAATAGATTAAGTATAAAAACTGCAAATTAATTATAATTATCTGTTTATTTATATTATTACGAGCAGCAGTGGCTTTGAACTTTGGGTCACTGGTTCGATCCTGGTTCGTAACCGCATTTTCACATGACTTTGTATTTCCACGCCGCTGTTTTAATATTAGTGGAAAACACCATGAGGAACACCGGGAGGTATTTCTTATAGGTAACTACAATATCAAAGACATGTAACACCCACCCGTATTTTGCCAGCGTGTGTGGATTATAGCCCAAAATATCTGTGCGTGACAATAAGACAATAATCAATTGTTACTTTACATGTTAATCTAAGTAGGTAGGTAATCACTTCAACCCTTTTTAGTGTCCCACTGCTGGGCACGGGTCTTCTCTCAACTATCTTACTAGTTGAGAGAGTTTAGGCCTTAATCCACACACGCTTGCCAAGTGCGGGTTGGTGGATGTCACATGTCCTCGAATGATTAGTTCTTAGACATGCCGGTTTCCTCACGATGTTTTCCTTCAGCGGCGATGAAACAATTCACACAAAGACGTGTGGGCACAACCGGGAACCGAACCCGCGACCTTATATTTCTAAAGCGAGGCCCGTACCACTGCGCCACCGCTTCTCAGGTACCTACTTACCTAATAAATAAGCTAAATTTATGCAAAATAAGAAAGTAATTGTGAACTATAGATAGACCGTTTGATACGAGTATCGCCTATCGCCAAGATTCTGACACCTCAAGCTGCACAGATATGGATATTAGTGACGAATAGTCTTACATAACTTTTATTTATGGTTAAATAGTTCTTTAAGAGATTTAATTAATGTTATATGACTTTGTACCTCAGATGGCGATACGCGAGTTAAACGGTCGGCCTATACCACACCTAAATATATAAACTTGGATGTTGTCAATATGCATGTATTATTAGCTACAAGATAAATCACTGCGCTCAAATTAAGATCGTGTTCCCATCCTCTAAATATAAAGGTTCGTTAACCTCAACGCTTCAAAGTTCGGTAACAACATGTACGGGTCCAATCTACTATATAAAAATAAGTCGGGTTTTCCTTCCTGACGCTATAACTCTAGAACGCACAAACCGATTTCCACGGTTTTGCATTCGTTGGAAAGGTCTCGGGCTCCGTGAGGTTTATAGCAAAAAAAAGAAAAAAAAAGACGGGTTGCACTCCGGGAGTGCCGGCAGAAGTGAATACATTCGCGCAAGCGCCCTGCGCTGCCTAAACGAAACAGTAGGCCCAGGCATACATTTTCGCCGCGCCGTAGAGAGGGGATAGCTGTCTACTCTCTATCCGTCTTACGCTTTTTCGATCAGGTCACGTGTCCTGACGCGAGTTTAAGATTTTATACCCATTACAGAAAAAGTGCTCAACGCCGCTAAAGAAGTTTTCACTTAAAAAATTAAAGAAAGAATGAAAAAATGAAATTAATGAATCGAAAAATGAGTTGGTAAGCGCATAACTCGAGAACGGCTGAACCGATTTAGCTAATTGATTTTTTAGAATACTCCTTGAAGTACAAGGATGGTTCTTACGAAAGGAATAAAAAACAACTTCCTCAGAAACAGCTTAACCGATTCGGTAGGTCTGAGAATCGGTCGTAATCTATTTTCGGCCCCAGTAGGTGGCACTGCTTTACCGGGCAGGACGACGTCTGCGGGGTCCGCTAGTTTGAAAAACTAAATATTTATTACTGAGCAGCGGCGGCGCAGCGGTACGGGCCTCGCGTCAGAAAAATAAGGTCGCGTGTTCGAATCCTAGCCGTGCCGACACATCTTTGTGTGAATTGTTTCATCTCCGCAGCTCAAGTTCGGTGAAGGAAAACATCGTGAGGAAACCGGCATGTCTAAGAACTAATCATTCGAGGACATGTGACATCCACAGGATTTTTAATATGTTTTCTAATATACTAAATTCATGATAAAATATGTTTCATTCTATTATCAGCTCGGTGAAGGTCGATATAGGTTCGGATCTTAGACCATCAATATAAGGTGAGACCTGAGGACTATGTTCTGTGGACTAAACGGAGCTATTGATGTTTCCCCACACGTGGCCCCCGGGTGGTGCAAATCAGGTGACAATAGTGGTAGGCTTCGGCCGTGGTTAGTCAGCCCACCAGACAAAGCCGCACCGTCAAGCGACCTTGCCGTGTTCCGGTGCGATATCTGGTGACACCACGCAGTGAGGGTGGGTCGGAATTGTTGCTCCTTCAAGGTTTCTAACCTTAAGGAGGCTCATTCCACTGCCACCTTCTCACCTATAATCATTCGTAATCACGAGTGAATCGGTATACTGGGCTGGCGCGTTCCAACGCCAAGCGCCAGCCTATCGAAGGATTAAAAAAAGAGATATTTAGTGACTTACTGTAGTGAGCTTTCTCAACGAGAGGCTCCACATTGTAGACGCGCAGGCCGGTCTTCAGGCAGCACGTGAAGCAGCCTGCAATTACAACATACAAGTTAAATTCAACAGATAGGTATTGACAGGTCGGTGGTGTGGTCGGTATATTCCCCCATCCCCGTTCTTCCATCGGAGAAGTAGAGGTACAGCTATGCGACACCGTTATAATAATATGGTGGAAATTCCACGGGCACGCACAAAGTGCTTTGCTTCGACTTTCATTGTGCGAACTGCAAAATTGTGGAATTCGCTGCCGGCATCTATGTTTCCCGATAGCTATAATCTAGTGGTCTTCAAGTCAAGAGTGAATCGGTATTTACTGGGTAAGCGCGTTCTATTGTAGACTGCATCATTGCTTCACATCAGGCAAGTTGTGGTCAAGCGCAAGCCTAGTTTAGATTAAAAAAAAAATACTTGCTTTTCACACCACAGGCCGTGGTTTCGATCCCCTACCCAAATTAGACATTTTTGTGATTAACACGTCTGTTTGACTTGTGTCTGGGTGTAATTATCTATATTTAAGTATGTATTTACAAAAGAAAAATATTATTTGCATTATATTACCAGTTATCTGGTTTCCATAGTACAAGTTCTGCTTAGTTTGGGATCAGATGTCCCACTATATTGTCCTCATTTCGCTTTAGGAGCAATATCGTGTCAACATTGACAGGCCGGTGGTTGGCAACGTACTTCCTTTTAGTATAGCATAGCGCGGTTCAGTTCCCACTCAAGACAGACATTTGTATGCATGAACATGTCTGCTTGTCTCGTGTCTGGGTACATATTTATCTGTTCTATCTAACTATGTATTTACAAAATAAAATCAGTTAATGTATTTAACTGTCCTGGTGGCGGCGTAGTGGTTAGTGACCCTGACTACTAAGCCGAAGGTCGCGGGTCCGATTCCCACCACCCAGGAGAAATCTTTTTCTGTTGAGCATGAGTATTTGTTCTATCTGGGTGTAATTTGTCTATAATATTTATATACTTACAAAAAATATGTATGTAGTATATTCGTTCCTAGTGAAATTTGAAAATTGAAAACTCGCAAAAATATTTTTGGTCCCTAGCATTTCTGATCCTGAGCCTCTATAGCTAAATCTTAAGAAAATATTCTGAAATAGGCCGGTGCTTGACTACAACTAGCCTGATGTTAAGCAATGATGTAGTCTACGATGGGACGCGCCTGCTCACAATACCGATTCAATCGTGAAAATGAATAACTTTCGATGTGAAGGTGAACGTGGAATGAGGCTCCATATGGTTAGAAACCATAAAGAAGCAACAATTCCGACCCACCCTCTTAAATAGTGTCACCAGATATCGCACCGGATCACGGCAAGGCCGCTCGGCTGCTGCTTTGTGTGGTGGGTGGTCACTAACCACGGCCTAAGCCTAACACCATTTATACTATCCTCTTCACTAAAACAGCAGATTAACAGAATGTAGTACATTAATTTACTAAACTATACTGTACTAAAACTTACAGTTAATATTATACTTGTTATTCTCACATGGTTACAAACACTACTTTGCATACAAATAACTGAATAATTGTGATGCACTACCTATTTATTGAAATTAGTCTGTATATAAGGTGGCTTATTCATATGGGTCAGTATAGCTAACTTTGAAACTACAGAAAATGGTTCGAAACAATTAGAAAGATCTGTTATTAAAGAACCATTTTAATTTCATCAATTTTAATGACAAAGAATTGCATACATTAAAAAAAAACACTTCTCAATGCATCACACTAGACAAATAAAATAAATAAATATTCTGGGACATTATTAACACACACGGTCATCTGGTCCCAAACTAAGCAGAGCTTGTGTTATGGAAACCAGATAACTGGTATATACTATACAAATAATATTTTTCTTTTATAAATATATACTTATAATAGATATTTACACCCAGACTCCACACAAACACAAATGTTTATCACCAATGTTTGTCTCAGGTGGTAATCGGACCCGCGACCTGAGGTGTGAAATGCAAGTATCTTACCAACCATGCCACATCTAAAAATAAGTAGAAATAAAATAAATCTAAGTGGCATGCAGTGGCGAAGGGTGAAAGTTTAAAAAAGGGTAGCCAGAGCAAAAAAGTTCAATACCGTCACCGATCATTCTTACACTTGATGCTATACTTATTTTTGTTTCTATTTAAAACGTTTAGGCGTAACATAATAATTTATTAAGTACGTGTGATATTAACCAATTTCTAAAGGGAAGCCGACGGGAATCGGCTTCTATGGACTCTTCGCCACCGGTGGCATGTATCTGTGGGCTTTTCACATTTAATCTGTTAAACATTTAAATGAAATGTTGTTTTAAGACATGTTTATCTTTTAAAATTTATACATAACTAGCTTTCCGACAGCGGCTTCACCCACGTGTATGTCGGTTATCGCGAAAACATTACCTACTTTTTGCGCAGTCGGATAAAAACTATCCTGTCCTTTCTCGGGTCTCAAACTACCTCCATACCCAATTTTCTCCCAAATCGGTTCACTAGTTTAAGCGGGAAAGCGTAACAGACAGACAGACAGACAGAGTTACTTTCGCATTTATAATATTAGTAGGCATTATATGGCACTTTTATCTGACTAGGTAAAATTAGGGAGTTATGATTTTGAGCTGCGGTGCTTGCTGGTGCAGTCTTAAAACTATCTAGTTTGCCTGTTTATGCAAACTAGATAGTTTTAAGACTACTGCCTATTTCTTACCTATCTACCTACTGTTCTAATAAGTTTTAGCATATTAAAATCAGCAGTTATCTAAGTTTTTTAATTGTATACGTAATTAATAGAAAAAGAACATAGTTTAATTGGACGTAGTTATGCAAAAGTGTTCCAATCCACAAAGGTTCGAATTTGAGATAAATGCAATTTTGTGTTTTAGAGGTACACTTTTTTGTTTTAACTACTGTAATTAAAAACTGTAGGTTTTATTCTAAAAATATGCAAGTATTGTCTACTAATGTATTATTATTTGTGAATATATTCATTTTAACGTAGGTAATTAGAAAAATAGGTACTGGAACATTTTTGCTAAATTTTTAGTTTGCATGAAATCAATTTTGCAAAAACATCCCATACTTTATATAACATTTTTAAAAGGGAAATTAAAATAAAATTGGTGTAACATAATGACTTGCATTCATTTTAATCTCATTAAATACAGAATATCTAAAAATTAAAAATAATCAAACACATTTAAATTATTATTAATACTCCTTGTTAACTTTGCAACAGATTTTAGACCTCTGAAACACGAGGAATTGAGTTTGTTACATGGGACCAAACACAGCTGGCGAAATGTGGGTGTTATACACCTCAGCCTACTGTTTCGAGGAAAATGTGTGGTGATATTTAAAAAAAATCGGTATTCGGTACACTTTTCTCCCTAATGACACTGTTTTTACATACATATAGAGCACTCAAGCATGAGGTAGAATTCATTCATCATCTTGCACCATCAAAGTCTGGATCTCCACCAAACCCATCGATATCATCAATGACATCATCGGAACTTTTTAAACTCTGATAAAATTGGAGACAATTTGCTGGAATGTAATCATACATTAATTGCATTTGGTTGCTCGACTAAATAAGGAGTAACGGGATTAGAATCACCTGCAAAAATCACATACATATAATAATAAGTATAAAAATATGTACTTGTTGGCACATCTACTTCTCAATGCATCAGCTATCATTTTATACTGTCATTGCGTCCGTCTTTGAAGTCAGCTGTCACTCGAAAATGTCATTATGGACGAACGAATGAACACTGAGCACGGTTGAAGCGGCCATCTTGGAATGGCTGACACTGTGTGTTGGTCCGTTGTGTCGTCGGGAAGTGCAGATGCCACAACGTGCTCGGTGAACGTTACGCTTTAATCCAATGTAATCTTAACGATCTGTAATTAAGTGGTAGAATTAATGATTGTACTACGAGAGATTGGGGTGAAGTGTTATTTTCCGTAGTTATTTTATTGAAATACCGTGTTCTTACCCGATTATTCATGCCTACATAAAGTTGTCTGCTAATCCTGATATTTTTAGTCTAAAACCATCAAAAGCCTTCATACTTATTATATATTTTTATTTTATTACGTATTATGGACACCAGCCGCACATTTTTTTTTTCAAAAATATTCATTTTAAACGATAAAACAGGAATACAAAATAGCTATCCATATTTATGTTTTCGACATATATTTTCATTGTAACAAAACTAATCATTAAGTTTACTACTAAACATATTATTGTGATTAACGCTATAAAAATGGACAACATGTTATTTAGATTAAATTTATTTATTTATTCTTATTCTAAATCTTCATATACAATTGTATATTGGCGGACAAAACTCATGAGCTGTTTATGAGCGCAGTCCTCAAGACTTTGACATGACGTTGGATAGGAAGGGGAGCATGATATAGGACAGAAATTACTTGCCAGAGTGGGATTAGGTATTTTGGGTAAAGGGATGACAAATGCTTATCGCCACAAAGACGGAAAGCTGCCACTAAGGAGAGAGAAGTTGATAATATGGGAAATAGCTGGTATAGAAGGTAGTCCAAAATCGGAATTATCATTGGGAGACTGATGTTGACTAATCTAGTGGAGAGGATTGTCTTTTTGATCTCGTCACTGGAGAAAAGGAAAAGAGATATTGGGGAGAGGTAGACCAGCTAAGTAGTCCAGAGTAGAACTTTTGGTTTGGAGATCCATCGGAGTACTAGAGGTGAAATGTCGGTTGATGTCATCCAAACCAATAGTCCCGAAAAACTCTGCAAGTCACTGCGTACCAATACCTAGAGTTTTAAGGAACTGCCAGATACTAGCGAGATTTTATTTATAAAAAAAGGTACGATGGGAAACGTAAAAATTTTCTTATATAAGACCTAACCTTCAAAAATAAAAAGATATCTTAATTTTTATGTTCAGAAAACATTGCAATTTGTGCACTGCGAAAAGTAGATAAGTAGGTACCTAAATAAAATATATGCACGGGTTTTACGAAATACGGGTAGGTACTTTTTTGTAGGCGTTGATTTGAAAACCAGTATCCAGGCCCCAATCCTACTTTTGGGTACTTAATCTTGGCAATCATATATCGAGTATCAGCCTTGACTATACCTACTCCTACCACAAGTAAGTTGTTCAAACGTAGGTACCATATTGAAGCTATCTAATTTGTCTCGGTTTGCGTATCAAGTCAAGTGCCCTGTGTAAAATAACATTAGGTACTTAGGTACTTACAATGATTGGTTCTTAACGGACCTTCGGTTTTTTATTCTCTGTATTGTTGATCACTGACAGTTTTAGTGAGATTCATCAACTTCCGCCTCTTATACAATAACTGTACTAAAGTCAGAGTCTGCAACAAATAAATAAAACGATTACCTTGAAGTACACTTTCTTACCAATCAACAAACCACTATAATATGTCTCAAAAAATAACTTTGTACTGAATCACCATAAAACTTACCTCTTCGTTTTTGTTGTCTTCCATTGTAGTTGTCTTTTTTATTTTAAATAGCAAAAACAAAATAGCGATTTATTACGACTGCTGTCTCACTATACTGATGCACTCTGTCAAGGTCAACATTGCGAAAATAAGTTTGTTTTGATTGGATAATTAGTTACCTATTTGATTTAGAAATTTAGGAATTTATTAATTCCATTCAATAGTTTTCACTATTTCATTTACATTTAAAACCTTAAATATTTTTGTAGTGATTATTGTGGGTAAATGTTTATAAATTTTTGATATATAGTGTTAATTATTAAAAAGAAAATTTATGTCGACGTAATTGCGAAGACAGTTATTTACAAATAAATAACGAACGGATTTTGGTGGGAACGGAATAGGTCATATTGGGATCTTCTAATAACTTAAATAATTTTAATCAACAACTAGGTACGTCTATTTATTGTAGTTTTTTATTGAATACTGTGTAAATAATAACGATATTCTGTAAAAAAACATATTACCAAATAGCCCGTGGACGAACCTATCATATACGTACGCACTACGAAAAATAAACTCTATTATTAAAAGCACAGAACAGTATTACACATTTCAGTTAGGTATTTTGATTTCGCAGGTTTTTTGTGAATCACAAAAACACGTATTATACCTATTTATTGCTCTTTTTATTGATTTAATTGTTATTTAATTATAATATATCCAGTTTTGATTCTGTATTTAAAAACAAAAAAGATTATTTACTAATAAATAAAACATTAAGTAGTTAAATAGTTTGCTCAATAATTTGAAACACGATGAAACTTATTCTCTAAGGAAAGAGGTTTTTTTTCTTATTTGCTGAAATGACCCAAAACCTTGGAACTTTTATTTAAAAAAAAGAGAAAAATATTATTTTGTTAAAATATTCCAAAAACATTAGAACACTTTTCTCACGAAAAATAGTTTCATTTTATTGTGCTAAAACGTTCCAAACACATTGGAACATTGTTAGCAAGAAAATTGGGCGATATGTTATTTAGCTAAAATGTTTCAAGATGATTGGGTCATTTTAGAAAAAAATGTGTGGTTAATAGAATTAAGCTTAAATGTTTCAGGCGGATAAATACATTTCATCTTATAAATGATACGCTTGATTCGATAAAGTGTGGGTTGGAACATATCGTCAATAAAAAAAATCATAAATGTTTACATATGGACTGAAACCGTTTTGTTAATATGACAGAAGATGTCAAATTAAGTAGATTAGTTTATTTAACTCAATTTCGTATGACTTGTGGGTTGGAACATTTTTGCATAACTACGTCCAATTAATAAGTGCTCAATAAAGTAATATTACAGTGCACAAAAAGCATGGCAAATTACATAGAAATTTTAGTATCTAAAAATAATTAATACTTAAGTAGACCCTATAACCTACATTATTATTATTAAGAGAATTTAAGAAAATTGTAACATCAAATTGGTTAGCTGTAAGGAGGTTATAATACTGGAATAATAAATAAATAAATAAGTTTATTTATTATTTTTATTATAATTAGTAAAAGCTGCCTTGGTAACATGGTCACCCAAATATGCAAGGCTGTATATTTGAATCACAGGTATAGTAGATGATTATTCTAAAGCAAAAACCTTTACAGCATGGTTCGAACTTCAGATTTTAACTTTTTAGAAACTTGTTCTTGTGACATTTACCTCTGTCTACACTCCAGGACATGCATAAATTTAAATATATTTAGATGTAGCAATCAGATTAAGAATTGACTAAGTAGGATAGTAAAGATCATACAATCATGGAATTGTAAACAAAATTACAGCTGTGTATGTTTACCAAAACAATGGAAAACTAATCACGCCACAAATCATGACGTACGGTACTTAGACCAAAAACTGCGTTTCAGTTTACGTACGCAACCAAAACCAACGCATAAACAATAGCCAAAACACGAAAGGATATCGCGTAGGCGATACTAAAAATATAAACAACACGTGGAATGATAAAGCGTGGAACTCCTGTAGCGAGGCGTATGAACAGCGAAACTGAGGGAAACCGCGCCTTTTCCTACAATACTTTCCGGAGCACTCAGAATATTACAACCAAACACTCAGATATTTCAAATAAAGAACACACAATACCACGCGAGAACAAAGAACTTGATCAAACTAGGAAGTATTACAAACCTTGATCCTGGTTAAACCCCAGGCTCGTTATGCCGCTGCTCCTCCGGCGCGCCATGTCTACTCCACCGTGAATTTATCATAAACATCGAGTTGATTTTTTATAAGTTATTCCAGTGGACATTTTCACACCAATAATTTTAATACGCACATTTATTTTGTTACATGTTCCCTGTGTGTGATACACAGCTGATTTGATGACGGATGACAGCAAAACAACGATGTTGACAGCAGATAAATTACAATTTTGCATCTGTAATGTTGCCCTTAACAAATTTTACTGTCGTACTATTTTTATTTTAAAATTGCTTTTCATGCAATTTATAGAACATTTTGCACAGTTTGAAATCTATTAGATATTTATGAGAAGACTGCTTTAATTTTTCTTCAAAGAATCAAGGCCATTATTTGAAAAAAATGTTTGTTTGTTTATTTTGGTAGAAAATCGATCGTTAGCAAAACTTCCTGAACTCCAAAAGTTTATTGCTGTCTATGAAATGAAATGGCCAGATAAAGAAAAAAAATTAAAATAACCAAAATGTTTTTATCTTCCCTCATTGAAGAAATTCTCTTACAGCTGAAATTTTTGGCTTCAAAAGCAGTTCTAAATTATGTAGGGTGTCAATTAGCTAAAATAGTAATAGTAAATCTCAAAAATATTAACGTTATAAACTGAGGTGTGTATCTTGATTTTAGATAAGGCACCTGCCATTGATTTTATAAAAAACTTCGTACTAAGTAAAAACATCCATTCTTGCTTTCAGATAATCCTTACCCAAAAAATAATTGGGCAAAATGGATTTCAAAACAACCACCGTCAACGATTTTCAATGGCCATTTCCAAAACCTATTGTGGGAAAGTAAGTAATCTACCACCTCGAATGTACTTACCTACCTATCAATTTTCATCTGAGCCTGATATTTTTATATTAGCAATAATGTTGTCAAGTTTCACAATGATAACATAGCAAATAAAAATATAGGCACCTACATTTTAAAAATTCTTACCAGTACCCCTTAGTACGAGTTCATCAATATGGAAAGAGTTTTCGAATAGTATCTTGAACTTCTCAAAATACGTTTTCAAATTTAATTCTTTCGTACAAAACAATTAAAAAATGAAAATGTAGTGCAGGAAGTAGAATAAAATGTATGTACATTTTAACTTATTGTCTTGGCAGATTCATGATAGTAATCGAAATCTTTTCTCATATTGACAACTCGTACTTACTGTGGGTACTGCTTTTGCTCTCGAATTTGTCCACAATATTAGCTACTTTGATGCAGGTACTCTATTTGTACCAACCTGCCTACATGCGAAACTTCAACCTACTTCCTATTCACTTCACTATCTAGATTACCTACGAACGACAGCTCGGTCCATTTTTAACCGACTTCAAATGGAAGGGGGGTTATAAATTTTCATATTTGTATAGGCTATTGCTTCTTTGATAGACCGATTTGCAAAATTCTATTTCTAAAAGAGGTAAATTTGGATCAGTGTGAGGTTTTGGTTAAAAATAATTCATAAGTGAAGTAACACGCATGGGTCATGACTCTCTTAGCAGTCCATTCTCTAACTGTCTAATCCAATCTGCTATTATTTTTGTTCAAAGAATCAAGGTCGTTATTTGAAAAAATTGTTTCTTTATTCATTTTGGTAGAAAATCGATCTTTAGCAAAACTTTCTGAATTCCAAAAGTTTATGCTGTCTATGAAATGAAATGGCCAGAAAAAGAAGGGGCTGAGTCGCCTTCGTCCGTGGGTGCAACCTTTAATTGAATCCCCACACGTGGTTCCCGGGTGGTGCAAATTAGGTGACAATCAACTGGTGGTAGGCTTCGGTCGTGGTTAGTGACCACCCGCCAGGCAAAGCCGCACCGCCAAGCGGCTTTGCCGTGTTCCGGTGCGATGTCTGGTGACACCATGCAGAGAGGGTGGGTCGGAATTGTTGCTACTTTAAGGTATTTAACCTTAAGAAGACTCATTCCACTGCCACCTTCTCACCGATAATCATTCGTAATCAGTAGTGAATCGGTATACCGGACTAGCGCGTTTCATCGTAGACTACATCATTGCTTAACATCAGGCAAGTTGTAGTCAAGCTCCAGCCTATCGAAAAACAAAAAAAACAAAATGTCTCTTCCCTCATTAAAGGAATTCTCTTACAGCTGAAATTTTTGGCTTAAAAAGCAGTTCTAAATTATGTAGGGTGTCAATTACCTAAAATAGTGATAGTAAATGACTCCCGTTGTATCCCAGACCATGCGAGCCTCCCAAGCCAGATGCGGTGCCCACAATACGGCCAGCGCCCGTAGCGCCGTACTGTCATTGCGACGCGCACTCCTACTCACCAAGAGTCGAACAGTATAAACAACTGCTAGAGAAGGAACAGAAACTGTGCCAGGATTACGAACAGTTGAGGAAACAGGTGGGTTCAGAAAATAGGTTAAGACTGTGTAATATTATTCAAGTCCTAGGGTACCTGTATAGCATTTAAGGAGGCTCCTATAAAACTTGCAGGTACAATCAGGATAATTAGAGCTATATTGTCCAGGAAGTCCTTGGTACAATACTGTCGACTGCCCAGGGCCCAGGCCAGGCGCTCGACACAGAATGTGTTACCGACCCACGATCACGCCTCTCATGACCGTTATTTTTAAAAGTGTTGCCAACTTAAAAAATATTAGTAATAGTAGAAATCGATTATTTCATTCGTTTTCACAAAAGAAATAATCGATTCCGCATACACAAATTCACGAACCCTAACAACTGCTTTAAACGACTGTGGACGAAGGTGGTTGGTAAGCTGGATAAGAGTTGCCGCAGATCGTGCTCAGCAGCGTGCTTTGAGAGGGTCTTATGTTCAACACTGGAAAAAGGGGATGTTAAATTAAGCTGATGATGTTGATGATGAAACAAATTTAGAGGTTAAATCGTTAAAGGTCCTAAGTTATTGGTAGCCTCATATTTAAAGTTCATATATCAAATTAAATTATTTTTACCGGGCGGGAACGGAGTCGTGTAAGTGAGGTGAACTGTATAACCTTATGGCCCCACTACACAATGGGCCATGATTGTCACCATTCGCATTACATTTGGACCACGGTTGTGCAGAAATAATCAGTTGGCAAATGGATGCAAAACTGTCGATTTTTTTTTAAATAGGTTTGCGCTTGACCACAACTTGCCTGTTATTAAGCAATGATGCAGTCTACGATGAAACGCGCTTACCCAATAAATACCGTTTCACTCGTGATTTTGACGACAGGCTATATAGCTATCGGAAAACAGAGATGCCGGCAGCGAATTCCACAACTTGGCAGTTCGCACAGTAAAAGTGGAGGCAATGCGTTTTGTGCGTATCCGTGGAATCTGCACCGTATATCGATGGCGTACAGCCGTACCTCTACTTGTCTGATGATACAACGGAGATGAGAATAACTATAATCTAAATATATAAAAGAAGAAACTGACTGACTGACATCAACGCAGAGCCCAAACCGCTGGGTCTGGAGACTCTAAATTTGGCACATAGGTTCCTTATGAGGTCTAGGGGTGCACTAAGAAAGGATTTTTCAAAACTCACCCTTTAAGGGGGTGAAACGGGGTTCCAAAGTTTGTATGGAGAAACAAGATTAATGAGATTAATATAGCGGGCGAAGCCGCGGGCGGAAGCCAGTGTATTATATGATAAAAATATTCCTACAACGATTATATACTTAAACGAACAAGATTACATACGTAGCTACAAATCCGAAAATGTAAAGTAGATTTTTTAATTGATTGAAAACTCCAAATATAATATTGTGTTCAGCTTACATTACTGCAAAACATTGTCCATTTCCAACTTGACGACCTCGGTAGTCGAGCTGTGTAAGCCGTTCGATTGGGTTACACTGTGCCCGGGAGGTCGCGGGTTCGATTCCCGCCCCGGACAATATTTGTGTAACATCAAAAAAAGTTTCGATGTCTGGTTGGTTGAGGGACTACCCTCCGTGCCTCGGAGAGCACGTTAAGCCGTCGGTCCCGGTTGTTATTTAACACACCTATGACAATCGTTACATGTAGTCAGAAGCTGACTCCTGGTCTAACCATCTCGGCTACTGGTTCCCTACGGGTTTCGAGGTCTGATGGCAGTCGCTCGTATAATTCTGGTAGCTAACCGCATCAGGTTAGACTGGGAAGCCGACCCCAATAGAAATGGGAAAAAGGCAAGGGGAATGATGATTGTCCATTTACAACTTGTCAGGAAGCGATGTGTTTATCTTAAAAAATGGATCAGCATTGTACATCAAATTGTGACAATCATGGCCCATTGTGTAGTGTAGCTCCAGAGTTTGCAATGGCACGCCATCAACGACGCCATGACGTCGTTTCCTTCGGCATTGGCTTGTGTCATCGATGGCGATGGTGTACTGTCAGCTTAGTCGTCTAACACCAAATTGACATTGTGTTTTAGATGGTGAACGTCACAAATGATATTCTCGACCATCCGTGCGATGATTTAGACAGCAAAATGACGACAATGTACCAAGCGACATACACGAAGCGATGTAAGTTTTCTTTAAATACATTTCTATCTGCAAAATAGGCAGGTTTACGTACTTAGAGGTCCCGATATCAATCTGGATCTATACGAACAAACTATAAATAACCTTACCGAAAATTTCCATTTTCCTATTTTATTTTCTACGGCATTTTTTTTACACTTGATTTTATTGACTGGTAATTTTTTTTATTTCAAATAATAGTATTTGATTCTATAACACCTAGATAGGATCTATAACAAGTATTCAGTAAGTAGATGTGATACATATTTCTCCAATAAAGGTGACTGAATATTTTTTCGATTTAGTGGTGGGATGTGCCTATAGATAGACCGTTTAACTCGCGTATCTCCATCTGAGGTACAAAGTCATAAAACATTAATTAAATCTCCTAAAGAACTATTTAACCACAGATAGGGGAAAGGAAGGCAAAGCGGACCACTTAACAAAAAACAACTATAAAAAAGAAACTATTCGGTTTTATTAAACTTCTTCAAAGTAATATTAATCAACATTCTTTACTCTACATTAGGTACGAATCAGACTTTGATAAAATCACAGACAATGAGGATATTAGTTGATTTCTAATACCTTCAATATGTCCGTTTTACCTTCATGTGGTAGGCAAAATGGACCACACTTGAAGGCAAAACGGACTTACATAAAATTAATCAGTTAGCACATTTTTCACACGTAAATTCTGTCTCCTCGTCCTCATCTTCGACTCCTGCGCAAAGGCAGTGTGCCCATAAACGACATACTGGACATTGCACCCAACCCCCGGTTGATTCTGAGTACAAATGAGAACAGTACAGACACTCAGTGTCATCTTCCTCAGATGAACTATAATTGTTTTTAGTTTTTGACCTTTTTACATCAGACATCTTGCTAGCTTTTCCTTTTTCTGAAATTTTTCGTTTATTTTTCTTGATTTTCTTTTTTCCTGTCTTACTTTTTGCTTCTTTTTTTGTAGGTTTCATGTCTTTCTGGAAAATAAGTGCTTTCTTGATCTTCTCAGCCTGTTTATTTTGAGAAGCTTCCACTTCAAAGCGGTAGGGTGATGACGTAATAATTGCTGTTTTACCTCGTTTGACGTTGGCTCTTTTAGTCTTAGTTGTTTTCGGAAAAGGCATTATATCTTTTGGTCCGAAATGAAATACACTGCTAGTTTCATTGTCCATAATTGTAGAGGAAGTGGAAAGTTCAGTATCACCTTCATTCAGAAGTGATGGCCGTGAAACTGTTAGTTCGCCAGCATTTTTTGTTGGAGTGGTAGACAATGCAGGTTGGTTGTCAATTTGACTATCATTTAATATAGACGGCGATGACACCCTTGAATCAATATCCTCGATGGAAGGAGTAGTGGATGCTGAAATATTTTCAACATCGTTTGCTGCCTCGTTAGTCCTTGATGTCGAGGGCTGGTTATCTCGTGATACTAAGGGCTGAAGATCTTCGGTGCTCAAAACTGGTGGTGAGGGCTGACTAGCTTTTGATGTTGACGGCTGAGGATCTTTGGCGCTTGAAACAACTGTCGAGGAATACGGGTTCGAACTTGGATTCGGTAGCTCGATGTCAGTAGTTGCTGCTGCTAAAAAGTCAGCTTCTGTGAATATATCACGATTTAAAGGCCAGATTCCTGTGGCACGAAAGGCATTGAAAGCTGTTGTCATTGTAGCAGCTTTCTGAAAAGCTCTGTCAACCAATTCTGCAATCTGAAATTGTGTAATAACCTTTCCTGGGTTCATCCTCAACCAATTCTGTGCTGCTTCCGAGTAATAAGTTGACAAAGGTTTCATAAAAGCCACATCCAGTGGTTGGAGACGGTGAGTGCAGTGCGGTGGGGTTGCCAAAATTTGGACTCCATTCTCTCGCCCTAGATCAATAATGTCAAGATTCATAGTATGGCTTTTATGTCCATCTAATATCAACAGCACCGGGTTGTCTTTGGAAGCTCTAGAAAAAACAATGAATTTCCGAAACCAAGAGGTAAAAATATCTTTCTGAATCCAGCCACTCTCATGGCACTCAGCCCAAGATCCACGAGGTGCATTATTCATCAATTCAGGCTTCATCCTTTTACGGGGAAAAATAAACAGAGGTGGCATATAGGACCCATCTGCTCCAAAACAAAACACTACAGTGACTAGTTGACCCCGCTCAGCAGAAGTTAATAAGCCGATTTGTTTTTTCCCTCTTGTGCCAATAATTCTTGATATACTCTTGGGGACTGTTGTGATTCCTGTCTCATCTACATTAAAAATTTTATCTGGAGTCAGATGATAAGTTTCAATTGCATGTGTCAGCAAATCAAAAAAATTATTAACTGCAACTTGATTGAAGCCAGCTGCTCGGGCTGCAGATGTTGGTTCAGGTTTACGCAAGCTAAGATCTGGGTTACGTTTTAAGAAGTTTTCTAACCAAATTCTACCTGCCATCTTCTTGCAAGTATCAAAATTGTGACTTATGTTATTTCTCTCAGCTAGATCATATGCCAACTTCTTTAGATTTTCCGTGGTTAATCCAAACAAACGACTTTCCATCTGTTTCACATAAGTAGCTAATTCAGTCTCTTGAGCCTTAGTAAAAACTTGTTCAAATCTACCCAGTTTCTTATGTGTGGCTGTATCAATATTTTGAGTAGCCTTATATTTCTCTAATTTTCTCTTCAGAGTAGTCTTTGGTACCAGGAATTGATTAGAAGCCTTATTGAGGCCCATTTCTCCAGCTGCCACTTTCTCGATTGCATTTTTCATGCTGGCTTCATCCCAGGAATTTCGATTGGATTTTCTTTTATAATTATTTACCATCTGAAACCAAATCAAAAAAATAAATGAAAACATTATTTTCTTCTATTTTTATTGCATTTAGATTTATTAACATTCACATTACTTTATAGAAGGCAAAACGGTCCCAGTGAAGGCAAAATGGTACACCGGTCCATTCTGCCTGGGTCCGTTTTGCCTTTTTGGTACTTACAAGAAAATCGAATAATTTAAAGGTTATAAATTTGAGAAACAGTTGGCTTACTTTGTTATTCGTTTAATCGTATATCAGTTTACATGTGGTTATCATAAGATCACCTTATTACAAACCTAATCAAACTGTAGGCTAATTGAAAAATGCAATTTTTACATCAAAATCTAAAAAAATCAACTTACCTTGCTAAATCGGTGCACGTGCGGCCGGTGGAACTGAGTACACTGACCAAAAGCGGCAACATGGCTTCCAATAATTTGACGTAACAATCAGATAGATGGCGTTACATGTTTCATTATAATCAAGGTGGACCTTTTTGCCGACAGGGTCCGTTTTGCCTTCCTTTCCCCTAAAAGTAATGTAAGACTATTCGTCACTAATATCCATATCGCTTGAATCATTATCACTGTCTGTGCAGCTTGAGGAGTCAGAATCTTGGCGATAGGCGATACGCGAGTTTAACGATCGGCCTGTACATCTTTGTGTGATTTGTTTTATCACTGCTGCTCAATATTGGTGAAGGAAAACATCGTAATCTTCTTCTTTTAATTATGGCCTGGTAACCATTCGACGTGTGACATCCCCTAACCCGCACTTATCCAGCGTGTGATCAACGCCCTAAACTCTTAACTTTTACGATAGTTGAGCCCAGATACTAAGGGTTTATTAAATTTAAAAAAAACATTTAATTTCCCTTCTAGCGTTTCCTGTGTCCGACTACAGGACAATAATGGCGGCGTCACAATCCCCTGCGCCTATTCCAATGGAAAGCAATCGCCTTGGCATGTTACGGTGTTACAAAGATCCCACAAACTTCACCGAAAAACCTCCCACAGTCCGGCCTACTATCAACCCCCCGACTACCCCTCACACAGGAGTCACTCCGAAGTCAATACAGACTTATTTCTCCGATTTCCCTGGGAGGACGGAGTACATGGACACGTACAGTGCATCAGCAAAGGCAAATTGGAGGTCTATGCAAAGATATAAGGAACCAATGCCTTCAACTAGACGAAGGGCTGATGATACTTGCTTATAGAAGACAGTATTAGTTAAATTTGGTAGTAATTGTATGTGTGGATATAATAAACATAAGGGAAGGTAGACTGTGTTTTCTTTCTGGTTAATAGACCTTGCGGTTTGACCTTGCGGTTTCGGTGCGATGTCTGGTGACATCATTTAGGAGGGTGCGTTTGGTTTTGCTCCATCGTTTAGAGAAGCATTTTCCTACTATCACCTGTACTAGTAGATAGGCATACGCATACCATATTATTATATCTGTTTTTTCTTCTAACGCAATGAGAGGTCATTATATAAAACCACTAGATCCGCCCGCGGCTTCGCCCGCGAATTGATCTCACTAATCTTGTTTCTCCTTACAAACTTTGGAAACCCGCTTCACCCCTTTAAAGGGTGAGTTTTGAAAGGGTGTTTTGAAAAATCCTTTCTTAGTGAATCCCTAGACCCCATAAGGAACCTATATGCCAAATTCCAGCCATTCCAAATGGTCTCCTGACCCAGCGGTTTGGGTTCTGCGTTGATATGTCAGTCAGTTTCTTCTTTTATATATTTAGATAATAGTAGGTACTAAATGAAAGTCCAGTGGACTCGATAACTTATCAACAGTTCAGATACTTATATCTATATAAAATATAATTAATTTGGGTTGTAGACTGACCTCTCTATTTGTATAAGGTCGCCGAACTCGAGAAAATAGGTTGTCACAAGATAAACTTTGGGCTTGGTGTTGATTACTGCAGATAGAAGATGTACCCACTGTGTGCAGTTTTTGTACCTGCTAGAGATACACAGGGATATTTTATTATAAAAATGCATTTTACCTCTGACCATTCTCCAGGGCCGGGTAATTGACTGCTCTATCAGTGGAGACAGACTTTGTGAGTTGTGAGGTATGCGTTCCGCCGCAAAAGACACACTATGAATGCCTCGGTTTTTTTGGATGACCTTCATAATCTGCCGGAAGAGGGTTTTGTTGGTTCTCCGGACTTATTCCGTGAGCCCTCCAAAGACGGTTTAGCCGATAGAATGCCTTGCTAGGTGTGATTCTATATATTCGAGACAATGCAGACGCGATGGCTGGACCCGGGCTTAAGTTATGACCCGGGTAAGTATATAGTATGTTAATTAACTGAAGGCGTTCCCATTAACCCGTAGTAATTCCTATAGCACCTATAGATACTAAAAATAATATTCTCACAAGTCGAATTGAATGTACTGAACGATATTGATGATAAAATGATAAAGGGACATTCGTACTCTAAGGGGTACCTAAAAGATCTTTTTCTCCTTAAATAATCGCTCTCGCACGACCTCCTTCTTCCTTTCTCCTTTCCCTATTTCATGTTCTAGTTTACATGATCTACTTACCTACCTTCACTAATTAGGTAGATATAATTCTCAAATTGACACGGGCAGAATAGCGAGAAACGATCCAGTTGCCTCAATAAAAAAAAAACATATTTTTGGAGAGTAAAACTAACCTTATGCGGTGGTATTAGTGCATAGCAACATAATTACAAAGAAACAAGTACTTTTCTTCTCAATATAATTTATTACAAATTATCACAAATTGCTCAAGGTTGAGGAGCATACGTCATAAGACCCTGAACCCTGTACGAGTAGTCAATACGAAAAATGTTTTCGAAAACTATCAGTAACATGTCAAGATAATAAGTTAAAATTCACTTAAATCTACAAACTGTTTTACCTATTCTGTTGCAGACCTATTCTGTTGCAGACCCATTTTATTAATAATTAATAAAATAGGTCTGCACACAAAACACTATTTTAAAAGAAAATAGAATTGTTAGAAATTATTTCTAACAATTCTATTTTCTTTTAAAATAATGTTTTGAACAAAAGAAATTAATTTGAAAACTCATTTTGACAGGTTCATCATAGTATTCCAAAACTTTTTTCGTATCGACAACTCGTAGGTACTAAGGGTACTACTCATTCTGGCACTTATATAATTCGAAAATATTTTTACTCTTGAAGGTCGTTTTACAAACATTAAGGCAGAAGCTGTTTTGTTTGTATAAAAATAAATTATTCAATGGCAAGTATTTTATGAGTAAAATGTTATTTTCCAAAGGCACATTTTAAGGAACAAGTCCGGGACGGGCTGCAGACCGCAAACTGCAAGTGACACCACTGGACCCCGATTTTCGGATTTAAACGTTTATCTCAAACGCGACATTTATTTCAATGTATTATGTCGATTTCGGGATAAAAGTCTAATGCGCAAAAATTAGTACACTGGACATTTTTTTTTCAATGACATCCATATATTTCTTTAACATATCTCTAATAGACATATGTCGAAGATAAAATAAGCATTCCATTCGTTTTCTGTCATTTCGACATTAGTTTATTAGAAATAAATGTCTCGAGCGCGAGAATGGGTGCCCTGGTATATGAATACTTAATTCTGAGCGCAACGACACTGTAGGCTGCAGCCATCCGGCCGCTGGTCGCATTGTCGCCTGGCCGTTGCAATCTACAGTCCATCCTGGACTCGTTCCTTTATTAATTACAATTAAATACTATTGAAGGTAAGTATTTTTAAAAAGTGCTTAATACTAACAATTGCCTTCTTAATTATAATAAACATGTTTTTATTAAATTTTAACTTATTTAGTTACGTAGAATCACATGCATTTGTAGAGTGAAAGATTGTTTTTAAGGCACTGTCCATTATTTATAACATCACTACTTAAAAGTACATAAACTTTGATAAAATTCATATTTTTTTTATTTGTACATATTAATTTGGTAATTTTTTTATAAGGTTTAATCGGTTTAATACTATTTTTTTTTATGTCAATACTATAAGTAGGTAGTTATAATGTAACTATATTTTCTATAATCATCTGATTCTTTGCTAAATGTTCTAGGTTTCAGATCTTCGGTACTTTGTTTGGTATTCTGTGGTAATGGCAGAATAAAACTTGTCACTTCGTTCATGAGAATGGTCGCACACAAGAGTAGAAGAAAAACCTGTAACAAAAAAATAATAATTGTAAAAGAAAAATACAATAAAAATACTATTTTATTTGGGGCTGAGTCGCCTTCGTCCGTGGGAGTGCACCTTTTATCTGAATCACCACACGTGGTCCCCGGGTGGTGCAGACCAGGTCAATCAACTGGTAATTATGTTTACTGGTTACATTAAAGGTTTCGAAACATGCTTCAAAATTTCGGAATATCGGCTACTCAGGAGATACCCAAACCCTATGAATTCCGCCAACCCTTTTTTTAATAGCCTGTAATGTCCTACTGCTGGGCAAAAGCCTCCTCATAGCCTTCCAACTCTCCCTACAGCTAGCTTCTTCTATCCGTCCAAGTAGCGCAAACGAAAATCAAACGACCATCGCGCCATCGTTTCCGCGGAATCCATTGCATCGTGATACGAGCCCATCTGTCACGAATGTCACCATGCATACGACAGATGTGTGAATGGTATTTTTTTGAAATAAAACTACTTTTTAACGGATTTTATCGCGGTTTATTTTAGATTTCAGATCCCGACGTTTCAAAGTCTTTTCAGACTTCATGTTCACGGACTGAGATATTTGACGTCCAAAAATATTAATCACAATTATTACTGACTACCTTCAAACATTAATATTTAAGTTGCGTTCCGATTTAAGCAAACTGAGCTCACAGTGTCTTGAATTCTGAGTTGATTTTGCTTGGGTTTTGGTACAAGTAAATTAAGCACTGGGTCCCAAGCTGGTGGTATATTCCAACCATTTTCTCTGCTAAAATTAGGATGTTTCTTAATTTCAATAGCTTCGCGGATCATTCTTGGTAGGAACCGGTTTTCTTTGACAAGGACCTGTGTTTTAGCAAATCTCAAGTAATGGTTGGGGCCTTTTTGAGTATGTTCACACACTGCAGATTTCGTCGAGCGTTGATGTTTTGTTTTTTATGTTTTGTTTGTTGTTTTTTATTTATTTTTTGAGTGACTAATGCATCTAGATACTGGATGACAGAGAAACTTCCATTAAAAATAACAGTACCAAAGACCAAAACTAATATAATGAGTAACCTACTATTAATTAATGCAGCATATTGTGTGTAAATAAATTACCATTGCTAATTGCAATGCTACACGCCTAGTTATCTAGGTAATCACATTACGAAGGTAATCATTGTATACCCGATAACCAGGTAAACTGCCTTTAGTTACCTACTAACTGACTTTAAGTTCGATTACCACCCAAGTCAGACAATCGTGTGATGAACATATTTGTTTGTCTTGTGTCTGGGTGTAATTATCTATATTTATGTATGTATTTACAAATGAAAAGTATTATGTGGTATATTAACAGTTATCTGGTTTCCATTGTACAAGCTCTGCTTAGTTTGGAATCAGATGCCTGTGTGTGTTAATGTCCAACTACTTCTAAGACATAACTATCAAAATAAAAATAGGAACATGTCGATTAAACTTTGTTTAAGTTTATTTTCTGAAAAATTGCGAACTGGGCTCCTTCTCGAGCTTTATACATTTATCTCTAATAGACAAATGTCGAAAAAAAAGTGGCGGATGTGATTGAAATAAAAAATAAATCACTATTTTTGTTCGACATATTATTATTATGTCTATTAGAGATAAATGTCTTAAGTGCGAGAATTGGCGCCATGGGTTAAAAGTTTTCATGAATAGTAATTACTCAAGATGTTGCCATCAATTTTGTAATAATAATTGTCAATCTACAAATAAATACAAAAATTTTAAGGATGGAGGGAAAGTCAAGGGAATGTCAATCCATTGACATCCCCTTTCGAAATCACTTCACTTCATTTCAACCCTCTTTAGTGTCCCACTGCTGGGCACGGGTCTTCTCTCAACTATCTTATGAGTTGAGAGAGTTTACGCCTTAATCCGCACACACTGGCCTAGTGCGGGTTGGTAGATGTCACATGTCCTCGAATGATTAGCTCTTAGACATGCCGGTTTCCTCACTATTTTTTCCTTCACCGATATTGAGCAGCGGAGATGAAACAATTCACACAGATGTGTGGGCACGACCAGGATTCGAACCCGCGACCTTATTTTTCTAAGGCGAGGCTCGTACCGTTGCGTCACCGCTGCTTTAATGCTGCTTCCTTTGTCACTTGACAATCTTATGCCTGATCAGCGGTAGCGCAGTGCACAGGCCTCGCTTTAGAAATTTAGGGTCGCGGGTTCAATTCCCAGTCCTGCAGATCCTTGTGTGAATTGTTTCATCGCCGATGCTCAATATAGTTGCAGGAAAACATCAAGAGGAAACAACTAATCATTCGAGGACATGTGACACACCAACCTGCACTTGGCTAGTGTGTGTGGATTAAGGACTCAACTCTCTCAACCGTGCTTAGCAGTGGGAAGTGAAGAAGTGAATATTATATTAATCCTATACATTTTGTTTTTTTTTAATATTCCGTTACACCTTCGTTATGTAATTCGTCTTAGTCGGTGGTACGAAATACGTCGCAGTGAATTATTATAACATGTTCTGTGGTTACGAACTGTTAGTCCACGAAATGAAAATTCCTTTTTAAAAAAGGTTTTTTATTCCAAACCACGAGTGGTTGGTAAACGTCTTTTCGCTGGAGAGATTTGACCCGAACTGAGGATATGTTTAGTCTAATAAAAGTACTACTACGCCTGTCTGCTGACTAGGCAGTTGACAATGCACTATTGCTTACATTTTAGGGGTGTAACAGCCCCCCCGTTAAGATGAAACTTATTATTGAAGAAAATAAGTTTCAGTGGGAAATTCTAATTCTAGGAATTGGTATTGAATTTTGTTGTTCCGATTCCTCTGTATTTTCTACTTCAGAAATTTGGAGGTTTCTTTTGAAAAGGCGTTTACCATATTTTACATGAATTTTGAAAAGAACAAACATTACTATCAATATCAGAATAACATATGTAATTATAGGATAAAAAGACTTATATTCTATCAATACCTCTGGCTCATTAATAATTTTGTCTAAATTATTTAATAGTTGTTTATCAGTAATAGTCAACAAACTTTCGAGATTAATTTCAGACAACTTTACAGGGCTTAGCTTAGGTCTAATGTTATTAAGTTTATCTAAATTACAGCAATCTTCATCTATAAGATTGAAATCTATAATAGGATGTTTAGCAGTTATATTGACAACCGATCTAGCAACGAATTTTCTATTTTTACAATAGCCAATACAAAAGGGATCTAATTTAAGAAACCCTGTGCCTAATATTTTAAAGTTCTCGGTTTGAGATTGACATTCAACAGTGAGTTGAGTAGGTTCTGTTAATACAAATATCCACCTATTTCCTTTTAGCTCTTGCCAAATATTCATTTCTCCTACGATTAGACGCGTTTTACATTGTTGCGGTAGTTTACTAACAATTTTTGATAATAATTCCGTTTCACATGTAGGATCACTCTGTGTAGATCGGATGTCTACTTGGTCGCAAACAAATATATGGTCTATAGTTTTTAAACAATTGCCTAAATCATTCAAACAGATGTATGTTAATTTATCCTTACTTAAGGTTATATAATTACAATTTGGCGAGATCATCGCATATGAATTTGGATTATATGAGTTATGAGGTATTGGTACATTAATAGACTTATACAAATCATATTCTAATTCTAAGACTAACGGTATCTTAATTACGAACACAATTTTATTCATTGCTGAATAACAATATAATTTTGATATATCCAGAATAGAATGTATATTGTTCATATTCACATTTATGGGCAACCTTTGATTTGAATGCAAATTTTTTGCATTATCGTTCAATTCGTTATACAACTGAGCCGGTGTCAAAACAGAAGGGTGAAGTGAATTACTTTTAGCAAACAACATTGCATTTACTAAATCATCAAGCTTAAATGACAATTCTAATAGACTACTCAATAGTTCATTTTGGAATTTAAGCATAACATTTTCTGTGGCTAATTTATCCATAGTTAGCGATGCATTGATAAAACCTTCGGTTAGTTGTTCAATAGCGCCATTCAAACGTGCTTCATTCAAACTAATAGTTCTTATGGTTTGATTATAATGGTCAAAGGCTGTATTAGTCATTAAAATATTGATTTTTAGTAAGTTAGCAAGTTCTTTGTTATTATTTTCTAGTTTTTGAATTGCGTTATTGTACATGATTGCATCGTCTTCATCCATAGTACCTACTACATGTTTCAAAATTGTCCCGATTCCAGCAAACCACGATCTTTTTCGTCGGTTTGAAATGAGGTGAGAAATCGAGTCATGATCTCTTATAATATCATCTAATCGAATGGATAAGGGTAGCAGTAAGTTATGACATTTTGTATGATTATCGTGTTGTTGACACAAAAACCTTGCTGTACTTAAAACGTTTCTTATATTGTCAATGTGCGACGGTATGTAGCTGATGTCAATAGGTACTAATACGTGGAGATGGTCATAAGTGGTTTTCAACACTCCCACAGGATCGAAATAGATGCCTGAGTTTTTGCTAATAGGTTCTATTGTTTTTGGAGCGGCCAGGTACAGACTTGTAACCGTTACTCTGAAACATTATATATACGAATTTTATTTAAAAGACAAAAGTATTTTACGCTTTAATCTCTAAAATGTGTATATTATTCTACACTACTACCTACTTCTTGTTCTATATTGGCTTCAGCTAGTTTGACTTCGTCAAAGTGGTATTTGACGTGCCGTCTATTAATTAATAAAGTCAACGTATTGTTACCGTTAACTTTTACGACTCTATACGGACCCTTCCATATAGGTGATAACGCCTTTCGGAGTCTAAGGTGATTTTTAACATACACCATATCTCCCATTTTATATTTTATAGGGCGTGTATGTCTATCATAATAGCTCTTTGATGTTATTTTAGATTTAAGAATGTTTTCTATCGCTTTCTCCCGAGAATAACGAAGACGTTGTTGCAGAAGGCGCACATAACTGTTGTAGGTAGGTTCTATTGTAGTATCGTAAATCGATGTTGGTATGAACGGCTTATGACCAAACAATAGTTCATATGGAGTAAAATTCGTAGTACTATGAACGGTGGTATTATACGTCAGCATAGCGGTGTAGACGTATCCGGGCCAATTTGTTTGGTTGTCGTTCACAAAGGATTTTAAGTATTCCTTAAGCGTGGAATGACTTCGTTCCAACGCCCCTTGCGTCTGCGGGTGATAAGGAGACGACCATAACTGTTTGATTTTTAGAAAGGTGCATGTTTCTTTAAACAGGTTTGCGGTAAAATTTGGCCCCTGGTCGGTTAAAATTATTTTGGGTATACCAAATATTGTTATAAAGTGAATGAGGCATTCACTTGATTCTTCTGCCGTAGCATTAGATATAGGATAGGCGGTTGAAAATTTTGTTAAGTCGTCTTGTATGGTAAGAATAAATTTAGATTTATTAGAGCTAGCTTCTGGAAGTGGTCCTACTATATCCAAAGCTATCCTTTCGAATGGTTGAGTCGATGTTGACGTTATTTGCATAGCCGCTCGATTTATTCTTCTTAATGCCTTGTTAGTTTGACATGACGTGCATTTACGTACAAAATTTTCTATATCGCTACGCATATTACGCCAATAGAATCTTTCCTGTATACGCTTTAGCATTCTGGTTGAGCCTAAATGACCAGAAATGGGAATATCGTGGTTCTCTTTCATGATCTTTGCTATTTCGCTGAGAGACGGATAAATAATGGTATTATTAAAGACATGAACAGTAATATCTGTATTGTTAAAAACGTACAAGATTATGCTACGTATTTTGAGGTTATTATGACAATCAAACGGATTTCGAAAATCTGTGATGCTGAATTCATTTATGTTTTTGGAAACAAATTCGTTTTTAAGACTTTGTAAACACTTGAACACGTCTTCATAACTGCTTTTGTCAAAGTGGTACACTTTAAAGAAGAGAAAATAATATTGAGTATCATCTATTTTGAATGAAATAAAGTTATGTAATGACCTTTCTCGTGAGATAACCTCTTGCGAATTTGGAATGAGGCTAACTACCTCGGAAACATATTGGTTTGCCTCGTCTAAATCAATCGAGGTAGGTATGACTACAGTTTTTATTTTTGTTTTTAATAAGTTTTCACTATGTTCTTCAATTTTAGTGTTTATTGAAATTGTTTTACTGTTCATAGTTTTAAGACATTTTGAGTAATTATCATTGTTTTGTGTTTCAGGTGTTGGAGGTGACGGAATGTCAAAATCGTCTGGGAGTTCCAGGTTTTCAGGAAGTTGGAAGTCATCAGGTAAGTCAATTTCAGGTGTTTGCAGACCTTCGGGGAACAGCGGTGACCTCTGCGTGGAAGGTATTTCGGTAGGTATGACGTCAGGATTATCTAACGCCTCACTTTCGAGATTTTCAGGAACTGGATCATCGGTGGTTTCGTTACTGGGGACCCCTTCTTGGATGGGGTTCAAAGGATATCTAGAGAGTGCGTCAGCGTTACTGTTACACTTTCCTTTTTTATACTCTATGTCATATTCATACTCTTCGAGTTTTAATCTCCATCTAACTAATTTAGAACTAGGATCCTTACAGTTAAAAAGCCATTTTAGTGGTTTGTGGTCTGTAACAATAGTAAATTTATGCCCATACAAATATGGACGGAATGTTTTGGTGCCAAATATTATTGCCAAGCACTCTTTCTCCGTGACGCTGTAGTTTGTTTCAGCCTTGTTTAGGGTTCGAGATGCGAAGGCTATCGGCCGATCTTTACCTATTTCGCCCTGAGACAAAATCGCGGATATCGCATGTAGTGACGCGTCGCAGGTAAGGATAAACGGTTTTGTGAAGTCAGGATAGATTAGAATTGGTGCTGTGATTAACGCGTTCTTTAAAGTTTCAAAAGCTAATTGTTGTTGATTTGTCCAGACGAATGGAGTTTCTTTTCTAAGCAATGATGTGAGCGGTTTGGCTATCTTAGAAAAGTCTTGGATGAAACGGCGATAATAGGATACTAAACCCAGGAAAGACTTTATGTCTTTTTGGCATTTAGGAACTGGAAACAGTTTTACAGATTTTATTTTCTCTGGATTAGGCTGGATACCTTCTTCACTGATGTTATGGCCGAGATAAGTCACTTCCTTCCGGAAAAACTCGCACTTATCTGGCTGTAATTTTAGGGAGAATTGCCTAAGTCTTTCGAAGACTTGAGATAGTTTCGCTACGTGAGAGGGCAGATCATAGGAATAGATGACAATATCGTCAAGATACACATAGCAGTGAATGCCCTGTAGTCCTGCTAGAACAGTGTTCATCAGCCTTTGGAACGTTGCTGGCGCATTTTTGAGCCCAAAAGGCATTCTAAGGCATTCGAAATGTCCTTCTCTCACGCTGAAGGCAGTTTTTGGTATGTCCTCTGGGTTTATTTCGATTTGGTGGAAACCTGATGCAAGGTCTAACGTGGTAAAGTATTTACTTTGGCCCAATTGGTCCAAGATTTCATTGATTTGGGGTAAAGGATAACTTTCACCAATTGTTATGTCGTTCAGTTTTCTGTAATCAATCACGATCCGCCATTTTCTTTTTCCTGACGCATCAAGCTTTTTTGGAACAATCCATATGGGTGACGACCATGGAGAAGTGGAAGGTCGGATAATCTTTTGATCTAACATTTTTTGTATTTGAGATCTTACCTCATCTTTGTGGATTTCCGGGAATCTATAAGACTTAACATTAATGGGTGTAGAGGAATTAGTTTTGATGTCATGTTTTAGAGCACTAGTACTGGTAAGGTGGTCGTCAGGTAAGTGGAATATGTCGGAATATTCAGTACAGATGTCATAAAGGGCATCTTTTTCCTCAGAATTTAAGTGACTTACGCGCAACAAATTTAAAACTTGATCAGTTCTGTCCAAACAAGTCATCGTGGGGTTACATTCGAAATAATTTTCTGTGTTAAATGGAATAAGTTTAAGAGATAAATTAGAGTTGAGAGAAATTGCTTTTTCGGAGATATTTAAAACTGTAACATTAATTCTATTGTTATCTTTCACTGAGGCAATACAATTAGAGATGAATAACGTATCGGAAATATGTTGATCTAACACTACTCCTTGCTTAATTTCAGGGTTCTTCACAGAACATTCAATAACCGTTTCGCTGCGTGCTGGGATAAAATAGGATGGTTCACTAAACGACAGTTTTATAATGTGGTTATTCATTTCCAAAGATGCTGAACTATAATTTATTCGACAACCATGCTGCATGAACAAATCGTTACCTATTATTCCATCATAAGGTAAGTTTATATTACAGAATACGTGGAACTTATGTGAGACCTTAAGCTCTGAATTTAGTTGGAGTTGTACATTTACGTAACCAATACTGGTTAGAGATTCATCCTTCGAATCGATTCCTTTAATTTTAACTTTATTTTCGACCAAATTACAATTATGTTTAATAACTTCTTTTTTCAGAAGGCAGAGCGACGCACCGGAGTCTATGAGAAAGGTAAGTGGTTTTTCATTAATATGCGTTTGGATCACTACGTAAGGTAAGTACCGTTTTTTTGTAAATATTTCGAATATTTGATCATTATTTTTTTCAGGAGGAACGCCGTGAGTTTGGGGCTGGTTACCCTGTCCATTGGCTGCTATTTTAGGAACGCCGTGAGTTTGGGGCTGGTTACCCTGTCCATTGGCTATTATTTTAGGAACGCCGTGAGTTTGGGGCTGGTTACCCTGTCCATTGGCTATTATTTTAGGAACGCCGTGAGTTTGGGGCTGGTTACCCTGTCCATTGGCTATTATTTTATGAACGCCGTGAGTTTGGGGCTGGTTACCCTGTCCATTGGCTATTATTTTAGGAACGCCGTGAGTTTGGGGCTGGTTACCCTGTCCATTGGCTATTATTTTAGGAACGCCGTGAGTTTGGGGCTGGTTACCCTGTCCATTGGCTATTATTTTAGGAACGCCGTGAGTTTGGGGCTGGTTACCCTGTCCATTGGCTATTATTTTAGTTTTAGTATCGACTTGGGTTCGGTACATTTGTCCCGCGCGATACTTTATCGGGACACTTACTAGTTTAAACTTTCGGATGGCTGATCTGCGTTGTCTACCTGCTCTAACAATTCGGAATTTTCGTCCTGAGTGAACGTCACTCGTGGGCGAAAGATTTCGGGTTGTTGTCCCGGGTTGAAAGATCGAGGTCCGCTTAAAAACCGCTTATTATTGTTTTCGCGAATTACGCAACGTTCAATAGTATGGCCTAGCCTTTTGCAGTATCTACAAAACAATGGGCTCCTAGACGTGGACGGCTGATTGTCGGAAAACGATCTAGGTTCAGGTCTATGGGTAGAATAATTTTTCCTAGTTAGGTCAGCCCTGAATTTAGGGGAACTATTGTGTCGCGAAGAGAACTGTTGTATCTTTTCTTCCGAAATGGCATGATTGATTGCTTCGTTGAGATTTTTAGGGTCTCTGCATCTAACAACGGTCGCAAGATCGTGGTGTAAGCCTAAGGTGAACATGTTAAGGGCTAGGTCTTCCATTGCTGCAAGTCTGCCTGACAATTCGCTCTTTTTGGTATTAGAGACCATAACCTCGGTTAAAATTTTCTGCAAGCATGTTTCTATCCTGAGGGAGAACTGACTAACGGACTCCTGAGCTCCTTGTTTACAGTTTTGAAGCTCAGTTAAAAGGTGAGCGTAATGTTTACGCTCCCCAAATTGTGTTTTAAGAAATTCCTTTAATGAAAACCAATTGTCAAAATCTTTGATAGCGCATGCATTTTCTGCCTTACCTTGTAGCTGACTTAAAATATACCGGAACACGATATCCTGTTGCTGGGCTGATGCTAGGTCAATGGCGCTATCGCAGTTTCTAAGGAATGCTGTTAACTTATCGCGGTCGCCATCATACGGTTTAATAAATTTAAGAATTACATTCAAGGATATTTCGTCATTACCTACTGCTTCCCTTAAATCCTTCTTGGAATCTGACTTAGACATATTGGTTAAATAGTAAAATAAAAATTACAATAAAGATCGCTAGACGAACTCGGGAGGCAAGCTTATACTTGAAATAACAATCTAACGCATGCAAATTCTTAGAACGCTATGTCTGGGCGACTGTTAAGGCGATAGACGTTATTGTTATGACTAACGCTTATCTCTACGATAACACGAGACGGGATAAAATAATTTCACTTTAACACACTGCACTGTAATTAATATAAGATTGAAATAGTTCACTAAATGTTTCGATGTTCTTTCTTTATAAGAATGGAAATTTGACTTACAGGAAAACTGGATACTTCATTTTAGTATTTTCAGGACGGCCAGGAGGTGGAGACGACGAAGGCTGATCGGTGCTGGATACTCAGGATCCCGTGGGACACGCGACTAACGTAGCAACCTGGTACCGCTTACTGCACAGTGGATCACGACTCGACGGTTGTGGAAACTGGGGTAACCGGTTCGAGTCCGGTTTGTGTACCGCCCACGGAAATGACTGTAGCGGCGGAACTCGTCTCCTGGCGAGTTCGGGTCTGGATTTTTGGGTATTCTTCTCTTTTAGAGTATAATTTACGCACTTTTACGGCACTTAGGCACTCGCGGACACTGGAATAACTTTACGGAGAAGGAACCGGGGATTTTACAATCCCACCGCTGCCACCAAATGTTAGTCCACGAAATGAAAATTCCTTTTTAAAAAAGGTTTTTTATTCCAAACCACGAGTGGTTGGTAAACGTCTTTTCGCTGGAGAGATTTGACCCGAACTGAGGATATGTTTAGTCTAATAAAAGTACTACTACGCCTGTCTGCTGACTAGGCAGTTGACAATGCACTATTGCTTACATTTTAGGGGTGTAACAGAACGAATACGTCGGTTGTTATACATCGTGGGAGTTTTCATTCCTTAAGTATAAACAAAGATGAGAGATTATGTAGTCCATTATTTTATATTTTCAAGAAATATTGAAATAAAACAAAATACCTACTATAATCTATTTAAATAAAAATGAAACCCATTTTCCGTTGTCACGACATCACGCGTGAACGGCTGGACCGATTTCGCTAATTCTTTTTTTTAAATATTCCTTTAAGTACGAGGATGATTCTTACTCATAAAAAAATTAAAAAAAAGAAAATTTAGAAAGCGAAGAAGTGCCGAAAACCGGGTTAGATACCTATTATCTATTATTGGTTATATTCGGTAGGTCTGAGACCCGGTAGATGGCACTGCTTTACCGGGCAGAACGACGTCTGCCGGGTTCGCTAGTTTACAATAAATGTACGTGTGAATGAATCACGTTCTACGGTTTAATTCAAACTAACCCTTACTGACATTGTACAACACTGGTTTCCATGGTATGCACAAGCTCTGCATAATTTGGGATGAGATGACTGTGTATGTTAATGTACCACTATGTTTAGCTGTCCTAGCGAACTTCGTACCGCGTATTACTAATGTAATACGTATGTATTTTTTAATGCCACATAATCCTTACTAATATTATAAATGTGAAAGAAACTCTGTCTGCCTGTCTGTGTTGCTTTCACGCCTAAACTACTGAACCGATTTGGATGAAATCAGGTATGGAGGTAGTTTGAGACCCGAGAAAGGACATAGGATAGTTTTTATTCGACTGCGCAAAAAGAAGGTAATGTTTTGTGCGCTATAAGCGACATACACGCGGGCGAAGCCGCTGTCGGGAAGCTAGTAAAAAAATAAAAACAAAAAAATTCGTCCAAAAATTAAAAAAAAAAACAAATTTAAGGGTGAACAATCACTTAGGGGTATGAAAAATAGATATTAGCCGATTCTCAGACCTATTGAATACGCATATAAAATTTGGTAAAAATCGATAAAGCCGTTTCGGACGAGGACGAGTACGGTAACGAACATTGTGATATGGAAATTTTATAAAATAGATTATCATATTATTTCCACTTCAACCCCTGGTAGACAGAAGCTACTTCTACTCTTCACACACGTGCACTGGTCTTCTCTCAACTATCTTACGAGTTGAGAGAGTTTAGGTCTTAATCCACACACTGGCTAAGTTCGAGTAGGTGAATGTGATTAGACATGCCGGTGTTCTCACAATGTTTTCCTTCAACAATACTGAGCAAGGGCGATGACATAATTCACACAAAGATGTGTTGGTACGACCGGGGATCGAACCCGCGACCTTTCTTAGGCGAGGCAGATACCGCTGCACCACAGCAGCTGTCCATGTCATAGCAATTAGCAATACTGATAATAATAATATTTTCACACATACACACAGCGCCATCTGGTCCCAAACTAAGCAATTATATTTGCTTGTGTTATGGGTACTAGGAACGGATACAATACCTAAATACATTTGTTTTTGTAAATACATATCTTATATCTTTAAATGAGCAATTCTTGTACATATATATAGAAAATGTCGTTAAAAAAAATACCGAGCAAAGCTCGGTCATCCAGATATTTATAGATAAGTTACACCCAGACACAGAATAAATTTTAATAATCGTGCTCATCTCACAAAGATTTGTCCTGAGTAGGAATCGAACCCACGACATTCGGCGTATCAATCAGGGTCACTAACCACTATACCACAAGGCCAGTCAAATGAAGATAAATTTTGTCTAATACGACATACATAAGTATATATTATTGTAAACAATTATCGTTGTTATCAATAACTAACAGATACTCGCGTTATTAGTTAAATAAACGTTAGTATAGTTAACTATAAAACATTTCCGGGTGACAGATACGACAGTTAATTTTAACTTTAGTAAAAAAAGCGCGCAGTCGCCGTCGCGTCGCCGAGTACCGAAATAAACAGATTTACTGCGATTCATGTTTAAACATAGTTTCTATTTCTAATTCATTTAGGGAAAGAAAGACCACCAATGAACGAATTTAAACAAAATACTTGAGAGGTGTCAAGGGAAGTTCCTTTCGATTAATTAGTGAAGGAATTGTAATAATTTTTTTTTAAGTTTTAATAATATTTTTGAAGTGAAAACTTCTTTAGCGGCGTTGAGCACTTTTTCTGTAATGGGTATAAAATCTTAAACTCGCGTCAGGACACGTGACCCTGATCGAAAAAGTCGGAAAAAGCGTAAGACGGACGCAGGGCGCTTGCGCGAATGTTCGTGTATGTTACAGCGTGCCACGCGCATCCATGGATGGTGACAGCTGATGGCTCGACCGTCTGTGTAGTGATCACATTGTTGTGTATTCGTAAAGTTGATTTTTCGGAGAGATAAACTTTTTAATGTAAAATAATTGTAATAGTTTTAAAGTGTTAAATTTTTAATGTAATATAAATTGTCATGTTTGTGTACGATAGCGCAATAAATGAATATTGTATTCTACCACATAAATGATAGTACTTAGCAATTGGTGCAAAATTATTCCCTAACCATTCCAAAATATCAAACATGCTCAACGTTAATAATCAAGTTTTCACTTCTGCCGGCACTCCCGGAGTGCAAACCGTCGTTTTTTTTTATTTTATTTTTTCTATTTCTAGAGAGGGAGAGAGAGAAAGAGACAAACAGACAGAGAAACATAACTTTTTGCTATAGCTTACTATAGCAAAAAGTGTCGTGACAACTTTTCGTAAGAATTTTTTCCGTCTAGGCCCCTTTCACAACGCGCGATAAGGAACTTCGTTCCAAAAATTATTTACATACATACAATCACGCCTTTTTGCCATGGGCTAGGCAGAGTCTATAGAGCGCTACTTGCTACAATCTAAACATACTCCAGCCTCACTAATGTTCATACATCTGGTCATACATGCTGCGGTTGTGAGTGCTACGCACCTGTCCCTTTTGTAGGACATCACCCATGATACAGCGAATGTCCTGCTAGGGCGTCCTCTCCCAGTGTTTCCACTCACCTCCGCCGTGATACCGTTTGTCAATCGTCTATCATCCATCCTCTCCACATAACCAATAAGTATTTTATATCGTTCGATGTCTGTGCCAAGTAAAACAATATCTAGGTATAGGTATTATCAATCTATCTCACAAAGTAAGGTTGTTGTAGTATTTACATACACTTGGCACAGACTTCAAATGATTTACCTTACAAATATATAAAAGAAGAAACTGACTGAAGAGCCCAAACCGCTGGGTCTGGAGACTCCAAATTTGGCACATAGGTTCCTTATAGAGTCTAGGGGTGCACTAAGAAAGGATTTTTCAAAATTCAACCCTTAAAGGGAAGAAATGTGGTATTTCGTTTCACACACATTAAAAACTGAACTTCCCTCTACTAAATGTAACTTTATAGTCACATTTAGTGGAGGGGCATTCAGTTTTTAAGCGACTTCTGAAAAATAAGGGGGAAGTTCTATTTGTTCTATGGGTATGTATTTTTTATGTACGGTCACCGATTTCTCCGTTAATTATGGATTATGGAAATAAAAATAATATGATAAAGGGTTCTTAAAGATCTGTCACTAGGCTATTTTTTATCCTAACACCACGCGGGCGAAGCCGCGGGGGGAAGCTAGTAATACTTAAATGAAATCATTTCAGATTCAACTAAATCAAAATATGAATTACTTTATGCTTAGTAAATTTATTTTTTACTTTTTATGTTTCCTTTTTGAAGTCGGTTTTATTTTTTTGTTAAACATTAGGTATTTTGTTTTACCATTTTTAGTGATAACCCAAATGTGTGTAAAGTTCATATCTATAGAAATGAATTAAGTCTAAACTTCAGTCTAATTACTACTACATACTTAAAATACTAAGACTAAAAATTTAACTTTAGAGACGTTCAAAAAATGTATAGAGCCTGGGATTAAAATAATTGTAAATTTGAACAGCAATCTGAGTTACATAGGTTAATAGAGCATAATTAATTAAATTTTTTGGTGTATTGAAAATAATTTTACACCCTCCCGTTTTTTTTTAAATCGAAATTGAAAATAAGAATCCTTAATGCAATATTATGATTATTGCAATTGGCAACCCCATGGCCAAATGACAATTGAGCAACCAAAAAAATTAAAATTATTTAGAACGCTGTCAATCAAACTGATCAATGACAATGACATCATGACGTTTCCCGTAATTATATTTTTTTCGACGCGTTTTGTCATTCCACTAATAAGATAACAAATATTTTTCGTCATAATTACATTAAACTGCAGCTAGAACAATATTACAAGAAAAAAGTACTCTAATAGAATGCGATTATTGACGTGATTGCAATATTTCAATATTTATACTGCTTAGGAAACGGATAATTAAAGGTAATGTGCGTTTTGTTTCTCTATTACATTTTTTAGACTTTTACAAAAATGGGTGCTCTTAAAATTCGTGTTTAGTTAAATTCTAACAGCTTATTAAATAAGCTTTCCAATGAGGTATATCACATTGGTGTTTAAAATTCTATCCCACTTTTGACCTCTCCTTTAGGTTTTAAATTAGAACTTCTAACCAGTAGTCAAACTAACCACCAGATTTTTCCCGTAATCGTATGTTTAAACACATATTACATTTACTCGTTAAACCAAGCTCTATAAGTTTCACTTCGACCCTTTTTTAGTGTCCCACAGCTGGGCACGGGTCTCCTCTCAACTATCTTACGAGTTGAGAGAGTTTACGTCTTAACACGCTGGCCAAGTGCGGTTTGGTGGATATCACATGACCTCGAATGATTAATTCTTTGCTCACGATGTTTTCCTTCAACGCTATTGAGCAGCAGCGATGCAACAATTCACACAAAGATGTGTGAGCATGACTGGGAATCGAACCTGGGACCTCATATTTCTAAGGCGAGGCCCGTACCGCTGCGCCACCGCTGCTCATATTATTATTATGATATAATCTCAATATTATCGTTATTGTTATTTCAATATGTGATATATGTGTAAATTTAAGAAAATATGGATGTTAAACAATAAGTTGGAAAACAGAATGCTTTGTGGATTGGTCATATGGAGAGGATGGATGATAGACTATGGATAAAAGGTATACACAGCGGAGGTGAGTGAAAACGCTGGGAGAGGACATCCTAGGAGGACATTCGCTGTATCTTCGGTGATGTCCATCAAAAGGGACAGGTGCGTAGCACTCACAACCTATGTATGACTTATGAACATTAGTGAGGCTAAGGAAGTATGTTTAAATCGTAGCAAGTGGCGCTCTATACTCTCTGCCTACGCCCATGGGAAAAATACGTGATTGTATGTATGTACTAAACAATAATATTATAAACACTCACCGTCCGACCCATTGTTACTTATCACAGATCACTGTTTGTGTGTTTATATTATACACTATAACTAGTACAGTACACACGTCTGACCACAACCGCAGCGGACACAAGAATGGACGTTATTACCTTAAAGAGATTCTGTTCTAAATACAACGAATCTATAATAATAATTGCGTGTTGGTATAATAGGGGTATGTTCATACTGTCATTAAGTATTTCTTTTAAGATGGCGTCACAAACTAAGGCGTTTTTGAGAATTTTCCGACTCCTCCCCCCTCGGTGAGATATCGTAAGATTTTCCTCAACTCCTTTCCCCCGCCCCTAATCTCACGCGAGATTCTTCAAAATTTCTATTTGGACAGTAAAAGGGTGGGATTATTGAGAAAAAAAATTGTTCTATTATTTTTATTGAACACTAGTATTAAAGAATAGTATTTGTGAATATATGATTTAAAATCATAATCATAAAATTAAATAATTAATATCAAAAGAAAAATTAAGAAAAGCGCAAAAATTTAAATAATTAAGTACGTGATATTTTCACCCCTTCCCCCCTAAGTAAGATTTGGAAAGAATTAGCTTGACCCCCTCCCGCCCCTAGAACACCTCACGAATTACCTAAATAATATCTATTAATTCAATGGCCCGTCGAGTTTAGTTTAGTTCTTAGACACGCCGGTTTCCTTACGATGTTTTTTTCTTCACCGATATTGAGCAGCGGCGATGAAACAATTCACACAAGGATGTGTGGGCTCGACCGGGATATGTCAAACCCGTGACCGCGATATGTCAAAGGTGACGCCGATACCGCTGCGCCAGCGCTGCTCTTTGGAATGTATATGTTTATGTACCTAAATTTGCAGCATCGTATCTGTGTTGAAGTTTGTTGCCTCGTAGCGGCTAAATGGATAGACCGATTTTGATGCGAATATTTTGACGTGATAACGATAAAATCGTTTTAGTCGGGTGACATGTTCAGAAACTTGTGTCACACCAAAACCTCACGAGCGCGATCGCAGGTATAACGAGAGAGAGACGGACCGATCTCCCGTCTCATCTCGAGCGCTGCCAGTCATTCCGTGAAACTTGTCACGCGGAATCCTCACGAGCGGAGGCTGGCATAGCGTTCGAGTGAGTGGACCGATCCTCCGTCTCTCTCACTCTAGCGGCATACTTCATTAATTCCTTACTTCCCAAAAACTTATATCACCAATAAGACGTTATCACGTAAACATCTCGATCGTAAACCTACTTTACAAACAACCAATTTTTTATTTAAAAAATGACGTAAATAAGTAGGTAATTTTACAAAAATAACAAATATTAATATTGCAAACACTCACAGTTCAGCTCTTTGTCACGTAGCATATCACTGTTTGTTTATATTACACACGACATCTACTAAACGGACATAGTTAATAAGTTGAAAACGATTCTGTTCTACAGCGAATCTATAATAACAAATGGGTGATGACACAATAAAGGTGCGTTTACATTGAAAGAAAGAAACAGAACAGAAAGAGACAGAACACACAGAATCAAATGATAAAAAAAACACATGTAAAGAGAAAAAAAACATAAATTAAAAACTGTTAAAAAGAAAAGAAAACTTGAGAGGTGTCAAGGGACACCCGGTGGAACGAAGTTGCTTTCGATTAATTAGTGAAGGAATTGTAATAATTTTTAGAGAAACAGACAGAGAAACATGCGCACAGCTTACAATAGCTTACTATAGCAAAAAGTGTCGTGACAACTTTTCGTAAGAATTTTTTCCGTCTTTTTCCCCAGCCCCCTTTTACAACGCGCGATAAGGAACTTCGTCCCAAAAAAGAAAAAAACAAAGAGTAAGTGTGACCCATCACTGTCAAACATTTATTTATTTAGTAACCACACAACCATCATTACAGGTTATTACCTAATGCGATAGCGTAGTATTCTAAGTACTATTCTACTAATTTATATATCTAAATATGCATGCAAAATCATAATTTTTTCAAGTGATAACACAATATATACATTAAACAAGTCTAGCTTTTCGGCCACGATATTTAGACTGCGAAATGCGCGCGTCATGTGCGCCTCTTTGAGGAACATGGACATTGCTTAGTAAACTCTGTGAGTGCCGATATAGAAGTTACTTTCCACCCGTGGCGTGGTTTCACCCGCGTGATGGGCCACACTAGGACAATTTAATAGCCTAAAGCATCTTGTAAATAGGGACAACTGTGTTGAGGACAATCCAGTGCGGTGTATTTTCTAGAGGCCTGCTGTCCTGTCATCTATCGTATCGTGTATTGTCCTCTTTTTTTTGTGGAAACCTAACCCAATTAGCCGGAAGGGCTTCTATTGGTTCACCGGACTTTTTCGGTGAGCCGTCCGAGGACGGTCGAACCGATGGCTATTGTTCTCGTGTTAATGACCCATGATATAGTGGGACATCTAAATATATAAAAGAAGAAACTGACTGACTGACTGACTGACATATCAACGCAGAGCCCAAACCGCTGGGTCTGGAGACTCTTAATTTGGCACATAGGTTCCTTATAGGGGTCTAGGGGTGCACTAAGAAAGGATTTTTCAAAACTCACCCTTTAAGGTGGTGAAACGGGGTTCCAAAGTTTTTATGGAGAAACAACATTAGTGACATCAATTTCGCGGGCAAAGCCGCGGGCGGAAGCTATATTATATAGTGATATTAACTCACACGGTCATCTGATTCCAAAATAAGCAGAGCTTGTTCTATGGAAACCAGATTATTGGTAATATACTACATAAAATACTTTCCTTTTGTAAATACATACTTAAATATAAATAATTACACCCAGACTCAAGATAAACAGTCGTGTTCACCATACAAATGTCTGACTTGGGTGGGAATCGAACCCACAAACTGCAGCGTGAAAAGCTAGTATCTTACCGACCACGCCACACCGGCCCGTCGTATCAAAACAAAAAGTCCAAATTTCTCTGCGGTTTACTCTGAATTCGGTATGAAATCGTGCGCTAAACTGCTTGCTAAGCATACCTACTTACTTTTCGAAGTGCGAGGGGGTCACTTATTTACCCATCAACTTCCTCACTACGAAGTCAGGTACAACCACCATGCCTCGGAGAGTACGTTAAGCCGTTGGTACAATCTCTCACCGAATTCAAAGTAATCTGCAGCATACATCTATATTGCTCCAGAGCGAAGCTGTGACTGGTGTCATACTTATATAGCCGGCCTTATTAGGTACGCGGGCTTGTTCTAATTTTAAATTGTCTTTATTCGTTCAATTTGGGGACTCACTCTGCAGCAATTAGATGAATCGTTATGATGTGAGCATTTCATTATTTGTAAAGAGGTTTACAAATACCTCGAAGCTCAAAAATATTTACAAATATGTTGGCAACATTGGATGACGTAGGTGGCGCAAGAGTAGCGACTGCCAATATGACGACCGAGAACTACTAACACTTGCTCATTCATTCAGAACGGAGTGATTGATTGGCTCTTATGTCTTCTTGGAGGCATTCTTAGGAGAAAGCGCGCGACACATTGTAGTCGGAATTGATATTGGGTTTATAGGCGGTTGAAATAATTTATAGATCAATCTTAAAGATACTTATTGATTATTGAGTTTAATGTGCAAGTTTTAGGTCATAATAACAGATGTCAAGTTAACAAATATGAAGGCTTTTGAAGGTTTTAGACTAAAATATCATGGTTAGCAGACAACTTTAGATAGGCGTGAATAATCGGGTAAGAAGACGGTATTTCAATAAAATAACTACGGCAAATATCACTTCACCCCAATCTCTCGATAGCACAATCATAAATTCTACCAGTTAATTACAGATCGATAAGATTACGTTGGATAAAATCGTAATGTTCACCGAGCACGTTATTGCATCTGCACTTCCCGACGACACAACGGTCCAAACACACAGTGTCAGCCATTCTAAGATGGCCGCTTCACCCGTGCTCGGTGTTCATTCATATTGTCATTTTCGAGTGACAGCTGACTTCAAAGACGGACGTGATGACAGTATAAAATGACAGCTGATGCATTGAGAAGTAGATGTGCCAACAAATATATTTATACAAAACAATAATTAATTCGGTGCCAAGTAAAACAATAACTAGGTAAAGGTACCTATTAAAAATCTTTTCTCACAGGATAATCCTAATGCGATAGTGTAGCTAGTAAATGCGGTTGTTGTAGTACCTATTTACTTCGCACCGAATTCTAAGTTATATGAATTACTTAGGTATTTAATCATTTCTGATTAACTAAATCAAACATCACGTTAAGTTTTTGTCTATGTTTTTGCACATGGGGATTTTCCAAACATTAATTTTGTCTCATGGAAAATCAAAGTCATCGATTTTAAATCGATCCGTGCAAAAACAAGACAAAAATTAGTATTTTTAACCGACTTCTAAAAGGAGGAGGTTATCAATTCGACTGTATGTTTTTTTATGTTTGTTACATCAGAACTTTCGAATGGGTGATCCGATATTGAATTTTTTTTTAATTGAAAGCTGATGCTTCCCGTGTGGTTGATATTTTAACTTATTATTAAATAAATGTAGCGTACGACACGAGGCAGTGATTATTGTAGATTAATAGGTAATAATAATAGATTAATACCTAATTAATTTTGGCATAGTTAAACTTTAAAAAATAAATGTTTGTAATTCTCTACCGGTATCTCTGTTTCCCGATAGCTATAATCTGCATATCTTAAGTCACGAGTGAATAGGTATTTACTGGGTAAGCGCATTTCATCATTGACTACATCATTGCATAACAACAGGCAATTTGTGGTCAAGCGCAATACAATTACATTACAAAAAAGTGCATGTTCTACCCTACCCCTGGGGGGTTAAACTTGGACAATAATAGGTAAACAAGGAATGGAGTAGAGACTGTGAGGGTTGAATGGACTATAGACTAAACCAGTTGTCAAGTAGGTACAAAGTACTCAGATGGTATAGGTACATCTTCTTCTTCTTCTTTTAATTATGGCCTCTGCAGAAATTATTCCGCAATTTTGCCAATGTCAAGTTTAAATAAGTATATAAGTTTTTAAAGATTAGTAGTAAAAAACTAAACAACTGCGACGTTCTAAGACGCCATCGTCTTCCTATAGGTAGGTACATATTTAACATCGCACGTGACTTGACATCGCAAGTCAAATTAACATATTGAAGTAGCTCTACGTGTTAATTGTATGTATTACAATGATAACACATAGAATACGTGAGCATACTAGAGTACAGTGTGGTATGTCGCAGTATCCGATGACCTTAGGCCCTACCGTAGAGCAGGAGGGAGAGTGGAGAGTTAAAACGGTTTAAAAATCTTTATTTATAAAAAGTCTTTATTAAATGGAATACAAAATAGACTATACTTAAGTTAGGGCTAAGTCACCTTCTTCCGTGGGTGTATGTACACCTTTAATTGAATCCCCACACGTTGCCGTGGTTGGTGGCCACCCACCAGACACAGCCGCACCGCCAAGCAGCCTTGCCGTGTTCCTGTGCGATGTCTTGTGATGTAGAGATGGTGGGTCGAATTGTTGCTCCTTAAGGGTTTCTGACCTTATGAAGGCTCATAGCATTGCCACCTTTTTACCTATAATCATTCGTAATCACGAGTGAATCGGTATACTGCTGGCGCGTTCCATCGTAGACTGCATCATTGTTTGATATCGGGCAAGTTGTAGTCAAGCGCCAGCCTATCGAAGAATAAAAAATATTTAAATCTTAATATATCATTATATATAATAAAACTAAGTTGATAAAATGTGCGTGCCGATAAAACTTAAAAAGGAGTCCCATCACGATAAAGGGACTTATATAGTGTGATAGCCCTTTATCCCCCCTCGAACAAGAAAGTTCCCGTTTTAACCTAAAGGGTGTGTTTTTAAAGATATAAGGGCTTTTCCAACCCTTCAACTTGGAAAGTAAGTGTAGTCGCGCCATCTGTTGTCAAATAGTTGAACTTCATTCATTGTACACAATATGGACTTAAAAGAACGATTATTTGGGGCGCGAAATTTAAAATTCTCATTTCAATAAAGTCTTAAATTACATTTGTTACCATAACCCTTTATCCCCCCTCGAACAAGAAAGTTCCCGTTTTAACCTAAAGGGTGTGTTTTTAAAGATATAAGGGCTTTTCCAACCCTTCAACTTGGAAAGTAAGTGTAGTCGCGCCATCTGTTGTCAAATAGTTGAACTTCATTCATTGTACACAATATGGACTTAAAAGAACGATTATTTGGGGCGCGAAATTTAAAATTCTCATTTCAATAAAGTCTTAAATTACATTTGTTACCATAACCCTTTATCCCCCCTCGAACAAGAAAGTTCCCGTTTTAACCTAAAGGGTGTGTTTTTAAAGATATAAGGGCTTTTCCAACCCTTCAACTTGGAAAGTAAGTGTAGTCGCGCCATCTGTTGTCAAATAGTTGAACTTCATTCATTGTACACAATATGGACTTAAAAGAACGATTATTTGGGGCGCGAAATTTAAAATTCTCATTTCAATAAAGTCTTAAATTACATTTGTTACCATAATAAAGTTATTAAATTTTGTGTATTTATACAGCAGTAGCTAACTTATATGTTGGAGTTAAAGCGATATCATTTTAGTTATTCAAATTACTTCTGAAAACATTTTAAAATTTAAGTTTTTAAATTTCGCGCCTTTACTGCGTATGCTACAGCTGCAAAACCTATTGTTACGGCGAACGATAACGTCGAGAACATTCTATACCTAGAAGGTGTGAGAAAGTAAATATTCCCAAACTTTCTTGAATATCCTAGAGCCATCTTTCTCGAATATCTTAGAGCCAACTATACACTTCATGTGTATAGTCTCCATAAAGCCAACTTTCTGGAATACCCTAGAGCCTAGCTTTCTGAATATATAAGAGCCCGGTGTCGCCCGCCAGAATTAATTCGATTTGAACAGCGGAACAAGCCACTTCGAAACGAAAAAGAAAGAAGTTACCTGTGTGAGCCTTTATTTTGAAGTATCACGTGTGAGTATTTTTAATAGTGTGTTTAATTAATTCATGATCTTGAAGTGAAGAAAAAAAAAAGTTATCTGTGAGCCTTTATTGTGAAATATTAAATGTGAGTATTTTTAATAATGTATTTAATTAATTCTAATGGTTTTTTTTTCTTTTCTTTTAATTGTAATTTCCTTAACTTTCAAGTAGTCGCGCGGCGTTGAATCGATATACTTTGGCCGTAAACAAAATATCGCGCGACCGCTTGAAGATTAAATAATTTTGTTTTCTTTGTCTCAACGTGCCCCACGTTTACGTAATAATATATTTGTCTATAAAATGTTCATTTAATTTATATTTTACAGAATATAATGCCTAGACGTAAAAGAGGTGGAGATCTTGCCAGTTCTGCAGCGAAACGGCGGAAACAAAAAGAATATCGAAGAAATGAAACGGAAGAACAGCGCGAAGCACGTTTACAAAATCAACGAACCAGAATGAGCACCCTGAGAAGCGGAAAAAGCGAAGAAAGAAGCGAAAATAAAACTATTGAAGAATCGAGAATTTTAAAAGATAATCTAACAAAGGAAGCATTCCACTACGAATCGACGAAGAAATATTACAATCATAAATATGTTGTGATCGGAAAAATGAATAACATTTGCCAATTTTGCCACGCGAAAAAATTCAGTAAAGAAACACCAGGTCTCTGTTGCATGAATGGAAAAATTCGATTACCACCACTGGAAGCACCTCCGCAGGAATTTCTACATTACATGACCGGGGAAACACCAGAATCAAAACACTTTCTTCAAAATATAAGATCATACAACTCCTGCTTTCAAATGACTTCTTTCGGTGTTACTTCGACTAACACTAATAGAGATGAATTTGAATATGTATTTTCAATTCAAGGGCAAATTTATCACAAAATAGGATCGTTACTACCAATGCCTAACGATGACTATAAATTTCTGCAAGTATATTTCATTGGAAATGAAGAACAAGAAATTGATCAACGAAGTACACATTTTAATGGATTGAAACGCGAAATAATCCAAGATGTACAGAGGATCTTACACAAATACAATCAACTGATTTACATATTCAAAACAACACTAGATCGCATGATTTCTGATGACTATAAAATTGTGATTCGAGCCGATAAAAGACCACGTGGAGAACACGAACGTAGATTTAATGCACCTCAGATAGATGAAGTCGCCATCGTAATTGTGGACAATGAAAATACAAGCCGTGACATAATTTTACAACGAAGAAGAAAAGGACTACAACGCATTGCAGAGACACACCGTTCATATGATTCTCTTCAATATCCTTTAATATTTCTGCACGGAGAGGACGATTATCATTTCAATATAAAACAAATTCATCCTGAAACAGGCATAGAAACAAACAAAAAAGTCACTTCCAAGGAGTTCTATGCTTACCGCTTAATGATCAGAGACAATGAAATATACAATCACATTCTCAACACTCGCCGTTTATTCCAACAATTTCTGGTAGATATGTACGCAAAAATAGAAGCAGAACGGATGCTTTACATAAGACTGAATCAGAAGAAACTACGCACAGAAGAATACATCCACCTTCGAGATGCGATCATAAATGACGGCAATATTGACGATATTGGAACAATGGTAATCTTACCCTCATCATACATAGGAAGTCCAAGACATATGCACGAATATACTCAAGATGCCATGACCTACGTAAGAAAATATGGACGACCTGATCTCTTCATAACATTTACATGCAACTCATCATGGCCAGAAATCAAAGAACAACTAAAATATGGACAAACCTCCATGGATCGACACGACATAATAGCCCGAGTTTTTCGACAAAAACAAATAAGATTTATTGAAGTCATCACAAAATACCACATCTTTGGAACCGTTAGATGCTGGATGTATACAATCGAGTGGCAAAAACGAGGATTACCTCACTCACACAATCTCATATGGCTACACGATAAAATTTATCTCACGGATATCGACAAAATCATCCAAGCTGAATTTCCCAATCCACAAAAAGATCCGGAACTATACAGCATAGTAGTGAAAAACATGATTCACGGACCATGTGGACCATTAAACTTTAATGCGCCATGCATGCGTGATGGAAAATGTACAAAAAAATATCCAAAACCATACGTAGACGATACAAAAACTGAAGATGACGGCTATCCCAAATATAGAAGACGATCACCGAAAAACGGTGGTTTCACAGCAAAAATACGAATACAAGGCAGAGATGAACTGGAAATAGATAATCAATGGGTAGTACCATATAACCCACTACTTTCTAAAATGTTCCAAGCACACATAAACGTTGAATATTGCAATTCAGTAAAATCTATTAAATATATATGTAAGTACGTAAACAAAGGTAGTGATATGGCAGTATTTCAAATAGTCCAAAATAGCGAACAAAATAACAGAAATGATGAGATACTCATGTACCAAATGGGAAGATACATCAACAGTAACGAAGCAGCGTGGAGGATTTTTAGTTTTCCCATACACGAACGCGAACCAGCTGTGCAACATCTAGCAGTACATTTGGAGAATGGACAGAGAGTTTACTTCACAAAAGACTCGGCTAGAAAAATTGCAAGCGAACCACCTCAGAACACAACATTAACAGCTTTTTTCCAACTTTGCCAAACGGATCCATTCGCAAAGACGTTACTGTATGTCGACGTCCCTATTTATTATACGTGGGACAAAACAAGAAAAATTTTTCAACGACGAAAACAAGGAATGCCAGAAGAGGGTCATCCAGAAATAATGAAAACTAACACAATAGGTCGAGTATACACTGTACATCCAAACAATGCCGAATGTTTCTATCTCCGGATGTTGTTACACGAAATACGAGGACCAACAAGTTTCACAGATCTCAGGACTATTGACGGCTACCTATGCCAGACGTACAGAGAAGCATGTCAACGCTTAGGATTATTGGAAAACGATAACCACTGGGAATTAACACTACAAGAAGCCACACTCACAGCTTCAGCTGAACAAATTCGAGAGTTATTCGCCATAATTCTAACAACATGTAACCCATCAAACCCAAAACAGCTATGGGACTCTTTCAAAAGGAGTATGAGTGATGATATATTGTACCAAATCCGACAAGCTAATCCAGAACTGACTATAGAATTCAGTGACAACATCTTCAATGAAACACTCATTCGCTTAGAAGATAAATGCTTAGCAATAAATAACCGGACCTTAGTAGAACTTGGAATGCCAGCACCACAAAGAAATGCTTTCAGTATGCTAAACTACGAAATTACAAAGGAAAAAAGCTACAACGTCAATGAACTACTTGAATACATTGCTCACAATAAACCACTCCTCAATGACAATCAAAAAACAATTTACAACGTTATAATGAACCGAATAAATAACAACACTGGTGGAATTATTTACTTGGACGCACCAGGAGGCACCGGTAAAACGTTTCTAATAAATCTAATACTGGCGGAAATACGTGCTAAAAAACACATCGCACTGGCACTAGCATCATCCGGCATTGCAGCCACACTTATGGAAGGAGGACGAACTGCTCATTCTGCCTTACAACTACCGTTGAATATAGCCGAACAACAATTCCCGGTATGTAAAGTCTCAGGAGCATCTGGACGGGGTCAACTTCTAAAACAAGCTAAAATTATCTGCTGGGATGAATGCACCATGGCCCATAAAAAATCACTAGAAGCCATGGACAGAACATTACAAGAATTGCGAAAAAACTCTGAAATAATGGGAGGAGCTCTACTCATACTCTCAGGAGATTTTCGACAAACACTTCCAGTTATTCCCAAGTCAACACCAGCAGACGAGATCAATGCATGCTTAAAAAAGTCACATCTCTGGCCAGAAGTACAAATACTGCAATTAACAAAAAACATGAGGGTTGAATTATCAAAAGATGAAACAACAGCACATTTTGCTAAAATGCTTTTACAAATAGGCGAAGGTACATATCCTACTGACCAAACGACCGGTCTCATTGAACTCAATAGTGATTTCTGTAACATAGCCACTACTGAAAACGAACTAATCGACAAAATTTATCCAAATATTATTCAGAACTATACCAACGTAGAGTGGTTATTTCAAAGAGCAATTTTGGCCACTAAAAATAATATTGTTGACGATATCAATTTTAATATTCTAAAGAAAATACCTGGTGAAGAGAAAGTATATAAATCGATCGACACGATGGTAACCATTGAAGAAAGTGTCAACTTCCCTACTGAATTTCTAAACTCTTTACAAGTACCAGGAATGCCATTACACTGCCTTCGTCTGAAAATTGGATCTCCAATCATACTACTTAGAAATCTCAACTCCCCAAAACTATGTAATGGAACGAGGATGATCGTAAAACAGCTATCGAATAATATCATTGAAGCTGAACTTATTTCTGGAAAGAACAAAGGACACACAGTATTTATACCTAGAATACCACTGATCTCTTCTGAATTGCCATTTCAATTTAAAAGATTGCAGTTTCCAATTAAATTAGCCTTTAGTTTTACAATTAACAAAGCGCAAGGGCAAACTTTAAAATATTGTGGCATCAACCTCAAAGAATCCTGCTTCTCTCACGGTCAGCTTTATGTAGCTTGCTCAAGAGTAGGAAATTCGAAAAATTTATATATATATACCCCGGACAATAAAATGAAAAATGTTGTTTATAAACAAGTAGTATAAATAATGAGAAAATGTAAATACATGTAAATATATATGTTTAAATATACATGTAAATATATATGTCCATGATAATGTAAATACATGTAAATATATATGTTTTCAATATATATATATTTTTTACTTTTTACGTCATAGTTTATTTTTTTATTTCAACTACCACGTAACCTCATATCAACTCCCGAGCGAAGCCGGGTATTACAGCTAGTATATATATATATTTCTTGTGTGCGTGTGTATGTGACTGAACTCCTCCTAAACGACTGGACCGATTTTGATGAAATTTTTTGTGTGTGTTCAAGGGGATCTGGGAATGGTTTAGATTCACAATTTTGTCCGCTGGCGGTACGAAGTTCGCTGGGGCAGCTAGTACGAGTACATATATAAAATACGGAAAATACAAATACGGAATAATGAAGGCTTCATTTATTCATTCATAACAGTGCAAGAATTTTTCAAATCGCACCGGTAGCTGAGATTAGCGCATTCAAACAAACTCTACAGCTTTATTATGGTATAGATTGCAACTTAGTTCATTGTACTTAATCCAAATAACCGGTAGTTCCAGTAATTTCTATTGAACTGAGTCAATTAGGTACCGGTTTATAAAAATACATCTATCTAACGGGTCTATCGATGCCACTTGCCAGGATGACTGTATGTAGGTGTACCAGACGTGTACTAAGGTGGGGGGGGGCTTGCTCACAGACCGATTTCGGTGTCTGGTTGGTTGAGGGACTACCCTCCGTGTCTCAGAAAGCACGTTAAACATTTATCACAACTATGAAAATCATTACAATTAGTCAGAAGCCAATATAACCTGACACCTGGTCTAACTATCTCGGCTACTGGTTCCTTACGAGTTTCGAGGTCTGGTGGCAGTCGCTCGTATAATTCCGGTAGCTAGCCGCATCAGGTTAGACTGGGAGCCGATCCTAATAGAAATGGGAAAAAGGCAAGGGGAATGATGATGAATAATAATATCACGTGAAGTATGACTTATAAAACGTAGTCGTAACTCATTAATTAGGTACTCATTGATCCATGACCCTAACTAATTGTCATATGCCGTACATTTGTTATCAGCTGCTTTAACACGTTCAACGTCCAGTGTCCCATATATGGGTCACTATGAACTAGCTCCACACGTCCGTGCCTCGTATATGGGTCGCTACCCAACGACCAGGTATCTACGCACTAAGGGAAATTTAGCGAAGGTATATCTCAGTGCAAGAGTCTCTGTTAAAGCAACTACAGAAATGAAATATCTAAGTATTTCCAGTAAAGAACTGTTTTTATTTGTTTTTGGTAATAATAATTCATTTATTAATCATTTATTTCAAAAAATCGTCTTCTTGACGTTTGATTCCAAGCCCATTTATTATTATTTACGTTTTTTAACAGCACTTAAAAAGATTGAAGTAATATGTAAACAAGGATATGAAAACATTTTGTATGGGAACGTTTAACGTGTTAAAAGGATTAACGGCTAGATATTTGTTACCCTTTCACTATTACGACTAAGCTTAGCTCGTTTGTATAAGGAAATCTTAAGATATATATTTATATAGACTAGCTGCCCCAGCGAACATCGTACCGCGTATTTATTTAAAAAAAAAATCACTTAGGGGTATGAACAATAGATAGTAGCCGAATCTCATACCTACTGAATATGCATAAAAAAATCATAAGAATCGGTCGAGCCGTTTCGGAGGAGTAGGGCAACGAAAACTGTGACACGAGAATTTTATATATTAGATATTTATTTTAAGATTTGACATGAAATAAAATAAAATACACCACAAAATTTCAAATTTTTTAATTAATAATAAAGATCCACAGGCTAGAACTTTCTATTTTTATTATTATGTAAAATCAGAGCTTCCTCTAGTCTAACACTTTTGCTGTGCCCAACAGGGTCCATAATGATTCTATTATAATAAGCACCTACCACTTAAGCATCTATTTACATATGGTAAAGCAATAAAGTTATTAAGTATTGATTATGGAAAAAATTATATTCGAAAAAATTAAAAGAAAAGGGAGAAAATACTATCATTTGGATTCGAACCGGGATGATCTGATTTCGGTACCATCCAATTTATCACCTTTCAGGTTCGTTTCGGTTTCGGTCGGAAAATCCTGTTTCGGTCGGGCAATAAAAAAAACCTTGGCATGTTTGAAAATTTTCAGTGTCGAAAATGGGACAATTTTGCGTCCCGGTGTTCAATGTGGGGACATTGGAACAGGTAATCAAAAAAAGGGGCAGGCCCATTTAAAACTGGACGTTTGGTCACGTTGATGTCACTTATGCTTAAGTGATATCAACGCACTTATCTACAGTCCAAACCGTGCCAGCCCTAACCGAGACCCAGGTCTCACGTAAACCCTTTTGGTGTCCCACTGCTGGGCACGGGTCTTCTCTTAACAATCTTACGAGCTGAGAGTGTCGCTGGCCAAGTACGGTTGGTGGATGTCACATGTCTTTAAATGATTAGTTCTTAGACATGCCGGTTTCCTCACGTTGTTTTCCTTCACCGATTTTGTGCAGCGGAGATGAAACAGTTCACACAAAGACGTGTGGGCACGACCATTATTCGAACCCGCGACCGTATTTTTACGGCGGGGCCCGTACCGCTGCGCCACCGCTAAATATTTAAGAATATTATAGATACACTAGTAACTTAGAGAAACACATTTTAACTCTAGGGTTCAATGAGCTTTGATAAAGAGGTCACAAACACACCGCGTCGCGCGTCGTACTATATTTTATTATTATTCTAAAATGTTTAACTCACAATAACTGTTCAAATATTTATGTCCTACTAATATTATAAACGCGAAAGTTTGTAAGAATGTATGGATGTTTGTTACTCTATCACGCAAAAACTATAAAAGTACTTTTAAGTAACTATAATGATGTATACTAAAAGTATGAGCCAGCGCCTTCAGTTTTTTAATAGCAAATTGGAACTACGTGAAAAGTGACTGACTATAAGTGCCTTCGTGCTCCAAGTAGTACTACTTACTACTTAAGCGTGTTCGCATAATGAACTCAAGACTTTCCTAATACACTTAAAGAATCTAACTGCAACTCGAAGCTTGGAATTGTGACCGATGAACGGCGGTAGCCTCGCCCCGTATTAGTTACGTATAAAAAAGTGGGTGAAATTAACCTCTGCCAGCGTTTCAGGTACAATTGATTAAATAAAACGAAATAAGTAAAAAGAAATGAATAACTAAAAAACCGCTCGACCAACTTTGATATTAAATCGGACTTTAAAGCAGTGACTCAAAGAGCATATTTAAAAAAACATAATTATCAAAATCGGACTTCTCATGACAGGAGAACCTCCTCCGTTTTTCCGTCGGTTAAAAAGTAGCAGTATTTGACTTACCGTAGTTAAGTGATTTCATTAAGTTACAAAATATTTCCAATGATTCCAAACTCAATCATAGTAATATTTTCTAACACCTACACACAACGCCATCTAGTCCCAAATTAAGCAAAATGTCGGGAAAACAAAACAAACATGCCTCTGCTCCATATTGTATTGTCTATAACTACCAATTCTACACACACGCTGTGTGAAGAAGACAACAGTAAATCAGAAAGCTCCGTTAATAAATTAGCTCTTTGGGGAATCCCCGACCGTAGACAAGAATATAAAGAATATCTAACAATGCGTTAAAAAAATACATTGTTTTTAAAATGAACATACAATTTATTTTTTGGTGTTAGTAAACAAGTATAAATTCTAGATTTTATGAATAATTTGTAGAAATCTAGGTTACTTTTTTAATGTCTTTGTGCTGAACGCGGGTCAACTATCTTGAGAGAGATTCTGATGTTGAGAGAGCTGTCCAAGTGCGAGCTGGTGGATATCAAAGTATGTCTGCGATAATTATTTATAAAACTTATTGAAAAAATAGAACTTAGGTACCATCGACAAAATCTATCTAGTGTTGCCGTTTCATTAAAGTACTAAAACCTCAACCTTCACCCACTGGGTTCACCTAACCAAATAATTATAATTGTCACTTTCACACTCATGGTATATCAGACTGTCTATCTTACTTCAACATATTATATTAATTTTTCTATTTTTATTGAACTGCGAGGTGATGGAGATGGATTGACATATTATTGTAGCAAGTTTACTTCAGAAAATTAAATTATATTAAACGAATACAGATAGCTCGCATCTTATTGCTGCCATCTTGTTTAGTTTGTGAAATATTGGTTACGAATAGCTGAGAAGGACACCGCGGAAGCCATGGATCTATAACCTATTTTTTGTTTGTCATTGAATTAAAATGAAGTACAACTAAGTGCTTTGAGGTATGTGAATTTCTCAATTTTAAATTATTATTTGTATTAATTGCACAGACTACTAAGAGAACCTAGATTAATTGTTAGCGGTAGGTCGAATACCTACCGCTTACAATTCAATAGTGTTGTTCGATAGTCTATCTATAGTCGATGTAAGCAATAGTATCGATAGTATCAATAGTACACGAATATCACACATTGAAATAAAACTACTCTACACTGGATTTTAATGCGGTATATTTATCTTATCTTATCTTAACAATGGGGCTGGTAACCCAGAGCACTTCGACCCAATGGGATCTTTTGTGCTTCCCCTTGATTCTATAAAGCCACAAGTATTCTTCCTCCACACAGCCTGTCCATGACCGCTGCTATTTGTCGGGGACACATGAGGCCATATTCACTAGGAGTAGGGTGGTCCACCCCTAATGCATTCATCCGTTTTCTCGCTAGAGAGTCACATTCACACAGTATGTGTTCCTTTCCTCAGCTTCTCCACATGCTAGGCAAGTGGAACTTTCTGCCAGCCCTATTCTATACAGGTGTTTCTGCAGCCCAAAGTGCCCAGTTAGTGCACCTATTACCGAACCATTATGCGGTATATTTAGATCCCAACGTTTCAAAGTCTTTCCAGACTTCATGGTCTTGAAACGCAACTTTAATAATGTTTGTAGGTAAAAAAATACCTCAGTCCACCCGTGACAACGAAGTCTGAAGACTGAAACGTCGGGATCTAAACTATACCGCTATAAAATCCGATATAAAGTAGTTTTATTTCAATGATAGTATCAATAGTCGTGCTTCAGAATATTTACATTAACCTATTATAATTATGATCACAAGCAATGCTATTGAATCACAGTTTACAAAAATGTCGATATTATTTCAGTACATTGATACTATTTACCGAATTTACCGAGCAGAGGTGGATATCGATATTATCAATAGGTAGGTACTATCAATAATACCGACAGTATCAAGGTACAGCACCTCATCATTGACTTTGTTCAGAGAAAACTGTTTTGAAACTATTTATATAATGCAACTTTACCTGAAACTTGATGATCCCCAGGATGGCTCCACAAGATATTCCAAAACCATGCCTGCAGTGTCTATTCTTTAAAAACCCGGGCGGGTACCGCCGCACCGCTATGTCCCTGCATTTTAAATCTGTAATGTCTTCGGAAATATTCAATTTAATTACATGCTGTAAATTTATATTAAATGGACATTGTATTTAAGGTACATAATTGTAAAATTCTTTTCGTGATATGTAAAGAATAAAAAATGGATATTGTGGGTTATCAATAAGAGATAGACATATACCATCGCTGACTTTTTTGTTGACCTTTTTAAAGTGTGGAATACTGTAGTACATTATTTTGATTTATCTCGTGGGGTTCCGCCAGCGGTTGCAATGTAAGCGCAAAAAATGTGTTTATTTTCCGCATCACATTAGAAACCTCTATAATTATCTGTATTTCTCTACAATATAATGCATGTAAGTATTATACATATAAACCTTCTTCTTGAATCACACTATTTATTAAAATAAAACTGCTTTAAAAACCGTCGCGTGGTTTTAAAGATTTAAGTATACATAGGGACGGATAGACAGCGACAACGACTTTGTTTTATACTATGTAGTGACTATGTTATTTCTGATAAAAAAAAATATAATTTCAGAAAGACAGAAGTAACATTGGATATTCAGTTCATTTGGAGAAAGTCAAGAGGTTCTGAAGAGCAGGAGACAACAGGGTGTCAAAAACTAAAAAAAAGGAAAAATTTGGATAAAATGGATGAGACCGTAACTAAAAAAAAGGTTCTTGAGTAAGAAGTTTTAATACGTAAGGTGGGTGAACCACGAAAGGCCACTGTAACGGATAAACAGTTTTTGTTAGTTCATTTACGGGATAAATGAAAGAAACAAATTATTAAATAACACTTTGTTTTATTGTGTAACATATCAATTACTTTTTATTATTCTAGATGTAATCAATATTTATTAAATTTCACTTTTAATAAGCTCTTCCAATCGGCCTTACAAGGAACAGGGTTCCATATAAGGCCAATATTAAAAATCAGTCGTTCAAGTTAAAACAAGAGTTGTAATAATCAAAATATCCAATTTTACTAAAACTACATAAAAAGGTCTTCTATTTAAACGAATCATTAAATGCTTACCATATAAAAATCTTGTTTAAAAACTCAGCGAACATCCCTTAAACACTATCGTATAACTAAGAATATATCAATGAAAATTATTTAAAAAAATATAGTAATGAGTATTTTAACGATAACAATTATGTTGCCAATGCGTTTTAGACTAAAATTAAAATATATATTTTAACTTTAATGACCTTCTTACGGCTTCGTTTTTTGTAAGGCCAAAATTTTCTGAAAAGTTGAGTAATCCTTATAAATAATAAATCATAATATTATAAACATAAAACATTTCTTTAACTTTTTCGGTACGTATTTGCCTAATAAAAACTAAGTGTTCAATGTTCATGATTTGTAAATGTTCCTAGTAAGGATCAAGTACCCTAGCAGGGCCAACCGTAAAATTTTTGATTGGCCTTACAAGGAACCACCGGATTTAATAGGAACACTGCCGATATTCTAACAAAAAATAAAGCAACTTTTTTTCTTTATTACCATAACCAATCCTTATTGAATAAAATACGTTTAAAATATTAAGGTAATAATAGGTATTTTAAGTAACAATTTACCTTTTGCTGTGCGTGCGAATTACAATTTATACGTAGAAGTCTACGAAACGAGGCACCGCACTAACCACCTACCAACGTGAGCGATGCCGCGCCGCCGCGTCTGTTGTCTTTGGCTTTGATGTAGTTTAGTGAAAATGGAAGGAATTTGTCATTACAAGACAATAACTATGACTTTTTTTAGAGTTGGCCTTCAAAACAGCATGGCCTTCCATGGTCCACCCACCTTATTTCATAACACATGTAGTATGAAATTGACATAATTATTATTACGGATAAATAAATTGCTGAAAATGATGAAAAAGCTTATCTTCAAAATACACTTCAATTCTTTTTATTTTAACAGCCTACATGGTCTTCATGGTCCACCCGTGACCGTGAAGTCTGAAAAGACTTAAATGTCGGGATCTAAAATAAACCGCGATAAAATCCATTATAAAATAGTTTTATTTCAATGTATGATATTCGCGTAAATCTAATAACATACTAACGGTTTTATTCATGAAAATCTTTTAAGACTCTTCAGTTAAAACGGACTTTCTCTTTCTTACTAGTATAAATATCAAGATGACAGACAAAGACAATCGAATTATAAACATACTAGTTTCCCGCCCCGGCTTCGCGCGTATGTCGGATAAAACTATCCTTTCCCGGGTCTCGAACTATCTCCATACTAACTTAGTTCAGTAGTGTAGGCAACATTTTGAAATCGGCAAGCTCCCCTACGCATAAATCTATAGCAAGAAATAATAATCTAATCTATACCGGTGAAGGTCGTTTTTCTACGGCTTTTAGACCATAATGTAAGTTTTTCATTTAATATCCAAGAACAAATTATATTTATATTTTGTCATTGTGTCAAAATAAAAAGTAATTTAGCTAAAAAGCACAAAGGAGTATTGATATTATCAACTTTAAAGAAAAACTCCCTTAGAATAATTTCTTAGGTTTCGCTCGCGTAGTATTAGGATAAAGATTAAAAAATTTGGAAAAATAAATAACACCGAATTTGAAGTGAATCGGACCAAGGACTAAACAGTTCTGGAATATTAAATCTTTGAAAAAAAGCTCGTTTTACGCTTCCCGGGGGGGTAGTTTTTTTTTCTTTTATGGTATATGTGTGCCGAATTTAGAGTGAATCGGACTTGAGACTAAACAGATCCAGAGAAACTTTAATTTATACCAATAAAACTCATTTACCACACCCCATATTATTTAATTATTATTGAAAAATAAAAAACCCGTATCTCATTATTTGTCTTAAGGATTATGAGTACTGATTTTGAAATGAATAGGACCAAGGAATAAAAAGTTGCATACAAACTTCACCCCTCTATTTAACCCTCTTAGGGGATGATTTTTGAAAATATTATTAGCCTATGTCCGATTCTAGGGTATACACTACCTACATTTCAAATTTCAATAAAAGCGGTTGAGCGGTTATGTTCACACACACACACTTACTTTCGCATTTATAATATTAGTAAGATTCTCGATCCTAATCTCAAATGTTTTTTTTTTTTAGATAAAACGTGCGCGTATTTGGAAGTGGTACTATGTTGTAAATTATATTGACAAACCTTTAGCTGATATTGATGAGTTTGTGACTGTACCACGCTCCTGGATAGTTTCTTGTGTTAACGAAAAACAAGGGTTCGTTGGCTATCCTCCTGTAGAACCACCCGGACTCACAAGAGCACGCATTAAAAAGAAATTGAAGCCAGAAGAAGGCTGGAGGTATTATTTGGCCAACATCAAATATGGATCAAGTAAGTAAAAATTTTTTAACACGTTTTACTTCTTTTAATTATGGCCTCTGCAGAAATTATTCAGCAGTTTTGCCAAGGTCAAGTTTAAATAAGTATCACTTCAACCCTTTTAAGTGTCCCACTGCTTGGCGCGGGTCTTCTCTCAACTATCTTCTGAGTTGAGAGAGTTTAGGCCTTAATCTACACACGCTGGCCAAGTGCGGGTTGGTGGATGTCACATGTCCTTGAATGATTAGTTCTTGGACATGCCGGTTTCCTCACGGTGTTTTCCATCGCCGATATTGAGCAGCGGAGATGAAACAATACACACAAAGATGTATGGGCACGACCAGGATTCGAACCCACGACCTTATTTTTCTAAGGCGAGGCCCGTACCGCTGCGTAACCGCTGCTCTAAATAAGTATAAAAGCTTTTAAAAGATTAGTAGTAAAAAAAACTAAAAAACAGCGAAGTTTCAACACGCTTTTATTAGGTTCACTTGTACATTTGTAACGGAAACGTCAGATTAGTTTGAAATTTTGCACACTTGTCAAGATCCTATGTTATTACATTTAATAAAATAACTCGACCCGAAATTCCTCGTCGTACTTCTTTCAAATGTGTACTTTTCTTTCTCTTCCATGCAATTATTCATAAATTGTGTATTTTTTTAAATCAGATAAAACTAATAAGATAAAAATGTAATTAATCTTTCACGTTTTTCCACCCATAGCACAAAATATTTAATATCTATACTAATATAATAAAGACGAAAGATTTGATTGGTTGTTTGTTTGTAACGAATAGGCTAAAAAACTACTGGACCGATTTCAAAAATTCTTACACCTTTGGAAAGCTATATCTTTACTGAGTAACATAGGCTATATTTTATGTTAAAAAATTTAGGGATCCGTATGAAAACTTCGATAATGTAACCGAAGGTGTGAAAAAAAAACGAAAAAATTCATTATAACGCGTACGCTGCGGAAACTATTGACATTAGAGCAATATGATGTAGGTACTAAAGTTTTATAGAAGTCATAAATATCTACAAAAAAGTCCGCGGTACCATATATCTAAATATTTTAGTTACGTCACAATAACTACTTTTTCATATTAAAATATGCAAAGGTAACGGCGATACAAATTGTTATTAGACCTAATTATTCGTACCTTGGTATTGATCCTTAACTAAATAAATCACCTAATATTTAAGAGTACATTAGTACCTGTAAATTATTTGAAGTATGTTAGATATGTAGGTACTTATACGGAGGAACCGACGACGTCATTCAAACGCAATAGCTACTGTCACACTGATTTATTAAATTAGGTGATGCACGACGGTAAGAGGGATGGCGGGGCGCAACCCGCGCTCGTGTGCGTGTACACATACATAACAAAGTATTTAAATCGGACGTACCATTCAAAAGTTAACATGAGTATAATATTTATTAAAATTACTTTTAAAGTTACTTTTTTGGCGGGAAACAGCAAAACGTTGGGACCGGTGCGATCGCGCTGAGAGCTTGATCCCGATCTCGACTGATCCGATCCGAAGTGAGGAAAGGTGAGAGAGGTGTAACAATGCAATGTTGACGTGGTTATTCTACTAAAACTTACTGTCCTATAAAATGATTTTTTTTCCCAAACAAAAGTTGACTGCGTGTCAAATCCATGAGAAAGAAGATAAACAAACAAAACTAGTTTTATTTGATCATAGATATTATAATTTAATTACAACAAAATCGTTTTAAATCCATATTACGCATGTATTTGTAGGGGAAGGACAGGCCACCGTGATGATAAAATAACACTGCAATTTTTTTTTGGAACATTAGAGGGTAGAAATCAATGATTTTTTTTTGCCAAGGTAGAAAAGTCCTTACGTTGTTAAGAAAAAATATTAAAAATTAAAAATCAGCACGTTGTACTACCGTTCTCAGGTTTGCCGTGTATTTTTTGCGCTTGGGAAATTCACACATCTATGAATATTTCTTTCAGATACTTACAAAGAGGCAGAAGATTGGATTGTAGAGAGACAGACCTATGGAGTTGCGGTGGAAGAACGTTCACCAGCACCAAGTAAGACCCACTTTCTCTCCTCTACTGTTCTTTACTTAAAGACCCACGATGACCTGGACGTGGAAAGCGATTTAATTTTTACCAATGGATATTCAAATGTTTCGTTATTGGACGGCGGCGCTTCATAAATACTTTGTGCCACAATGTGATTATAGAATACAACATCAATTGTTATGCTTTATAACGATGTTGTGGTATCAAAAGGGATTTCATTGCATCGCATGTCGCGGCAAGATGCTGTGTGGCGCACGCACGCACACACACACACACACACACACACACACACACACACACACGCACACGCACACACCCACACACACACACACACACACACACACACACACACACACACACACACACACACACACACACACACACACGCACACGCACACGCACACGCACACGCACACGCACACACACACGCACACACGCACACGCACACGCACACACACGCACACACACGCACACACACGCACACACGCACACACACACGCACACACACGCACACACACGCACACACACGCACACACACGCACACACACACACGCATGTCTTAACGATGTTTTATTTTTTTATTTCTTTTATTCCATTAGATATCAGAAACAGTCTTCCAACTATTGTGTATCTTATGTGGGAATAAGGGCTGACGGACCTTAACACAGGTTGCCCTGTAACCTAGCTAGGACGTCAGAGTCTTTTCGTTGTTACTATTTTTATTTTTATGCTATCCCTATTGTAAAATTTGTTGTGTAACAGACTGTTCCTTACATTATTGGAAATAAACTTTATTATTATTATTATTATTATTATTAATGTGGTAGGCAACGGCATGCCGTGGACGCCAGCGCTCGTTGTGCTATGCCGCAGGGAGAAATGCGCGTGGGTGGAGAAGCACACCGTATCCAGACGACACGCCTCGGCGTGGCATGCCGAGGCAAGGCACTGTAATGCCGCGGCAAATAACCGGCGGCATCGTACACACCAAATGTATCGCGCGCCGACTGTTAACGAATAATATTATTATGCTCGCATAACGAGTGTAAGTCTAGATTTCGGTCTGAACGAGAAGTTGAATTAACTATATTTGGAAAACCGATAAACTGCGTAACGCGCGTTTACAGTCAGCGGCCTACAATCTTTGGTATGAACAATGCAGCGCTGCTCGACGGCAAAGTACTTCGCTATCTCGTCCTGGTCTCTGTTGGCCTTAGTGCGTCCTAACCCACACTAACAGTAAAATATGCATCACCATGATATAAAAAATGTTGTGATATGGTAATACCTAATAGACTGTTTATTCAAAGAGAAGCATTCATTTACAACATAAATTGGACAAAAAAGTACCTAACTGTATAACAATCTCAAAACTAACCAAAATTAAGAACTAAAGTAACTAATTCCCAACCTAAACTGACTGTTTATTTGATTTCTAGATGTGCAATTGTCAGAGTGGGGCCGGTGGACTAAAAGTCGTAGAAAGCCATTTCCGAAAATACATATCAGACTATCAGAACCGAAGAGTTATATTAGAAACCAATTGAAATTGAAAAAAATTGGCAGCAAATTTAGCACTCATGTTAACAAAACTGCTCAGCCCGGATGTTCAAAATCGAATCAATCAGTAAACATTCAAAATAAGGAAAGTAAAGATATTGCTAAATCTTCCCATGGTGACTCGCTTTCCTCTCAATCCGAAGAAAATCAACAGCAGTCTTCATCAACAGAAGAGGAACTAGACATAAATATGCCTTCAGAAAACGAAGTTGGTGTAGAACCTGTAAAAAGCAAAGAAGGTCCGTCTCAAATTACTATAAAACAGCAACCAAGGTCTTTACAAGCAATGTCTACAAAAAATCACATGAATGTATCACAGCCTATAATACGACTTGAAAAGCTGGTTGAAAAACCAATAAATCAAATGACTCCCACAGATAATATGTCAGTGGTCCCTCAAGATCCTTCAAATTTGAAGATTCCAACTCGAAAACTTGCAGAAGAAGGACAATTGTCAATAGTGGCTCAAAATCAATCACAAGTTGTTTCACGTGATCCAAAAATGAACAATAAAGCTAGCGTAGAATCAGGAATTGATCTTAACACCAGAAAATATGTATCAGTTCATGATCAGCCTAATTCAACACAGCATCAGTCTTCTACCAACCAGCCTCCGGTTCGACTCTTAGATAGACAGCAAAATTTGCCAGCTCAGAATGCATATCTGCAACACGCAATACCAGATCAAATATATCAAAGATTTAGTGGATCACACAATACTGGTCAGAGATACGGGTCGAAAGAGCTACCAGCATCAATTGTACATAGTCAAACTCATCCAGAAATTATCCCTCCCGGATATAACTGGCGCTTTTATCAAAATCAATACCAACCAACCAACTATAATAGCTTTAGTCAAGACTCATTTAGTAGCACCAATATGGCCAACAATTACAGTTATCAACATAACGATCAAGCTATCAGGATGGGAATAAATGCTAATGTACCAAATATGTTGCAAAAGGTGCTCCTACAAAATAAACAATCTCAACAAAATCATCAACAACCACAACAAGTACCTACCTCTCAAACTACGAGTCATCCACCAACATCAGTTCCACCAAAAGATTTAGGCAGACAACTGTCATTCGCTCATAATAACTATGCACATAAGGAGCAAAAGTTGCAAGCCACTTTTAATCAAAGTGTACCTAATCTTGAAAACTCTTATGTTACAGCAAACGCTGGTCTAACAGATCAATGCATGATAGGTGAGTTTATGTCACCGCATTTTGGAGACGTTTCACGTTCTAATGCTGTTATAGAACATCAAGTAAGCGCTGGTCCTGAGATGGCTGTAAAAGAAACATCTGGTGAAACAATGACCGCTTCTTACGGCTCTGGAATTCCTACTGGTAGCAATCCAGCTGTCAGAGCAGAAGACAACACTACAATAGACGAATGCAGAAGGCAATCTGATGAGCAGCAAATATTAAACCAATATGCTAGTTCGTTCCATAGTTTGTACAATTTTTACCATGATGCTGGTAAAATGTACGAAGTGTTAGGTAGATCTTTTCATCAAGCTACTGAAGAGCTCCAAAAATTAATAGACTCGATCCAAAATTTCAACAGGCAATACAATGCTGATGAGTTTGAAACACCAGACGGACATACTACTGACGATCTACCAGCAGAGGTACCGTCACGAGAAGTTACCACTAACGAAAACCAACACACCAATAATCCTCTTAATGAAGTGTTGACTAAAAAACCTAACTTGCCCGTGCTGCCACCAGAGTATGATCCTAATGATACTAAATGGACGTTGAGGCACAAGGATAGTAAGCAAGGTTTAGTGGAACTTATGCCAGAAACTGGTATTCTCGTGAACCATAAAGAGCTTTTATATCGAGTAAACCAATCGAAGGATTGCAAATCTTTAGCACAGCTGTTGTTACCTGTAGTTTTCAACAAAAATGCTTTGGGTGTTTGTTCAACTTATGTTGAGAAGATACTTGGTATCAATGTTGGGTTTGCCAGACCTGAGTTAGACGAAAATGCAATGAACGTCCTTTTGAACTACGTTTTAGACCACGGGCAACGAAATGGTTCGACCGCAGAGTTAAAATCTATACTCCAAGCTGTGCATAATACGATTCAAGAGTTTAGGTTTGAATACAGCATAGCTACGCAGAATAAGAATCAGTTAAATTTAAAACAGTAGAAAAGATTTTTGACATTTATACAAATAGACCATGGTGTAAATATAGTCGGCGAAATAGTGATATTCCACTCTGCCTACATCTTTGGGTAATAAAAGGTGAGCGTTACATACACTATGATAAAAATTATATATTTTGATACTCTACATTATAATTTAGGAAATGCAGTTTTGGTAAATGTAAACGGATACATACAAATAATGTAAACAGTTTCTTCTATGCGCCTTTATTGGTAAATTAATGAAGATTTGTGTCTTTGTGCAAATAGTGATGTAATGTCCACTTTCTTAAAATTGCGAAAGATGTCAACAAACTTCGAGTTTCAGTATCACTTATAATACCACGATTTAACAATCTACCATACTATGTAACAACACAACGTATGAGACTGGCCGAAAATGTTTTAAATCAATCATACAAATGCAATTTTTTTATAAAATTCCAAACACATCCTAAAATCTGACATAAACCCTGACTACAGATTATGCAAGGACAAGAATAATTTGGAATTTAAAATGTTATTAATTAGTATTGGGACTTTAGATGCGAAACTCGTTATTAACGATTCTAACATATTAAAAATTAATTTTTCGTTATTAACGGGTAATTTTCCGCTTAAAAATGGTACAAAATCTGTCTTTTTATTGTGTAGTCAACTCTTAGATCAAGTAAAAAATCTATTTATTCTAATAAAAAGTAAAGTTAAAGTTTTTGTGCAGCACTGGTCCCTGGTGATAAATAAAACTGCACACATATTTAGTTTCAGTGGACTGAATATATGGGAAAATAATGGTTATAAAATGTGAACTTAGATTAACAGCGTGTTTCCTATGCGTTAGTTTTGGTTTCTAACCATATGGAGGCTCATTCCACTGCCACCTTCTCACCGATAATCATTCGTAATCACGAGTGAATCGGTGTACTAGGCTGGCGCGTTCCATCGTAGACTACATCATTGCTTAACATCAGGCAAGTTGTAGTCAAGCGCCAGCCTATCGCTCAATAAAAAAAAAGTTGAAAGGTAAATAAAAAAAGGCGAATAGTTTAAAGGTTATCTTAGACTCTATGGCCCACTACGAGCCATTAACAATGTGTTAAGCCAGAACTATATTAATCATAGTCTATGGTTTGCTTCACTTCATCCCTTTCTAGTGTCCCACTGCTAGGCACCGGTCTTCTCTCAACTATCTTATGAGTTGAAAGAGTTTAGGCCTTAATTCACACACGCTGGCCAAGTGTGGGTTGGTGGATGTAACATGTCCTCAAATGATTTGTTCTTAGACATGCCGGTTTCCTCACGATGTTTTCCTTCACCGGTACCTATTGAGCAGCGGCGATGAAACAATTCGCACAAAGATGTGTGGGCACGACTGGCATTCGAACTCGCGACTCGCGACTCGAATTCGATTTCAAAGGCGAAGCTCGTAGCGCTGCTCGCAGTATAATATTAATAGGTAGTTATTTGAATAAGTTATGTTCATAGATAATAGAAATGATATGCCTCTTAAAAATGCTACGGCACCCTTTATATGCTGGTCCGACTCGTACTTGACTGTTTTTTTATTTATGAACATTATCGCGTCTGCTCAAAATAAAATGAACTTAGATTACAAAACAAAAATTTTGTTTGAAAATAATAATTTGAATTTTGCGGAATTTCCTATAATAATTTATGTGATCTACAATAATACCGTTTTTGGCACATGTGGTACTTAATACGTGCATCAAACTTCCAAACTCAAATCTTGTAATCAGTTTACTCGAGAGATTTGTACGGTGCATCCACATCGCAGTTACTTTTTGTTGGCCAACATTTCCAAATGTTACTGAGCAACACCCGATAACAAAAAGTTATTCATTTTTAGTAAATGTTGCCGTGTTATTCAATGTTGCTCTAACAATCGATAACATTGTTAGATAAGGTTACCTCAACAATGCATGTCCGTTGCCTGCAGAAGTTAGAGGATATATGTCGTGCGTGCTCGATTGTTATCGAAAGTTGTTCTTTGTTATCTTTTGTTGAGCACTCAACAATTAGTAACAAAAGTTGAGATTGTTATTTAATGTTAGCGTGTTGCAAATTGTTGCTCAACAAAAAGTAACTGCGGTGTGGATGCACCGTAAAAGTATGGAAAAGATTTCAAATATGGCGTCTTAGAACGTCGCAGATTTTTAGTTTTTTATACATATTTATTCTACTATGTAAAAATAAGTCGGGTTTTCCTTTCTGACGGTATAACTCCAGAACGCATGAACCGATTTCCACGGTTTTGCATTCGTTGGAAAGGTCTTGGGCTCCGTAAGGTTTATAGCAAAGAAAATTTAGGAAAATTTTCAACAGAAAAGTGGGAAAGTATTATATAAAACGAAGCCATCTGGTGGCGAAACGGAGTTCGCAGGGTTTGCTAGTTTATTATAGTTTTAATGTAATAACCGTACAAGACCGCTGAAGTTTTATCAGTTTTTTACTACTAATCTTTTAATAGCTTGTATAAGTGTGATCATAGTGTGATGTTTCAATTGGTATGTGTAACATAATAGTGCATGCTGGCACTTTTGCTACCTTTCGTGGATGGACAGTTCACTCGCGTCCATCTTGCATATTACACGTAAATAAATAATTAATGTAGTATCCGACTTTAATTTGGACTCTTCCAATTAGGACCTGAGATAGAAGAACACTTTTTTCGGCGGCGGCGGCGGCCGCGGCGGGGTTACGGGCAGCACGGCGACGCACGGCCGCGGCACTCCTCTTGTGTGTTTAGCTCCGGACGAATTTATCTGTTTTGCCGTCATTTAAATGTAATGAGCAGCGGTATCAACATTGCCTTCGAATTATAAGGTCGCGGGTTCGATTCCTGGTCGTGCCCACTCATCTTTGTGTGAAATATCGGTGAAGGAAAACATCGTAAGGAAACCGGTATATCTAAAACCTAATTATTCGAGGACATGTGAGATCCACCAACCCGCACTTGGCCAGCGTGTGTGGAGTAAGGCCTAAACTCTCTCTCGTAAGATAGTTGAGAGAAGACCCGTGCCCAGCAGTGGGACACTAAAACGGGTTGACGTGAATGTATGTATAATAGTAATATACGGGCTAGTGGTGGCTTGGTTGGTCAGATACTTGCTTTTCACTCCGTGGGTTCGATTCCCACCCAAGTCAGACATTTGTGTGATGGACATGTCTGTTTGTCTTGATTCTGATTTACCTATCATATTTAAGTAAGTATATATTATTATGTATTTACAAAAGAAAAGTTTTTTATGTAGCACAGTTGTCTGGTTTCCATAGTACAAGCTCTGCTTAATTTGGGATCAGGTGGCCGTGTGTGTTAGTGTCCCACTATATTTTTATTATTATACTGTACTAGTATACTAGCTGACCCGGCAGACTTCGTACTGCCTCAATCGATAAATAAGACTTAAACTTGAAACCTAAACCGAAACCTAAACTTCAAATTGACTCTACATTTTATTTAGAAAACTTTTGTATGGGAAAAAGGAAGGGCCTGTTTTTAGGGTTTTCCCGGCAATTATTCGAATTTTTCTCACCTTTTAAACCTTCCCTAGAACTCGACGAACATTTCAAGACCGAGATAAGATAAATTACAGCATCATTGCTTCACATCAAGCATGTTGTGGTCAAGTCAAATTCAGTCACAAGCCCAGTCCTAGACTTCTAGGAAGTCAGTTTTTCTTTCATCTATATAGTGTGTACCTACATAGCCAGACTTAGTATAATCACAGATAATATAGTACTATATATAACATAGTATGTTATTATTAAAAGCTGACCTTGACCGATTACGCGTAACGTCTCCAAATATAATAGAGTTGTCACTTTCGCACTCACTGTGTTGTGATACGTTGTTCTGCTTCAACACATTAATTTATCTGGATCTGGGGCATGTTTGTTGACGTCTGTTGTTTGTACACTACCACGAGGTCGTCGATACGAAAGAATTTAGCGATCTCGATCAAATTAACATATCAAAAATTATGAGCTGAAATAAAAAAATTATCTAAAAAAATATTCACCAATTCATTCTAACTATACGTTTAGTATTTTATATTCGCTTAAAATTAAAAAATATTTATTGAAAACGCATCGTTTTTACACAAGTTTCAGATACATTATCTGTGGCATTGTATTATCTGTGTACATAGTAACTTTTTAAAATCTTTTTTAGTACTATTGACGAAGTTGTAATAGGTATACTGTTATTGTTATTGTTATAGCCCGCACAGATGCGAATTACATATTCCATAAACACTGACGTATCTACGCTTTAAACTATAAGGAATAGGTCTATAGTTTAAAAAAAATATGTTCTGCCATTTTGTCTAACATCATAATCGTTGTTATTGTGAAATTTTGTTTACTTTAGTTTGTGACAGTGGGCAGTGGTGTTTATAAGAAATTAGTGTACCTAGATAATAACTTGATACGTCTCACTGATGTTTGTGAATAATCCCGTGAAGAATTTAGTGGCTTTCTAAATATATTTTCATTTACAGTAGGTATTTATTACTATTATTTGTTGTGTATTAGCTTGGTGTTTTGTTTTGATGCCTACGTTTGCCATTATCGTCTGTCCCTTAGTACGGGTTTGTTAATACGAATAAAGTTTACAAAACATTTTTATAAAAGGAAATATAGTGCTATCTACAAATAGAATAAAATGGATGGGAAAGAAAATAGGTGAATTAATTTTTAGATTTATGTGCATTTTAACTTATTGTGGACGGGTTCTTGATAGTATTCGTAAACACTTTTCATATTGACATCTCGTGCTAAGGGTACTGTTTGCTTCGAACGTAATTTTTTTCTAGTACTTTTTTTTATTTTTTATTCTGCGATAGGCGCTTGACTACAACTTGCCTGATGTTATGCAATAATGTAATCTACGATGGAACGGGCCAGCCTAGTATACCGATTCACTCGTGATTACGAATGATTATCAGTGAGAAGGTGGCAGTGGAATGAGTATATATCAATTCAACCATTTTTTTTGGTGTCCCACTGCTGGGCACGGGTCTTCTCTCAACTATCCTATGAGTTGAGAGAGTTTAGGCCTTAATCCACACACTCTGGCTAAGTGCGGGTTGGTGGATGTCACATGTCCTTGAATGATTAGTTCTTGGACATGCCGGTTTCCTCACGATGTTTTCCTTCACCGATATTGAGCAGAGTATATATGGTAGAGAGTATATATTATTATGATAGAACCCTTATAGAAGCAACAATTCCGACCCACCCTCTGAAATGGTGTCACCAGACGGTGCGGCTTTGTCTGGTGGATGGTCACTAACCACGTCCGAAGCCTACCACCAGTTGATTGTACCTGATTTGCACCACCCGGGGACCGCGTGTGGGGATTCAATTAAAGGTGTATGTATACCCACGGACGAAAGTGACTCGGCCCTCACGCTGTGTCTATCAATGAGCCTGTCACTGTTTCCTAACATTAGCTAGATATTTTAAACAATCTATGCGTTGGGTGTTACATTTTCAATGTAGAGTTATTTACTATCTTCAATAATATGGCGTCCGTAATTGAGTATTATAAAATAGTCTCTTAACGTTAAAGACTAGGAACGGAATAAACTCGCGTTTGTGCCTAGTCAGACTTCTTCTAGTGCCTCTCCACCCTGAAGATTGGCCGTCTTAAGTACTACATTTAAGAAGAAAAAAGCTTATTGAGTTTTTTGGCAGTGTTTCTCAGTAGTTGCCAGTCATTCACTGCACGGTAGGAAAAGAAATTGGACTATTGTCCTATCGTTTTACATATTATGTATATCTACTGCACGTAGGTTTGTAACAAAATGTGGGTCAGTCAATTATACAAAGTTGCAAAAAGATAATTCCACAAACAAGACGTATTTTTATTGACTGCTCCGCCGGTCAAGCAAAAGTACACCTTAATATCATGAACATAATATGTTATGGCCTATAAACATCGTTTACCTGCGTGAACCCGGTCCGCTACGGAGTAAACAAGTGATAAAGCTAGCTATACGGTGCATTACTAAGACTATTACAACAATATAGTGATCATTAAACACAATTAGAACTTTGCATTGTCCAGTTTTTAACAAGTTAGCGATATGTCTAAATCTCCAGAACAACACGGATATTTACGTGTGTTGGAAGAAAAGGCTTTAGTCTGACAAAGGACTCAAACTAATTTTTATTTTTACTCACTGCTCCGCCGGTCAAGCAAAAGTGCTTACACCTTAAAATCCCGAACAACTATTTTTATTAAATACTAGCGGACCCGGCAGACGTCGTTCTGCCCGGTAAAGCAGTGCCATCTACCGGGTCTCAGATCTACCGAATATAACCAATAATAAATAATAGGTATCTAAGCCGGTTTTCGGCACTTCTTCGCTTTCTAAATTTTCTGTTTTTTTTAATTTTTCTCTGCGTAAGAACCATCCTCGTACTTAAAGGAATATTTGAAAAAAAGAATTAGCGAAATCGGTCCAGCCGTTCACGCGTGATGTCGTGACAACGGAAAACGGGTTTCATTTTTATACATATAGATATATACATATTTATATCATAACGGGCAATTAACGCGCTCACCTTTAATTTGGCTTTATGTTTCAACACGGGTTGCACCGGTTGTGGTCGCAAGCAGACTGGGATCTGGGATCTTATGATCTAGCGAAAGAGCTCCGTTGATGACGGCGGCTGTAGAACAATATTTTCTTTAACTACCGTCACTTGTAATATTATTAATTATAATAATTGTTATATAATTAAACTATTTTTATGTAGACTCGCTTCTAAAAAAAAAAATATATTTTCATTTCATTTCGTCAGTTTTTCTCTCTGTGCACAGAAAAATCGTTGTTCTCCGCTGGTTACTCCTGCCCATTCTCGGATATACATCCGCAGAGTTTGCCCATTACCTTGACCATCATGATGAAGTTGATATCTTTCATGTCTGAGCACATCGCCGAAGCACCTTTTCATTTTTTTTTTCTTGACCTGACTTATCGTAGTAATATTAAATACGCGAAAGTTTGTATGAATAAATGGATGTACGTTACTCTTTCCCGCGAAAACTGCTCGACTGAATTGGATGAAACTTATCACAGAGATAGATTATATCCCAATAAGTATCGCGCGGGCGAAGAGGTGGGCGGAAACAAGTTGTAAATATTATTTTCATAAACACTTATATTCAACCCTGAGTTAATTATGCCATTGATTATGGTACCCCTTCCTTTAGCGTTTGCTGGGCATTGTCTACGTTTGACACTGATGGGTTTCACTAGATTACTGCAACCCTTTTTAGTGTCCCACGTCTGAACACGGGTCTTCTCTCAACTGTCTTACGAGTTGAGAGAGTTTAGGCCTTAATCCATAAACGCTGCACAAGTGCGGGTTGGCATATGTCACATGTGCTCGAATGATTATTTTCAGGTTTCCACGCGATGTTAATTGTCCTTCATCGATATTGAGCAGCGGCGATGTAAAAATTCACACAAAGATGTGTGGGCACGAATGGGAATCGAACCCGCGACCTTATATTTCTAAGGCGAGGCCCTTACCGCTGCGCAACCGCTGCTTTTACTTGATCTAGTTTTTATATTTATTTAAACTTGACGTTTGGCAAAAACAATCCACACTTGACCCGCGTGTGTAGATTAAGGCCAGTAGGTCAATTCACGTAATTAAATAAATTCAGTTGCAGTGCAGTTGCAGTTAAGTTTCGATCAAAACAGACCTTTTCGTACTCACGTAATTTTGACAGCCGCTGTCAGATACGCTCGCGTCAAGTTCACGTCATGCGAGCGCTTTGGCGTTCATGATATAAATATGACAATTACAAGAATACCATTTTACACTAAGACGTGAACATATTTGCAACTGCACCGCAACTTGATCGGTGCGTCAAGAAATTACGTGAATTAGCCTACAGAACTCTTGCAACTCGTAAGATAGTTAGTGTGACACTTAAATGGGTTGAAGTAAAAAGTCAATGCAATTTATACCGATCTCGTTGCAACCGGTGCTAATTTCCGTGCGTTCAAACGATTATGCCATAATTATTACTGAAATTAGCTCTGTTGAGTCCCCTTAGATTAATTTACCCGTGGTGCTTAGTCCATTTTTATGAGGCAATTTTAACTTCTCTTTTTTCTCTATGCTGTCTCACGTTTTGCTTGGAGGGAAGTCGACAATGTAACTTTCCAACTCCTGTTATTACCCTTCTGATTAAATTCATGCGGGATCCAAGACAGTTTAGGTGTCCCGGGACTTGGCCCGGTTCAAATCCCGAGTCTCTTCACCGCGCCGTTGTCGATCCTGGCTTACAGAAGTATCAATGGCTGGATTGCGATGGTGTGTTAAGTCCCATAAAAAATGTGTTTTAGTGATATAGTTACAATATCTGCGATAATTCTTTAAAATATATTTATTTAATGTTAAAATAGTAATATAATGTTAATTAAATTTCTAGATATGCAGTCCAAGTTCGAAAGACGTAAGAAGTTGCAAAACAGTTGTTCGCCTAATGAAAGTCCTCCAAGGCCAATTCCGAAAATATTATTATCAAGACTACCCGAAGAGAAGAGGTCTGATGGAAACCAGTTAAAGTCGAATAACTACAAACTCAATTATGTAACTCAGCCTGGATTTCCAGGATGGGATGAATCGGTCATCGATAAGTACCGGCAAGGTGAAAACATTGCTAAATCTTCCCATGACGAATCGCTTTCCTGTCAATCCGAAGTTAATCAGCTACGATCTTCATCAACAGAAGAGGAACCAGAGATAAATATCCCTTCAGAAGACGAAGGTGGAGTAACACCTATCCAAAATAAAAAAGACCAGTCTCAAATTACTAAGAAACAGCAACCAAGTTATAGTCAAGTCATGTGCCAGTCAGAATTTGGAGAAAACATCCAGGAACAAAATTACGAAAATCAGGATCTCTGTGTCGACAATTATTCCAATAACGAAATACCCAAAACTCATTATTTGCCTACACAGCCAATATCTACATACAGTCACGTGAATGCTTCACAGCCTATAATACGAACTAGAAACCTGCTTAATAAACCAATACACCGAACGACTATCACAGGAAATATTAAAGATGCCCCTCAAAATCCTACCAATTTAAAGACCGTAAGTCAAAAATTACTATCACTTGCAGCAGATGGGCAACTATCGGTTGTAGCTCCAAATCAATTAAAAGTTGTGTCACGTGATCTAAAAATGTTTTGTAAAGACAGGGGCAAATCAAGTATTGATCTTAATACCAGAAAAGTTGTATCAGTGGATGACCAACCAAATATAACACAGTATGAGCCTTCCCCAAACCAAAACCCGGTCCAACTTTTAGACAGACAACCGCCAGAACAGAGAATGTATGTGGAAGATGCAATACCGAATCAATTAACACAAAGACCTAGTGCGTCACCCAATACTGTTCAGAGTTTTGGATCGAAAGAGCTGCCAGAATTCATTGTACATAGTCAACCTCATCCAGAAATGAAGCGTGCCAAATACAACTCGAGCTTTAATCAAAATCAATATCAATCAGCCATCTATAATAATTTTAGCCAAGAACAATTTGGTAACACTAACCTGACCAATAATTATAGCTATCAACATAACAGGATGGGACTAAATGCTAACGTATTAAGTAGGCTGCAAAGGATAATCTTACAAAATAGACACTCGCAACAAAATCATCAACAGCCGCAACAAGGTCCTACCTCACAAGAAACTAAAAAGAATACTACGAGTCCTCTAGCAACATCAACTCCGCCAAAAGCCAAACAGGTTTTATTGACTTCTCCTATTAACGGGTTCAATGAGCCAAAATTGCAACCTACTTCGTGTCAAAGTGTACTTAATCTTGAAAACTCTTTGAATAATGTTACAGCAAGCGCTGGTCTAACAGATAGATGCATGGCAGGTGAGGTTATTTTACCAAATTTTGTAGAAACTTCTGGTTCCAACGCTGTTATGAAACATAAAGTAAGCGCTAATCCTGATATGGTTGCAGATGAAACGTTTACTCAGACAATGACAGCTTCTTACGGCACTGGGATTTCTACTGGTATTAATATAACTGATAGTACAGAGGTCAACACTATAACGGACGAACGCAGGGAGCAATCTGAGGTGCAGCAAATGTTAGACCAATTTGCTAGTGTGATCTATAGTTTTAATACTACTTTGTGTGAGGCTATTAAAATTCACAACACGCTAGGTGGATTTATTCACCAAGCAACTGATATGTTCCAAAAATTAATAGACTCAGTCCAAAAATTCGACGAGCAACACAATGCTGATGAATTTGAAATGACACCAGAAGGACATACTACTGACGGTCTAACAGCAGAGGTACCGCCACGAGAATTTACCGCTAATGAAAACCGACACACCAATAATCCTGTTAATAAAGTTTTGAGTAAAAAGCCTACTGTACCCGTGCTGCCACTAGAGTATGATCCTAATGATACTAAATGGACGTTGAGGCATAAGGTTGATAAACAAGGTTTAGTTGAACTTATGCCACAAACTGGTATTCTTGTGAACCATAACGAGCTTTTATATTGTGTAAACGAATCGAAGGATTGCAAGTCTTTAGCACAGCTGTTGTTACCAATAGTTTTCAACAAAAATGCTTTGGGTGTTTGTTCAACTTTTGTTGAGAAGGCACATGGTACCGATGTTGGGTCTACCAGACCGGAGCTAGATGAAAATGCGATGAGCGTCCTTTTAAGTTACGTTTTAGATTACGGGCAACGAAATAATTTAACTGCCGATATAAAACCTATACTCCAGGCAATACATAACAAGATCCAAGAGTTTAGATTTGAGTATAGGTTAGCTAAAACAAACAAAAAGAGTTCGAATTTAAAATAAAAGAACCTTCATGAAGATGTGATTGTTACAAATAGTGTGCCATAGCGTAAATATAGTTTGCAAAATAACGATATTCAATCATCCTTTCTCTTAGTAGTCTGTGGTCATCCTACACCTTCGGGTCATAAAGAAGGACATTTCACATTTTTCAATAATATATTTTGTTACTTTACATTATATGGAAATGCATATTTAGTTTGATGTACCTAAACAAATAAGAAATTACACAATAATTTTATATTAGTTTTACACAATAATTTTATATTAGTTTTATACCTCGTCATCGCAGCTTAAACGACATCATTCGCCGTGCTCTTGCCACCGCCGAAGTCCCAGCTGTTTTAGAACCAAGTGGCCTGGTGTGCGTCGATGGCAAGAGACCCGACGGGATGTCGTTGCTGCCTTGGAAGATGGGCAGGCCTTTGGTGTGGGACGCTACCTGCGTCGATACCCTTGCACCTTCCCATCTTCCTTTTACTTCAGGACAAGCCGGTGCTGCTGCTGCCACAGCAGAAAACCTCAAACGGCGAAAATATAGCAACCTTGTCGGTAATTATGTTTTCGAACCGTTTGGTGTGGAGACGCTGGGGACATGGGGTCCGGGTGCGCGAGCTCTTTACCGCGACATTTCGAAACTTTTGTTGGATAGAACACGCGACAAGAAGGCTGGCCTTCACTTAGGCCAAAGATTGAGCGTTGCCATTCAACGTGGAAATGCTGCCAGCCTTCTTGGTACGCTACCAACTGACATTGATGCGGAGGAGTTTTTTGACGCTCAGCTTTAGATATGTTTTATAAGTTCTATTTTGTAACTATTTTTATTTATTCTAATAAAATTGTTTGTTTTACACAATAATTTTATATTAGTCTATGTGCAAATTATGATAACATTACTTTTATTTTTTCTTGTCTATTATATTTTAGGCTTACTTTACATGTAGCTTTTTACAATTATAAATTAAAAAGAATTATGGAATTTCAAATCTAGCGAACCATTTAAAAATCTCATACAACTGGTCCATTTGTTAAACCATTATGATGCCAATAATTTGTACACTCATACACCTACATACAAGTCAAACTTATTACTTACTCGACGGGCCGGTGGCGTGGTCGGTAAGATACTTGCTTTTCACGCCGCAGGTCGTGGGTTCGATTCCCACCTGAGACAAACATTTGTTTAAATATGTCTGTTTGTCTTGTGTCTGGGTGTAATTATCTATATTTAAGTATATATTTACAAAAGAAAAGTATTATATGTAGTATATTACCCGTTATCTGGTTTCCATAGTACAAGCTCTGCTTAGTTTGGGATCAGATGACCGTGTGTGTTAATGTCCCACTATATTATAACTCCTCTTTTTCGTTGTGGGTTAAAATATTTCCAATCCTAACCTCTGTCGGTGCAGCTGATAAAACTTATTCCACCTACTCGATCTACAGCAGCCTTTTTAATCTCCTTAAACAACATGACTTTATTTACTTTTATTCGTCCTTTGCCTTCTCTTCCATGCTTCTTTTATATTTCCCTCTAAGATGGTTTCTAAGGTATCATGTCTTATAGATAGACCGTTTAACTCGCCATCTGAGGTATAAAGTCATAAAACATTGACGTCCGCGGTTTCGCCAGTGTGATATTAGAATTAAAAGTAGTCTATGTGCTATTTCAGGCTATAATTTATCTCTGTGACAAATTTCATCAAAATTAATCAAGAAGTTTTTACTTGAAAGATTAACAAACAAACATCCATACTTCCATACAAACTTTTTCATTTATAATAATTATTACTAAGATTTTGTTATTAAATAATAGATTATCCATTGTAATATGTTAATCTGTTATTTGTACCTATTTAATAAAATAAAATAAAATAAAATAAATAAATAACGCAATATATTTTTGTTCTTTAAAAATATTATAATAAAATAATAATAATAGTTATTTTTATTGTTTTTATTTATAATTATTAAAATTAAAAATGAATCTATAATATCTCATTTTAATAAATTAAAAATAATTCAATATAATTGTAATAAAATTAATTATTGTATTATTATAAGGGTCTTGTTCAAAAATCTATAAATTAAAGATGAATCTCAGAAATCTCTTATATTAAGTGGGTTTTATCATCACTTCTCAATATGGGTGAAGGAAATCATTGTGCGGAATCAACAACTCGATATTAAGAACCAATTCGAAGAAGCTCTCGAGTGGAAATGATATAACGCATAAACCCTTTTTTTGTAAAGATGTGTTCTTGTGGTGTACTGTAGTGATTTTTAGCTATATTACCTAAGGTTCTGCGTCTGACCTGGTGGCGTAGTGGTTAGTAACTCTGACTGTTATACTGAAGGTCACGGGTTCGATTCCAATTTCGACGGCCATCAAATCTCGAAACCCGTAGGGAACCATTAGCCGAGTGGTAAGATCAGGTATCAGATTAGGCTTCTGACTTCCAGTAACGATTGTCATTGATATTTTAATAACAATCGGGACCGACGACTTAACGTGCTCTCCGAGGCACAAGACCCTCAACCAACCACACACCAAAACAAATCTTTGTTGTAACACAAAGATTGTCCGGGGAGGAAACGAATCCGCAATTCCTGAGCACATTATAGCCTAATCGGATTGCTTAAATCACTTGACTATCGAGGTCGTTTATTATAAAACATTAGTTACTATAGTTATTAACGATGTGGCGTCACATACCTAACGCCACTCAAGAGACATGACGTCATAGCAATCCTGAATCGCACAAGCAAAGTTTCACCGTCGATTAGGTAGCATATATACAACTTCCCGACAAGAACTGTCGGAGGGAGTACCGCGGTCGCCGGGCATTACACCTCGCCCGGCTGGAAGATCTTCCCTTTACACTGGAGGGTCACTACCACCAGATCCTCCAGTCACCTCCACAATGTTATTATCTGTAATTCTCTTTGGTTTAATGCATTATAGGCAAAAAGTAGTCAGGGGTCACAGATTATTAATAAGGGGTCTCTTAGTAGTCTGTGTAAGGGGTTAAAAGTGTCAAAATTACAAATGTACCTAACTGTTTGTACCTAACTGTATAATTACAACTTTATCAAATTATTGTATAATGTTTTAGATTCGATTAAATTCTATAAATAATATTTTACTAAAACTTAAAAAAAATGCTAAAACGTGTTTTGTTTTTCATCCTCTGCGCTTTCAATCTACGTCAAGGGAACAGATGCAGGCTTAACACTCGAATCCACTTTCATGAACCTCTGCCAATAATTATAAAAGACGGTAGACTTTTAGAACCTACAGATAGCCAAGGTAATATAGACCTAGAATTTGGTGAAAGTTTAACATTGAGCTGTGAAGGAGCAGGAATAATAATACATCCTAACATCAAAGAACAAACACCCACAACCACAATTACCTGTGAAGGTGGCGATATATTTAAAAACGACGAGATCCTCAATGGGCCCTCACAATTCGCCCTATTTAGATGTCCTGACCCTCCAAACCATACCAGCAGAAGAACCAACCGCTCTTGTTTTGAAAACAACCCTATTTTCGAAGTTGGGTATTACGTAGATGGACGGTTTTATGCTTTATATGAATCTTGCTTTAACGAAGCTGGTCTAAACGTGGTATATTCAAAGTATACCCAAAAGCCTTACAACGCATTTTTCCAGACGAGAGTAAATCGTCCATACTTTATCGCCAATGATGTTTATGGATTCGTGCCTGTAGATTCCTTATTTTCTCCTAGAGGTCAAAAAGCAGCAGTTACCCAATTAGTAGGTCCTATGGTAGATAATTATATAACAAAAACTGAACTATTATCAAGAGGACATTTAGCTGCTAAAACAGATTTTGTTTTCGCGTTTAGTGAACGAGCTACATTCCATTACGTGAACTGTGCTCCTCAGTGGACCGGTCTAAATGGTGGCAATTGGAACACGCTGGAAGTAGACTTAAGAAACCATGTTCATGCTATGGGTTATGATACAATAATATACACAGGGACGTACGGAGTTAGTCAATTAATGAATCAGTTTGAGAGAAGAGTAGATATCTATCTTTATTCTGATGAAAACAATAATCCTGTGATTCCTGTACCTTTATATTTTTATAAAGTGGTCTACGATGCTTCAAGAAAGGCTGGGACAGCATTTGTTGGGATCAATAACCCCTATTACACTCCAACAGAGGCTAGGGAACTGTTTTTCTGTCCTGATGTGTGTAGAGGGAACAGAGATTTCTCATGGTTGACCTGGCATCCTGATAACCCACATGAGGGGTATACTTTTTGCTGTACAATCCAGGATTTTAGTGTAACAATAAGACATTTACCTCAATTACATGTGAATAGACTTTTGACTTGAAGTGTTTAATAAATATTTAATTAAATGTGGTACAAAATAAGTAAAAGATATATATTTTTTAATACGGAAATCTTTAATACGTGTAATCGAGGCAACGTAACTGGTCTTGTCCTGAAAGTAGTAAAACGTAGTACACAGGGCTACATATCAAGCTATAAATTTCCAGTATAAGCTGATCTCGCATTGTATATGATTTCCGTACAACGAGAGGTCAACTTATACTGGAAATATTTGTCTTGATATGTAGTCGTGTGTACATACCTATAGTTATAGGTCGACCGTTTAACTCGCGTATCGCCACCTGAGGTACAAAGTCATAAAACATTAATTAAATCTCTTAGAGAACTATTTAACCACAGATAAAAGTAATGTAAGACTATTCGTCACTAATATCCATATCACTTGAATCATCATTACTGTCTGTGCAGCTTGAGGAGTCAGATTCTTGGCGATAGGCGATACGCGAGTTAAACGGTCGGCCTATAGTGTGTAATGCAATACTATACGTTCCAAATAAGAATAAGACTGGAAATCCGCCATCTTGGACCGGAATGCGCAACAACTTCACATTGTTCAGTACGGTGGGCAAAAATGATTGTTTGTCTAGATGAAAAAAAATTAAATGCGTAAAGGAGACGTTCAAAAAGTGTATAGAGCCTGGGATTAAAATAATTGTAAATTTGAACAGCAATCTGAGTTACATAGGTTAATAGAGCATAATTAACTAAATTTTTTGGTGTATTTAAAATAATTTTACACCCCCCTGTTTTTTTAAAAATTGAAATTGAAAATAAGAATCCTTAATGCAATATTATGATTATTGCAATTGGCAACCCCATGGTCAAATGTCAATTGAGCAACCAAAAAAATCAAAATTATTTCGACGCTGTCCATCAAACTGATCAATGACAATGACATCATGACGTTTCCCGTAATTATATTTTTTTTCCACGCGTTTTGTTATTACACTAATAAGATAACAAATATTTTTCGTTATAATTACATTAAGCTGCAGCTAGAATAATATTACAAGAGAAAAGTACTGTAACATAATGCAATTGTTGACGTGATTGCAATATTTATACTGCTTAGGAAACGGATAATTAAAGGTAATGTGCGTTTTGTTTTTCTATTACATTTTTTTGATTTTTACAAAAATGGTTGCTCCTAAAATTCGTGTTTAGTTAAATTCTAACAGCTTATTAAATAAGCTTTCCAATGAGGTATATCACATTGGTGTTCAAAATTCTAGCCCACTTTTGACCTCTCCTTTGGGAGTCAAATATTTAGGTACGGACATATTTTATTAACTTCGGATGAAAAAAAGCGGTGTTATAAGTTAAAACGTGTGTTTATAAACTTGTTTATGTATTTTTGCACGAGTTTGTGGCATTCTAGCGCATAAATTTACTAAGGTAGGTAGCACTTTCCATACATTTTAAAATAATATTATTGTCTGTGGTTTGATATTTTGTGCTGGCGGTACTTTTGCTAGGTGTTTAGCATGAAGTCAGCCGCGAGTCCAGTCCTATTATTATCTGAAACGCATAGTACATCATCAAAACACGTACGATAAAAATCATTTATTTAATTAAATCTGTCAAAATTAAAAGTCCCGTACCTCAGTTCAAAACTCCAGCCAATATTCTGCTTTTTCACAACGCCCGCTGCGAAATGAATTGATATTCATTTCACACATTTCATACAAAAAATAAACCGATAAAATACTCGTAATAAAGTTATGAATAAACAAACATAAAAAAAGCAGAAGCGGTAGCGCAGTGGTACGGGCCTCGCCTTAGAAATATAAGGTCGCGGTTACGATTCCCGATCGTGCCCACGCCTTTTTGTGTCTCTGCTGCTCAATCGGTGAAGGAAAACATCGTAAGGAAACCGGCAAGTCTAAGAAGTAATCATTCGAGGACATGTGACATACACCTACCCGCACTTGGCCAGTGTGTGTGGATTAAGGCCTAGACTCTTTCAACTCGTAAGACAGTTGAGAGACCTGTGTCCAGCAGTGGAACACTAAAAAGGGTCGAGTTGATACCTTCTAAAGTACACCACGAAACGCTCCTGCTGAGTTCACCCACCCAGCTTCAGCCACCTTCATCAGTCATAAAGACTTCGAGATCAAGACTTCTTCGTTTGCCATCTCTATTCAAAAACTCATTTACTTCAACGATTGTTATTTCTAGAGCTATAAAATCCGCTATTTCACTTCCTGGCTAGCTAATTCTTTATGTATATCATTACTAATTTTAATTATTGATGACTAATAAAAGTTATTGCTAATTAATAATTAATAATCGCATATTAACAATTGTTATCTAATTAAATAATGGCTTTCTAGATGATTAAGGTTTAAATATAGACCCATTGTGCAGTGCAGATAGGTTCAGGCTGAGGGCCAGTGTAGTGTGTGTCTGAGTTATTAAGTTTAACATAATGCGTGTTTTACTGGTAAGTATTCTAGATTATTTTTGATAACTCTTGCTTTTTATGTTTAAATACATAAACATGTTTTTAAGTTTAAATGTTTAATTCTTTAAAGTATTTTCTTAAATTTAAATTAATTAATAAAAAAATAAAAATAAATTAATTGCGGGATCTAAAATCTAAAATAAACCGCGATAAAATCCGTTAAAAAGTAGTTTTATTTCAAAGCATTTGAAAAGTCGCTATTTAAAATCTAAAATAAACCACGATAAAATCCGTTAAAAAATATTTTATATCAATGTTTAATTTTATATTACTTTCAGGCAATACTATGTTTTTCTGTAATTGAAACTTTACAAGCGGCAATCGAAAGCCAGAATTCGTATCCACAAAACATCTCCGACATAAATATAGTAAAGGAAATACCAAAACTCAAATTACCTGAAGACCGAAAAAACCAAAGCATCTTCCCAAAACTGGATAAAAAATTCATTATCACCTCTCCTACATTTACTTACGTAACTTATAAACCAACTGCAAAAAGAACAATGATGCCAAAAATGGTTTTTGTTTTTACTGAAGACAGACATCCACCAGATACTGTTACTAAACATCCAATTATGAAACATAAACATTTACTTCAAAATATAAAAGAAAATATAATTCAAAATAAAAACTTAGAAACGTTTAGTGAAGATAGCTTAAGTAAAAATAACTTTACGATGGATGAAAATAAGGTCAAAAATTACTTGGCAGAAGTTGACGATGGTAAAGAAAACCCTGAACTACAGGATACTGATAATAATAATATTATGAAATTAAAACCAACTAAAGCTGAAACGGATACTGTACTAGAAATAGATAAGAATGATGAAAATGAATTCATTTTTATGCAATCTACTGGTCCTACAGTAAATGAAGACTTTGGAACAGATTATCTTGCAGAAGATTTTACAACAGAATCGACTGACGTCTCAACTATACAAAGAGTAAAAAGGTAAGACAGCTCTGCAAAGTATGATTGGTTAATTTTCAATTCATATATCATTAATTAAAACAAAACTATTTTATCTGAAAAGACTTTGAAACATCGGGATCTATAATCTCAAAAAACCGCGAGAAAAACCGTTTAACATAGTTTAATTTTAATATTAATTTGTTTTTTACAGAGGCAGCAACATAATCGAGGAAGAAAATTTAGTCACTACAGTATCAGAATACAAATTCACTTGGAAGAACAGAGAGCTGAATAATGACCAAGTTTTCAAAAACATAAATTCTTGAAAAGGAAGAGTCTATAATTCTATCTAATCTATACTATCAATGTCAATTACAAGTACGCATTCTACAGTTCAACGCACCGCGGTTATTTGTGTAGGTTCACAAAGTTACTCCTGAAGAAGTGTTTAAGTTAAATGTTTTCATTAAAAAGTACTTCAAGCTAATTAATCCATTATTTATATTTCTCCAAGTCAAGACCTTTCCTTTGAAACCTAAAAAAAGAATGACAGAATATACATAGGTAGGCGTGAAAAAAAAATTATGATCTGCAATTTTAAGGAGTCGGCCATCTTGGATCTATAAGGATGTTCGTCGTCAACTTTTTTAGTTTCTACTGGGCAAGGGTGTTCTCTCAACTATCTATCTCACGAGTTGAAAGTTAAGAAAGAGTTTAGACCATAATCCACACACGCTGGCCAAGTGCGGGTTGGTGGATGTCACATGTCCTCAAATGATAAGTTCTTAGACAACCCGGTTTTTCTCACGATCGATATTGAGCAGTGGCGATGAAGCGATTCACACAGAGATGTGACACGGCTGGGAATCGTTGGATATTTATATTAAGATATTTATGGACGTTGAAAACATATTATTGTATTATCACCGGAGCATACAAAGTTGTGAATCAATCTTTAAATTAAAACGGGGTAATATTTCTGTTACTAGATCTGACACATCAACAACAAACACGGCAAATAAAACTATCAATCTAGTTGTAGACATAATTGGACATTAGGGACCACATTTTTCAGAGAATCGTGTGAAATCTGTGTGTAAGTGAACAAAGTAATTATTTAGGTGCATTTTAGTTCAGAAAATGGTTAATAGATGGCATCATTACACTGTAAGTTTATCCTCATGAAGGATACATTAGCCTAGTTTTTTTTAAATAAAAAGCAATATAAAAATATAATTATTTAATTGTCATTAACTATGAAAAATCTTACATTAACAGGCACCTATAATATACAATCCTTATTCTAGGTACAACGTAATGGCAAATCAATTCTCGACGTCATCCTCCTTTACATATAAAAATATTTGGCCAATAATTAACACCGTTTCAGCGTCAATATTGAGAATGAGTATATGTGTATAAAAAAGAATAATATAAACATGTAATATAACATATGTAATATAGTGGGACATTAACACACACGGTCATCTGATCCCAAACCAAGCAAAGCTTGTACTATGGAAACCAGATAACAATGAATATGGGGCAGAAGAAAATAGATTAAAGACGTATGTATTTCTACCAGTTTTATAACATTTTATAGTTAATAAATATAATAGCTTTTAGAAATAATTCTATTAATTATTAATTGTATTAAAATTATATGAAGTTTTTATTACGTCATTTTACATTTTGCGATAAAATCCAGATAGTTAATTCTTGACGAAATATTTTTATACAAAACTGGGATCACCATACTAGAGAGACATAAATAAAACGTATAATCTAAGGCAAGACGGAGATTATATTGGTACGTTTCACGTAGACGTTTCTTTTATTGTAATGTTGATAGTACAATATCCAGGCTTGATTATTGAAATATAGGAGAACCAACATAACGTTGGTGATAAAAAATCGAATAAAGCCCAGTTTGAGTTAGTAAATATTACTTGATCAGTGCCATATGAGAGACTGACGTTGCAGTGACAGCAAAAAGGCAGCGGTGTTGCGTCACCTGAAGCTTGAAGACCGAAAACTAATATCTATTGGAAAACAGATGTGCAGGCTTTGTAGTTCGGCGTGGGGGTTATAACTAATATAAATGATTTTGATGCTCACTTTACTGAATTGCTATGCTTGATAACAAGCACGAGAAACTCATATCGGTTTAACACAAACGCTGCAATTATGCTAAGAAACGTTCTCTACCAGTAGGTAACTTCTTCACACAACGCAAATTCCCTATCTCGCTTAGTCTGGTGAAATTTTTATAATTACAATTATACGGTAAATAATGTTACAACTACAATTATGACATCACAAACGTTCACTTCACAACAACTACTATTCATATTTATACATATTCACAAGATAGTTCAAATTACTCTAAATCCGTAAGAATTGATCGATAAGTCTGACATATTTTATTGTACTTGTAGATCGAGTGGCTCGAATTGTTCATTCTCCGTTAACAGATGGCGCTGTATTCAGTGACTCGATTCGAGCTCAACTCAAGTTGTTCGTTCGGCGTTATTAGATGGCGTTTTTTACTTATTAGTTAATCTGAAGACATCGTTGAGTGGTGCGTAGGGCGTCCGCGTCGGTATCGCGTTGTAAGCAAACGAAGGTTGGGCGTCTGCTCTCAATATCACTACACCTGCATAAAGATAATAATGATTAAAATTTTGTGCATAATTAAAATTGTTAGAAGGTAAAGGTGCATATACGCTTACATGCCTAACAAAAGAAACCAAGCACGACATTGTGTAGTTTGGACAGCGAGCACCTAATAGTGTTGTTCTCAGTTTTTGTCAAACACAAAGGCAAGGCCGAGGGCCTGCTACAGAATGCTACGTTCAGTGACCTTTGGAGGCTCATTGATCGTCCACATTTGATGCCGCAACGACGCTACATTGAACGAGCGACGTGACTTGAGCGTATACGCACCTTCAAAGGTTTAAGATTTGCTAAGATTATAGATAGGTAGAAGAAAATCATAAATAGCAATAAAGTATTAGAAAAATAAATAATACAAAGAAAATAATATAGTGAGTTTATAAGAAAATGAAACAGACCACATTAGTAATGATTTTAAGTAATGAAACATAGTATTTATAAATGAGATAGGATTAGTTAGTAATGGATATTAATCTATTACAATAAATATTTGTTAGCCTTTTGTACAGCTATAATCTAACGATATTTAGGTGTTCGTAGTATTTAATTACTTATACCTAGCCAAGCGATTTGTTTGAGCAGCGATGGCGAAGCGGTACCTACGGGCCTAACATTTATAAGGTCGCGGGGTCAATTCCCAGTCATGTCAACACATCTTTGTGTGAATCAATATCGGTGAAGGAAAACATTGCGAAGAAACCGGTATGTCTAAGAAGTAATTATTCGAGGACATGTGATATCCACCAACCCGCACTTGGCCAGCGTGTGTGGATTAAGGCCTAGACTCTCTCAACTCATAAGATATTTGAGAGAAAACCCGTGGCCAGCAGTGAGACACTAAAAAGGGTTAAAGTAACTAAGTAGTAGAACGGTTTGTATATTTTTTTTTGTTAAATCTAATCTTATCATAACTGATATTAATTTTTAATAGTTCATTTTGAAATTCAAGTAGTCGTAAAAACATTTAAAAAAAATAGTATTATCTAGTAAATGCTTTCCTTAGAATAATATATTATACTTTATATTATCCAGATATATGCAATGTGGTTGTTAGCTAAATAATGTAGTAAAAGTATATGCGATAAATATAAACTAACGGTCATATTCATAAAAATCTTATAAGACTCTTTAGTAAAATGGACTTTGTCTCTTTCTTACTAGTATAAATTTTAATGTCAAGACGATATACAAAGACAAACGAATATATTAACATTATAATTATAATGATCTTATTAGATTAAGCTTAAAAAATAGTGCAATGATGTGATTTAATGAACGTAATTGAAATGTCAAGCGTTTTGTGCTTGTCTAATTGCTGTCAATTTACTACTACTACTCACTATTTACTAACGGAGTTTACTTTAAAATTGAAACACAAGGTGTATTACCAATTTGAACCCTCTTTTACCAAGTGATGACTACAGTAAAATGATTCCACACCCGAATGAACAAATGATACGCACTCTGCCGGGTCCACTTTGATTTTATCTTTAGTGAATTGCCAAAATGAATCTTCAGTGGGATGACTAAGGTATACATTACCGTGACCAGCGCTAGCATGATACCAAGCCCAAGCGAACAAGTGAGACACTTTCTACCTGAGGGGTTCACTTTCACTTTGATCTTGGTTTGCGGAGAGAGCACGCCGTAGTCTACGTCCTCGTATAAATCCTGTAAAACAAGTTCAATAGATATATTAAAATATAGAAGTTAAAAAGCGATACAAAGAAACAACTGCTACCAAGGCAGTTATGTATGTATAAAGTCCAGTGGAGCAGCGGTGGCGCAACGATATGGGCCTCGCCTTAGAAATAAAATGTCGCAGCTACGATTCCCGGATCTGCTCACACATCTTTGTGTGAATTGTTTTACCGCCGCTGCTCAACATCGGCGAAGAAAAACATAGTGAGGAAACCGGCATGTCTAAGAAGTAATCATTCGAGGACATGTGACATCCATCAACCCGCACTTGATCAGCAGGTATGGATGTTGACAGCGTTTAGGTCTTACCTAAACGCTGTCAACTCGTAAGATAGTTGAGAGAAAACCCGTGCCCAGCAGTAGGACACTAAAAACGTTCAAGCGTAGTGAAGTGATGGTCCAGTAGTAACTGTGTTAGCTTAATAACTACTAGGTCCCGGGTTCGATTTCCAGGTCAAGCAAAAATATATTTCTAGTGAACTTAGAAAATCTAAGTTAGATCTCGAAGTTTAGAATAAAAATGATGACATTTTTTTTATTATGTCCGTCAGATCGATAAATTAAAAATATTGGAATCGTTCTTTTCTTTTTTTGTGTGATTAAAGATTACGGAGAAGAGAGAAAAGAGTACTCGTAGGTTTTTTACCTCTGTATGGCGTAGCGCACTCCCACTCAATAACTTTAATGGTATTGTTTCATTAAAATTTGTGACTTTACCTAAACCAATTTTTAATTATCTTACTGACGAACTATTATAAAATACATTTTTTATACCTCACCGTCATTCTTTATACCCGATGAATGTAATAGGTTCACTCCCCATTACGTATGGGACTTAACATAGCCGGCGAAAAATTAGTAATATTCGCCTCTGTCTACCCGTCAAGGGATACAGGCGTAAAGCTATGTTATATTATAAACAAACATATTCTATTGGAAATTCTAATTATTCACTGATTTACAGTCCATGAAATCTAAGAAGTACCGTTTGACAGTTCTAAACGTAGTACATTTAGAATTTTATTTTTTGTATCAAAATTGTTTATGTTATGTTAAAATTAAAATAACTTCATAATTCAATTATTTTACAGGAAAGCTAATAAAAATAGTGTGAATTACGCCCCTATTAAGCTAATTTAATAGAAAACAGTGAAACGTCAAACGGTACCTCTTAGATTTGATGGACTGTAGGTTAACGTAATTTAGGGTATTACTAGCGCCATCTGTTATTATAACAGCACGAGTAACTGCCGATTCCTTTGCAAATAGATTTGGTAGTTCTATGTCAAATAACAGATGGCGTTAAGACTAGAGAGAATTGATGCTGGATTCCAAAGCAATCCTGCGGCTACTTTCATCCAGCTTTTAGAAATTAACTCGAAAGGTCATCACTTTATCTTGTCGGCGATGACAATCTTTACATGTAGTCAGAAGCCAATATAATCTGACACCTGGTTTAACCATCTCGGCTACTGGTTCCCTACGGGTTTCGAGGTCTGATGGCAGTCACTCGTATAATTCTGGTAGCTAGCCGCATCAGGTTAGACTGGGAGCCAACCCCAACAGAAATGGGAAGAAGGCAAAGGGAATACATACATATTATAGATGAATTACACCCACACACAGAACAAACACTCGTGCTTATCACACCAAGATTTGTCTTGGGTGGGACATCGAACCTACCTTCGGCTCAGCAGTCAGGGTAACTAACCACTACGCCACGAGACCAGTTTAACCAATGTAAAGTATTTATTATGGTTAATATAGTCCGAGGAATGTTTAACACTATTCCTACCTATTACATTGTCAGCTATCTTCATAGATCTCTCATCAATAAAGTATCTGATAGCACCATTTGCGAGAGTGAGTTGGAATTATTGCTTCTATATAGTTACACTAGCTTTCCTAGCGTTTAAGTCACTTATCGCGATCATACGTTAACCTCTTTTTGCGCAGTCGGATAAAAAATAACCTATGTCCTTCCCCGGGTTTCAAGCTATCTCCATACCGAATTTCATCCAAATCGGTTTAGTTGTTTCGCTGTGAAAGCGCGACAGATAGAGTTAGTTTTGCTTAAAGAATATTAGAAAGGAAGTTAGGATATTATGGAGCCTCATTCCACTGCCACCTTCTCACTGACAATGATTCATAATCACGAGTGAATCGGTATACTTACTGGGCAGGAGATGGAACACCATCATAAACCACATCATTGCTTAATTTTTGTTGGAAATATTTTAGAATAAAAATGGTGGTATAAATTACCTCGACCCTGTATCCAGAGGGATTGTTGAGTCCCAACTCCCGGAGTGTGACAGCGACATCTGACGGTGTACCGTCCGTACGTCGGTTGACGAAAGCGACCGCGTATGAGTAATACTGTCCATGGATCGGCAGGATCGGACGGGACCAGATCTCGATGCCACGGTGCTGGAAACACAATAAAAACATAGTTTAGTATATTAGAATAATAATAGCAATATTTTTACACATACATACAGCGCCATCTAATCACAAATTAGGTAACTATATTTAACTAGCGGCCGCCCGCGACTACGTCCGCGCGGGATTCGGTTTTTTTTTGCAATAAAAGGTAGCCTATGTTCTTTCTCAGGTCGAAAGATTGAAGTTTCATCAAAATCGGTTGAGAGGTTTAAGCGGGAAAGCGTAATAGACAGACAGACAGAGTTACTTTCGCATTTATAATATTAATGGGGATTGTGTAGGTACTAGAAACTGATATAATACATATAATATTTTTTGTAGATACATATAATTATACCCAGACTCAGAGCAAACAATTATGCTAATCATACAAAGATTTGTCCTGGATGGGAATCGAACCCACGACTGACCTTCGGCGACGGCTTAGCAGTCAGGTTCACTAACTACGCCAAAAGGGCACTCAAATAAAAAAGTAATTTTGCCAAAGGTAGGCACAATCACCTCCAAGAGAAGATGATGAAAATCAGAAATTCAGATTAGTTCTATGAAGTGACTTTAATTTATATTGAAATAAAACTACTTTGTAACGGATTTCAATGTGGTAAATTTTAGATTATAAATCCCGACGTTTGAAAGTCTTTTCAGACTTCATGGTCATGACCATTCCCGTGACCATGAAGTCTGAAAAGACTTGGGAAATAAAATCCGTTTAATAAAGTAGTTTTATTTCAATGTGTGATATTCGCGTAAATCTAAGAAAATACCATAAATTATATACTTATATATCATATACTTTAGAAACCATTCATCAATCATTCATCATCAGCCTATTCTAATCCACAGCTCGACATAGGCCTCTCCTAAAGCACGCCTCTGAGCACGACCCACGGCTACTCTCATCCAGCTATTACCAGCAAAGATTATCACTCCACCTAGTCTGAGGGCGTCCTACGCTACGTTTGCCAATCCATGCTTTCCACTCAAGAACAGGTATGCTTAGCCAATGTAAATTCTATTCAACGACGAATTCAACTATTAGATTCAGAAACGATTGAAAATTAAAACATTGAGAGGAGTTCAATGGTTGATTTAATTAGTTCGTTGTTGTCCATCACTATTTATGTGATACAGCCCGCTGACAGACGGATCTTTCAGGTTACAACCCTATTTACCTTGTATATTCTCCTGCCTTGAATACCCAGAGGGTCTTGATCGACTTCAATAATCTTTCTGTTCTGCAGTATCGCCTTGTACTCAGGCCGGATTGTCCGCAAGTCCACGCTCATCAGTAACGGCGCAGCTAAAATGGCCCAGATGGCAAACTGGGTTTTACTCTGTTCGTATGAGAGGCCGAAGTTTCCGATGATCAACTGAAATAGATAATTAAAAACTGAATAAGAACAATCTTCGTTATTTCAACACTAGCTTTCCGCCGCGGCTACGCCCGCGTGAACTAAATATCATGCCCAGCAGTGGGACAAAAAGTAGCCTATAGCCTTCCTCAACAAATGGGCTATCTAACAGTGCAAGAATTTTGCAAATCGGACCAGTAGTTTCTGAGATTAGCGCGTTCAAACAAACAAACAAACAAACTCTACAGCTTTATAATATTAGTATAGATAGTATAGATTTAAATACAATAAAATCCTCATCGAACTTGTACACAGATACACGCATAAAACTTAGAACACCATTTGCTTTTGGTTGGAGCTTCAGCTTATTTTTTGGCTATATGCTTCCTTAATAGGCACAATACATGGTCATTATACACATGAAGCAATGACCTTGGTGTCAGAATAATTCCAGTAGGCAACAGATGATAGCACTTAATGGCATAGTTGTCGATTGCCAAGTGCAAAACAATAAACAATTCACAAACTGTTCGACGCTCCAGACGTCAATTCGCCTAGGATTGAAGATTTTGGAAGAGTTCTAATTAAAGGATTTATTATTTATCAAGATCTATCAGAAACGTCGTTTGACTGCACCAAGGCATCACTCGACAACTAGTTGACATAGTTAGATGCGATGTGATAAGCCGACTACAAAGGAATACGGCACGTTTTCATATATTTGAGTAAGCCTGTTTTTTAATGGGACTAAACCCACCATCGTAATCCCGCCGCTGCTACGCCAGGATCAACAGCGACGTCACCATAAAGAGACTCAGGATATAAATCCGGCCAAGTCCCAGGATACCCTTTTTTTCCGATGGAGAATGCATAACGCGCATACCCCGCCTTTTTGCAGAGGACGAGGCGGAGTTATGTAGGACTCCTTTAAGGCCGCAGTCACCACAAGCAGCGCAAGGCCGAAGGCGACCCACTAAACTCCACCGACTCCAGCAACCACGCTCGGCGAGGACACGGGATCCATAAAGAAGTCCCAGGACACCTAAACTGTCTTGTATCTCGCACGAATTTAAAACCTTAAGTAATATTCTAGTTCTTCCAACCCACCCAGAGCCTAAAGAAACACGTAAACTATTTTGAATTCCACAAAGATTTTGATCAAATGGTAACATGAGATGGCACTCACCATATCAGGGTCATTCCAGTGTCCAGGCCCAGCGTTGGGCACGATGACGTCCTGGTGGTTTCCGTAATAGTCTATGATAGACTCGACGGACGCCCACGAGTCTTGAATGTCGTCGAAGTTGCGCCATAGATTGCAGTGTTCTATTATTGATGAAAAATTAGGCTGGAAGAAGAAAATATTGGTCATTTACATTCATCTTACACGGTAGATAGCAAACACAACGACTGAACAAGATGTCCTTAGCACAGTACATAGATTATATAGATTCTTCAGTACTTTATTCTTCTGCGCGGGACATTTTGGTACGTGTTTGGATGACATTCACGAGACATAACATTCTATACGTAACATTACACATAATAATCTTTGACCATGATTTGCATGTCAAAACATTCATCCAACAATGAATAGCGATTTCACGGTACACCTTTACTCTTCGGAATTCACATTTCAAGCCGCAAAATCAACAAACAGGTTATTAACTGTTTCATGAAGAATACAAAAGCTGTAACGAATCAACAATAGAATGACCTTGTGAGAACACCTAACATTTTGAGATTATGTAGGTATTGCGGGATTAGTCCAGCATAGCGATCCCTTTAGTTTGCTTTACGGCCACGAGGTGCAAAGTACAAATCCCGATTAAAACAAAGCAAAGCACTATGGGTTTTTAACAGAAAATTTAAGCAGGAGCTCAGTCAGGATTTGTTGTGTAGTTAATTTACCAACCTGAATGCCAGCATAAATCTGGTAGACCGGCCAACTGCATGAATACACCATCTGTTTTCCGGTTAAGTTCAGTTGGCGGCCGAATTCCGGATATCCGTAGTCCATATCAGTTGGCAGAGCGTAGCACCCGTCCAGCTTCACGTAGTCAACACCCCAAGAAGCAAAAGTGGCAGCGTCTGTGTAACAAAGTAGATAGATCTTAGAGAACAGCTTTACTGTGGACACTTTAGGTGCAATGAGTGTACTTAGGGAAGATAATATAATCTGACACCTGGTCTAACCATCTCGGCTACTGGTTCCCTACGGGTTTCGATGTCTGAGGGCAGCTGCTTGTTCAATTCTGGTACCTAGCCGCAACAGGTTAGACTGAGAGCCGACCCCAATAGAAATGTAAAAAAGGCAAGAAATGACGATGATAATGATGATGTAGGTACTGTACATGATTTTGATTGTCCGACTTGAAACTAAAGCTGGGAATTTAAGCATTTGAGGGGATTTAGACCAAAGCTGTAGATGTGAGACCCTTTTTGAGAACCAAAACTGTGGCACAAAATATATACATCAGGAATCGCCCAGACTCGAAAAAACGGTCTCGGACGAGACCGTATTCGATCACTCTCTCAAACAATCATTTGAATTTTTCCCGCTTTGACTACGAAGAATCAGGGACCACACGATCCTACATTTTAAACGCAAGCAACCGTTTTTTTTGTTTTTCTCCGACCATTCCTCCATATTTTTTTCAGGTCCGGCGATCCTGACCCTGATATTTATATGCCGTGCTTAAAAATCCCCTGGCTAATCCGGGAAATTAATTTGTGGGGAATTTTCAGTTGTATTAAGTACATTGTTATAATATGTCATGTGACGTCCTCGAATGTTTTGTTCTAGTACACGTTGATTTCTCACGATGATTGCCTTTACCGTAATTCAACAGCTGAGTATCTACTCTACTCTAGGCATATTTTGGTTGGATTTAAATGTACCTAATTTGCTACCTACAGCTATACAATTTTAAATTGTCCCTCATATAAAAAGTGCTACGCATTTTGCACACGCAAATCACATTAATATTATGTGTCAATTAGAGAAGTAACAACAATGACAGTGAAATACAATAATACGTGTATACCGATAATTGCGTGAGCAATTCTAACAGGCGTTTTTATTATTTAATTGGCATTAAGGTGTCAACGTGGAACTCGAATGAGACAGAAACACAAGTGTAATTTATTGTAATTAATGATACGCAAATGAGCAGCGGTGGAGCAGCGGTTCTCTCTCACATCTTTGTGTGAATTGTTACATCGCCGCTGCTCAATATCGGGAAGGAAAATATCGTGAGGAAACTGGCATGTCTAAGAACTAATCATTCGAGGACATTAGAGATTCACCAACCCGCACTTGGCCAGTGGGTGTGGATTATGGCCTTCAACTCGTAAGATAGTTAAGTGGTGAAGCAAGGCAAAAGTTTGAAGTTTGAATTTTCTACGGCACGGTACTTAAGTTCATTCAGTCACAAAAACATACAGTATTTTTTAAAATCTACAGCCTCAGAAAGACTTAGGACTTATTAGGACTTGGATAGTTGTATTGTCCACCTCCGACCCAAGCAGGCAACAGCATAGAAAACCGAGAGGTAGGTAAACTAAATATTCCTATCTGATATTTATAGAATATAGGCTGCCCATGCGAACTTCATACGGTGTATTTCTCACCTTTTAAACGTTCCTTAAAATTATTAAATTACATAAATCGATATTTTAAAAATAGGGGTGGGTGGTAATGAGGTGAAAATTATGTTTGCATTTTTATGTATTTTTTATCTACTACAATAAAAATAAGTCGGGTTTTCCTTCCTGACGCTATAACTCCGGAACGCACGAACCGATTTACACGGTTTTGCATTCGTTGGAAAGGTCTCGGGCTCTGTGAGGTTTATAACAAAGAAAATTCAGGAAAAAAATCAACAGAAAAGCGGGAAAATGTTACATAAAACGAAGCCATCTGGTGGCGAAACGGAGTTCGCCGGGTTTGCTAGTACCACATAAAAATTAGGCATAAGAGAATAGATTACGATTGATTCTCAGACCTAGCGATTATAGTTAAAAAATTTCATAAAAATCGGTTTGATTACAAGCATTGCGAATTATTTTTAATAGATTAGGTTACATAAAAACGCTGTGTTTAGCACCATTAGGTAGCTAAAGCAATTAAAATCCATCATGGACGATGCAAAAAATAATTTTAATAGTATTTTCTTAAATTTACGCGAATAACACATTTTCTTTTCGCATATTTTTCTCAGTCTTTGGATCAGACTATAATGTAGTTTTACTTCACAATATTTATTTATTAAATTACTTACACTGTACTTTTTTTCTAATATTTTCACACATACACACAGCGCCATCTAGTCCCAAATTAAGTAATTATATTTGCTTGTGTTATGGGACGGATATAATACCTAAATACATTTTGGTTTTTTTTGTAAATACATACAATATATTAAAGATAAATTACACCCAGACACAGAACAAATTATCGGGCTTATCACACAATGATTTGTCCTTGGTGGGAATCGAACCCACGACCTTCGGCGTAGCAGTCAAGGTCACTAACCACTACGCTACCAGGCCCATTGATAGAGTATTTAAGTCCGATATTAAAATTCCTGGTCATCATCGAATTTTCACAAATAGCTTTAACAGTCCATCCAAAAAATTATGTGCAGATACTTAATGCATAAAATCGTAACAAATTAGGGCGACTACAGTATGTTAGGAAGTCACGAGAACTGTTGCAAACACGCACTCTTGCGCAAGTTACTCGTATAAGGTGCAAGTAGCCAACCAGTCATTTGCACCGAACTAATAGTTTGTGGCGAATCACGATTATAGTATACCATACTCGTTTAGAATCGTAAAGTAAATGGGGATTTTTTTTATTATTCTGAACTTGCGTGATGTTAAGCAATGATGTAGTCGTAACTTATAAATAGTTATAATGGACTAAGTACTATTCACCTCCAGCAAGATGGCCGACAACTCCGGGGTAGCCGGCGCACGTGAAGTTCCCGTAATCTTCATAAATGCCGAACTTCAATCCTTTGCTATGTACCTGTGGACAAGGCAATGTCTAATTAGTTTCAAACAAATCTTTTTTATTATGAGCACAGGTCTTTTACCATTTTACGAGTCGATAAAGTAAAGAAAAAAAAGTTAAAAGATCCCGACATTTCAAAGTTTTGTTCAGTCTTCATGGTCACGGGTGGACTGAGGTATTTGAGGTCCAAAATTATTAATCACAATTATTACTGACTACCTACAAACATTATTATATAAGAACAACTGATTCGAATTTATTCAGCTCACAAAAAACGTGACACCACACAATGAAGCCTAGGTAGCATTTTTTGCCGACCGTCCTCAATAGTTATTGTTGTTTTAACAATTCAATGCTCTGCTCAACAAACAATTAATAAAAAGAAGACTGCTTAACCTTAGTTTTTATTCGTTATAAAAACAATCAGTTAAAGGGAACATTAGGTTAAAAGCAATTAGGTTAAACATCACCTAAAAGATGTAATAGAAAAAGTATCTTTTACTAGCTTTCCGACAGCAGCTTCGCCCACGTGTATGTCGGTTATCGCGCCAAAACATTACCTTCTTTTTGTGCAGTCGGATAAAAACTATCCTATGTCCTTTCTCGGGTCTCAAACTACCTCCATACCAAATTTCATCCAAATCGGTTCAGTAGTTTAGGCGTGAAAGCGTAACAAACAGACAGACAGAGTTACTTTCGCATTTATAATATTAGTAAGGATTATTCCTCGCATTAGCAACAAAACACTTAGGCGGTTAGTTTCAGTGGTTCAACTGCTAAGAACAGTCTAAGCTGGCACATGATTATCATTAAAAGGCTTTATACGCACTAACGGTAATCTCCAAGGCGGTTTAAGAATGGTAACAACCGAAAACGATACGATTTTGATTTTTTTCTATTATACCTATTAGATTCTCTATTCAAACAAGCGAAATACGTACTCCTGAACCAATCGAATCATAAATCGAGATCGTCTTTACGTTCTAGCATTATCAACGTCATTATGTGTACCTGGTTGATTACGTCACTTTCGAGTGCAAGTTGTTTTTGATTAATTACATTTTTATAGATTTTTCGTTAAGATTTTATTTATTCATTATGATTTAATTTCTAGATCTAAGTTAGTTTTTCTACAAGCCACAGTTCAATCGTACGCCAGTGTTCATGTTAAAATGACAGATAGGCGTTAAACTGAATGAAAACTTGATTGATCCTGAACTCAATGTTGTCGGTTCTAAGCCAGCTTTATCTACATCACTAGAGACCTTAAATTAAATAATTCGGTCGTTTGGCGACGAGCCTTTGCGTTGTGGGTGGTGACTACCCGCAGATAAGTCTACTAGGGCAATATCAAATGGTCGACTGAGTCTTTAATGATCATTTGTTTGTTCCTAACGCACTATCCCGCCCCTAGAGGAAGGCGGTGGTGTGTAGGACTCGCGACACTGAGAGACGGTGCATGTAGTTTAATATTTACCCACTAAACCCATAGCGTTACGTCTCTCGCCTCAGCACCTAAACTGTCGAGAGTGTCTACCACTCAGGTGACAGGGTATGTGCGCTCATTAGAGTCACGGAAACCAAAAATGACAAAACTGCGACCCCAACGGTGGAGTATTTAGTGACCTAACCTTGTGTCTAAGTTTTTGTTAGTCAAAGTGCAAAGCACTCTTCGACCACCATTAGATTAAACTTATTAGAACATGAATTGAATAAATCACGATTCTATTATTTTTTTAATACAATTATTGTAAAACAACGCAAAAACTGTGATGATTATCGCAAAACTTAGGAGTTCGCATCATAAATTTTGACGCACTGCGGTTCACCTTTTTGCCAGCTTTTTCTTATTAGCTGTTTATGCTTCCTATTTACAAATTGCCAGTTTAAATGTTTGGTGTACGATAAAGAAATTAATAACTATCCCTTTTAGTGTCTAAATCATGGCATTTGGTTAAATTCAAACATTATATAACAGTAGCCAATGTATCTAATTCCTGCACGTAACAAAACAAATTTCATTTGTTCTCTTAATAGACTCTAGTGCTGCTGCTATTGGATACCCAGGGTTTTAGTTTTAGCACTCCTGAATTTATAAATAACATACGTATAACATCTTGAGGAAACCGGCATGTCTAAGAACTAATCATTCAATGAAATGTCACAGCCACTAACCCGCACTTGGCAGGATGTGTTGATGACGGTCTAAACACTCTTAACTCGTAAGATAGTTGAGAGAAGATCTGTGGGACACTAATTGGGTTGAAGTGAAGTGATACTTATAGCGTCACGCCTGTATTACCCAAAGGTGTAGCCAGAGGTGAATATCACCCACATTTCCCTGGCTATGTTTAGGTCCCATACGTAATGGGGGCGAGTTTAGTACCGTTCATCGGGTACAAGTCACAATTCCAATTATTGTTCAAATCTTTATGCTCGACCCGAAAACCGAGCCCGGGACATCGCGGTTATTAAGCGAATGCGTTTAACACCAAAGTTTTTATTTTTACTGTATCTTCGAAATATTAATAAACCGTAGTCCGACTAATTTGAGAGTGCGTAGGTACAACCTCTTAGAAGAGTCATTCATTCTGATCACGGTCGTAATGTAGGCTTCATAGGAGTAACAATAAAATTTTATCTGATGTAATATTAACAATCGCTAGATTTTATCACTTATGTTGATAGTTCAAGGACATCAAAATGTGGTTACTTATAAAGTTCCTATAATATCAATCAAATTTTATTCGATAAACTTTTTGATTATTTTAAAGGTTTTAAAATAACGGTGCTTGCTGACATAGCTGGGCATTAACTCGTTAATTCGTTAAACGTTAACATTTCGAGTAACGGATTAACTTTTAAGTTAACTTAAAAATACGTTAACGGACTCGTTAACTTTCATTAAATTTCCCTATGTCCGTTAATCGTTAATCCAGCACAGATACCACACGTAGGTACCGGGCCGCGCGCCTCGCCGCGCTGCGTAAAACAGGTTCTGACTAAGGTTCTTACTAAATTTTAATCCAAATTAATGAAAAATCATTGTTTTTAACATGCCTATATTACACTATAATTTGATTATACCCGTCTTTTTTATTTCTAATCTGTTCCAGAACCAAAAGTTATTAGGTATTAACGGTTTAACGATTAACGTTAACTTGCGTTAAATTAAATTAATTTTTCTGAAATGTAAAGCTTTAACTTTTGACGCAGTTAACTTTTTCAGTAACGGATTAGCGATTAACGAAGTTAACTATTAGATTAAGGATGCCCAGCTATGCTTGCTGGTTTTTGCCGGGAGTACACACGGCTGCACATCAAGCTATAAATTTCCAGTATTTATTTATTTATTAGGAAATTCAACAGCTTCTTTACATGAGTACATTTGAATCTTAAGCTAATTAGAGAGCTTCACGGCATTCATGTTCCTTTTATATCTGAATCCCCACACGTGGTCTCCGGGTGGTGCAAATCAGGTGACAATCAACTTGCAATTATGTTTACTGGTAATTAACTGGTAGTAGGCTTCGGCCGTAGTTAGTGGACGACCCATCAGACAAAGCCGCACTGCCAAGCGGCCTTGCCGTGTTCCGGTGCTATGTCTGGTGATAACATTTAAGAGAGTGGGTTGAAATTGGTGCTCCTTCATGGTTTCAACGTTCAACGTTAAGGAGCCTCATTTCACTGCCACCTTCTCACCGAAACTCATTCGTAATCACGAGTAAATCGGTACATTGGGCTGGCGCGTCCCATCGTAGACTACATCATTGTTTAACATCAGGTAAATTGTATTCAAGCGCCAGCCCATTGAAGAATGAAAAAAAAAAACATCTAGCCACATGCTGAAACTGCTGCTTTTATACATATTAAAAATTAAAACTAAAAGTAAATATTGTAAAGATTGAAAATGAATTATTGACCACTGATGAGCGGTTTTACGATTTGGTTACGAAAGGAGTTCTTTGACAAATGTAATATGTCTATGTCTTCAAATCTCTGATTGTAGGTGCAAGGTGAACGCGTCATAATTAAACTTAATTGCAACTGCACCGCAAATTAGCCTGTTGTGACGATCCCTTTCCGTGTTGATAGTGTGCTACGACCTTAAGCTGTATTAACGGAAAAGTTTCGAAACCAAGTCGCCCGTGTATTTTCCCACGCGGTTGCACAAGAGATGCTCGGTTACCGCCACTGAGTGCTGTGTGACATCTTGAATAGAGGTGTTACTAGCTTGTTAACGTGCCCATTATTTAGGTCAAAACTCCTATTATAAATTTTAAAACAAAAAACAAATATAATTAAAATTAAATTCCGTCTACGCTTGCAGTGCGTGTCAGACAAACTGCAATGTGCAAAATGTAGTGTAAGGTTCATTGTAATCTAAGTATATATAAAAGAAGAAACTGACTGACTAACTGACATATCAACGCAGAACCCAAACCGCTGGGTCTAGAGACTCCAAATTTGGCACATAGGTTCCTTATGGAGTCTAGGGGTGCACTAAGAAAGGATTTTTCAAAACTCACCCTTTAAGGGGGTGAAACGGGGTACCACCAATAACAAATAAAAAAATATGATAAAGGGTTCTTATAGATCGGTCACTTGGCTAATTTTTATTCTAACACCACGCGGGCGAAGCCGCGGGCGGAATCTTGTTAATAGATAAGAGGAGGGTACCTGATCACTTTATATTGTAAATAATGGACTATAATTTATATTTAATATATTTCTATATTTATATACTATGTCTAATAATGTAGTTAAACCTAGTTTTGGTTTAGTTTTAACGTGCTACATGAAAATATAATAAATTTAATAGTTTAGACAGTTTCCGTTTTGATACCACTTCCGTTATATCATAATTTGTAATTGTCGGTTGAAACGTCAGTCGGTTCGTAGCAGCGATCGGAGTAAGACGTGTTTATACATTGAAGCGGGAAAACTTAGTATCTAGAATTACATAAGTAATGAAAAAGGAATAAATACTGATTAACAATAAGAAACGTGTTTGAACTTTGTAGATTTATGTAATTAAACTAAAATTATGATAAACTGGTTGTAGGCATTTGCCGTGGTTAGTGACCACCCACCAAACAAAACCACACCGCAAAGCGGCCTTGCCGTGTTCCGGTGCGATGTCTGGTGACACCATTTAAGACATTGGTTAGATATTCATCCTAATAGTTTCTAACCATATTTAGGAAGCCTTATTTCACTGCCATCTCACCGCATTCGTTATCACGATTCTGTACATTGGGCAGGCGAGTTCTATCGTGGGCTACATCATTGTTTAACATCAGGTAAGTTGTTGTCCGTTTTTAGTGTACCACTGCTGGGCAGGGGTCCTCACTCAACTGTCTTACGAGTTGAGAGAGTTTAGGCTTCAATCCACACACGCTGACCAACCTGGTGGACGTCACATGTCCTTGATTGATTAGTTCTTAAGCTGTAAATAAGATAAGATGTAGTAAATAATTGTTTAAAAAAAATGAAAGTATTTTTTTTAGATTTACGCAAACATCACACATTGAAATAAAACTACGGATTTTATCGCGGTTTGATTGAGATTTTTATATCCCTCGACGTCTGTTGTTGTTGACAGAATGTGTTTGACATGTTCGTTAATTGACATTCAGCTGATTGACAGTGACGTTTGATGTCAATTTTTCGTATTAGCATGTAAAAACAATAAAAAAAAAATAAAAGAAATCCGTTCCAAAGTATGTAGTTTTGTTTCAAATTGAAAGTGTTAAACACATAGTCGTTCCCATTCATTTAATATCTCTATTCACTCGCACCAATACAAATGATCGCGGTATTGTTCGTTTGTGTCGGTATATCGTGAGAAACTTTACATCAACCCCCAAGGTCTACACTTAGATCTTAAGATATAGACTATCTTCCGCCCGCGGCTATGCCCGCGTGGTGTTAGGATAAAAATTAGCCTAGTGACAGATCTATATGAAACCCTTATCATATTTTTTCATTTGTTATTGGTGGAACCCCGTTTCACCCCCTTAAAGAGTGGGTTTAAAAAAATCCTTTCTTAGTGCAGTTTATAATAGGAGTTTGGAACCTATGTGCCAAAGGAGTCTCCAGACCCAGCGGTTTGGGTTCTGCGTTGATATGTCAGTCAGTCAGTCAGTCAATCAGTCAGTTTCTTCTTTTATATATTTAGAAGATTACAGTACACACTACACATCAAGCTATACCTACATTTTCAGTATAAACTGACCTCTCGTATCATGGAAATACTATCCGATGCGAGATCAATTTATTTATGTAGTTTTTTTGCTTAAATCGGAACGCGACTTAAATAATAATAATGTTTGGAGGTAGTCAGATTAATATTTTTGGACGTCAAATACCTCAGTCCACCCGTAAACATGGAGTCCGAATAGACTTTGAAACGTCGGGATCTAAAATCTAAAATAAACCGCGATAAAATCCGTTAAAAAGTAGTTTTATTTCAATATGTAGTTTTTCTTACAAAATATGAAGTTAAAAAGTTAATAAAAATGTTAGGTATCATCTGGATTCAAAACCGAAATCATCTGATACCGAAACGAACCAAATCCCCGACAGTACCCTTAGTGCGATTTCAACATTACGCAAAAAAGTTTTCGAATACAATCTTGAAGTTATCAAAATGCGTTTTCAAGTTCATTTCTTTTGTTCAAAACATTAGTTAAAAAGAAAATAGAATTGTTAGAAATAGAATAAAATGGATTGGCAACAGAATAGGTAAAATAGTTTGTAGATTTATGTGCATTTTAACTTATTATCTTGACAAGTCACTGATAGTTTTCGACTTCGTATTGACAACTCGTACTAAGAGTACTAAGGTATCATAATCCACACACGCTGGCCAAGTGCGATTAGGTGAATTTCACATATCCTGAATTGAATATGTCTAGGACATGACGTTTTACTCACTATGTTTTCCTTGACCGATATTGAGCAGCGGCGATGAAACAATTCACACAAAGATGTGTCTGAGGATTGAACCCGCGGCCTTATATTTCAAAGGCGAGGCCAATACCGCAGCACCACCGCTACTATGTTTTTTGGTAGTGTTTCTCAGTAGTTGCCAGTCATTCACTGCACGGTAGTAAAAGAGATTGTACAATTTTTATGTCGACTCGCGTCTCAAAAAAAATAAAGCATATTTTGATTTTGATTTTTGATTTTTCTCTCAATCGCTGTATTGTATAGTTACTGTGATTGGTCTGTTGGTATTGTCGTTCAGTTCTCATGCTAAGAGCTGTTCTTGTGAGCCTATTGTAATTGGATTGCATAAACGCATATGCGTATACGCATTGAAAAGTCGTAGGTGTGAAAAAAATTAACTTAGATTTACTAAGGTCCACTTGCAAGAATTACTCGGGATATATAAATATGTAAATGCAGTGTTTGAATTTTAACTCTAGTTCTGCCTTGCACCTTTTACGAGCAACACGGGAGGTGTTATACTTAACTTACAATATTCATAATTCACAACACAGTATTACGTCTGTATTATTCGATGGTTTGATCTGGGTATAGAACCCGAGACCTCGGTTATTTAGGGAACACGATTACCACTAGATCACCGAGGCAGTGTGTTCAGTATGTACAGCATACAATATTATGATGAACATGTTTAGTGTTCCTGTTAAGGGCATGATGGGGCATCACACGGTCGTTTATGGTAAACCATAATGTACTAAGTTTACATAACAACATACCTGCTCGTTACTCTAGTTACGTGATTTGACTGCATTACCATCTTTTATGGGAAACTTGTATAAAACCACAATATGGAAATATCGTGGGGAAACCTAAGACCCATTCTCTGTCTGTTTGTCTCGAGTTTGGGTGTCTACCTATAAGTAATTACCTAGCTGCCTCAGCGAACTTCGTACCGGGCATTTCTCACCTTTAGTTAGTGATAGAAGGGTGAAAATTTAGGGTTGTATGTTTTTTTTTATGCCACATTTAAAAAAAAATTTGGGGTGAACAACCCTTTATCACTTGAGGTTTGAAAAATAGATAGTAGCAGATTCTCAGACTTACTGAATATGCATAAAATTTTTCATAAGAATCGGTCAAGCCGCTTCGGAGGAGTACGGTAACAAACATTGTGACATGGAAATTTTATATAATAGAAGATAAGATTACTTTAGTACGACACCGAACGTTGTCCAGGAAAAAAGCTAACTTAGCTGTTTATAACATTTTATTTAAATTTATCTCTCTTCTTTATCATTCTGCTTGTACTCAAACTCAAGTATTAATGCAATGGTAGGGTTCTAACGGAACTCTACAGACTTTGAGAGTTGTCATTGTGAGAAGAAAAATCTATATTAGAAAAAGAAAAAGTTCATTTCAGACTAGTTTGACGGGCCGCGCCGGTGCAGTGGCGTGGTCGGTAAGATACTTGCTTTTCACGCCGCAGGTCTTTGGTTCGATTCCCACCCGGGACAAACATTAATGATGAACATTTGTGTTTGTGTCGAGTCTGGGTGTAAATATCTATTATATGTATATATTTACAAAAGAAAGGTATCTATTATTTTTATAGTATATACCAGTTATCTGGTTTCCATAACACAAGCTGTGCTTAGCTTGGGACCAGATGTAATTACATAAAACTATCTATTATTATCATTATTAATAAAAGAACTAATTTAATATAAAGTTCGGTACGTATGATGTTGTCGACATCATACGTACCGAACTTTATATTCGAGTTTATTACGGGTTAGGATAATAAAGCGGCAAAAGTTTGTACACAGCTACGATGTTATTACTAATTTATGCAACTTAAAAATTTCACCGACAACAACACCAAAACCAACCAAAAATGATCCGCGAGGCTACTGAAATTAAAAAAAAAAACAAAATTGATGGAATTATGGAATAAACCAACAGCCTGGGACACAGTGCTTAATTTAATTGTACCAAAACCCAAGCAAAATCCACTCAGAATTCAAAACACTAAACACTGTGAGCTCAGTTTGTTTAAATCGGAAAGCAAGTTAAATAATAATGTTTGTAGGTGGTCAGTAATTTATAATATCGCCCCATTTATGGTGAGGGGATGCGTATAGCATTTCCCCCATTAAAAATAATAGGAAAGTGTATGTGGGCTTTAAAGAATGATGTAACTACACCTTTGCAAGTCCGTCACCTTTAGTTACATGTAGGTAACTGTTACCAATTTTCTCGTCAAACAATTAGTTACATAAGATATTAATTGTATACAACTAGTACTTACATTAACGGAAGTTATTATACACTTTTCTATACTAATATTATAATTATACTCAATATTATAAAGCTGAATAGTTTGTTTGTTTGAACGCGTTAATCTCAGAAAATACACGTCCGATTTGAAAAATTCTAGCATTATTAGATAGCCTATTTGTTGAGGAAGGGTATAAGCTACTTTTTATCCCACTGCTGGACATGATATGTAGTTCACGCGGGCGTAACCGCGGCGGAAAGCTAGTAAATTATAAACAAACTTCTACTTAGAAAATCCTACAGCGTATTAAAATGGTATGATGGGCAAAGCTAGTATAAAATAAATTAAATTGAAAAACACTTTTGTTTTCAACAGTATTTGCTCAAGCGTCTTGTTAAAAATAAAATGGAGGCAAGACGGCCGGAGGCAAACCGGAATAACAAATTTTTCAATGTGGGGGCATACCGGCCGGGGGCAACCCGGAATGGGGGCATAACGGCCGGACCCTCGCAGACTACATCATTGCTTATCATCAGGCAGGTTTTAATCAAGCGCGCAAGTATATTTCAAATTAAAAAGAAACTCTAAATTAAAATTTCAATAACCCCCGACCTTTACTTTTATTGGCTAAGAACACTCCAGACTATTTGACTTTTTAAACAAAAAAGTAAATCAAAATCGGTTCAACCGTTCGGGAGCTACGATGCCACAGACAGACACACACACAGACACGTCAAACTTATAGGACACAGTCGTTTTTGCGTCGGGAGTGGTACAAATATGGATGATTCACTTATTCCCGTGGCCCTCGTAGTCTATATATATATATATATATATATATATATAAAAATAAAACCCGTTTTCCGTTGTCACGACATCACGCGTGAACGGCTGGACCGATTTCGCTAATTCTTTTTTTTTAATATTCCTGTACGAGGATGGTTCTTACGCTGAGAAAAATTAAAAAAAAAGAAAATTTTGAAAGTGAAGAAGTGCCGAAAACCAGATTAGATACCTATTATTTATTATTGGTTATATTCGGTAGGTCTGAGACCCGGTAGATGGCACTGCTTTACCGGGCAGAACGACGTCTGTCGGGTCCGCTAGTATTACAATAAAAGTACTTGTGATATTTCAGTTATGAAGGACAGCTCGTTGACGTGTGTGTCATGTGTAATGACATCTGTCAGTGCACCAGCACAAATGCTCCAAGGTCACGGTCACACAACAATGTATAATGACATTTGAACCTACATGACATTTAAAATAAGCCGGAACATTGTGACAGAACCATGACGAGATTTGGTACTATACAGTTTTACTTTCATTTTTTGTTTAATATAGTGGGACGCTAACACACGGCCACCAAATCCCAAACTAAGTAGAGCTTGTACTATGGAAACCAGATAACTGGTAATATACCTACTACATATTATACTATTCTTTTGTAAATGTATACTTAAACATAGGTAATTTATAAAGACCGAGTTTGGTTATAAACACCGCGACACGATAATTTTATATATTAAATTAAAATAAATAAATATTTTGGGACATTAACACACGCGGTCATCTGGTCCCAAGCTATGCAGAGCTTGTGTTATGGAAACCAGATAACTGGTATATACTATAGATACATATAATAGTTTTCTTTTGTAAATATATGCTTATAATAGATATTTACACCCAGACTCGACACAAACACAAATGTTCATCACTAATGTTTGCCTCGAGTGGGAATCGAACCCACGACCTGCGGCGTGAAAAGCAAGTATCTTACCGACCACACCACCGGCCCGTCAAATGTAATAGTGGTACAGTTTGTTAAATCTTAACAATAGCAGTTAACTGCTCAACAAACTTTAATAGTTACACATTGTTAAATGGATATAATTAAATTCGTTTCAACTTTATCGCCGTGAGAAAAATTGACGTCTGCCCTCAAGGTCGTGGTAAAAGTCAGAAAAAATACATTGATAATAATTAAAACAATCATCAATGTATTTAAACCTTATATCTGGTGCGTTAAGGTCCATTTTACAAGTGGCCACACTTCACTAGATTACTAGGCCAAGTGCAAACTTGATGATCAATAACACGGTGGTTTATGAGGAAACAGATTCGATTTTCATTTGTTTCATTGTGGAATGTTCACGCTTTCATTGGACGGGAAATGCGATTTGGATGAAAGGAGATTATATTATTGTACCTACATATCTGTGACGATTGGTGGAAATTTCAAAAAGGGAAGACGGAGCTAATCAAAAGTGAAGTATTTCTTGGCTATCTACGCCGACTTACAAACTTATTTAGTAGTACATACTGCATTTGTGATACTATTTAAAACTTCATCATTAATGTATAGGTCTCTCCTATAGAGCACCACTGAGCACGATCCGCGGCTTATCTCATCCAGTTCTTGCCGGCCGCCCTGCTGACATCGTCACTTTTGGCGGCCTGCCGTAACCCGGGGATACATATCACCCTCTGCCCTGCCGTTACTGTGACCGCCGCCGTGATCAAGAATAGCAGGGCTGCCGGGAACTGAGGGCCGTGGTCCGTTCTGATTTTACATAGGAGGTTATGCCCATAATCACCACGCTGGGCAAGCGGGTTCGCGATCGCAGGTCGTAGCTCCTCGCACCGATGATGCTGCTGCCCATCACCGGTCTACAGCATTTAGCTTTTAAATTTGATTGGTTATACCGACATTTCTCGGTCGTCAGAGCCTCGTTTGGTAATCAGCAGGATGCACCATGGGTAGGTGAGGTTGACTGGGAGCACTTTGGTGTTGTTGTGCTCCCTTGCATCCATTATTTAAAACTTAGGCGTTACATAATATTTAATTTAGTACTTATATTGACCAATTCCTAAAGGGAAGCCCATTGTTAGAGCTATGAACTCTTCGCTACTGTTACATATATACATATTACATACTCATTCCCCTTGCCTTTTCCCATTTCTATTGGGGTCGGCTCCTAGTCTAACCTGATGCGGCTAGCTACCAGAATTATACGAGCGACTGCCATCAGACCTCGAAACCCGTAGGGAACCAGTAGCCGAGATGATTAGACCAGGTGTCAGATTATATTGGCTTCTGACTACATGTAACGAGTGTCATAGATGTGTTAAATGACAACCGGGACCGACGGCTTAACGTGCTCTCCAAGGCACGGTGGGTAGTCCCTCAACCAACTAGACACCGAAACAAATTTTTGTTGTTACACAAATTTCGTCCGGGGCGGGAATCGCACCCGCGACCTTCCGGGCACAGTATAGCCCAATCGGACGGCTTACACCGCTCGACTACCGAGGTCGTCATACATCTTACATAGTAAATTATTTCTTAAATTTACTAATTTTACCAAAGACGATCGACGATATGAAAATTAAAAACATTCTAATTTCAGCAAAGCAAATGGTTCGAATAAACCACCTGCATAACTAATATGAACTGAGAATGCCACAAAGTCAAAGGGCAAGAGCTGTAGAAAGGGCAGTGTTCACTGTTTGACTGAGGGAGACCCGACTACAGCCGAACTATGCACGAAATTTTCCGAGGTTGTAACTTTGTTTATGCTCCTGTAAGGTAGGAGTACCACTTCAACCCTTTTTAGTGTCCCATTGTTAGGCACGGGTCTTCTCTCAACTATCTTATGAGTTGAGAGAGTGTAGGCCTTAATCCACACACGCTGGCCAAGTGCGGGTTGGTGGATGTCACATGTCCTCGAATGATTAGTTCTTAGATGTGCCGGTTTCCTCACGATGTTTTCCTTCACCGTAGTTGAGCAGCGGAAATGAAACAATTCACACAAAGATGTGTGGGCACGACCGCGAACCCGCGAACTTATTTTTCTAAGGCGAGGTCCGTACCGCTGCGCCACCCCTGCTCTATTGGTCGACCGTTTAACTCGCGTATCGCCATATGAGGTACAAAGTCATAAAACATAAATTAAATCTCATAAAGAACTATTTAACCACAGATAAAAGTAATGTAAGACTATTCGTCACTAATATCCATATCGCTTGAATCATCATCACTGTCTGTGCAGCTTGAGGAGTCAGAATCTTGGCGATAGGCGATACCCGAGTTAAACGGTCGGCCTATAGGTAAGAGTACCGTCGACATCTAACTACTGCTTACTATTTTTAACTAATTTCTCTTTTAATTATATTTCGTTTCGCAAGGGTTCAAAAAATAGGCCTAAATATAATTAAATTATCGCAATAACAGCAAAATATAATTAATTATTTTAAGTAGGCATATTAATGTAGGTCCAATTTGAGCTTATTTTGGCATTACAAGGCGGACCGTTTTTACGAAACCTTGATCACACTCAAATCGACGCAGTAAGCGAAGTAGAGCAGGGTCATGAGAACACTTGTAGTTTTATACAGGGTGTAACGAATAGGCTATAGCCTTAAATTCTAAGTTATTTCAGCCATAAGCAGTATTATGACGTTTACATTTTGATAAATAAATTGTAAAAAAAATAATAATAAAAAAATATTTTATTATTTTGTAATTTATTTTCTCAGAGAATTCTAACTTTCAATGAGACCATCATTTACCATTTATTTGTCACATTTTTTATTAGATTAAGGAAAATTCAGAAAAACTGCCGATCAGGGATGCGCGACGCGAAATTTTTGCAAAAACTTCGAACATTAAAAATCGTATTCAAATATTTTTGAAAATTAATTTTTGACCTCACAGAGTTAATAAGAGTGTCCGGTTTGAAGTATAACGACAAAATTTAGTTCCCAGGGCCAAGGGAGTTTAAGTTACCCTATACAGGCTTTTAAGGAGGGTGGGAAAGCTTTTGCCCAGTTGTGGGACATTACGAGCTATTATAAAAACAATCAGTACCACAAATCCACGTAGCTACTCTGTAAATCCATTCCCTTAATTTGTATTTAAAATTAAATAAAAAAATATGCTGGATACAATCTTCTTTAATTAATTTCTTTTTATTATTTAAAAAAAATATATCATAATTGTTTACACATACCACACCCTGTATAAATGTAAATTTCGACACTACACAATCTACCTACTTATACGTATTGAACTTTGTTGATATCCTTGTTTTCTGATATAGTCAGGAACTATAATAATTGTTGCTTAAATATTGTAAACACCGGCCAAACGTGTGTCGGACTTGGACCACAGTTTAGTTTATAGCTCGCATACAAACGGTTTCGTACAATTTTATTAATTCTATAGCGGCATAAGAAAACCAATATCTATACTAATATTCTAAGTGCGAAAGAACCGATTTGGATGAAATTTGGTTTGGAAATAGATTGAAACCCAGAAAAAGAAATAGGTTAGTTTTTATCCGACTGCACAAAAAGAGGTTTATGCTTTAGCGCGATAACCAAAACACGCGCTGGCGGAGCCGCGGGAAGAAAGTTAGTTGCAATATAAATGACTAGCTTTCCGACCGCGGCTCCGTTCGTATGTCTTTTTAGCGCACAAAACCATTGAACTCTTTTTTGTACAGTGGGAAAATTAGCGTATGTCCTTCCCCGAGTCTCAAACTATCTACATACCAAATTTAATCCAAATCGGATCAGTAGTTCATAACAGACAGACATAGCTACTTTCGCAATTATATTATTAATAGAGATTATCCAGAGAGTATTGACATAATTAAAAATTTGACACACCTAGTTAAACCTAAACAATTTACTTTGATCTTCGAGAAAATAGTTCAATTAGCCAATTTAGAATTTCTAGACCCAACTAACCTAGTTGTATTGTATCACAATGAAAGTCAAAGCCACAGAAGGTAATTTACCTTCTGCGATCCGTGACATAGGCATGTCTCCGGTTATCTTAGCGACATCACGGTTTATTTGACCGAGGAAAGCGGGTTAAGAGGCTGTGGAATTTACATTACATTATTTTACATTTCTTAGAACACTCTTTAAAACGTTTTAAGCGTGCTTTTAGGGTTTTTACGAAAGTAACTAATATAACTCTAAAAGGAAAATTGACACATTTGGCCAATTTCTTTAACCCGCTTTTATTCAATAATAAAACGAATAATATAACGGAATCTCCGACCGCGATTTTTAAACCATTTCAAAACGTCAGATTCTTTTGAAATTTTGTACACCTGTCTAGGGCCCATGCTTATACAATGGTTTAATCAAATTATATCGAAAAACGAAACTTATCTTTTTTTAGTTTCACTTGCTTGTTTATAATAGAATCTTCTAACACGATGTTTACCCATTTCAAAACGTCAGATTCTTAATAAATTTTGCAAACTTATCACGGATTGATGACAATAGAATAATTTAATAAAGTTATCTCGAAAAAGAAACAAATAATATTAATTAAATTAATAATTATTAATAATATTAATAATAATAAATTCATTAATTTTCTCTATCACAAAGTTACAATGATATGTCTTATGCTACTAATATACACCTTAGGAAAACTTTGTGAGAGACTGGTGCCTGATTTAGGTTTAACTATTCATTAGTTTCACTTGTAATATTGAGTTTGTAACGGAATCTCCTAACGCGATGTTTACCCATTTCAAATCGTCAGATTCATTCGAATAATGACAATACAATAGTTTACGAAGTTATCTCGAAAATTGTTCTTTTTTGACTTATAGTTAATTTTTATGGTATGAATATTAAAGCGTGTTTTTTAGATTTTATTTTAAACTATAGTTACCTATCAAAGTTATTTTAACCGTAAGCTATAAACGATTTTGAACTATTCGAACGTTCTCGGACGGCTCACCGATAAAGTCCGCTGAACTTTTAAAGGTCCTTTCGGCTAATGGGGTTAGGTCATCCGCAAAAAAAAATATTAATTCCGCTTTTGAATAAGAACGCATCAAAAGTAATCCATTTAGGCGTTACGATATCACAAGTTTGCACACAGATACACACTTAAAACCTATTATTATATATTATATATTATATATTATAATATAATATATATTATATATTATAGCCATGGCCTTAATTAGATGGACGCAGCTCAAGCGCCGCATAATGGCAATATCCACGTCTAAACTCCTCGCAACTGTTCTCAGGAGGCTGTTGATGCCCAAACCAGCGTATTTGCCTGGCCAGGGAGTTAAAGTCAAGACATTTAGTAAAACAGTCTCGCCAAAGCTTTTAAAATAAGGGATTCAATTCGATCCAACGTTAAGAGAAAGTGATTTTAACAGTACAATTGATTTATTGTGACAATATAATTTATTGACACTTTCAGCCTTAAAATGGAAGGCATAAGAATGCCATAAGTATCACAGATTGCGTTCAATTCCCTCGTTGAGAATGTAATTAGTATTTTAACTGCTAATTACAAGACATCCATCTTAATAAATAAGATGAAAAATAAAACGCAGTCCAAGATTGCTGCGCAGGTACTTACGCACTGTCTGGACGCACTGAATTGCTTGAATTGAGGTTGCATTTGCGAAATATTGATGGATGGACTGCGAAACGCGATAGCTCCTGCGTGCGTCGGCTGCATTTAACTAGGATTCGACGCGGCAGCGATTTCGATGTGTGCAGAGGTGATTAAATCATTTATGACTGTCATCGCTGACATCGCAAAGGCAGACGTAGATATCTTAGCTATCTTTTATTAAACTTCATAAGTGTTATCTAACACAACAAACGAACTTCTCTCTTTCAAATCGGGTAAAACAGGTCACGATTAACAATTTAACTGAACACAAAACACAACAATGCGATAAAAACACTCAATACCGATACAATAACAAAATCTCACGAACATTCATTATGTCATAGGCATAATCGATCGACCTTACTTTCACAACACGAGACTTATGTTAAGTTTTCCACAGTTCTAACAACCCGTGCCGGCTTTGCACGGGTGCAGATTGTGTTCAGAAATCATCCCCTTTTATCGCTGTTGCTTATCAGTAACACTCGAGGCAAACCGCCAATTCCTAGCCGCCAAACGGTTCATTTCACGGTTCATTGTGTCTCAAACTATTAATATAATCATGGAAATAAATAGTTATGATATTATATTGCATACTTTTTCAAACAGTCATTAGTTTTGTAACAGAAACCTCATAACATTAAAGATTATGCACTTTTGGCATTCGACTGTCTATGCCTACGTCTTTAAACCAAAGATTACAATATTAATAAATTAACTAATTATTTACTTAATCCTCATTGATTTTGTCTGTGTCAGGTACGTAACACAACACTCACGCCTGTATTGCCCGAAGGTGTAGGCAGAGACAAATTGATCCTTGAATACAAAGCGCCACAAACCGAAAAATTTGTAGTTTGTTTTTTTCGGCCAGGCATAGCCGCACCGCCAAGCGGCCTTGCCGTGTTCCGGTGCGATGTCTGGTGACACCATGCAGCAAGGGTGGGTCGGAATTGTTGCTCCTTTAAGGTTTCTAACCTTAAGGAGGTTCATTCCACTGCCACCTTTTTACCGATAATCATTCGTAATAAAACATTGAGTGAATCTGTATACTGGTCTGGCGCGTTCTATCGTAGACTACATCATTGCTTAACATCAGGCAAGTTGTAATCAAGCGCCAGCCTACCGAAGAATAAAAAAAACTCTACCTTAAGTTTAACGGTCCTATTAGATAATACTGTAGGTACTGGTTCACTTATTATTAATAAGGATTATGCAAAGTGGGCGTGACCAAGGTTCTGAGAACGATCATATATGAAGTTCTCACGAGGCTGACTCCTACAGTCAGGATATGTATGTATGTGTGGATAGGTTGAAGTTTACAATAATTAAAGGAGCACAAAAGATGAAACCCGGACGAGTATACTAAGTGCACCTGTGATATAGGAGGAGGAGGTGGAGTGACGATTTGCGAAAGGTAATAGTCAGACAGACAGAGCTACTTTCGCGTTTATAATATTTTCGAGGTTCAGTCACCTTCAACAGTGGGAGTGTACCTTTGATCTGAATCCCCAGACGTGACAACCGGTTGGTGCAAATCAGGTGACAATAAACTAGAACAACTGGTAAAAACTGGTGATAGGTTTCGGCCGTGGTTAGTGACACCCACCGGACAAAGCTGCACCGCAAAGCAGTCTTGTCGTTCTCCGGTGCGATGTCTGGTGACACCATTTAAAAGGGTGGGTCGGAATTAGTGCTTCTACTGCCACCTTCTTACTGAAAATCATTCGTAAGGACTAGTGAATCGGTTATTACCAGTTGTTCTAGTTTATTGTCACCTGATGTGACTATTAACTGAAAGAACTGGTAATAACTGGTCGTTGATTCCAGGCTGGTTAGTGACAACCCATCAGTCAAAGCCACACCGCCCAGCAGCCTTGTCGAGTTTGGAGATACTATGCAGAGGGTGGGTCGGAATTGTTGCTCGTTTACAGTTACTGTCTTATCTTATCTTAACAATGGGGCTGGTAACCCAGAGCACTTTGACCCAATGGGATCTTTTGTGCTTCCGCTTGATTCTATGAAGCCTCAAGTATAAAGTTACTAACCCTATGGAGCTTCATTCTACTGCCACTTTCTCACCGAAAACTATTAGGCGGGCGGGCGCGTCCAATCGTAGACCACATCATGGCCTAACATTAGGCAAGTTGTAGTCAAGCGCTAGCCTATTGCACCAAAAAGAAAATTAGTAGGTAAGGATCGACCTACGATGATTGTATTTAGGTAGAAATATAGCTATTATAGTATAGGTACAAGGTACCCCCGTATTCATAAATGTCTTATAAGCTCATTATAGCTAAAATAGGTTTATAATTCGTTTCTCTTTGTCTGTCATCTTGACATTTATACTAGTAAGAAAGAGATAAAGTCCATTTCAACTAAAGAGTCTTATAAGATTTTTATGAATAAAACCATTACAAGTTACATCATATTCGCTTGCTCAGAAGAATACTGTATTAAGTCAAAATTTGGCGCTAACTGACTTAATAATAAAGCTCGACTAAAAAAAGTACGTTCTTCCGTGTTCTAGGGAATAGAAAGATCGAGAGGAATAGAGATGTAACTTTCCTTATTGGCTTAAGCGGTTTTCAACCTAATTCAAAAGGAAGAACGTACTTTTTTTAGTCGAGCTGTATTATTAAGTCAGTTAGCGCCAAATTTTGACTTAATACAGTATTCTTCTGAGCAAGCGATATATTCTTGTTATTAAGCACGGTTGTTACCACGCTCAATAACAACTAATACTTAACCATTACTTGTAACGATTTATGTGGGAGTCTCATTAATGTAGGATGATACAGGGTTACCTACGAGACTATATTTATTTATCTTATATCTTTAAATGAGCAATTCTTGTATAAATATTTCTATATATAATTGGAATCTCCGAATCGGCTCCAACGATTTTCATAAAATTTTGTATATAGTGGGTTTCGGGGGCGATAAATCGATCTAGCTAGGAATCATTTTTAGAAAATGTCATTTCAAAAAAAAAATACCGAGCAAAGCTCGGTCATCCGGATATTTTAATCTTATACACACTAATATCTTTACAGAATGAGATTCTAATACAATAGTGGTTAGAAAACATAGGTACATCAAATAAATTGTAAAAACATATTTAGTAATCTCGGTAGTCGAGCGGTGTAAGCCGTCTGATTGGGCTATACTGTGCCCGGGAAGGTCGCGGGTTCGATTCCCGCCCCGGACAATATTTGTGTAACAACAAAAAATTGTTTCGGTGTCTGGTTGGTTGAGGGACTATCCTCCGTGCCTCGGAGAGCACGCTAAGCCGCCGACGACGGCCTAATAAATAGCCCAATCGGACAGCTTACACCGCTCGACTGCCGAGTTCGTCTACCGGTTGAGTCTATAAAACGAACACTTATTTCAATTGACTAGATCGCGTGGTTCTCCAAACACATAAATAAATACATCGGTACATCATATCGTGTTAATCAACGTCGGTTCAATGAATCCTACACATTATTTTGTATTGCGTGTCTTAGTACAGTCAGAAACATCAATAGATTAGTATTTTGACGGGCCGGTGGCGTGGTCGGTATGATACTTGCTTTTCACGCCGCAGGTCGTGGATTCGATTCCCACCCGAGACAGACATTAATGATGAACATCTGTGTTTGTATCGAGTCTGGGTGTAAATATCTATTATAAGTACATATTTACAAAAGAAAAGTTTTATTTGTATAGTATATACCAGTTATCTGGTTTCCATAACACAAGCTCTGCTTAGCTTGGGACCAGATGACCGTGTGTGTTAGTGTCCCAGAATATTTATTATTAGTATTATTTTCTTAAATTTACACGAATATCACACATTATATATTCTACCTAAGTATAATCGGTGCAGATCGTGTGTGGATAAAGGCTTAAACTCTCTCGACCCTTAAGATAGTTAAAAAAGGACCCCTGCCCAGCTGTGGGACATTGAAAGGGCTGAAGTGAAGTACAATGGATTTAATCGCGGTTTTTTATTTAGATTTTTATATCCTGACGTTTCAAAGTCTTCTCAGACTTCATACTCTACTGCCACCTTCTAACCGTAATAACGTAATCACGTGTGAATCGGTATAAAGAAAAGGCGCGTTCAATCGAAGACTACATCAGTGCTTAACATCAGACAAGTTGCGGTCAAGCGCAAGCCGGTTGCAGAATAAAAACACACACTTGAGCTCTACGATATCTCTTACCAGCTGGTAAACTTAGCCGAAAAAACGGCTAAGAAGTATTATAATTATGCTGTCGGTTATAGTGAGTTCGGGCCGAATCAACGTCAGACGGCCAGTCTGATCGGTGACGTCGCAGAGCTGTTCGAATGAATGAAGTGTTGTCTATGTATAGCTTTCTGATTATGTATATTGTTATTTGTCTGTATTAACTGTTAGCATTTAAATTATAGGCCGACCGTTTAACTCGCGTATCGCCATCTGAGGTACAAAGTCATAAAACATTAATTAAATCTCATAAAGAACTATTTAACCACAGATAAAAGTAATGTAAGACAATTCGTCACTAATATCCATATCGCTTGAATCATCATCACTGTCTGTGCAGCTTGAGGAGTCAGAATCTTGGCGATAGGCGATACGCGAGCTGAACCTCATGCGAGTTAGACGTCTGCTGGTAAATCAGTAGACCAACTTACGAAACGCCAAGTTGAGCGGTCGTGTGCGCAGCTAATCCACCTTTTATCTTAGTTTTACTTACTGAATCTCCTATGTCCCCATAATAGTTTAATACTAGGGTAAGTAGGGTAATCTGGGCGGTATTGTTTAAACGATGGCAGTGTATCTACTTACCGATTTGCATAACTAAGTTAATCTAAAAGACCATCCTGACACTTTACCTATATTTCTCCGTTCACCGAACCTACTTCTGGTTGAGGGTTGGTCTGGTTTACACTCCCTCCTATAATTGACGGGCCGGTGGCGTGGTCGGTAAGATGCTTGCTTTTCACGCCGCTGGTCGTCGGTTCGATTCCCACCCAGATCAAACATTTGTGTGATGAACATGTCTGTTTGGTTTGTGTCTGGGAAGTATATATTTGCAAAAGATATATATTATATGTAGTGTATGACCAGTTATCTGGTTTCCATAGTACAAGCTCTGCTTAGTTTGAGATCAGATGACCGTATGTGTTAATGTCCCACTTTTATTATTATTATTAATTATTAGTGTTAAATATTATTGTTGTCGACTGTACCACATGTCTTTGTTCTGTATATATTCTAGGAATGTACCACTAACCATATATTAACAGCATCGATTTTATAATCGATACAATTCGATATCGAATCTAATCAATTTAATTGGATAATGGTTGTTTCGTGGATTATATCGATTTCAAGATGATTTTTATACGCACAAGTATAAGCTGATATAAATCACGTACATACTTAGTTATTATAGCTAACTATGCTTAAAAACTTGATGTACTTATTATATAATAATACACGATTATTATCTATACGTGACTCAATATTTGTAATACAATACCTGCATAGAACACATTAAAAATATAATTAAAAAAGAAAAAATACAAAGGGTTTTTATACCAACTTGAATATTTTAAAGTAATTTTTTTTTTGTTCAGAACAGGCTTTTTTACATTTTTTTTCTCATTCTGGTATAGGCTCACGCTTGACTACAACTTGTTAAGCAATGGGGTAGTCTACGACGGAATACGCTTGCCGAATATATAGATTCAAAAAAATTATATCTAAATATATAAAAGAAGAAACTGACTGACTGACTGACATATCAACGCAGAGCCCAAACCGCTGGGTCTGGAGATTCTAAATTTGGCACATAGGTTTCTTATAGGGTCTAGGGGGGCACTAAGAAAGGATTTTTCAAAACTCACCCTTTAAGGGGGTGAAACGGGGTTCCAAAGTTTGTATTGAGAAACAAGATTAGTGAGATCAAATTCGCGGGCGAAGCCGCGGGCGGAAGCTAGTATAATATAAAAAAATAATAAAAGAGCAAAATAAATCCTATTAATATAATAAACGTGAAAGTTTGTAAGAACGTATGGAAGTTTGTTACTCTTTCAGGCAAAAACTACTGGACGGAATTGGATGAAATTTACCACAGAGATAAATTATGGTCTGGATTAGGACATAAGCTACATTTCATCCCAATAAGTACCACGCGGGCGAAGCTGTGGGCGGAAGCTAGTGTATGATAATCCGTCGTCAACCTGTTCAATGTCCCACGGCTGGGCACGGGTCTTCTCTAAACTATGCAATGTTTTGAGAGAGTTTAGCCCTTTATCCACACACGCTGGCCAAGTTCAGGTTGGTGAATGTCATATGTCGTCGAATGATTAGGTAGTTCTTAGACATGCCGGTTTCCTCACGATGTTTTCCTTCACCGACATTGAGCAGCGGCGATGTTACAATTCAAACAAAGATGTGCGGGCACGACTGGGAATCGAACCCGCGACCTTATAAATCTAAGGCAAAACCCTCACCGCCGCTCCACTAAATAAATAAATATTAATAATGCAACGCGAAATAAAATTTTATACTAAAATGTCAAGTTTACAGAGGCAGCTTCAAATAAAGTCACGCACAAACCTTAATTATAATTATTTATAATAACGTTCTGCACGTGACTCCATTTATAACTAGTATTTCGTTTTGTTACTACCGAATAATAATGTATTCGATTTAATCGGTATTTCGTCACGGTTATTATAAACTCGTATTCGGTAACATAAAGAATATGATTAACGCTGATTACGAATTATCCACAAAATTATGAAGACACCTGTACTATGTACAATCAGAAGTAAAAACATATGTACAACGCAACGCTAAACATTGTTATTTCATTTAAAAAAGAAAAAGAGCCTACTGAGTTTTTTGGCAGTGTTTCTCAGTAGTTGCCAGTCATTCACTGCACGGTAGGAAAAGAAATTGGACTATTTTTATGTAGACTCGCGTCTCAAAAAAATAAAGCATATTTTCATTTCATTTCAATTAACACTATCAATAAAGTCCTTCTTTAGCCCAGGCACTTTAGACATTTATCTCTAATAGACATATGTCGAAAATAAATAAGGATTTCATTAATTTTCTGCTATTTTTTCGACAATTGTTGAATGTCTAAAGTGCAAGAATCGTGACCCTGGTTACTTAATACATTAGCACCCATCATAACCCAGACTTAAGTTTCCATATCCTGAAATACAGGAGTATTTCAGGATATGGAAAAAATCCTGGATTTTTTTTGCGGATGTCCTAACACAATTAGCCAAAAGGGCCTCTATTGGTTCACCGGACTGTTTCGGTGAGCCGTCCGAGGACGGTCGAACCGAACAGGTACTGAGGCAACTGCCATGACGGCTCCCCATGTGCGGACGAACCTCGGCTCAGGACGTTTTAGTTTTAGGGGATCGGGGGGTTCTAACCGGGGATAGTCCTTGGGTGTATAATAATATGTAGAGCAGCGGTGGCGCAGCGGTACGGGCCTCGCCTTAGATATATATGGCCGCGGGTTCGATTCCCAGTCGCGCCCACACATCTTTGTGTGAATTGTTCCATCTCCGCTGCTCAATAACGGTAAAGAAAAACATCGTATTTAAACCGGCATGTCTAAGAACTACTTAATCATTCGAGGACATGTAACATCCGCACTTGGTCAGCGTAAACTCTCTTAACTCGTAAGGTAATTGAGAGAAGACCCGTGCCCAGCTGTGGGACACTAAAAAGGCTCTAAGTAAACCTATATGGTACGAACGGGTATAATAGTCGGTTGGTGCCACATAACATTTAGAGCAAAATTGTCTAACGAGCCTCTACGTGTTGGCAGTGGCCCCACGCGCGCCTACCAAAAGTCCGGAGCTCCATAGCTCCGAGATATTCGAGAGACAAACATAATAATAATATTCTGGGACATTAACACGCACGGTCATCTGATCCCATACTAACCAGAGCTTGTGTCATGGAAACCAGATAACTTTTATACTATACAAATAAATAAACTATAAAAATAAAATAAAAAATATAAAAATTGTAGAGGATTGAGGTACTTCTTCCTATCTTCAATAAAAATGCCGGGATTTAACTTTCTTCTTTTATTTCAATAAAATACTTCTTGACATCGTTTTACAATCGTAACCATCTTTCTAAATAGACTCCACAGACTAGCTCTAACCTCTAGCTAGTCTATGCAATTTTTTTTAAACATCTTTCCTTATGCAAATATTCATCCTACATATATGACATAGATATTTGACGGGCCGGTGGCGTGGTCGGTAAGATACTTGCTTTTCACGCCGCAGGTCGTGGGTTCGATTCCCACCCGAGACAAACATTAGTGATGAACATTTCTGTTTGTGTCGAGTCTGGGTGTAAATATCTATTATAAGTATATATTTATAAAAGAAAAGTATTATATGTATAGTATGTACCAGTTATCTGGTTTCCATAACACAAGCTCTGCTTAGCTTGGGACCAGATGACCGTGTGTGTTAATGTCCCAAAATATTTATTATTATTATATTCTACTTTTCTTTTGTAAATACATACTAGTAATAGAAAAATAATTAAAATAAACTTAAACTAAAATCATCAACGTATTTATTCAACACAGTTTCAGAAACGGCTAAATAAATCCGAATATCTTTTTACAACATCACTAGACCCATCTTTTTGGCCAAACACACGAAAGAAACCAGCGACCTCGATTTTTAAATGCAATCACGCTATTCTACGCCACCGTAAGTCTTAAATAATTTTATTTTGATAGATATTATGCTAAATAAAAATGTAGGTCACAATACTCATTTTATAAGCATAATAGATGTTAAAATTAAACTAATGTTTGTAACGGTCATAAATATAATTTTAATCCTAATAGCGTTTGTAATGTTTTGCTAACTGTACCTACTGCAAAATATTAATCTCGTTTGTGTATTACGAAAAGTTAACAAACCGGTAGTTATGCAAATACAAGGAAAAGGGGTTATAACATTGACTACTAAATTTTGCACATACATAGTTAAATATAATTATATTTAATTTTGTAAGATTATATTAGAAGCTACCCTCGCCTGAACCGCACGGTAGTTCAGTGGTAAATAATCACGTGGTCCCGGGATCGATTCTTGACTTATCTAATAATTACACGTAGAGAATCTTAGTTCCAGCTCAATGTTTGGAATTGTGCCCGATGAAGGGCAATAAGCTCTTTTTGCTTTTTGCCGGTAATATTGATTCCTTTGGGTAATATTGATTCTTGTCGCTTTGTCTAATTTTAAATTAAAAACTTCATTATACCCTCAACGACGCAACCGTACACTCGTCTCCTTAACAAAATGGTGGATTTAAAGCGCCAAATGACTTCTATGCCGACGACTAATTTCGGTTTTTTTTTTCTATTTGTTGGCATTGGATGCTTTTGTTTATAGATAGATGAGGAACATGTTACATACGGCAATATTCCACAGCGCGAGTTGCAGCCCGCCACGAGGTTCGAGTCAGCGGTTGCAACATTGATGGCCTGCCTCGTGCCAGAGCTGATTTGCTGACTGGACTAATGCGACATGTGACCTAGATAGTCCCAGTAGTGGAGTACTTTTAAAGTAATTTTGAGTAAAATATTAAGTTGGCAGTGTGGTTCCAACTTCGAACCCATTCGCACCTAGGGTTAGATAGGTTTAAGATCTTACAATGTTAGTTTTAATTATAGTGAATTTCATTTTAAGTAATTTTAGTTTCCTATCTGTTCCCTCCGTCCGCCGCTCACGTAATTAACAGCTGACAGTTAATTATTTTTGTTAGCTTATTTACATTTTAAGTAACGCTATAAAATGATAAGAATAGTGGCGGATTAGAGTATAATTTAAAACATACAAATACATAATAATTTTTCAGTTGTTATAATGCTAAAACACACATAGGAATACATTTTATTACTTGTTACCATACTGAGAATTATATATGACGCACTTAATTTGGTCAGACATGTGGGAAATTGTATAATTTATTAATAAAGTGATGAATCCGTCTGTCTCCGGGTGAAGGTCTTTGAACCAAGTTCATTAACTCCTAATTAAACTTAGAAATTCATATGGAAAACGTCAAATCTTCACGTCGTCGCCAACCCCACAAAATCTGAAGACGAAAGTCTATAAATCGTCCTACCCGTTATGACATACGGAGCCGAAACGTGGATACTCATGGTAGGACTGGTCCATAAATTTAAAGTCGCTAAGCGAGCTATGGAAAGGACTATGCTCGGAGTTTCTCTGAAGGATCGAATACGCAATGAAGTGATCCGACAGAGAACCAGAGTAATCGACATAGCTCACCGGATTAGTAAGTTGAAGTGGCAGTGGGCCGGTCATATCTGCCGCAGAACCGACAGCCGTTGGTGTAAACGAGTTCTTGAGTGGAGACCACGAATTGGCAAACGTAGCGTAGGACGCCCTCAGATTAGGTGGAGTGACGATCTTTGCAAGGTAAGAGCTGGATGAGAGTAGCCGCGGATCGTGCTCAGTGGCGTGCTTTAGGAGAGGCCTACGTCCAGCAGTGGCTGCGACAGGCTGATGATGATGATGGTGATGATTCATTTTAGGATATGTAATTTCAAGAACGCATCTCAACAAACGTAGTGACACTACCATTAGCTAGTTAGCATGGCTGAAACTGAATGAATTTTGTCAACTATAGGGTGAATAGCACGTATATCTGTTTCTCCAAAAAAAACCCTGCAACTCAGAGCAATTCGTTCCTTGCCCTATCTTTTATTTGTTTAATTTGCTGGCTAAATTATTGAGAGAATCTTGTTAAACGCTGCCCGCTCACGGTCGATTTTATGACCGACTCAATGCTCGGTTCTGAGTAAAGTATTGAGTATCACAAAATCGGTAATAAATCGACCGTGTGCCAACAGCCTGTAGGCTAATTCAGGTAACTGAATAAGTTCAGTTGCAGTGCAGTTGCATTTAAGTTTCGATCAAAACAGCCCTTTTCGTACTCACGTAGTTTTGACAACCGCTGTCAGATACGCTCGCGTCAAGTTCGCGTCACGCAAGCGCTTAAACTTTTAGGTTATTTATGACAGTTACAAGAATACCATTTTTCAGTAAAACGTAAACCTAATTGCAACTGCAACGCAACTTGATCGGTGCATCAAGCAATTACGTGCTAAACTATTGTAGAAAGAAACTCACACTAATGACTGCAAAAAGTTTTATAAAAATTTGAAATACCAGAACTAGATAAGTTAGAGGTCATTTGAGATGATCTTCAATTCAGCCAGTCCAATGCCTACAATATGAAGTCCAATGCAAGTAATAAAAAATCCACTTACATAATCAGCTAAGCTCTTCATTCCGTTTGGGAACCGTTCCCGATCCGGAACGAGTCTGCCACGAGCGTCGCGCTCCCGTTCCGGCCAGCAGTCGTCCACGTTGATGTACTCGTATCCGGCCGCCGCGTACCCCTCGGTCACCAGGATATCCGTCATTGTCCGGAATAGACGTTCACTGGAAATTGGTAAACCTTATTAATCCGGCAACTGCGTCCATTGGAATACAAAAGTTGTCAATTATAAAACATAATTTCTCAATATATATAGTAGAAAACTCTTATTGGAGTTAAGTTTGTCTGTGTAGATACATGTCATTTCAACCCTTTTTAGTGTCCTACTGTTGGGCTCGGGTATTCTCTCAACTATCTTAAGAGTTGAGAGAGTTTAGGCACACACACGCAGGCCAAGTGCGGGTTGGTGGATGTCACATGTCCTCGAATGATTAGTTCTAAGACATGCCGGTTTCCTCACGGTGTTTTCCTTATTAATCTAAGGCGAGGCCCATACCGCTGCGCCACTGCTGCTCGATGCATGTGATGCTCTGAGCTCATGTAGACATGTGATGTTTCCTATTTATAAATTGATTTGTGTGAATCATTTTGTGTGCCCCAACAGTTATAGGGTTTTCTCTAAAACATTTTACTAGTTGAGAGAGTTAAGGCTTTAATCTGGCCACTGGCCGATTGCGGGTTGGTAGACGTCACATACTTTCGAATGATTAGTTTTGAGACATGTTGTTTGTTTAACGACGTCTTGTTCGTTGTTACACGTCGTATCGCTATATTTGATAGGAACACATAGAAACGAAACAACAACATGCGCTTCCAACTCGTCTGGTTATAGCTTAAACTCTCTCAACTCTTAAGATAGATGAAACCCAAACCCTGTTATGGGACACTAACTAAAGGGTTGGGGCCAATATAAACAACCACAACCGCATCAACCAATCGTGATCTTGGCATGTTCTCAATTGAGATGTTGAAAATATATCGAGCTCTTTATTACGAGTAGAGTTAAGAGCTATTTTTTGATAACTATAATAATAAAAAAATGATAAATAAAGGAGAGGTCAAAAGTGGGCTAGAATTTTGAACACCAATGTGATATACCTCATTGGAAAGCTTATTTAATAAGCTGTTAGAATTTAACTAAACACGAATTTTAGGAGCAACCATTTTTGTAAAAATCAAAAAAATATAATAGAAAAACGAAACGCAATAAATATTGCAATCACGTCAATAATTGCATTCTGTTAAAGTACTTTTCTCTTGTAATATTATTCTAGCTGCAGCTTAATGTAATTATGACGAAAAATATTTGTTATCTTATTAGTGTAATAACAAAACGCGTGGAAAAAAATATAATTACAAGAAACGTCATGATGTCATTGTCATTGATCAGTTTGATTGACAGCGTCGAAATAATTTTGATTTTTTTGGTTGCTCAATTGTCATTTGACCATGGGGTTGCCAATTGCACTAATCATAATATTGCATTAAGGATTCTTATTTTCAATTTCAATTTTTAAAAAAACGGGGGGGTGTAAAATTATTTTAAATACACCAAAAAATTTAATTAATTATGCTCTATTAACCTATGTAACTCAGATTGCTGTTCAAATTTACAATTATTTTAATCCCAGGCTCTATACATTTTTTGAACGTCTCCTTTATTCGTCAAAAAGTTTACAGATAAGATACATGTATTATAATGGAACTACTTTATAACGGATATTATAGCGGTTTATTTTAGATTTTAGATCCCGAAGTTTCAAAGTCTTTTCAAACTTCATGTTCAAGGGTGGACTGAGATATTCGACGTCCAAAAATATTAATCACAATTATTAATGACTACCTACAAACATTATTATTTAAGTTGCGTTCCGATTTGAGCAAACTGAGCTTACAGTGTCTTGAATTCTGAGTTGATTTTGCTTCGGTTTTGGTACAATACCTTAACCTTTTAACTTACCCTTTAAATACCGATTTACTCGTGACTTGAAACAAACTGAGATGTCGGCAGCGAATTCAATTTTCATTTTAAATCTATTTTTACTTGTTTATGCAAATTTTAAGGAACTATAATATACTGGGATACCTACTGGAATGGAATCAAGGTGATCTGTACAAATGATGTCATTATAAAGTATAGGACTGTGTCATAAAATTTGTTACGATTATGACATCCTTATTTTGTCTTGTAAAAAGAAATATTATGAGCTTCCTTTATTATACTCATAAAGATGTCTAACGATTTATTTAACTTCTCAGCTAAATACTATAAAATAAAATACTTATAACGATTAAATCAAGCTTAGTAAGCTGAAGTGGCAGTGGGCCGGTTATATCTGCCGCAGAACTGACAACCGCTGGGGTAAACGAGTTCTTGAGTGGAGACCACGAATCGGCAAACGTAACGTAGGACGCCCTCAGACTAGGTGGAGTGACGATCTCAGCAGGGCGGCCGGCAAGAACTGGATGGAAAAAGTCGCGGATCGTGCTCAGTAGCGCGCTTTAGGAGAGGCCTATGTCCAGCTGTGGACTAGAATAGGCTGATGATGAAGATGATGAACGATTAAAATACTATGCAATGTAGGAGGTAAATTTGTGCCCTGAATGCCCTCTAGACTAGGGCAAATCTGAGGAAAACTCGGTAGGATGGCAACCCTATGTAGAATAAGCATGACCTTTTTAACGACATTTTGTTACAGAAGAAAGTATGTTGCCTATTTATATAGCTAAAGGTCTCATTTGCTCAAAAATCACAATAATCTTACTTACGTTGTTACCCCTTAATAGGCTCCCTATCCAAAAGAATCCGCTGTAATGTAATGTTACAGATTTGAACAGAGCATTCGCTGTAATGTAACGCTACATATTCGAACATGACATCAGTGAGGAGAACAGACTTTTTTTCGAAATGGGGTTTATTTTCGATTTAACCCGTTGCGGCTAGCTGCCAGAATTGCCATTAAACCTCGAAACTCGTTAGGATCCAGTAGCCGAGATGGCTGGACCAGGTGCCAGATTAGGTATATTAAGCTTCTGACTCACTTTGACACTTTTTAGTGTCCCACTGCTGGGCACTGGTCGCCGCTACTCAAAATCAGTGAAGGAAAACATCGTGAGAAAATCCGGAATGTCTACTGGAAACCAGAACTTATTAGTCGAGGATATGTGATATCCACTAACAAGCACGTAAACTCTCTCAAGTCGTAAGATAGTTGAGAGAAGACTCGTGCCCAGCACTGGAATACAAAAAAAGGGTTGAAGTGATATTAAAGTCACTCAATGATATGGCTAAACGTTGATGGTCATATCATTAAACGTTGACGTTATAACTAATGGCCAATTTTAGCTGGCCACACCACGAAGTAGTCATTTTATTAAATGGCTGGCAACATCACAAAATGACCAATTCTACGATCTGACAACATATTTATGATTACTAAAGAAAGCAATTTTAAACTCACCTGATACAATTATCCGGATCATTTTTGCAGTCAGTATTACATCTAAATCTCTCCCACGCCAGCCAGCCCATAGGGGGCGTTAGAGCGAGCCCATTATCCAACCCAGAGATCTTTCCTAACAAACACAGCACCACACACACTGTCCACAAACCAAATTGCCACGCCATTTTGAAATACACAAAAAATACTATCTGTTTACAGAAGTTATTCGCATAGTTTTTATACTAAACAATATTTATTATGATCCAAAGATCTATAATGTCAACGACATTTTAAGGTTATCACAGGAAAAAGGTTGGCCGATGAAGTTTTAATTGCAGAGTGTTATCTGAAACAAAAAAAAACAAATATTATTTTTTTATTATTAACAAGGAGGTTCCATGTGTATCGGGCGGGAAAAGATGGTTACTTCAAGAATACCACGATTTCTTAGAAGATTATGCTAGTAATAAAATATTATATCCTATTTAAACATATACATATTATACAATCTTATTCCCCCATCCCCGTTTTTCCATCGGACAAGCAAAGGTACGGCTATGCGCCACCGTTATATTGTGGAAATTCCATGGGTACGCACAAAGCGCTTTGCTTCGACTTTCATTGTGCGAACTGCCAAATTGTGGAATTCGCTGTCGGCATCTATGTTTCCCGATAGCTATAATCTAGTTGTCTTCAAGTCAAGAGTGGATCGGTATTTAATGGGTAAGCGCGTTCCATCGTAGCAAAAAAAGTTTTGTTTTCGAAATTAAAAAGACGCTCTATTTCTTAGGTAAACAAACCAAATCTAATCTACAAATCTTTCTAGCGAATGCATTTTTTTTAAATAGAATGCAATTATGCTTTGGCTCTGGCCTTCAAATTCCTAGCATCCTACAATCATAATAGACTTGAATAATCGACTTCATTAATGCCAAAGGTCATCAAATCAACATACAAAGCCTATCGTGGCTCGCATCTACAAAATTATCACTAAGTACAGCCTATGGCCACATACAGACATAATTAGAGGACGTTATATACCTGCATACTTATAACTACATACGTAATGTGGTTAAGAGATATCGAGTCACAGCAGGGTCGTTTCAGATCTGTTATTAAGTCCTGGCCTTTAGGTCCATCCGTCCAAAGGATCCTGATAATAGTCTTAAAGCGTTTAAACTTAATAACGGATATGAAACGAACTCTAGATTTGAGTCGATATCTGGACACTTCAAGCTAAGGTATATTAAAAAAGTATTTTGCTCGACCCGGCAATCGAACCCGTAGTCAATGCTATACCTACAACTACATTACATGGTTCATTTTAATAATTACCTACCCTTAGTTGTCAATACGAAGAAAGTTTTAGGGTTTAGAATAGGGACACTTAAACTTAAAAAACTTTTCGCTTGACTCGAAGCCGGAACCTCGCGGTTATTAAGCGAACACGCTTACCACTAGACCACCAAAGCAGTTATTATAAAGACAAGAAGTTTTAACTAAATAAATAAATAAGGTAGACGAACTTTATAAAATCAACACACGTCGACGCGCTTAACTCGCAAATCACAAAAATGTACTGACAAATATTTACTCAGATATTCGCTAACTAGAATACATAGTTCTCAGGTACTATATAATAAAGTTGACATAAGGTCAATGACTTGTCAAAACTTGTTTGCAAATAAATGACTATTAAAATGCCCTTACTTTTGAATACAAAAGCTTGGAGTAGATTGACCTCTCACAGGTCAAGAGATACACCTTGGAAAATAAATGTTAAAATAATAACGATTATGAATAGGAATACAAGCTTACTTGTTAAATGAACTATTGAAATGTTTATCGAAATCGATACTTCAGTTTCTGAGCAATATCAATAACCAAACATACATAATGTAAAAAAAAATACTTAGTATTTTTGTTTTTTTTAGTTACAAAAAATCAAAGTTCTATTTAACCTGTAGATTAATTATAAAAAATTTGGACACATTGTTTTTGGAACGAAGTTCCTTATCGCGCGAAGTGAAAGGGGGCTAGACGGAAAAAATTCTTACGAAATGTTGTCACGACACTTTTTGCTATACCTAGTAAGCTATATAGTAAGCTGTGCGGCGTGCGCATGTTTCTCTGTCTGTCTGTCTGTCTGTCTTTACGAAAACTGAGCCTACTGATTAAGTTTATGTTACATTATATTTGTTAAAAATAAAAAATATATTATTATAACTTAAAAAAAAAATTACAATTCCTTCACTAATTAATCGAAAGGAACTTCGTTCCATGCGGGTGTCCCTTAACACCTCTCAAGTTTTTTAATTAATAATAATAATATATGGGGACATTAACATACGGTAATCTGAACCCAAACTAAGCAGAGCTTGTACTATGGAAACCAGATAACTGGTAATATACTACTTAAAATACTTTTTTTGTAAATACATAGGTACTTAAATATAGATAATTATACCTAGACACGAGACAAACAGACATGTTCATCACACAAATATTTGACTTGGGTGGGAATCGAAACCACGACCTGCGGCGTGAAAAGCAAGCATCTTACCGATTTTGTCGCATAAATGCGACAAGGTCATTGAGGCTACAAACATTTATCGCATATATGCGATATGGGTGGTTAAAAGGTTAAATAAAATTAGTCACACTGACAACCATGTATTTTTTTATATATTTATAGAAATGTAAAATACATTTATACAAATATTATTTTTATTAACACAGAAGATCATAATGTCAGAGGTTGCTGAACTTTACTATCCTTTAAGGGGAAAACATAAAAGTATTTGGTCTTTTTTTAATTGTCTCTCATTCACTTTAAGACTTTAGTGTCCCACTGCTAGGCACTGGTCATCTCTCAACTATCTTACGAGTTACGACAGTCTAGGCGATAATCCACACACTGGGCGAGTGCGGGTTGGTGGATGTCACATGTCCTCAAACAATTAGTTCTTAGCTATTCTGGTTTCCTCATGCGGCGATAAAACAATTCACACAAAGATTAGTGGCACGGGGATTGAACCCGCGACCTTATATTTCAAACGCGAGGCCGATATCTCTGCGTCACCGCTGTTTATGCCTTAGAACATTTAATACGGGAAGTGTTCTTATTCTTATTCTTTATTGTACACAAAACACTTACATATACAATTATAAATAGGAAACAACAATGTACAAAGGCGAGCTTAAGATGGCGAAGAAGAAGAAGAAGAAGAAGTGTTATACGCAACTTCTAGTACTAAATTGTATCTGCCAGTTTTTAGGGGAGGTGAGGTAACCACGTACATGTTTGTGTTCAGTTGTGTCATTTTCAATGATACACCAAACTACTTGAATTATAATTTATTATTCCACATAACTTACAATCTTACAATGACGCCATCTTAAAACTAGTAGCGTTACCTCAAGACTACCTAAATAGTGGTGTGCACTACTAACCATAAACAGTACAGCACACTTAATGCTCACGCATACTTCCAAAAATTTGAAGTGTCTATGAATGCACACGTAAATTAAAGCTACACACAAACAGAAAACATGAACAGTTTATGCATACAAACTGTTCAGGTACCATGGGAGAGGGGAAAGCGTGCGCCTAACAGTTCTTAAGTTACATTTTCTAAGGTGTTTACTATCAGCATATTTATCTAGGCACGGAACCGTAACCATTATAAAATAGGTAAGTGCAAGATTTACGATGAATAGGCCTTTTAAGAGCATGCTCAGCGCAAGCGCGTCCGCCATGTTAAAAACGCGGCAATATGAAAGTTTCGGGCACTTTTTATAAAAATGGCTGGGCAACAAGAATTATCACCTTTAATATCAGTGCAATTAAATGAAAAATTAATTGACGGAGCTTCATTAGTGCATCCTACCGTAGAAGCCCACAACTGTGTTCAGTTACGACGATGGTTGAAGTGCCATGGTCGTCCTCAAGGAGGAAATAAAGCCGAACTAGTTAAGAGGTTAGGATAGTAATAATTAAAAAATAAAAAATAATGAGTAAAAGTAATTACAGAAAAAAAAATTCTTTTCTTGTGACTTTTACCTAGGACAAATTTTATTATTTGAGGTTATGGTGCGAGCTATTTTATTTATAAATAATTAAATGTACATATTACCTTATCACTATTTTTTTTTACACAACTGACGGGGTCTGGATATTCGGTTGTTGGACCAGATTCTCCTTCGAAATGAAGTGAACAAATATATGTGTCTTTATTTACATGGTCAATTTCTTGAAATCGACCATCACCTCGTCCACACCGCTTTACCCACAAATCACATTTAGCACATTTGTGACAAAATTTTAAGTGCTTTTGCTTACTTGTTTTAATGAGTTTCCGTCGATATTCTAAACAAGGTTTTGGAAAACTAATGAAATAATATAAATTCTCCTGAAAGGATTTACTACGCGTATCACTGCGGCATACTCCATAACAACAACGTTTTTTTGCCCCTTTTCTTATAGGTAACATTATATATTTTAATTAAAATACTTGTAATATAATTTTATCACGTATGCACAATAATTTGAATTGAACTGTTTATAAAAAATTGCTTATTATTACTTGTTTTATTGCTAATTTTTTTATAAACATATGCACTACTCATACATTTGTAAATAAAGTGCCCGAAAAACATGGCGGAAGTTGGGGCATGCGCACAAAAAATTTTCAACTATTACAAGGGCTATGAAATCACTTATCTAATAGTTACAATTATCATCATTCTCTTAACGTTATTCTCATTTCTATTGGGGGTCGGCTCCCAGTCTAACTTAAGCGCGCGGTTGTTATATGCGGAAATCGCAGCGTCAGACTCATGCGATCAACGGATGCGTCTACCGCGTGTGCGTTCTAAAAACAAGGCACCCTTTTTTTGCGGCAAACGCATGCGCTAAACGCTGCTGCTAGCGCATTGTCATTTTTCCTAAGTTGGAGGTACATAGCACATTTGACGGGCCGGAGGCGTGGTCGGTAAGATACTTGCTTTTCACGCCGCAGGTCGTGGGTTCGATTCCCACCCGAGACAAACATTTGTTTAAATATGTCTGTTTGTCTTGTGTCTGGGTGTAATTATCTATATTTAAGTATATATTTACAAAAGAAAAGTATTATATGTAGTATATTACCAGTTATCTGGTTTCCATAGTACAAGCTCTGCTTAGTTTGGGATCAGATGACCGAGTGTGTTAATGTCCCACTATATTAAACTATATATTATTATTATAGTGCAACATTATTTTATACGTTTGACGCTGCGTTTGCAAATGTTTGCGATTACCGCAGCGATTACTTGAGAAGGCTATACTTGCAATTTAGTATTAACAGTGACTTTCAAGCAGGTGAATGTGTGAAAAAACAAAATGGCAGACAGGAAAAGAAAAATAATAGCATTATAATTATTAGAAGAAGAAGAGGAAGATTGTTATATTTCTTTACAATCGTGTTGCGTCTCATGGTGCGCTTGTCGCTGCGTCAACCGCGTATAACAATGGTTTGTAATAATATTACCTGATATGAAATTATGTGCGTTAATCGCATGCGTTTGACGCTGCGATTACCGCATAAAACAACCGCGCGTTTAAATGCGGCTAGCTACCAGAATTAATTAATGAGCGTCTTCGAAACCTGTAGGGAACCAGTAGCTGAGATGGTTAACCAGGTGTCAGATTATATTAGGCTTCTAACTAGATGTAACAATTATCATAGATCGTTAAAAATATTAACAAAAAAACCGACTTCATGGATGCCATTCTCAGAACTAAATCAAACTGAAATGGGACCACACGGAAAGCATCAGCTTTCAATTTAAAAAAAAAATATCAAAATCGGTTCACCCATTCGAAAGTTCTGAGGTAACAAACATAAAAAACATACAGTCGAATTGATAACCTCCTCCTTTTAGAAGTCGGTTAAAAAACGACTGGGACCGACGACGGTTTGAAGTGCCCTCCGAGGCACGGATCACTGATAATTGCTATAATGAGCACAATTAATTACCTATCTACAATTAAAGTAATTAAAACTATAACTGCTCTTTGTCTACCTGTCTTGTTATTGTTATTAACATTAAATATATTAAAGGAAATACAAAAATTTACTGTTATTATTGACCATTTTGACCCAGATGAGTTTAATAATCTTAATGCAAATACAATTACACCCAGACTCAAGACAAACAGACGTGTTCATCACACAAATATCTGTCTCGGGTGGGAATCCAACCTACGACCTGCGGCGTGAAAAGCAAACTACGTAACTGGTAATTAAGTTTACTTGTAATTAACTGGTGGTAGGCTTCGGCCGTGGTTAGTGACCTACCAGACAAGCGGCCTTGCCGTGTTCCGGTGCGATGTCTGGTGACACCATTTAAGAGGGTGGGTCAAAATTGTTGCTCCTTTATGGTTCCTAACCATAAGGAGCATCAATCCACTGCCACCTTTTCACTGAAATTCATTCGTAACCACAAATGAATTGGTATAGAGGGCAGGCGCGTCCCATCGTAGACTACATAACATCGGGCAAGTTGTAGTCAAGCGAAGGCCTATTTCAGGATAAAAAAGAGCCACCTACCGACCACGCAACCCGGCCTGACAACAGTCCATACTGTTATCGGGCAGGCCTTTGTTATTGTTGTGTATTTCTAAACAAGAATGTTGATTTGAATGTTTTCTTTTTGATTGAATTGCATAAACATGTTGATTACAATGTTATTCAAGGCGCGCTTAGGTCATCCGAAAAAAAAACCTATTTGCTAGACCTAAAAGGTGGGGGAGGAGGGTTAACTCTTTTTTAGCTTAAGTACGGCAGTGAGGACAGTGTGTTGAAAATTGCATACAAAACTTTAAGAACAAAAAGGTTTAATAATATTTAAAAATTAGCGAGTAAGTGTTAATGCAAGATGTAAGTACCTAAAGTTAAAATTAAAAATATAATTAGCAGTTTAATGGTTGTAAATATTTAGCAAGAGCTTTCAAGATGGCTGTGAATCGCTGCACTTGCATGCAATTATGTTCCTGCTTGCAATATGTTGGTACATATCAACACATTTTATACTAATATTATAAAGTTGGACAGTTTGTTTGGTTGAATGCTCTAATCTCAGGAACTACTACTCCGATGTAAAAAATAATTGCACTGTTCGATTTCCCATTTATTGAGGAAAGGGGTAGGCTTTATTTTTAACCCACTGCTGATATATAATGTAATTCTCGAGTGGAGCCGCGGCCAAAAGCTATACCGTCAAAACATGGTAAGTATGTCCAAATTAGACAATAATTATGTTTAAAGTTACTATTAATTTTAGGTAAATAAACTTTTCTTTTTTTTTATTTCCTGAGCTTGTCATCGAAATGAATGCAGTCATACTTATAATAGATATTTACACCCAGACTCGAAACAAATACAAATGTTCATCATTAATGTTTGTCTCAGGTGGGAATCGAACCCACGACCTGCGGCGTGAAAAGCAAGTATCTTACCGACCACGCCACCGGCCCGTCAAACTAACTCAAAATAGCTATACTATCGTTATTGCAACAACGCTAGTCATCGTAGCTTAAGTATGGCAGCGAGCACTAAATAATTAATGTACGTTTAGGTACATTCTCTGCCGAAGCTAATTCAGAATTAATAGCTTTGTGCGACCTAGGTAATACAGGTATTACTACAAAATTGCTATTGTGTCCCTATCAACAGTAATACAGCAGTTATTAGTAGTAATTTCTATGCTATTACACGCAGCGGTTATTGCGCATTGTTGGAAATTAATAAATGGTCAATTGGTCACATTTACTATATTAGTATTGCTAGTGATGGATTTAACGCATTATAAATAGCTGTCAATAACGGTTATACAGCTGGAATCAATAACAAGTTGTTCAGTTCTACAATAACTATTTATTGTGATAACCATTATTTGGCAAATAGCAAGTATCGTAATAAAGTGATCAAAATGAAACCAATTTTACTAGCTCTCTATAATAGAGAGCTAGATGCTGCCAATAATTGGCAGAACGAAGGTAGGTAGGCATAGGTTTATAGCAATAATGAGTTCGCGGCCGCCGACTGTTTAACTAGCGCTCTATTGAGAGAAAAACGTAATAACGAGATCGCCGCGCGAGAACCAGCACCCCGCTCCCATTTCAATTGTGGTCGGATCCCAGTCTAACCTGATGCGGCTAGCTACCTGAATTATTCGAGGGAATGCCATCAGATCTCGAAACCCGGAGGGAACCAGTAGCCGAGATGTTTAAACCGGGTGTCAGATTATATTGGCTTCTGACTATATGTAACGATTGTCATAGATGTGTTAAATAACAACTGGGACCGACGGCGTAACGTGCTCTCCAAGGCACGGAGGGTAGTCCCTCAACAAACCAGACACCGAAACAAATCTTTGTTGTTACACAAATATTGTCCGAGGCGGGAACCGAACCCGCGCAATATAGCCCAATCAAACGGCTTACACCGCTCGACTACCGAGGTCGTCCTTTGCATACTTTGGTATATCGTGCAAAATAGAAGTACAGTCACGTGTATATTTAGATTAATGAAACGGTCCGTCCACTAGTGTGTCCGTTACGTAACATTATGTAACAAACTGGACCGAACTGTAACACAGCCTGTTCTTACGTAGCACTTATCAATAACAGTACAGACAATAGCAAAAGTGGTTCTTTTATATTACTTTTTATAGTGAAGACCTGTTGTATTAACCCAAGTAATGGACTATAGGTACATGTCAATTTTCAACTGACTTAAAAAATAATTAGGTTATGTTTTTTTTTTGTATGTATTATACAAATTTGATAATTCCACCAACAGAAATCGACCATTTTTTAGTTCATGAGATTAGGGTTGCCATCTCCAAACATTGAAATCCAAGATTTGAAGGTAAAAATACCAGGACATTTCGGTTTAAAGTCAGGGTTATAATAAAAGCAGTACCTAATTGTTATAGATACACTAAAAACCAGGATCCAGTGAAACTATTGGAGATCGTTTTTAGTAGTGGCGCGCTAATTTCAAAACATAGGTCCATATCAGAACTCTTTAAAAACTCAGGACAATGCTTTGAAAACATCCAGGACAGCCCAGGATACCCTGAAAAGCAGGACATGTCCTGGAAAAACAGGACGGTTGGCAACCCTACATCAGATAGATAAATTAAAAATATTTGACAAGTATTTTTTTATTTTGTGTGACCAAGTATAAAAAAGTCAGTAAGTAGATAAAGTATTTTTAAGTATTTTTTTATCATTTCTTGTATTTTTCTTCCCTTTTCACTGGAGGGTCAGTACCACCCGATCCTCAAGTCTCCTCCACATAAGTAAGGTTTTTTCTCGACTTAGAAACCGAACCCGGATCTACGCGGTTATTAAGCGAACACGCTTACCACTGGATAACCGAGGCAGAAAAAGTAATGAAAAGTTATATGTTTTTTCTAAATAAAATCTTAACAATTTTCAACCATGAAAGTTGCTTTTTGTATCATATAACGTCTGTTATGTAACTATGGTTTTAATATTATATTTCTATAGATATAATTGTAAATTAGGCGGAGCTAGAGATGATCGGTATTAGAAAAAATCCATGCAACATATCAACATCGAATGCATCATATCATAAACGATATCAATAATATGTAACAAATGTGAAAGCTTTTGAAGGTTTTTAGACTAAAAATATCAAGATTAGCAGACAACTTTAGATAGGCGTGAATAATCGGGTAAGAAGACGGTATTTCAATAAAATAACTATAGCAAATATCACTTCACCCCCATCTGTCGATAGCATAATCATGAATTCTACCAGTTAATTACAGATCGTTAAGATTACGTTGGATAAAATAGTAACGTTCACCGAGCACGTTATTGCGTCTGCACTACCGGACGCCACAACGGTTCAACACGCAGTGTCAGCCATTCTAAGATGGCCGCTTCACCCGCGCTCGGTGTTCATTCGTTCGTTCATAATGACATTCTCGAGTGACAGGTGACTTCAAAGACGGACGCGATGACAGTATAAAATGACAGCCGATGCATTGAGAAGTAAATGTGCCAACAAATATAAACATCGATGTTTTTAGTAACAAACAAATAAAACTATCTAAACTGTCAAAATTAAAGTTATGCTTACTAATTTAATCTCAAGGTTAATTGTCATTTATCATTCATTAATGCAAAAGTTAGGCAGGTTTAATTTGTTTCGCTTTCTGTACTACTTGTGTAGATGCTACTAAATATTGCTAATTACGAACTATTAATATTTAAATTACTTCGTGATGAGGTAATCTACAGTTTAAAAAGATAACAATTTAGATGTACCCAATGTTACTCTCATTACTAAGCCGAATTTAAAAAAAAAGAGTATTAGATTAAGGAAAAATTTGAAGGATTTTAGATTTTTTTTTTTTTGACGGGCCGGTGGCGTGGTCGGTAAGATACTTGCTTTTCACGCCGCAGGTCGTGGGTTCGATTCCCACCCGAGACAAACATTAGTGATGAACATTTGTGTTTGTATCGAGTCTGGGTGTAAATATCTATTATAAGTATATATTTACAAAAGAAAAGTATTATATGTATAGTATATACCAGTTATCTGGTTTCCATAACACAAGCTCCGCTTAGCTTGGGACCAGATGACCGTGTGTGTTAATGTCCCAGAATATTTATTTATTTTATTTATTTACTGTTTGTGCTTAGAATTTTAATAGTGACTGTATTTTTTACACTTTTGTTTTATTATGTTTTTATAAAATACTAGGAAATAATACTTAATAGGCAAAAATATGTATAAAAAGGAATTTTTCTGTTTAACTTTATTTAATTACTAACAATAATTACTGCTTAGAAATTATTTAATTTAGTCGAGCGGTGTAAGCCCTCCGATTAGACTATACTGTGCCCGGAAGGTCGCGGGTTCGATTCCCGTCCCAGACAATATTTGTGTTACAACAAAGATTTGTTTCGGTGTCTAGTTGGTTGAGGGACTACCCTCCGTGTCTCGAAGAGCACGTTAAGCCGTCGGTCCCGGTTGTCATTTAACACATCTATGATAATCGTTACATGTAGTTAGAAGCCAATATAATCTGACACCTGATCTAACCATCTCGGCTACTGGTTCCCTACGGGTTTCGAGGTCTGATAGCAGTCGCTCGTATAATTCTGGAAGCTAGCCGCATCAGGTTAGACTGGGAGCCGACCCCAATAGAAATGGGAAAAAGGCAAAGGTGATGATGACTAAACTGAAAGTTATAGGGTACGGGTATTTTTACTACTTTTTCTGAGTTACCAAATAATATCATTAAAAAGTAAACTTCGAAACCTTTTTATGATAACTTTCGTGAAGTAAAAAAAAACCTTTTTTGTTCTGTTCCGCAACTTTTTTTGCGTTTATATTTATGATATTCTGAGTGCATAACGCAACAACACGGTGGCGATCGCTTCCTCTCGATTTCCGATATTTTAGAAACTCGCATTTTGTGGCCGATTTCACCAAGTACAGACAACAGTCTTCTAGCAAAATTCAGCACCCAAACGTAGACAAGTAAACCTCTGATATCTACCTTACTAATATTAAAAATACAAAAGTTTGTATGAATGTGTGACATTAAACGATTATTTTAACAACAACCTGTATAAAGAAGGTCTCTGTGACAAAAAAACTATTGTGAGCGGGTAGGTTGGTAATGCCGGCAGCAGAGATAGTGATTAGTATATTAGCCACTTTACTATTTCTTTTTGTCATCTACCGTACTAAATCGTAAATATGTATAAACATAGATATTAAGTAATTATGTCGATGATACTGATGCACGGTATAACTCGAATGAGTTTATGTGGCATTTTAAAAATTAATTAATTACTATCTTTTTAATAAATAAATAAATAATTTACTCTTACAAAAACTTGGTGACAAATTGGATTTAATTTGGCACAGATATAGACTCTGGTCTAGAATAATACATAGGTCAATATCGACGCCAGATTTCTGCACCGTCAACTTTAGCCCCTTTGTGCTATGGTGCTATATCAATTAAAATGTATTGAGTCAAACACTCCACAAATCACAACACTACATACATTCTACACCAGCGCCTCTATCGACTACCCCGACACGACACACCCATAGGAACACCACACAAGAATAGTCACTTTTTGTCATTTCAAATCAATTTCAATTAATACAAGTTTTAATCAAAATACCAACTTATTTTTCTAGTGTTCATCACGAACAGTTATTTTTTTGTCATAATAGCACGCGGGCAAAGCTGATGTATTTTTTTGTATTTTTTTTTGGCACACTACAGCGCAAACGGTTTCTCGCATCTGAGCTTGAGAGGTATCATAAAACATCAAAATTTAAAAAAAAAATGAAGACGTTTTCGCGCCAAATCCGTTCTCTATTTAAATAGGTTAGCAAATGTGAACGCAGTTAGGGTTTTGTTTTTTTTATATTTTGCATGTTAATTAAGCAGCAGTAGGTGTTCTTTTTGACCACGTTTGAACACCAAGATACCTTTACATACGTTCCTTACGATTCTGGCCGACTCTTGTTAATGGCTGGATTGTCGTGGCTTAGTCCTAAAGGGGAATTACAAAGTTAATTTACTAAAAAAAACTAAGAACTTTTGTATCTGACTGTACATTAACACACTTCTGTCACTTCATGTATTTTGTAGCTAGTTTTTATTATTTTACAAGCCAACGACCACCTTCATTGCAAATTCTATATCAATAATTAAATATTCTGCGACATTAACACACACGACCATCTATTAACTGGTATATACCATACATATAATACTTTTCTTTTGTAAATATATAGTTACTTATAATATAACCCAGACTCGACACAAACACAAATGTTCATCTCTAATGTTTGTCTCGGGTGGGAATCGAACCCACGACCTGCGGCGTTAAAAGCAAGTATCCTACCGACCACTCCACCGGCCCGTAAAGAAAATAGAAATAAATGTATCTAAAAGTAAAGAAAATATTATTATTAAATATTTTTTATTATTAGTATTATTATTTATTTAGTTTTATACGACTTCAGTTTACATAATCTTCTATAATATAAAAATGTGTTGGTAAGCGCATAACTCGAGATCGGCTGAACCGATTTCGCTAATTCTTTTTTTAGAATGTTCCTTGAAGTACGAGGATGGTTTTTATACAAAAAAAATTAAAAAATCTCATCCGATACAGCTTGACCGATTTTTATGAAATCTTATAGGTGATATTTTGTTTTCGGACCCGGCAGGTGGCACTGCTTTACCGGGCAGGACGACGTCTGCGGAATCCGCTAGTGTCTATTAAATAAAAATCAATTGCTGTTCGTTAGTCTCGCTAAAACTCGAGAACGGCTGAACGGATTTATCTTATCTTGGTCTTCAAATGTTCGTGAAGGTCTAGGGAGAGTTTAAAAGGTGAGAAAAATTCTAACAATTTCCGGGGAATCCCTAAAAACAGCAGATGATTGAGGTAGTACGAAGTCTGCCGGGTCAGCTAGTGGCAAATAAAAATAGACAATAGGTACAAACAAAGTAAAATCGAAGTGAACCCTGTTGTAGTGTCCTGCTGGGCACGGGATTAAGGACTAAACTCTCTCAACTCGTAAAATAGTTGAGAGAGTTTGGCCTCAATCCACACGTACTGGCCAAGCGCGGGTTGGTGGATGTCACATGTCCTCGAATAGTTAGTTCTTAGACATGCCGGTTTCCTCACGATCTTTTCCTTCACCGATATTGAGCAGCGGAGATGAAACAATTCACTCAAACATGTGTACACACGACCGGGAATCGAACCCGCGACCTTGTATTGCCGCTGCTCGTATACTTCTCAAGCTCAGATGCGACAAGACGTTTACGTTCTGGAGCGTGCCAAAGAAATATACCTACATACATAACCCTCCTTCTGGCGTAATCGGGTAAAAATAATTGACAATCTAGAATCAAAATCTACTAAAATCTAATCTAATCAAAATCTAATCTACATTATGTTTTAAAACTAAATATCCGGATGACCGAGCTTTGCTCGGTTTTTTTTTTAAATGACATTTTCTAAAAATGATTCCTAGCTAGATCGATTTATCGCCCCCGAAACCCCCTATATACTAAATTTTATGAAAATCGTTGAAGCCGATTCCGAGATTCCAATTATTTATATAGAAGAATTGCTCATTTAAAGATATAAGATTTTAGTGCAAACAATGTACTCTATCAGATGAAAGTGAAGATTGTAACGCAAATACAATTATATGTCTTTGCTCTTAAAAGCAAAAGTGTTCACTGTTATTCACAAAGTATCTTCATATCTACGGATTAGTTGAGAGATTGCAACACAAAGGCATACACATTGTTATTACATTACACGCGACGCAAGATCTCATTTAGTAATTTACTGATCGTAAGCTAATTCACGTAATTAAATAAGTTCAGTTGCAGTGCAGTTGCAGTTGAGTTGCGATCAAAACAGCCTTATTCGTACTTTCGTAATTTTGACAACCGCTATCAGATACGCTCGCGTCATGTTCGCGTCACACGAGCGCTTTAGATTAGATAATATGACAGCTAAACAATCACATGAATACCATTTTGCACTGAGACGTTAACTCAATTGCAACTGCGCCGCAACTTGTTCGGCGCGTCACTTCATTCATCGTATTTGTCACTTCACCTATCGTTTTAATTAGCACTGCCCAATCGATATTTGTAGAAAGAAGTGTTTGTGATGACTAGATAGCAATTTATCACATTTTTTGTAAATTGTTGAGAGGGCTGAAGCTACCCGGGCGAAGCTGGGGCGGGCCGCTAATCTTAATATATATATTTCTTGTGTGCGTGTGTATGTGACTGAACTCCTCCTAAACGACTGGACCGATTTTGATGAAATTTTTTGTGTGTGTTCAAGGGGATCTGGGAATGGTTTAGATTCACAATTTTGCGCGGTGCGAAGTTCGCTGGGGCAGCTAGTCTACTATATAAAAATAAGTCGGGTTTTCCTTCCTGGCGCTATAACTCCAGGACGCACGAACCGATTTTCAGGGTTTTGTATTCGTTGGAAAGGTCTCGGGCTCCGTGAGGGTTATAGCAAACAAAATTAGGAAAAATTTTAACAGAAAAGCGGGAAACTGTTACATAAAGCGAAGCCATCTGGTGGCGAAACGGAGTTCGCCGGGTTTGCTAGTAAATAATAGATTGATTGAATGATTACGCAGTTTTCTCAAGAGGCTACAATATGGGGGACCTTCTTAATCAGAAATTAAGTGCTTAGAACAATCAAAGCTACAAGTAAAGGCTGTTTCTTTTATAAAATAATATCATTAAATTGTGCAACACTCGACCTTAAGTTAAGTGCATATTTAGGCCGGCATTAACGTTTTTACAACCGACATTAATATTTATTTTACAATAATATTCATAATAACAAGAGTAATTTAATAACGTGTGAAACTTTCGCAATGATTTTGTTTGGTTTTAAGTAGGTACAGCCTTATAGCTTAAGCGCCTGAACAACACCTTCGTCATTTTATTAAAGCTGAAAGTTTGTCAACGCTTGCTCCCAACACAACTAAGGCCCCTTTTACAGTTTGGATCATCGTGTCTTTGACCAGTACGGTACTAAAGGTGTATAACCTAAATTCATCAAATTATAAGGTGTGTTTTAGATATTTCCATAACCATTAGTTAGTAGGTATACTAATTAAATAATTTAACGCTATTGAAATTAAAAAACATCCTAATTTTAACAGAGAAAATTATTGGAATAGGACCACCAGCTTGGGACCCAGTGCTTAATTTACTTGTACCAAAACCCAAGCAAAATCAACTCAGAATTCAAGACACTGTGAGCTCAGTTTGCTTAAATCGGAATGCAACTTAAATTATAATGTAGTCCGGCAACGTCCTGAGCCGAGGTTCGTCCCCACATGGGGAGCCCTCATGGCAGTTGCCACAGTATTTGATCGTTCGACCGTGCTCGGACGGCTCACCGAAAAAGTCCGGTGAACCAATAGAGGCCCTTCCGGCTAATTGGGTTAGATCATCAGCAAAAAAAAAACATATTTACTTTAATAACAATGATATGTTGGCACATCTACCTCTTAATGCATCAGCTGTCATTTTATACTGTCATCGCGTCCGTCTTTGAAGTCATCTGTCACTCGAAAATGTCATTATGAACGAACGAATGAACACCGAGCACGAGTAAAGCGGCCATATTAGAATGGCTGACACTGTGTTGAACCGTTGTGGCGTCCGGTAGTGCAGATGCAATAACGTGCTCGGTGAACGTTACTATTTAATCCAACGTAATCTTAACGATCTGTAATTAACTGGTAGAATTCATGATTGTGCTATCGAGAGATGGGGGTGATGTGATATTTGCCGTAGTTATTTTATTGAAATACCGTCTTCTTACCCGATTATTCACGCCTACCTAAAGTTGTCTGCTAATCCTGATAATTTTTAGTCTAAAAACCTTTCAAAAGCCTTCAGAAATAATTCTTATTTATCTATTTTGTAGCAAACAAAAACATCAAAACATGTGTTAAACATGTCTTAGACGTAACAAATTGTTCATTTCTCTTAACTTTCTAATTAAAATACATTCTACTCTATTGTGTACTTAGTTCAATGACATGATTGATCTATATACAAATAGAACATGTATATTTCAGTTTGTTTGTTTGGATTACGGAAAAACGTAACAAAAAACCGAATTAATATTTCAATGACAACATAATAATATATTTTGTGTGTAAACTTTATACTTTAGAAAATAACATAGCGAATCCGTCTCGATTGAAATTGTGTTAGTTGAAAATTTACTACCGTATTTATAAATGTTTTTAAGCTTCTTCTCTTTTTTAAGATCTTCTAATCTAATAGATAAAATTCTCGTGTCACAAACCTCCGAAACGGCTTGACCGATTCTTATGAATTTTTTTATTCAGTAAGTCTGAGAATCGGCTACTATCTTTTTTTCAAACCCTAAGTGATAAGAGGTGTTCAACCCAAAATTTTATTTTTTATTTTTTTATACTTTGGCATTAAAAATACATACAACCCAAACTTTTCACCCTTCTATCACCAACCCCTATAAGGTTTCTCCACCCATACCACATCATATTCCACATCTCCGCTCTCAACTGTAATTTCGCACTGACGGCCACAGGCAGAATTGTGGCAACAATTGGTTACAAAAGCCAAAGAAAACTTGAGAAAATTCTTTAGAATGTAGGTAAATGAAACAACAAAGTAATAATAACATGTCTTGCACCATCTCACCTCCAGGGCACCTCCAGAGTGACGTTATATTTCTAAAGTGAGGCCCGTACCCTATCACATCATCACTCCAACCCTTTTTAGTGTCCCACTGCTGGGCACGAGTCTTCTCTCAGCTATCTTACTAGTTGAGAGAGTTTAGGCTTAGGTTGGTGGATGTCACATGTCCTCGAACGGTTATTTCTTAGACATGCCGGTTTCCTCACGATGTTTTCCTTCGCCGATATTGAGCAGCGGCGATGAAACAACTCACACAAAGATGTGTGGACACTATTGGGATTCGAACCCGCGACCTTATATTTCTAACGCGAGGCCCGTACCACTGCGCCACCGCTGCTCTATCACAGTTATCACATATTGCCAGTGGCGGTGTGCGTGTGCGATCGAAAGTGAGGTGAAAACAAAAGCGAATCGCACAGTCGTATGACGTAACTGCTCTACTCCAGTTATTCATGTTGAGGTCAGTGTTAACTAGATATCTATTTAAACACACACTGTTTAAAACCAATCTAAGTTTTCATATCAATTGAAAACTGTAAATATCTCCTTGTGAAAGTAGCTCTACTTATTATGAATAATTTCTGGAGTAACTCTACATCCTGACTGAACCGAAAAGGCTTTACTATAATTGAAACTAGACATTCTTCAGGTAATAACTAATGACTCTGTGAAGTCATAAATTAATTTGCATTATAATTTGAGTAGCCGCGTGATTTTAGCAACTTTTTTGGTTTGTGGTAGGTTTTTAGATTTAATAATGTTCATAAACGATTAAAGTGCGTCTAGTTAACAATTTAGAAACAAAATTGAATTTATTACATTGACCAATAGGTAACGAGTATCGAGTCATTTTGATGTCCTCCTATTGGCTGTTGGTGTCGTGATGAATGCAGTGCGCGAAAGAGATAGCAGAGATAGTATGCGCTTACGCTCCTCAACAATTTGCTAAGATTTTTAATGTGCAAACTTTTTGCAAGACGGTTGTACTGTAGTCCATACAAACTTTCGGATTCGCAAGTTTTTCTGAACAATTACTCCTTAATATGTATGAATTGGTATATTGGGTATGCTCATAGATCGTTGCCATCAAGCAAATTGTGGTCAAGAGCAAGCCTGTTTTAGAACTAAAATAGCTTTTATTATTCAATGTATAATTAGAGATATTACCGCATAAAAAAATTAAGAACCACCTCCTTTTTGATGTCGGTCGAAAATTAGAAAGAATGATAAGAAATAATAACTATGTAAAATTTAACAAAGGTTTCTGTGCAACCATTAACATAAAAGAACATAAGTTAGTGCCACGAAAGTGTAATAAATAAATACATTTTCTTTTTAGTGAATTTCCAATAATGCAAATATTAGTGTAACGGTATATCGTGAACATAAACTATTAAGATGATTTAATTAACATTCATAATTGAATAATTAACACTTGCTATACTGAATTTTGCATAATTAACAAACAGTGAAGCGAGTAGAGATGGCCTTTGAAATACAGTGTGTCTCCTGGATAAAGTAAAATCCAGTAGAGTGTTCAAAGTCTTTTGGGGTAAAAGAGCCAGGGCTCCAAAGGCGGTGTACCCTACACCGCGAAATGATACAACACTTGTTGTTAAATTTGGCATGTAATTATTAAAACACCATAACACTTGTACATGTAATACGACATTACTTAAGTTGTATAAACGTGTTTGCTTGACAAATATAATAATGTGCAGCGAAAATATGATAGATAATTACACCATCTCTCCCCCGGTGTGGAAGACAAAGAAAAGGGATGGGAAGGGATGTCATAGACAATCCGGTCCGTTCGTAAACTGGAACCATAAAGTGGCAACGTTCCGTTCGCCACAGTCTTTTCAGACTTCATGGTCAAGGGTAGACAGTCTAATAGACCCACAACTTTTTGAGATATAGATCTGTATTTTTGTAATAAATTTTTTTAAAAGCGACTAAATTTAATTATTTAGTTTCACTGCACTTTATCCAGGGACACACTGTATAAGATTGCGGGTTAGCATTTCATTGTTTCATCGGTGCTGCTCAATATCAGTGACAGAAAACATAGTGAGGAAACCTGCATGTCTATGAACTAATCGTTCGAGGACATGTGACTTCCACCAACCCACAAGATAGCGTATAAGGCTTAAAGCCCTCTATACTCCCTCAACTCGTAAGGTACTTAGGAGAAAACCTGTGCTCAGGAGTGGGACACTATAAAGGACCATATAAAATAAACTTGTAGTAACTTGTAGATGTGGTCTTGGTAACCAAGTCCTTCACATCTCTCATCTACATCAAAAAGTAGTCATTCTACCAGTAATTGGGCTTTTGAAAAAAAATTGTGATAAATGGAAAGATCTTAATAAGTAAACAAAACATTTTGTTTTTTATTTTTTTTTGCAATAGTTCAAAAGTTATTTAGAAATAAAAATTAATTTTTGAATCCAGTACCGAAGACACGCCGACCGCTCCTGAACAAACCCGAGCGCGTGTGACGTCATAATGTTAGTTTTCACTCATTGCAGTTGGTTGCCCAGGTTGTAACTGGAGACCACGAAGTGGGGCGCAGTTTAAGACCTCATACTTAAATTGTTATTAAATGGCTATAACATTATGACGTCACAACAATGGTGACCAATTATAGTCACGTGATTTTTGATTATATTTCATCAATTTTTAATTGTTAATAATTAATTAAAAAAAATATATTTTCGAGTTTTTTGCATTAAATATCAATATTATCATACCCCGCAGACGTCGTCCTGCCCGGTAAAGCAGTGCCACCTACTGGGGCCGAAAATAGATTACGACCGATTCTCAGACCGGTTAAACTGTTTCTGAGGAAGTCGTTTTTTTTTTCTTTGCGTAAGAACCATCTTTATACTTCAAGGAGTATTCTAAAAAACAATTAGATAATCGGTTCAGCCGTTCTCGAGTTATGCGCTTACCAACTCATTTTTCGATTCATTCATTTCATTTTTTCATTTTTATTTTCATTTTTCAATTTTCTTTGTTATAAACCTCACGAAGCCCGAGACCTTTCCAACGAATGCAAAACCTTGGAAATCGGTTCGTGCGTTCTGGAGTTATAGCGTCAGGAAGGAAATCCCGACTTATTTTTATATAGTAAATATAGTTTTAAAATACATAAGAAAAATCATTGTTTTTTTCAAAAACCCAATTCCTCTAATGTCGCAAGGGTCAATAGCTTCGGTAATTATTATCATCAGATGGACCGGCTTCGTCTTCATTGTTGGTCACTAACAGGTGAAATCGATGCGATGACAGTTACGTTTGAAAAAATTGCGTTAAGCATTTTTCCAGTCATTGAGGATAATAATATAAGTGGTTAGATTGAGACATAATTAAGTATCTACCAAATACCAACGGACTACATAACATCAATTCATAGAAACCACCCAACCATGACACATCGCTAACACAATTTATTAAATCTTACAAAACCAACATAAGTTTTTTACTTACTTGTAACGTCTTTAATTTTTTTGTATTTAAATTCTAAGCTATTTCTATTTAACCCTTATTAAGTATCCCACTATAGGGCACGGACGTTCTCCCAAATGTCTTACGAGTTGAGAGAGTTTACAATCCATCAAATCTAAGAAGTACCGTTTGACAGTTCTAAACGTAGTACATTTAGAATTTTATTTTTTGAATGAAAATTGTTTATGTTATGTTAAAATAAAAATAGCTTCACAATTCAATTATTTTACAGGAAAGCTAATAAAAATAGTTTGAATTACGCCTCTATAGAGCTAATTTAATGGAAAACAGTGAAACGTCAAAAGGTACTTCTTAGATTTGATGGACTGTAGGCCATAATACACATATGCTGAGCAAGTGCGGGTTGGTGGATGTCACATGTCATGTCATGATTACTTTTTAGACACGCCGGTTTCTTCACGATGTTTTTCGTCACTGATATTGAGCAGTGCAGATGGTAGGTTTCATTTTTAGAAAACGTCGTTTTATTCGTAATTATATATAGTAAAAGAGATTTTTTTATTCTGAAATAGGCTTGCTTTGGCAAATGGTAGTCAAGCGACTACCACTTGCCTGATGTTAAGCAATAGTCTACGATGGTACGCGCCTGCCCAATATGCCGTGTCGTGATTACCAATGATTTTCGGTTGGAAGGTGGCAGTGGCATGAGACTCCATGTGGTAAGAAACCATAAAGGAGCAACAATTTCAACCCACCCTCATAAATAGTGTTATCGAACATCCCATCGGAACACGGCAAGGCCGCTTGGCGGTGCGGCTTTGTCTGGTGGGTGGTCACTAACCACGATTGTTATCCACTTCGTCACAAAGTATAATATTATGATAGCTGATCATCATGAAATGATCCAGATGATTAATTATTTATATTTATTTATTTTTAATTCCTTATTTTGTGTGTATAAGCCCTAAACTCTCTCATGTCGTAAAATAGTTGAGAGAAGACCCGTGCCCGGCAGTGAGACACTAAAAAGGGTTGATGTGATTATTTTGTGAGAAAAACTATTACTAAGAGCCTTTAATATAATTTTCAAAAGGTGAAGATTATCCAGTACTGTTTATTAATGAATGAGGTTGTGAGAAAACCTATTCTCACTATAGGCCAACCGTTTAATTGGCGTATCGGCTATGGCCAAGATTCTGACTCCTCAAGCTGCACAGACTGATGATGATTCAAGCGATATGGATATTAGTGACGAATAGTCTTTCATTACTTTTATCTGTGGTTAAATAGTTCTTTATGAGATTTAATTAATGTTTTATGACTTTGTACCTCAGATGGCGATACGCGAGTTAAACGGTCGGCTTATAAGGTCTAAGTTCAATTTTATAGGGTAAACTGGTAAAACGACCTTTGCTACATTTTATTGATATACTCAGTAAGTAGGTGCCTAGATAAAGTTTTGAAGTTATATCCTCAAATAAACAGGGGAAATTCGTCTCCAAAGCTGTGGCTCAAGGTCTAAATTTGTACAGCTCATGTATTTTACAAGCTTTCAATGTAACATTCATACGAGTAAGGCTTTAATGAGAGAAAACCTTGGAATATAGAGCGGGTTGACTCACTTTACTGATGTGGTAATATTTACCTGTCTTTTACATTAATCCGGCTCGAACGACCACTATGGAAAAAAGATCTGGTCACATTTCTTATATACTTAAAAAGTCTTGGCATCAGCAGTGTTTTGGTCCCCCCGGACAAAGCCGCACCGCCAAGCGGCCTAGCGGTGTTCCGGTGCGATGTCTCCGATGGTGAATTCCAACCTACCCTCTCTGCATGGTGTCACCAGACATCGCCTCGGAACACGGCAAGACCACTCGGCAATGCGGTTTTGTCTGGCAGGTGGTCACTATTAATCACGGTCGAAGCCTTCACTTCAACCCTTTCAAGTGATCTCTGGCGCAGCAGTACGGGCCTCGCTTTAAAAAATAAGGTCGCGGGTTCGAATCCTGGTCGAGCCCACACATCTTTGTGTGAATTGTTTAATCTCCGCTGCTCAATATAGGTGAAGGAAAACATCGTGAGGAAACCGGCATGTCTATGAAGTAATCATTCGAGGACATTTGACATCCACCAACCCGTACTTGGCTAGCGTGTGTGGATTAAGGTCTAAACTCTCTAACTTATAAGATAGTTGAGAAAAGACCCGTGCCCAGCGAAGGGTTGAAGTGATCGGGCACAAGTATATTAGTCAGCGTAACACAGCCAAACAGTTTTGTGGGGCTTTGAAATATTGTAATGTTGTGAAATTTAATAATCAAGATACATACACATACATTACTTAGTCAAAGTCTTCTGCTCAACCCGGGACCTATTTATTATCATGCGAACACACTTACCACTAAACCACTGAGGCAGTTTATTTGATTTAAACCAACTGAAACAAGTTCAATAATAAGTTTTGCAACAAAAATTTGTAATTTAGCAAAACAGCAACTTAATTTGAATATGTAGTTACGTACGAAACACCTCATTAGATACGAATATTTTCTAATACCGACATCATTATGTATCATTTTAATACGATTCATGTCAATGATGTGATGTTACTAATATAAAATTATACTTTTTCGACAGATGTAGGTACGCAATTCTACAAAGCACCACATCGTTGCGACATCAAGACAAAATCGAAAAATAATGTCCTAACAATCTTTAAGGATACCTCCCCTTGACGTGACGTTGACATTTATGATTATTATAATTCCTACAACTAACTGCAATTATAGTATTGTCTTAGATTTACGCGAATATCACACATTGAAATAAAACTACTTTATAACGAATTTTATCGCGGTACATTTTTATATTTTAGATCCTGACGTTCCACCAGACAAAGCCGCACCGCTAAGCGGCCTTGCCGTGCCCCCGTGCGATGTCTGATAACACCATTTATGAGGGTGGTTCGGAATTGTTGCTCCTTTAAGGTTACTAACCATATGGAGTCTCATTCTACCGCTACGTTCTCACCGAAAATCATTCGTAATTAGGAGGGCATCGGTATATTGAGCAGACGCGTTCCATCGTAGGCTAAATCATTGCTTAACATCAGGCAATTTTTGGTCAAGCGCAGGCCTATTACGGAATAAAGAAATATCTATCCGTATCTATAAATGTGAAGTTTATAGAGATTTTTACATATTTTTACCTATATCTCTTCCCTGGCTTAACGAATTTTGATCAAATTTTGTTCAAAGGTGTTAACATAAAGGGTTTTTGGTTAAGCTGTTCCAGCATTGTTTCTTTAGGACGTGACACAAGAATAAGAACGTACCTATTCTGGTACGCTGAAGTGGGGCGTAACTTAGGTACCTAACGCCTCACCTTTTTTTTACTGGAACAGACCTACGCTTGACTCCAATTTGCCTTATAATGAATTATCTAAAATCTAAATTTTGCACGGTTGCAAACATCTCACATTCTATAACCTTGCAGTTTCACTCTAATTAGCTTAATTAACTAATAATAACATACTCCTGCGATTACAGTGAACGAGCGTATGCCATAGCATTACACTGAACTCAATAGTAGGTACAGTTTATTACTCGTACATTACATACACTAAAAAATGTACGCTGATAAAGAGTCCTCCAAGCAATCCTGAATCGCGCTAGCAAAGTTTCACGGACGATTAGCATATATACAACTCCCCGACAAGAACAGGTTGACCCCGATCCTCTAAAAAGAAAGTTGCCACAGTACTTGATCGGTTCGACCGTCCTCGGACGGCTCACCGAAAAAGTCCGGTGAACCAATAGAGGCCCTTCCGGCCGAATGGGTTAGGTCATCAGCAAAAAAAAAGAACAGGTTGAGAGACTGTTAGGCCTTAACCCACACACACACTAAGTGTGAGTCTGATGTCACATGTCCTCGAACATGTCAGTTTCCTCATGATGTACATTCTTTCACCGATACGATATCGGCGGCGGCAACGGCAATGAAACAATTTACTCAAAGGTGTATAGTTACAACTGGGGATTGAACCCGCGACCTTTAATTTTAAAAGTGAGGCCGAATCCCCTGCTGCTCTATTTATCTATCTTTTTACAAACTGCGCATTTATAAAGTATCATAATGTCCTGTTATAAACAACACTGTAGGTAATTAAAGACTTGTTTGTTGGTCAGAACTCAAATTATATTACATACGGCAACATGATACTTGTACGCGAATAGAGATCGTAAGGTCAAGGATCAAAACTGTTGCAATTGACTGGAACAATTAATATTGCTCTAGTCATTGGGAGAGGACGAATTAATTACAAACAAAATACATACGAAGTGGTAGGGACAGTTCTCCACAAACTGAGAAACTTAGAATCATATTCCCTGGTATTTTTTTTGTTAATTTTGCTTTATTTACGGTTACAATTATTATCTACTCTTAAATTTGCGTTAAAAGTGATGCCGAACGGGTGTTTTTTGGCTTTTTTTAGCCAAAAAAGGTGCCTACGTACGCAGGAGAACGCGCTGAATCTATCGGAGGGGTCTCCCACAGTAAAAAGTGGCCCTTGGTTTGAAAAATTTGGTGAAAGTATCAAAGAGTTTTGTATGAAAATTCTAAATACTATGCACGCAGCACTCGATTTGAATGCGAGAAAAATAAATTAAAACATCCATCAATTGCGTGAAGTGATCTGGCGCGAGAGCGTTTGTAGAGCTTTGCTATTCCCTAAATTAAAATATACATCCCTTTACTTTTTAACCGGCTTCTAAAAGGAGGAGGTTAGGAGGTTATCAATTCGACTGTATGTTTTTTTATGTTTGTTACCTCAGAACTTTCGAATGGGTGAACCTATTTTGATATTTTTTTTTTTTTAATTGAAAGCTGATGCTTCCCGTGTGGTCCCATTTCAGTTTGGTTTAGTTCTGGCATTTAGAATGGCATCCATGAAGTCGGTTTTTTTTGTTAATATTTTAACTTAATATTATCAAGTATATTAATTATAACATAGCTTTTGCACTTTTAAGTTTTTTACTGACAGGCGTAGTGTACTGTTGCAAATGTCCTCGAATTATTAGTTCTCAGACATGCCGGTTTCCTCACGATTTTTTCCTTCATTGATATTGAGCAGCGGAGATGAAATTATTATAAATTTATTATTATTAAGTCGAGGCCTGTACCGCTTCGTCACCGTACTTAAATATAGATAATTACATCCAGACTCAAGATAATTATGTTCATCACACAAATGTCAGACTTGGGTGAGAATCGAACCCGGCGTGAAAAGCAAGTATCTTACAGACCACGCCTCCGCTGCACCGGCCCGTTAATCGCAATCAAATGTTACTTTAGTTCCGACATATTGATAGGTATTAAGTTCGAAATAATAACCGGCAAGAATCCGGTGCGGCGACTTTCATTACACGGTGCAATGATGCGGCGCGGGCATTGCTACTTACACCGTCCGCATAGGGTGACTGGTAATTAGTATAACATAGTATTCTCTTAAATTTACACGAATATCACACATTGAAGTAAAACTACTTTATAACGGATATTATTGCTGTTTATTTTAGATTTTATCCCGACGTTTCAAAATCTTTTCAGACTTCATGGTCACTGGTGGACTGAGGTATTTGACGTCCAAAATTATTAATTACAATTATTACTGACTACCTACAAACATTATTTAAGATACGTTCCGATTTAAGCAAACTGAGCTCACAGACACTGCAAGGCCACTTGGCGGAGCGACTTTGCGTTGTGGGTGGTCACTAACCACGGCTGAAGCCTACCACCTGTATTACCAGTGTAACACCAGTGTGTCACCTAATTGCTTCACCCGTGAACTACGTGTGAGGATTCAGATCAAAGCTGCACTCCCATGGAGGAAGGTCACTCAACCCCTAAAACTCAGCCCCGAATTTTGGAATTGTGCCCGATGGACGGCAATAGACTCATTCCCGTATTTAGCTGGCTGCTTACACGTTTTAGTAATACAGTCGTGAGAGCGTTGTGTTATATTATAGTTATTTGTAAGCGCGAGTGGTTGTTTGTAAATATTTACAGCGACCACAGCTTCTGGAGTTACATTGCGGTTTGCGGTTAGTACTATCTCGCTAAATGATTCCGCATTGTACCATGATTCATGTAATTTGTACCTCTTGATAGCTTCTGGATAGAATTTCTTTTGATTATTAAGTTATGTAAATAAATTTACAAGTAACACTCTATCTAGGCGTTCGGTAGGTAGGATGATGTTTGGGAGCTGAGTCACCTTCGTCCGTGGGTGTACATCTTTAATTGAATCCCCACACGTTGTCCCTGGGTGTTGCTAATCAGGTGACAATAAACTGGTGGTAGGTTTCGGCTGTAGTTAGAGACCACCCATCGAACAAAGCCACACCGCCAAGCTGCCTTGCCGTGTTCCAGTGCGATGTCTGGTGACACCATGCAGAGAGGGTGGGTCGGCTCCTTAGAGGTTTCTAACCATGTGGAGGCTATTGCAAGTGAATAAAGAGTCTTCATGTCTTTTCGAACAGTCATTTACTACATTGGTAAAGGTCTTTGTAGTTTTTTACGTTGCGCAGTCTAAGCACTTTTTCACTACATAATCCTTAGGATGGCGCATCACATGTCTATACTATCTCAGTCTGGTTTCTACAATTTTGTCTCCTATGGACGCAATCCTTAGGCTTTCCTAAATATATTGTTTTCTTTTAATTCTTCGATAGGCTGGCGCTTGGCTACAACTTGCCTGATGTTAAGCAATGATGTAGTCTACTATGGAACGCGCCAGCCCAATATACCGATTCACTCGTTATTACGAACGATTATCGGTGAGAAGGTGGTAGTGGAATGAGCCTCCTTACTTAAGGTTAGAAACCTTAAAGGAGCAACAATTCCGACCCACCCTGACTGCATGGTGTCACCAGACATCGCACCGGAACACGGCAAGGCCGCTTGGCGGTGCGGTTTTGTCTGGTGGGTGGTCACTAACCACGGCCAAAGCCTAGCACCAGTTGGTTGTCATCTGATTTGCACCACCCGGGGACTACGTGTGGGGATTCAATTAAAGGTGTACAACCACGGACGAAGGTGACTCAGCCCCCAAATATTCGTTTTGGACCTTGTCTTTTCTTGCAGCGTAATATTCACATGGAGTTTCTCTGTGTGTGTTCTTTTAGCTGCATACTTTTCGCTGCCATATAGCGTAGCTGACAGCAGTTTTGTAAACCTTTCTTTCGGTTTGTAATAGAATTTTTACATTACACAGAACACAGCTGCTTTTGCTCCATGCTGTGGTAATTCTATGCGTGACGTCCGTTTCTATAGCACCGCATCGTTATTTGATATCCTTGATCCAAGACACTTTAATTTATAAACTTGTGATTAATCTTACGGAATTTATCTTCATTAATCTGTGAACATAATTACTAGCAATTCTTTGGCAAGTAAGTCCTAAACCAATCTCACGGTATATAATTTCAAAATGGTTCAAAATGGTTTCAAATATCCGGTGTCAATACATCACCCGTGCTCTTTAACAACATTTCCAAACACAATTTCCTATCTTTCACACAGATTCCGTTTCATTAAATTAAAATTCTGACCTAAATACCTAAATAATTAATCAGCTAGGTCAACGCATATCAATAAAGGTACGGCGTTTCGTAATATCTGAGAAACTGATTAACTTCCGGCGATAAAATATTGTCTTTAATAGCAAGGAATTTATAAATTAAATCGTTACAGTCCATCAAATCTAAGAGGTAGGTTTGACGTTTCACTGTTTTCTATTAAACTAGCAATCCCGGCGAACTCCGTTTTATGTAACATTTTCCCGCTTTTCTGTTGAATTTTTTCCTGAATTTTCTTTGCTATAAACCTCACAGAGCCCGAGGCCTTTCCAACGAATGCAAAACCGTGGAAATCGATTCGTGCGTTCTGGAGTTATAGCGTCAGGAAGGAAAACCCGACTTATTTTTATGTAGTAGATTAGCTTTATAGAGGCGTAATTCACACTATTTTTATTAGCTTTCCTGTAAAATAATTGAATTGTGAAGCTATTTTTATTTTAACATAACATACACAATTTTTATACATAAAATAAAATTCTAAATGTACTACGTTTAGAACTGTCAAACGGTACTTCTTAGATTTGATGGGCTATAAGCACAAATGTCTTACTCTGGTCTGGCGTTCACAGGCTCTTGACGTACACACGGCTACACATGAAGCATTATAGAGGATTTCAGTATAACTAAAGGGAACCTGAGCAGCGGTGGCGCAGTAGCACGGGCCTCGCCTTAGAAATATAAGGTCGCGGGTTCGAATTCCTGTCATACCCACACATCTTTGTATGAATTGTTTCATCACCGCTGCTGAATATCGGTGAAGGAAAACATCGTGAGGAAACCGGCATGTCTAAGAACTAATCATTCGAGGATGTTTGTCTCGAGTCTGGGTCGATCTATACTATACTTATTACTTTTACTTTTTACTTAATATTATAAATGCGAATGTAAGTTTGTTTGTTACGCTTTCACGCAAAAACTACTAAACCGATTTGGATGAAATTGGGTATGGAGGTAGTTTGAGACCCGAGAAAGGACATAGGATAGTTTTTATCCGACTGCGCAAAAAGAAGGTAATGTTTTGGCGCGATAACCGACATTCACGCGGGCGATGCCGCGGGCGGAAAGCTAGTCTATTATAAGTATATATTTACAAAAAAAATTAAGTAGTACATATTATATACCTACCAGTTATCTGGTTTCCATAAAACAAGCTCTGCTTAGCTTGGGACCAGATGACAGTGTGTTAATTGCCTAGAATAATATTATTATTATGTATCTCTACACTTAAAAGCATTATTTGTTCACACCAAAGTAAAACAAAGACTACTAACATTTTGAACATATTATACCATATAAAAAACAACCTTAACATTTGATCTTGAATAAATAAATTACATATATTTGCAAATAATTTCAGTTTTTCTTAAAGGTAAGCAAGCCATTTTGGATATGCCCAAAAATAGGTCGAAATTAAGGAAATGATTCAGACTACTCAACCCACTATTTATAAAATATTATAGCGCTAAAGTTTCTTAAAGCCAAGGTTTCGATTTATCATTCTGCTGTACCGTCAACAAAAAAGTGAAACATTTTGACAATTTGAATAAAACTATATAAAATTAAAAATTTAAACTTAATAAATCCTGTAGTATTTCATTTGCTTAAAACCATCTCCACACATCAGCTTTCGAATGCGCAATAAGTGGCAATATACTTGTGTATAGGTACATAGATTCACGCGTCAAACTTGTCACTTCTCTTTTTTATTGGAGTTAAAAATTATGAAATACTATCACTACTAGCTTCCGCCTGCGGCTTTACCCACGTGGTCCCTGTTTTATCCCTATAAACCCTAGAGGGTTACTTTTTAAAAATCTTTGTAATATACACCCCTAAACTTCATACGAAACTTAACTTAACAATTTAGTTAATATCCAAGATTATTATTATTATTCAAATAAATACGTCAAACTTATAACGCCCCTTTTTGTTGGGAGAAATAAAAGCACTAGGTACTGTGGTTCTTTTATTCACAGGTGACATTGAACTATAAATTGCTTACTTTTTCTGCTGACTGTACTTAAAATAATATTGCAAAATTCAGATCTCATGACAGAGATTAAAACGTGATCTTGATACATACTACTTACACTTTTTTTATTAAGTACCTAATCTGAACTAGGTATCAGTTATCTGGTTTCTATAACACAAGCTCTCTTAGTATGGGATCAGATGACCGTGTGTGTTAATGTCCCAGAAAATTATTATTAACCAATAACAGCTTTTAAAATAATAAAGCGAAATAGCACACATGTAAAATTTGAACCATGTTTTCAATAGCTGCACACAAACACATTGACAGTTTAAGGACTGTCCGTTAATCACGTGATCATTTTTTAAACATTTTCTAATCCCCCACCCCTCCCCTCTACCTTGGTGATAGATGGTGAGGTTTAAGACTACCCCCCCAATACCTACCCAACATCACATAGTATTTTTAAGGTCTACAAAAATCTATTTTTTTTAGAATATTATCACAAATACAGGTATAAAGTATAATCTTAATTTATTCTGTAATTAAGGACCATGATGAAAATGTGTAAACAGAAAAGCTGCAGGTTGTTTCGCGCGTTTGAAAAAAATAATGAAAAAATAAATACATGTGATATCTTACTACACCCCATTCCCCCCTTATGACATTTCGTGATTTTTGTCAAACGCCTCCCCCCCTCCTTTCAAGCTCACCTGATTAATGGACGACCCTTAAGCACACAAACCGTTATTCCTCAGTAAGATGATAAAGATGTACGCATCCCGCACACGACCGATATTCCCATTGATTTTATTACCTTTATTGTGCAACTCAATACAAAACTGAAGGCCACGCGTTGAGTTGGACACAAAATCGATCATAAAAGTCGGTCGTGGTCGAGAGCCGTAGACTCATGTTAAAAAAAAAGTATTTTCATTCAGTCATTCATTCGCTCTATAACAAAGTCCTCGATAGAGTTAATGAAAGTGAAACTACGTACGAACACTGAGGTAGATGTAGATGGGTGTTGGTTACATTCCGAGACTGCAACACTGTACCGGTTAGTTGCATTACATTTTATAGTTCGCCGGTAATATTACACACACTGGCGTTTTTCAATGACTTAACCCATCAGCGCAATCCACTGCTATTTCAGATAAGCCAGGATCCACAGCGACGAAGAAGATACTCTGGGTTTGAACCCGGCAACTGGGGACACCTAAACTGACTTCGATCTCGCACGAATTTAATCAAAAAGATACTTTTAGGAAGAGAGTGAAGCGATTTTACTGTTCTCTACCTTCTTAAAGAACAGTAATATACCGCAATAGAATCCGTTCTAAAGTAGTTTTATTTCAATGTGTGTTATTCGCATAAATCTAAGACAATAGTAGTATTGCTTTTCACGCCGCAGGTCATGGGTTCGATTCCCACCCGAGACAAACATTTGTTTAAATATGTCTGTTTGTCTTGTGTCTGGGTGTAATTATCTATATTTAAGTATATATTTACAAAAGAAAAGTATTATATGTAGTATATTATCAGTTATCTGGTTTCCATAGTACAAGCTCTGCTTAGTTGGGATCAGATGACCGTGTGTGTTAATGTCCTACTATATTATTATTATTATTATTATTGTCTTAGATTTACGCGAATATCGCGGTTTTAGATTTTATATCCCGACGTTTCAGTCACAGTCACGGGTGGACTGAGGTATTTGACGTCCAAAATCATTAATCACAATTACATATTACTGACTACCTACAAATATTATTTTTTAAGTAGTTTAATTTCAATCTCTACGTTTTACAATTCTATGACATAAGCACAAATATTTGGTGTGTAACCTTTATTAGATAAAAACATTGATGGAGGTATTAATAATCCTCCAAAATTCACCATAGGTGGGTATTACCATAGATAATTTAATGTAACTACTTATCTAATCACGCAATATTTTCTGACCAAATCGATGTGTGTATAAATCGCAAAGTCGTAAGAGACTGTGTAGACCGGCGTCAATTCGAGCGTTTAACGTAGTTTTCGGATACGTGTGCAGGCGCGTATGTGCTGTTTACCCACACTGCGATGGTACTCTACAATCGACTACTTCGTGACCACACGCTCAACTAGTACGTACAAACCACAGTACATAACGTCTCTTAAGTTCTAACACCGCGGAAGTCCGAAAACTGTCATTTTGTCTTGTAATTTTGACTTTTTCATGTCTCCGATAGAGAATCAAAACACACATCTTTAAATTGATTAAGAAACAGAGATTTTAACCAATAGAAACGTTTTATTTTAAAAACAAAAGCATTTAGGTGCCATGGGCAAAAAAGGCACTGTGTTTTTGATCTCCTCAAAAGTAGAAATTTTTGACTTCCGCAGTATTAGAACTTGAGCGATGATATAGAATAGCTAAAGCAGTACGGAACTAGAAAATAAATCGTTCAAAACGTCACACTCACACGGCGTATTTGTACTGTGTGTAAACGTTGACAACCTTAAAGGTCACAATTTATTGCTTTATTTACAATCGAATTCAGTGGTCAATTCAAATAAATAAATAAATTAAATTAATTACTAGGAAACAACACATGTCACACATACACAGGCGAGCTTGCTCAAATATGAGTTTAAATTCAATGTTAGTCTTTACATTATTTACTTTCAGTTTTATTTAAAGTTTTTTTGGGATTTTATTATTTATTTTATTATATTTACTTTTAGTTTTATTTTGTTTGAAAAAATACGTCTACATGAATGTCGTGAAGGTCTCTAATTAGCTTAAGATTCAAATGTAATAGCCATACTACTCATGTACTCATGTAAATAAGCTGTTAAGTTTCCTAATAAATAAATCAGAGTTATTTTGCCTTCAGTTCCTATGTTCTTTGCTCTAGAAATACCTCTGACTGATACCTCTTACCCTTGAGCTGATCACACCATGGCTTTAAGGTTAGTTTAGAAAACTTAGCTGAAACAGCGGTCAGAGGAAACATAACACTGAACGTGATAGTATAGAAACTTGCATTTAAGAGCATGAATTTACACCAAATTTTATTGACAAATTTACAAGGCGAAATAGGGATATAAACGTGAAAAAAACGAGCGTGTGAACGCGTATGCTAAATTGAATGTTAATAAAACGCCAGTTTGAAACAGCACTAAGTAGCCTGTTTACACGCGCGTCCGTTTCCGTAACACTTTCGAAAGTGGTTATAAAATATTAACAAGCGCATTACAAAAGTGTTCGCGATACATTTACGCATATTTATCGTGTTGTTTAACACTGAATCATGCAAATGCACCATTGATTTCTACATTATATGATTATTGAAAATATGGCGTGTGTTGACTTAGTTCCGTTGGTTATTTTGGCTCGCCTGATTTTATATTCGATTTATTTCGATTACCATTCGTGTCACACAAAAATGTGTATTTTTGTGTGAATTTTAACATCGCCGCTGCTCAATATAGGTGAAGGAAAACATCGTGAGGAAACCGGCATCTCTAAGAACTAATCATTCGAGAATATGTGACAGCCACCAACCCGCACTTGGCCAGCGTGTGTGGATTAAGACCTAAACTCTCTCAACCGAGGTTTTAAGAGAAGACCTGTGCCCAGCAGTGGGACACTAAAAAGGGTTGAAGTGATATTATTGCTGCACCCGTGCAAAGCTGGAGCAGGTTTCTAAAAATAGGAAGTCGCTTAATTAATTACTTTACCTAATAATAAGGATGTTACTAACTCCAATTAATTTAAATAACTTTGTAGTTAATTTTGTCAAACATAATTATGTAAAATCACACTATGCAAAATAATTCAAGTCAGGAACTTGAAATGTAAATTACATCTTAACACTAATGACATAAAGTTGTTTTTCCCTTAACCAGGAAGAATATTATAATCTCGAATATAAAAAATAAAAACAATGAATAATCTTGTGTTAAATAACATCTTTAAACCATGGTGATTATGTTATAATTTATTATATGGCTACGCATTGACTAGATAGCCGCAGCGGTTGGTTGGGAATTTAATTTCAACCGCATGGTCAGCACATATTATCTTAATATATAAATCAAGAAACTAACTGACTGACATATCAATGCAGAGCCCAAACCGCTGGGTCTGGAGACTCCAAATTTGGCACATAGGTTCCTTATGGGGTCTACGGGTGCACTAAGAAAGGATTTTTCAAAACTCACCCTTTAAGGGGGTGAAACGGGGTTCCAAAGTTTGTATGGAGAAACAAGATTAGTGAGATCAATTTCGCGGGCGAAGCCACGGGCGGAAGCTAGAATCTCATAAAACTGTAGTTAACCTTTACATTTATAGGTGCCACCGTTTCCAAACCGCTCACCAAAAAGTAACTGGGTCATTATCAGGTCATCAGAAGAAAACATACCTTTACATTTGGATTTTTGATTGCTGGTGATCGCGCGGTTGAAGCATCTAGTAATCCGGTTGGCCACATTAAAATTATACTTATTTCAATATGGTTCACTTATTTCAAATTGACTCAAAGTGGTAGTCGCGTGAACAGTAACTGCAGTAAGCCTTTGTTTATATATTTTTGACTGCCACTGACCATACGGTTAAAAAACTTTAAGTCTTGACCACAGATAATATAATACTATACTGTCTTAACTGTTTTAAATTATATAACTTTCCAGCTAGCTCAATGAAACACGTACATTTTGTCTAGTTAACAGCAACACGGTTGGACATTAAAGGCAATCTTACTCACTACGCGGTTGACCTTTGAGTTTTTGTGTGACGAGGTGGTTGAAAATCCGACCAGTTCCGTTAGCCGTATAATGCGTAAGGGTTCTAAAACCTGTAGTATTGTCCATTATAAAATCTACTTAACAATATTAACTTAATGACGTTTGATCTAAATAAATGACTAATATTAGATTAAATTAACATATGATTTAGTTGTTAATAGGAAAACCGGTTGAATCTTGATTACTTAATATAAATAATCATAAATTTAACTTTTAATGAAATCTGCGACGCATACATTACCAGATTTTCTTAAAAGTTAAGAACTATCTTAATAAGATACAAAAGCGGCCAAACGCGAGTCGGACCCGCGCACCGAGAGTTCCGTACATACATGTTTTTTATCCTATACTAGGCTTGCGCTTGACCACAACTCGCCTGATGTGAAGCAATGATGTAGTCTACGATGGAACGCGCTCACCCAACAAATTCCGATTCACTCGTGACTCGAAGGCAGGCAGATTATTACATAGGTATGTATGACTAGATACCTCCACGCGTTCATGGAGAAAAGGGTAACAAGTTTATAATGTTCAAAAAATATATGTGATATAAATAAAAATTTAAGGTTTTTGTAATTCTTCCTTTATGTGTGATATAAAACGTTGCTTCATGCCAAATTTCAAGATTCTAGGTCGACTGGAAGTATCCTTTAGATTTTGATTCCCTTGCGAATAGTTGCCAGTTGCAAAATATTTGGCTTAAATTGCTGTTTTTTTTTTATTGCGTTGACATAGAAGTTTGACTTTGTCACAGGTTAAAGGCATTATAGAGCTGAGTATTTGATATGAATTTCAATATAATAATTTATCCACTGACCAAGCTAAAACTCATTTTCATCACTTCAACTATAAAAAAAATGCATGTAATTTTGTCCATCCATTTAGCAGGTACGAGGCAACTTTTGTACACAGAAATACGCGTCAAACTTATAACACCCATATTTTATCGAGGGTTAAAAGTACTTAAAAGTAACAGTTTTATAAAAGATATATTTTTTAGTGATGATGACGTAAATGATTACAATTAACCGTGTTTTTTTGTGATTTGCGATTATAAAAGCGTTTTGTTGCTACATTTCATAATAAAACATTAAGAATTGAGGTTTTGCGAATAAATATGTGTTGTAAGCATTAATACTTACCAATACTATTGGCTAAGTCTAGTTATAATATTCATTTTTTACGTCAAATATGACTATCATTAATCAGCTCTTTTATTAGAATTTGTTTTTAGATTATCAAGTAAGTCTTGTTTAATATTCTGTATAGGTACTATTAAAAAAAAACAATAATATAAAAAAAAACTTTCGTTGATGTCTTTTGTAAAGTGTGTAAATGTAAACTTATATGCGCAAGAGCATTCATGGTACGCTTGAAGTAAAAAAAACTATAAGATTATTTTTCTAAAATAAAACGTTTTCTTGTTTTTTTTTAACTTTACTAAGAAAATAAAGGAGCGCAAGTATATTAATTAACTACAATTAATTTCTTGCAGAGCAATGTATTACCTTTAATTACGGATAATTGGCATCACGTTACGATTGTAATAAGATTAATAATTTAAAATGTCATTGTTCTACAACCGACTGCATACGAAATTCCTGTACTCTGGTTTACGCACGCTATTTTAAGAGCGAAAATATAATTTATTACTTCACAAAACATTCATTATTTTTACTACGAAAAGAAAACGGTGAAAATTAGATAAATATATCTATTACAATCGTACATAATTATTAATAAATCAAAAATGCACATAGTCTTTGAAAGAAAAATTAACTAAAGATTTAAAAAAAACTAAAAAATATCTATCAAAACTCACCGTAAAGGAAACGACGTAACTCAACGCAAGATAAAAAACCTTCCAAAAAAAAATATCCTTAAACTTTCAATTTTTTACTATAGCAACACCGGTTTATGCGTGCAGCACGAGTCACTTTCTCATCCGCGTTCGAAACTCGAATTGTGTTGCGGAGCGGGCGATCGTGTTCGCTCCGTAATGGCGACTGCGAAAAGTTCGCGTGAGTTCCCCCGCCGACGCAACATTTAGATATTGTAATCGATCGAATCAACAATAAAGATTGTCATTGTCTCAATTAATAGTTAGAATAGAAATAATAACGTTATTATAACGTTAAAATACATTTACTTCAAACTATAAATTATAGAAAGTTAAAACAAATGAATGTTGCAAATAAATTAATGACAAAATGCGCTTAAATGCAGCTAAATAAATAAAATTATGAATTATGTATGACTGAATTTAAATTTATAGTCAGTCTGCTGAATAAATGAATAACTACAAATTAAAAAATTAATAACCTATAACAATAGTAAAATTTTGAGACACTCATTTTGAGTCAATTTCTGTCGCAAGTCGCAACTAATAAAAAAATCTGCTGCCATATTATGATTACGTTGAAAGAAAGGGATATTCTGAAATAGGTTAGCGCTTGACTATAACTCGCCAGATGTTAAGCAAAGATGTAGTTTACGATGGGACGCGCCTGCCCAATATACCAATTCACTTGTGATTACGAATGATTTCCTATAAGAAGGTGGCAGTGGAATGAGGCTCTATATGGTTTTAGAAACCATAAAGGAGCAACAATTCCGACCCACCCTCTCTGCATGGTATGGCCAGACATCGCACCGGAACACGGCAAGACCGCTTGGCGGTGCGGCTTTGTCTTTTACTAAATCATTTTTTAATATTATTTATTAAATCATTACTTCTTAAGTTAGGGTAACATAATTTTGGCATCGCGATGCAAGCCTTCTAAAGTTTAATTCGAGTTACCTGAGTATTAGGTACATTATTTAATTTAAAAAAAAAACGTGTCCTATCACTTCAACCCACCGCTGGCCACGGGTCTTCTCTAAACTATCTTACGAGTTGAGAGAGTTATACAGCGCTCTGCGGGTACAATATAATAATGTGTTCAGGATGCTGTTGCGGTAGCCGCAGCTTTGTACTGCGTCCGCAATGTTTGCGAAGCGCGCACGGGTGATTTCTACGCTATAAGACGCAAGCGTGTATCATCCTTGTTAGGCAGAGTCCGAGGTAGCAGCAATAGCATTGTGAAGACAGTATGTGATAAATTTCAAAGTCCAATATACTCGCTCTGGGTAAAGCTCATAGTTGGAGTAGAAAAATAAAATAATAACTTTAATAATTTTTACTCACTAACATCGTTTGTAAGTATCAATTGTTACTAACCATTATGGATCATGTTATCTGATTAAATAAAATAATTTAATTCAATTTAATTTTTAATTTAGGCCTTAATCCACACACACTGGTCAAGTGCGGGTTAGTGGATGTATCATGTCCTCGAATGATTAGTTCTTAGACATTCCGGTTTCCTTACGATATGTTGTCGGTTATAGTGTGTTCGGATCGAATCAACGTCAGACGTCAAGTCTGACAGATGACATCGCAGAGCTGTTCGACTTAATGAAGTGTTGTTTAAGTATAGCTTTATGATTATGTATAATGTTCTATGTCTGTGTTAACTATTATCATTTAAATTAATTTATCGCTGGACCCCGTGCGGGTTAGACGTCCGCTGGCGAATCAGTAGACCAACTTACGAAACGCCAAGTAGAGCGGTCGTGTGCGCGGCTGATCCACCTTTTGTCTTACTTTTAATTATTGAATCCCCTAGGACCCCATAATAGTTTAATACTGGGGTAGGTAGGGTAATCTAGGTGTTACTGTATAAACGATGGCCTAACAATGTAACTACTTACCGATTTGTATAACTAAGTTACGTTCTATGAACCTACTTCTGGTTGAGGGTTGATCTGGTCCACACCCCTTCTTATAGGTGGTGTAGAAAAACAAAATAAAACTACCAACAAAAAACATTTACGGCCGGTGGTGTGGTTAGTAAGATACTTTTTACGCTGTAGGTCGTCGGTTCGATTCCTACCCGAGACAAATATACATAATTATATTTGCCTCGGGTTCATGGATAGGTCTGTTCGGGCGAAGCCGCGGGTGGAAGCTAGTATACTTATATATACTTCTTCAATTTTGATTAAAAAAGCAAATTAAGAAAACCCGATATTACACCATAACAGAACACCTTTACTATTACATAGATATATTTTTCTCACGCGTATGCAAAATTATTTAGAAAGGGATCAGATCGAATTCAAGGTAGTCTGCTCAGAACGTACATACTTCATTATTTTACCATGTTTCAACATCATACGAATGTCCTGTTGCGAATCACTGTCAAAAAATAGTACAATAAATGATTTGAATTCATATAATTAATTCACGCCCAATTTTAGTTTATTACTTATTATTCTATAACAGGTTTACGCTTGACCACAACTTGCCTGATGTGAAGCAATGTTGCAGTCTACGATGGAACGCGCCTACTTAATAAATACCGATTCACTCGTGACTTGAAGACAGGTAGATTATAGCTATCGGGAAACAGAGATGCCGGCAACGAATTCCACAACTTGGCAGTTCGTTTTGTGCGTGCCCTTGGAATTTCCACCATATAACGGTGGCGCATAGCCGTACCTCTACTTGTACGATGGAAGAACGGGGATGGGGGAATAAGATTGTGTAATTCCAACGCACACTCTCCGAAGTGTATCCGATAAAAGACCGAAAGACTAGCAACTATGCGGCGATGCTCGAGGCTTTGCAACTTAGCCTTGATGAGTTATGTTTTAAATCACTACATAGTAAAAAACAAAGTCCCTTCTTCTGTCCCTATGTCCATATGTATGCTTAGATCTTTAAAACTACGCAACGGATTTTGATGCGGTTTTTTTTAATAGATAGAGGGATTCCAGAGGAAGGTTTTGTATAACCCATTGCACCCGTGCGAAGCTGGGGCGGGTCGCTAGTATGTTATATTTTATATTTACTATTTTTTTACGATTGGAGATCGTTTTCAGTAATGACGCGCCAATTTTAAAACATATATGTCATTAACAGAACTCTCAGACAGACAGACAGAGAAACATGCGCACGCCGCACAGCTTACAATACCTTACTATAGCAAAAAGTGTCGTGACAACTTTTCGTAAGAATTTTTTCCGTCTAGCGCCCTTTCACAACGCGCGATAAGGAACTTCGTTCCAATAATTTATTTAAAAAATCTTATAAAACAGATAGGTAAACATGGGACAATTTTATAAAAAAATACATAATTAACAAAATATGTGCCTGAACTAGGTAATCCTGTGTTTCAGGCAAAATAAACTACTGACATGACAATACGACTTACATAATAGTAACAATGATAGTTTACAATAATTAGGCACAAAGACTGCTTAATTAGTGAATATTAATAAATATTTTATAAACCTACAAAACAATGTATATGAACTATCCAGGATAGCACAGCAGGACACCCTAAAAAGCAGGACATGTCCTGGGACAACAGTACAGTTGGCAACCCTATTCTAATAGAATATGAACAACTTTCTCAATCACTACACAGTTTTCACAATCAGGAGAACTCAACAATTTCATTAAAAATGAACATGTATGTTTGACTTGAGTCTGGGTGTAATTATTTGTATTTAAGTATGAATTTACAAAAGAAAAGTATTTTATTACCAGTTATCTGGTTTCCATAGTACAAGCTCTGCTTAGTCTGGGATCAGGGACTTTTTTGAGACGCGAGTCTACATAAAAATAGTCCAATTTCTTTTCCTACCGTGCAGTGAAAGACTGGCGACTACTGAGAAACACTGCCAAAAAACTCAGTAGGCTTTTATCTTTTTTATCATAACGTAGACTTTACCATTATTGTAAATTTGTTAATAGTAAATTCCCTAATATTATTTGGAAGTATTGTCATCATCCCACCAAATGAAAAACCCAAGAGAAGTGGTTCCAAGTTTGCAATCTTTCTATGGAAGTAATTCACTGGAAGACCAATAGATGGCGCTCTAAACTAAATTAAGCTACAGAGGGTCTATAGTGACTCCTCTTGGATTTACACGATTCTGTTGACGTTAATAATTTGTATAGCAAAAATGGTTTATAGCGAGCCGACCGTCTAAATCAAAGCAACAGTGGTACCTAATGGTCGCGGTCTCGATTGTGATCACGATTTGGTCGCTACCATTATTTGCGACCGCCTTTAGCGGCGCTCTCAGACTCGAGGTCGGAATCGCTGTCAAAGCACGTAGTACTCTGTGGAATGGTCGAACCATCGACAGGTGACGCTGTTAAAATTTCATAAATACAATTCGCTTTAATTAATTAGAATACTAATAATAATCACTGTAAAATAGATAAAATTAAAATAACATTAATTACTAACAATAAAATACAAAAGCTAGGATACCACATAGAGATTTCCTTCGAGCCGGATTTGAACCAGCGACCTATGGATTACAGTGCAAATTCCTCTACAGTCCACCGCTCTACCAACTGAGCTATCGAAGGTTACAATGTGCTATCGTAATAGATGAATACTTTAAACAAGTACCAAACACCATTATGTAAGAATATTTTGATTCAATTGAAAACCCTCTTCAAAGAAGGGGTGTTATAAGTTTGCCGCGTGTGTCTAAGGGTCTGTGTATCTGTGTACAAGATGTGTTGTAGTTTTTGGAATGAAGTTCCTTATAAAAAATTCTTACGAAAAGTTGTCACGACACTTTTTGCTATAGTAAGCTATTGTAAGCTGTGCGGCGTGCGCATGTTTACTGTTATTTATTTTATTACCAAACTCTCCGGATCTCCTGATCATAAGGCTGGCTATTGTAATCTAGTGCATTTCTATGCGGCTATTATGATGGACACTTTGGGTCAAGAGCGAGTTTTAAAATTGCATTGAATAGCATTTTGGACAATTTTTGTAATTATAAATTAAATATTTATCAGTTAAGTACACGATTTTTTAAATAAAAATACATAGTGATGAGCTAAATTAGGTAAACATCATGAGAAAACCGGCATGTCTAAGAACTGCCAAGTTGTGGAATTCGTTGCCGGCATCTCTGTTTCCCGATAGCTATAATCTACCTGTTGAAGACAGGTAGATTATAGCTATCGAGTGAATCGGTATTTATTAGGTAAGTGCGCTCCATCGTAGACTGCAACATTGCTTCACATCAGGCAAGTTGTGGTCAAATGGAAACCTATTAGAGAATAAAAAAAATAAAAAACTAATCGTTCGAGGACATGTGACATCCACCAACCCGCACTTAGCCAGCGTGTGTGAATTAAGACCTAAACTCTCACAACTCGTAAGATAGTTGAGAGGACCCGTGCCCAGCAGTGGGACACTAAAAACGGTTGAAGTGATAGTGGGTGAGCTAAATTAATGACTTACGTTATGATTAACAAGTATGTAGGTACCGTTTTCACACTATTTAAAAGTTTTATAATCAACTGATAGACATCATCCTTTCCTTGCCTTTTTCCCATTTCTCCCAGTCTAACCTGATGCGGCTAGCTACCAGAATTATACAAGCGACTGCCATCAGACCTCGAAACCCGTAGGCAACCAGTAGCCGAGATGGTTAGACCAGGTGTCAGATTATATTGGCTTCTGATTACATGTAACGATTGTCATAGATGTGTTAAATAACAACTGGGACCGACGGCTTAAAGTGCTCCCTGAGGCACGGAATGTTTTAGTCAACTCATGGTATGACTGAAACATCATTATGAAATATAATATAACAATGAAAAATGACTAAACTGAATAACTAATAATAATGATCTTAACACTAACTTCAATACAGAATAAATGAGTTTAAAGTTAATCTAACGAAGTATTAACTAAAGTAAACTTAAATTAACTAAACAATTAAACAAATAAACAAACTTTTGTAAATATGTCTGTTTATCTAGTTTCTGGGTGTAATTATTTATATTTAAGTATGTATTTACAAAAGAAAAGTATTATATGTAGTATATTACCAGTTATCTGGTTTCCATAGTACAAGCTCTGCTTAGTTTGGGAACAGATGACCGTGTGCGTTAATGTCTCACTATATTATATTATTATTATTATTAAACTAACGCAAGAAAACTATTTCCTAACGATCTATATTATAAAAATATTATATCAGAAGATCAATGACATCTTTAACACGTATGTTTACACCCCGACGCAAAAACAACCGCGTGTTATAAGTTTGATCTGTAAGTATGTAATACGTGTGTTGTCTGTGGCGTCGTAGCTCCCGAACGGATAAACCCATATTGATTTACTTTTTTTTTGAAAAGGTAAATTAGTTGGAATTCTTAGCTAAAAAAAATAAAAGTCGGAGATATTAATTCTCATTGGACTGCAGGTTGAAATAAATGTGTATGTACATGTGGTCCCATATAAATTTATCAAAATTCTACCGAAGCTATTAACAGAGTCGCAACTACAAAAACACTACTTTAAGCCGACCGTTTCACTCGCGTATCGCCATGTGAGGTACACAGTCATTTAACATTAATTAAATCTCTTAGAGGACTATTTAAACAAGATAAAGGTAATGTAAGACTATTCGTCACTAATACCCATATCGCGTGAATCATCATCACTGTCAGTGCAGCTTGAGGAGTCAGAATTTTGGCAATAGGCGATACGCGAATTAAACGGTCGGCCTATACCTGTTCAGTACGGCCTTATAAAGTTTAGTAGTTAATGGGACGCTCTCAGAATTTTCGACTTTATTACTGTAACAAAACCGACTAATGAGTTCAAAATTGGAAACTTTGTGAGATCATAAGAACCTATAGGTATTTTAAGACCTTAAATGGAATAAAACAAAAATTGCCAGACTGTAGTTCCGACTTTGTTTATAGCTACGGTCGAATTGGTAGAGCAGGTTTTGAGCTATTGTTAAAACATTAATCAATGAGCGGGTTTCATTGATTCATTTTTTTTAAAAGCTGTTAGGTACTTTAAACCAGATACACACACAACAAATTTATAGCACTCCTCTTTTTTGTAGCGGGTAAAACTTATTTATTTTAAAAATATACCTTCACCGTTTATAATAATAACTAGTTTTCCGCCCGCGGCTTCGCCCGCGGATGTCGGTTATCGCGCTAAACCATTAATCTCTTTTTTCGCAGTCGGATAAAACTATCCTTTCCCGGGTCTCGAACTATCTCCATACAAAATTAGTTCAGTAGTGTAGGCGTGTAAGCAACATTTTGAAATCGGCAAGCACCCATAGGTATATCCATAAATCTATAGGGGTTTCTTAAAAAATACTACGTCTCTTAGACCATGATCATTGTAAGTTTTACATTCAATATTTAAGAAGAAATAAAATTTAAATTTCGAATTCTAATAATCGGTCTGAGTTATCAAACGTCATTGTGTCAAAATAAAAAGTAATTTAGCTAAAAAGCACGAAGGAGTATTGATATCAACTTTGAAGAAAATCAAACTCAGAATAATTTCGCAGGCTTCTCCCGCGTAATATATTAGGATAAAAATAAAAAAAATTGGAAAAATAAAAAACACGTGTTTCATTATTTGTTTTAAGCTTTATTTATATCGAATTTGAAGTGAATCGGACCAAGGACTAAACAGTTATGGAATATTTAGTATTACCAAAAAAACTCATTTAACACCCCCACCGGGGGTAGTATTGGAAAAATAAAAAACACGTGTTTCATGATTTCTTTTAAGGTATATGTGTGCCGAATTTGAAGTGAATCGGACTTCAGACTATACAGATACAGAGAAACTTTAATTTTTACCATTAAAACTCATTATCCACACCTCATAGGGGTAATTATGGAAAAATAAAAAACCCGTATCTCATTATTTTTCTTAAGGTTTATGTGTACCGAATTTTAAATGAATAGGACCAAGGAATAAAAAGTTGCATACAAACTTCACCCCTCTATTTAACCCTCTTAAGGGATGATTTTTGGAAATATTGTTAGCCTATGTCCTATTCTAGGGTATACATTACCTACATTTCAAAGTTCATTAAAATCGGTTGAGCGGTTATGGAGATACGCGGTAACAAACCTTCACACACACACACACTTACTTTCGCATTTATAATATTAGTAAGATTAGTAAGATAAGATAAGATTAGTAAGAAGTAAGATAAGATATAAAGAAATAAACTAAAAAACATATGAAAATATTTTTTTGTAATCTAACTTAGTATTTCTAAAGCAGAGGTTAAAATATGCCAACAATGCATACGCTTTATTAGCTACTAGTTTTCCGCCCGCGGCTTCGCCCGCGGATGTTGGTTATCGTGCTAGACCATTAATCCCTTTTTTCGCAGTCGGATAAAACTATCCTTTTCCGGGTCTCGAACAATCTCCATACAAAATTAGTTCAGTAGTGTAGGAGTGTAAGCAACATTTTGACATCGTCAAGCGCCCATAGGTTATATCCATAAATTAATAGGCGTTTCTTAAAAATACTACGGCTCTTAGACCATACTTATAAGAAATGAAATTTAAATTTCGAATTCTATTCGTAGCATTGAGTTATCAAACATGTCATTGTGTCAAAATAAAAAGTAATTTAGATCAAAATTACGAAGGAGTTATGATATCAACTTTGAAGAAAATCACCCTCAGAATAATTTCTCAAGCTTTGCCCGCTTAGTATTAGGATAAAAATAAAAAAAAATGAAAAAATAAAAAACACGTGTTTCATTATTTGTTTTGAGCTTTATTTATACCAAATTTGAAGGAAATCGGACTAAGGACTAAACAGTTATGGAATATTTAATTTTTCCAAATAAACTCATTTAACACCCCCACAGGGGGTAGTTTTGGAAAAATAAAAAACACGTGTTTCATGATTTCTTTTAAGGTATATGTGTGCCAAATTTGGAGTGAATCGGACTTGAGACTACACAGATCCAGAGAAACTTTATTTTTTACCAATAAATCTCATTTTCCACACCTCATGGGGGTAATTATGGAAAAATAAAAAACCCGTATCTCATTATTTGTCTTAAGGTTTATGTGTACCGAATTTTAAATGAATAGGACCAAGGAATAAAAAGTTGCATACTAACTTCACCCCTCTATTTAACCCTCTTAAGGGATGATTTTTGAAAATATTGTTAGCCTATGTCCGATTCTAGGGTATACACTACCTACATTTCAAATTTCAATAAAATCGGTTGAGCGGTTATGGAGATACGCGGTAACAAACCTTCACACACACACACTTACTTTCGCATTTATAATATTAGTAAGATTAGTAAGATAAGATAAGATTAGTAAGAAGTAAGATAAGATATAAAGAAATAAACTAAAAAACATATGAAAATATTTTTTTGTAATCTAACTTAGTATTTCTAAAGCAGAGGTTAAAATATGCCAACAATGCATACGCTTTATTAGCTACTAGTTTTCCGCCCGCGGCTTCGCCCGCGGATGTTGGTTATCGTGCTAGACCATTAATCCCTTTTTTCGCAGTCGGATAAAACTATCCTTTTCCGGGTCTCGAACAATCTCCATACAAAATTAGTTCAGTAGTGTAGGAGTGTAAGCAACATTTTGACATCGTCAAGCGCCCATAGGTTATATCCATAAATTAATAGGCGTTTCTTAAAAATACTACGGCTCTTAGACCATACTTATAAGAAATGAAATTTAAATTTCGAATTCTATTCGTAGCATTGAGTTATCAAACATGTCATTGTGTCAAAATAAAAAGTAATTTAGATCAAAATTACGAAGGAGTTATGATATCAACTTTGAAGAAAATCACCCTCAGAATAATTTCTCAAGCTTTGCCCGCTTAGTATTAGGATAAAAATAAAAAAAAATGAAAAAATAAAAAACACGTGTTTCATTATTTGTTTTGAGCTTTATTTATACCAAATTTGAAGGAAATCGGACTAAGGACTAAACAGTTATGGAATATTTAATTTTTCCAAATAAACTCATTTAACACCCCCACAGGGGGTAGTTTTGGAAAAATAAAAAACACGTGTTTCATGATTTCTTTTAAGGTATATGTGTGCCAAATTTGGAGTGAATCGGACTTGAGACTACACAGATCCAGAGAAACTTTATTTTTTACCAATAAATCTCATTTTCCACACCTCATGGGGGTAATTATGGAAAAATAAAAAACCCGTATCTCATTATTTGTCTTAAGGTTTATGTGTACCGAATTTTAAATGAATAGGACCAAGGAATAAAAAGTTGCATACTAACTTCACCCCTCTATTTAACCCTCTTAAGGGATGATTTTTGAAAATATTGTTAGCCTATGTCCGATTCTAGGGTATACACTACCTACATTTCAAATTTCAATAAAATCGGTTGAGCGGTTATGGAGATACGCGGTAACAAACCTTCACACACACACACTTACTTTCGCATTTATAATATTAGTAGGATATAGTGGGACATTAACACACACGGTCATCTGATCCCAAACTAAGCAGAGCTTGTACTATGGAAACCAGATAACTGGTAATATACTACATATAATACTTTTTTTTTGTAAATACATACTTAAATATAGATAATTACACCCAGACTCAAGACAAACAGACGTGTTCATCATACAATTGTCTGACTTGGGTGAGAATCGACAGCAAAAAGAAAAGCAAGTATCTTGCCGACCGCGCCGCCGCACCGGCCCGTTTATTTCCATTAAAAAAAACTAAAATGAACATACTCATTTAAACAATTATAGTACATTTTTTACGTAATTTTAGTTAAATTGTTAATAATTTAATTAATTAAATCATAATTTTGTAAATAAATACAAAAAATAATATCGCCCCCGGGTGGGCTCGAACCACCAACCTTTCGGTTAACAGCCGAACGCGCTAGCCAATTGCGCCACGGAGGCAACTGCTTGCCGCATCGAAATTACCGTTTATATAATTTAGTGTAATTTTTACTGTTATCATAAACAATACCCAGCAATTATCTCTTTAGTTCTGTTAAAACAAAATAATGATAATTTGACTACACAGTTGAAGTCAGAATAATATTAGTATAATAATTGATTTACTGTTATTGTCTCTATTTACTATTTTATTTATTAATTTACTGTTACTTACTTGTATTTATTTTATTACTCATATTAGTGACACTTTGTATAAACTTATTTGAACAAAACGATTTCTGTTGGAATACCTAATTAATATTCGCTCGAAAAGTCACCAAAAAAATATAAAAAAATATAACTACCTACTACTAAAGTACTATTAAAAATCGCGGAACACACATCGGGTGTTTTTGGATACCAATCTACCTATTTTTATACGTGTTGAACTTCAATCCAGGTACTTAATTAATCAATTTCGATGAACTAGTAGCACCTGAAGCCAAGCGAGGTGCACCACCAGTGTAATTGGTAAAGGGCAGAGCTGAACACGACAAAACACAAGCCTATGGTTACCGTTGACATATCACGACAGAATTACAAGTACTTAGTGTACTAGGTAAACAGCATTAGAGAGGTCTAATTGTACTTTAAGTTATCATAAAAGTCAAAATCAATAAAATTATTAATAAAATCAATTAATAAAATCGTAATAATTACAAATTAAAAATGTCACTCAAATAAAACTATTTATTAAAAAATAATTATACTTAGTCAAAAACAAATAATAAAATCGATAGTCGAGCGGTGTAAGCCGTCCGATTGGGCTATACTGTACCCGGGAGGTCGCGGGTTCGATGCCCGCCCCGGACAATATTTATGTAACAACAAAAAATTTGTTTCGGTGTCTGGTTGGTTGAGGAACTACCCTCTGTGCCACGGAGAGCACGTTAAGCCGTCGGTCCCGGTTGGCATTTAACACATCTATGACAATCGTTACATGTAGTCAGACGCCAATATAATCTGACACCTGGTCGAATCATCTTGGCTACTGGTTCCCTACGGGTTTCGAGGTCTGATGGCAGTCGCTCGTATAATTCTGGTAGCTAGTCGCATTAGGTTAGCCCGACTATTGGGTGCCGACCCTAATAGAAATGGGAAACAGGTAAGGGAAATGATGAATGAAAAATTAGTTAAACAAATTATAAAAACAGTAAAAAAATAATTGTGGTAACAGTTAAAAAAAATTAAATCAAATCAAATCAAATCATTTATTTGTTAATGTAGGTAAGGTTTACAATAGGTGTTATATTACATAAGTTAGGTCGCTACATTATACTCATAAAGTGTACAAATCATTATTATAATTACTAATTAACTATTAAACTAACTATTAAAAAAAATACATACTTAACCAATTTTAATATCAGGCATTAATAAAGTCATTAAAAGAGTAGAAACATTTATTAATAAGATATCAACTTAGAGATTTCAAACTGGGTTACAGCCTTATAGCTAGCACTTGACAGTTTTTTCATTAAAAAAGGTTTGAATTGTAAAGGAATGATTAAGTAGAATATTTTTACTGCTAATAACTAAGATTAGGTATCACTACCTAGTATTAAGCGAAATTACTTAAAAATACTGTTTAATAAGGTTGACGACTTTTAGCCTTTAGAACGAAATAAAATACGTAATCTATTTCATTAAATCAAATATTCATGGCATTTGTAAAGCGGATCTCAGTTTTTAATGTTGTTTTATATTAAACGGGCCGGTGCCGGTGGTGGCGTGGACGGTAAGATACTTGCTTTTCACACCGCAGGTCGTGGATTGGATTTCCGAGACAGACATTTGTGTGATGAACATGTCTGTTTGTCTCGAGTCTAGGTGTAATTATCTAGGTGTATTTAATTACAAAAAAATTGTATATGTATAGTATTAACAGTTATCTGGTTTCCATAACAGAAGCTCTGCTTAGATTATGTGTGTTTCACGTTTCACGTCAACCCTTTTAGTGTTCCACAGATAGGTACGGGTCTTCTACCAACTATCTTACGAGTTTACAGAGTTTAATCCACACACACTGGCCGTGTGCGGGTTGGTAGATGTCACAAGTCGTCGAATGATTACCTAGTTCTTTAAGGCCGATCGTTTAACTCGCGTAACCCTAAAAAACTAGAATGTCCGGCAACATCCTGAGCCGAGGTTAGTCCCCACATGGGGAGCCCTCATGGCAGTTGCCACAGTACTTGATCGGTTCGTCCGTCCTCGGACAGCTCATCGAAAAAGTCCGGTGAACCAATAGAGGCCCTTCCGGCTAATTGGGTTAAGTCATCAAAAAAAAAACTCGCGTATCGCCATCTGAGGTACAAAGTCATAAAACATAATTTAAATCTCTTAAAGAACTATTTAACCACAGATAAAAGTAATGTAAGACTATTCGTCACTAATATCCATATCGCTTGAATCATCATCACTGTCTGTGCAGCTTGAGGAGTCAGAATCTATCTATAGGCATGCCGGTTCCCTCACGATAAAAATATCGTATCTTATGGAAAACCTTAACCTATATTGCGGCGTTAAAACAATTCACACAAAGATGTGTCACGAACCGGGGATCGAACCCGCGACCTTATATTGCAAAGGCGAAGCCAGTACCGCTGCGCCACCGCTAGCTTATTTATTCTATGGCCTGGAGAAGGTATCTTGGACAAAATTCATCAATTTAGACAAAGCAAGAGAAATGAATCAAATCCACCACGCCTTATTGTTACAATGTGGTGCAAAGGTTACCTATTTGTATAAATAACCAACCTATAAACAACCTTCACCTTTCGGGCAAGAAAAAGGGACATTCGGTCGGACAAATAAAATTAATGAAATCCTACAAAGTTTGTAAGAATGTATGGATGTTTATTACTCTTTTACGCAAAAACTACTTGACGGAATTGGATAAAATTTTGCACAGAGATAGATTAAGGTCTAGATTTACTTTTTATCCCAATAAATAACACGCGGGCGAAGCCGTGAGCGGAAGCTAGTTAGACATAAAATACAATCCTTACAGAGCAGCGGTGGTGGAATGGTTCCATCCTCGCCTTTGAAATATAAGGTTGCGGGTTCGATCGGATCGAAATCTTTCTAATAAACGCCTTCACACCTTCATAAAAGTAAATGAGATACGCCATTTTGAGAACAAAATCAAAATGGCGGCTCAAGGGCTCTCTGCTCTTGTCAATTTTGAAGTTTTTTGGTGTACAGACATGAGTAACCACGAAAGTGACTGTACTAAATGAGGTTATTGTTTTCCATTACTAAATGCTAATAATAATAATAATAATAATAGTGGGACATTAACACACATCTGATCCCAAACTAAGCAGAGCTTGTACTATGGAAACCAGATAACTGGTAATATACTACATATAATACTTTTCTTTTGTAAATATATACTTAAATATAGATAACTAGTTTTCCGCCCGCGGCTTCGCCCACGGATGTCGGTTATCGCGCTAAACCATTGATCTCTTTTTTCGCAGTCGGATAAAACTATCCTTTCCCGGGTCTCGAACTATCTCCATACAAAATTAGTTCAGTAGTGTAGGCGTGTAAGCAACATTTTGAAATCAGCAAGCACCCATAGGTATATCCTTAAATCTATAGGGGTTTCTTAAAAAATACTACGTCTCTTAGACCATGATCAATGTAAGTTTTTCATTCAATATTTAAGAAGAAATAAAATTTAAATTTCGAATTCTAATAATCGGTCTGAGTTATCAAACGTCATTGTGTCAAAATAAAAAGTAATTTAGCTAAAAAGCACGAAGGAGTATTGATATCAACTTTGAAGAAAATCAAACTCAGAATAATTTCGTAGGCTTCTCCCGCGTAATATTAGGATAAAAATAAAAAAAATTGGAAAAATAAAAAAACACGTGTTTCATTATTTGTTTTAAGCTTTATTTATACCGAATTTGAAGTGAATCGGACCAAGGACTAAACAGTTATGGAATATTTAGTATTTCCAAAAAAACTCATTTAACACCCCCACCAGGGGTAGTTTTGGAAAAATAAAAAACACGTGTTTCATGATTTCTTTTAAGGTATATGTGTGCCGAATTTGGAGTGGATCGGACTTCAGACTATACAGATACAGAGAAACTTTAATTTTTACCATTAAAACTCATTATCCACACCTCATAGGGGTAATTATGAAAAAATAAAAAACCCGTATCTCATTATTTTTCTTAAGGTTTATGTGTACCGAATTTTAAATGAATAGGACCAAGGAATAAAAAGTTGCATACAAACTTCACCCCTCTATTTAACCCTCTTAAGAGATGATTTTTGGAAATATTGTTAGCCTATGTCCTATTCTAGGGTATACATTACCTACATTTCAAAGTTCATTAAAATCGGTTGAGCGGTTATGGAGATACGCGGTAACAAACTTTCACACACACACACTTACTTTCGCATTTATAATATTAGTAAGATTACACCCAGACATAAGACAAACGGACATATTTAAACAAATGTTTGTCTAGGGTGGGAATCGAACCCACGACCGGCGGCGTGAAAAGCAAGTATCTTACCGACCACGCCACCGCCCCCCTAATGATAAGTATTCGCGCGAAGCCACGGGTAGGAGTTAGTTTATTAACATTGCATTCACTTCCTATTGCCTGCGGTATCTAGAATGAAATCATTCATATTGAAATGGTAAGCGTTGTCTATGAATTGATCTATGGGATAGTGTTATTACTTAATCTATGGCGAAATATAGTAAAATTGTATGCTGCTTAATGTAAGGCTTAAGCCGACAGCCGAGCAGCGGTAGCTCAGCGGTACCCTTTGAAATATAAGTACACGGGTTCGGTCCCCAATCGTGCTTGCGTGCCCACATCTATTTGTGAATTGTTTCATCACCGCTGCTCAATATTGGTGAATGAAGATATTATATGAAGACTAGCTGCCCCAGCGAACTTCGTACCGCGCAAAATTGTGAAGCTAAACCATTCCCAGATCCCCTTGAACACACACAAAAAATTTCATCAAAATCGGTCCAGTCGTTTAGGAGGAGTTCAGTCACATACACACGCACACAAGAAATATATATATTAAGATATGACCAGCTCACTCTGGTTCTCTGTCGGAAGACTTCATTGCGTATTCGATCATTCAGAGAAACTCCGAAACTCCTTTCCATATCTCGCCGAGCGACTTTAAATTTATGGACCAGTCCTATCGTGTATAACAAGTAGTTTTAATTACAAAATCAACAAACTATAAAGTAATTATATTTTATCTGGACAGCACAATGGTCTATACACTTATAAATTCCCATGGATATTGAATGAAATAGTTTAGCAACCCATTGTTCAACAAATTTGTACTATTGAAAAACTTATACAAGGTTATAGATTTCGTAATGTCGTTTTGTTATGTGATTTTGATGAATTATATCTTTATCAGCGAGCAGCGGTAGCGCAACGGTATTAGCCTTTGGAATATAAGGTTGCAGGTTCGATACCCGGTCGTGGCCAGCTTTGTGCGAATTGCCGACTCCAACCTATAAAAGTTATAGACTTTCATTGAGTAGGTATTCCTACAGAGCAACCAACAGCCCGCCCCGGAGAATGAGGATGTGGGTTTTCCCCACAGATCATCAAAATCCTCCACCCGGGCGGTTGGCTCTGTGGTTTTCCAGTAATCTTTCAACTTATTTCACTACCGTCACCGATCATTCACACACTTGATGCTATACTTATTTTTGTTGCTATTTAAAACTTTCAGGCGTTACATAATATATTATTATGTACGTGTGACATTGATTCCTAAAGGGGAGTCGATGGGAATCGACTTGTATCGATTCTTCGCCACTGCCAGCATATATCTTGGTTATTTTGTAAAACAAACTCACTAATTTAATTAACATCACGTTATGAAATTAGTAAGGTCCTAATTAATAAACTTTCCACTTTTGAGAAACTATTTTGTAATGGTTGATGATCTCATATCCGAATAAAGAAACCTTTTAAAACTACAAAAACAGCAGGCTGTTTCATCTAGTATGCGTTTCAAATAAGAATAGGATTGGAAGTCCGCCATCTTGGACTGGAATGCGCAACAACGTCACATTTTTTAGTACAGTGAGCAAAAATGTTTGTTTGAATAATCACATCTAGACGAAAAAAAATGTATATCTTATTGCCTTTTAACTAAGATTGGACATTTGGAGTCGAATATTCAGATACGAACATATTTTATTAACTTCCGACTACAAAAATAGGAGTTCAAAGTTAAAACGTGTGTTTTTATCAGTGTTTATGAATTTGTTTGCAAGTTTGTGGTATCCTAGCGCGTAAATTTACTTAGGTAGCTGGCTGCAGTGTAACTACATACTTGTGTAAAGTTTTTACATAAATCACTTATTATTGTTTGGGTTTGACATTTTGCGCTGGGCGTTACTTTTGCTTGGATTTTGGTATGAAGTTAGCCGCGAGTCCAGTCCTATTCATATTTGAAACGCACAGTAACTTTCCAACTCATAATATCTTATTGATTAATCCATGCGGGATCAGAGTCAGATTCAAAACCTGATTGACACGTGTAGAGACACGTGTGTCGCTGTCGATCCTGGCAAACGGGAGAAGCAGGGGAGGTTGAGTCTCAATTGGAGGAAAAGAGGAAACAGAGACACCGGCAACGAATTCCATAACTTGACAGTTCACACAATAAAAAGTAGCGAAGTAGAAGAATAGCGCTTTGTGCGTGCCCGTGGAATTACGGTGATACGTTCAAAATGTCAGATGACGTCAGGTCTAGGTAAGTTTTATACAGAGGTATGACGTAACGCATACCTACTGCATAACTTTAATGCATTATACCTTACTAGCTTCCGCCCGCGAAATTGATCTCACTAATCTTGTTTCTCCATGCAAACTTTAGAACCCCGTTTCACCCCCTTAAAGGGTGAGTATTGAAAAATCCTTTCTTAGTGCACCCCTAGACCCCATAAGGAACCTATGTGCCAAATTTAGAGTCTCCAGACCCAGCGGTTTGGACGCTGCGTCTGGAGAACTGGCGAACTGACTGACTGACATATCAGTCAGTCAGTCAGTTTCTTCTTTTAAATATTTAGATTATTGTTTCATTTCAATGATTTAACAAAAATAATAAATAATCTTACTGATTGACTAATTAAAATACGATTTTTTATACCTTGCCGTCATCCCTATTTGAGTTGCCTTCAAATCAACAAAGAAAATCAACTCGTCACATCCTAGAATCAATAGAAAACCTATTTAAATTACTAATACACTTGTTAAAACACTTCAGTCATTATCTTCATTTAGAGTTCGGTAGGTAACTCAATATCGGTGAAGGGAAACATCGTGAGGAAACCGGCATGTCTAAGAACTAATCATTCGAGGACATGTGACATCCACCAATCCGCACTTGGCCACTGTGTTTGGATTAAGGCCTAAATTCTCTTAACTCGCAAGATTGTTATGAGAAGACCCGAGCTCAGCAACACAAAAAAAGGGTTGAAGTGAGAAGTGAGTAACTCAATTGTTGTGCTTACCTAATTTTATTTTTATTCTTGAATAGGCTGGAGTACAACTTACCTGATGTTAAGCAATGATGTAGTCTAAGTTGGAACGCGCCAGCATAATGTATCGATTCACTCGTGACTACGAATGAATGTAATTATCCAGTTGTTTAATTCGCCCATTAAAACCAACCCTAATTTCAACCCTTATTCCCTTTAAACCAACCGCGGGAAAGACCTAGTGATCTGTAACACAGGGTATTCTTAAAACTACTTCAGGCATCTGTCTCTCACAAAGATGATTGCTTGGACATGCACCATTGTACAATCAGCATTATGAAACTTTTCTAAAGATAATTATTTATATATTTTTTTTATCCCATACTAGCGGACCCGGCAGACGTCTTTCTGCCCAGTAAAGCAGTGCCATTGGGTCTCAGACCTACCGAATATAACCAAAATAAATAATAGGCATCTAACCCGGTTTTCGGCACTTCTTCGCTTTCTAAATTTCTTTTTTTGAATTTTTCTCTGCGTAAGAACCATCCTCGTACTTAAAGGAATATTTTAAAAAAAGAATTAGCGAAATCGGTCCAGCCGTTCACGCGTGATGTCGTGACAACGGAAAACGGGTTTCATTTTTATATTTAAAGATAATATGATAGGCTTGCACTTGAACACAGCCTGTCTTTTGTTGAGCAATTATTCAGTCTACGATGTTAAACGCTTAGCCAGCAAATACCGATTCACTCGTGACTTTATGACGGGCAGATTATTATTAGATTCACCGAGGTCGCTCCAAGAGCCGTCGTCGGCAACGTGAAGAGTCTGCTAGGGTTCCTCCTGGAGCTAGGCTGGCAGTTATTATAGTAGGGAAGCCGAAGAGGGGATTTTTGGATTTACTCCAGCGCGTCAGATTAGGAGATAGGGGACACCTAGCGCTCTGTTGAATACCTACACCAGATTTTAGCTTCGTGTATAGAGCCGGGAGTTTACAGTAGCCAATCAAAATATTTCTAAGACATATTTTTTTGGTGAAAATACTCGAATTCGTCAGAATAATGTATGATAAGTACATTATATGTTAATAAGTGTGAATATCAGCTGGATCCACTTTGGTTTAGTTAATTCTTTTTTTTTTCTTGAAAATAATTTAGAGATCCCGGAGAAGCATACACTGACATTTTTTTCTCGCTTTGGAATTAACAAAATCTTAAAAAAAAAGTGGAAAACCTTTTACGACCGCTGAAGAGGTGCACATGATGTAACCTTTTTTTTACTTCCACTTAATCTATAAAGCCGACTAAGTATCAACGACGCTCGAGTAACTACACATTTAGCATCTTCGGCTCCCCTACTATTACGCCAGAACATTACGCAAAATAGGAGCATAATAATAATAATAATAGTATCTTTATTTCAGATTTTTTTTTTTTACATCCATATTTGTTAGTATGTTAGTAACAATTGAGCTTAAATTCTAGTATTAGTATTTTTTAAAATTAAAATTAATTATACTCGTAATTAAGTAGAACAAAAAATTATTTTTTGAGGCCTAATGCCACCTCTACCCAATGCCTCTGTATGGGACAGTCCGGTCTAGCAGCGACGTCGAGATGCGGAAATCCAAGCCCGCTACTATCTACAATCTATTAGGTAGATTATTTAGCCTCCGACAAAAATGACGGGTGTTATAAATTTTAAGCGTATATCTGAGTACTGCGTTCCATCGTAGACTACAACGGGCAAGTTGTCAATCGCAAGTATAATCTTCTTCGTCTAGTGACTCTCCACTACTGGAGGTTGGCTATCAGCTCTTGGAAACTCTTCTTTTCCTGTGCACAGCGGAATAGTTGTTCTGCGCTGGCTACTCCTGTCCATTCCCGGATGTTTCTCAAGTATATAAGCAAGTGTAATAAAAAATAAAAAAATGAACGAAGTAAAAGCAAATAAAAAATCATTTTGACATTGACATAACTAACTCAAGATTTGACAGCAGAAAATGGGAACCTCGGTTCACACAGTCGACTCTTACCTGACCAGTTTTTTAACTAAGCTTCCTATGAAAAACCCACAGTTGAAGTGATGACAAAAACTGGCTTAAGAAGTAAACTGCCTCTAAGTGGGGTCAGTGACACAAAAACTACTGAGATACTTAAATATTTATTTGAATGTATACATTTACATAAATTAGGTATATAAAACCACGCCTTTTTCCCATGGGTTTTAAGCAGAGACTATACAACCGGGGGAGAGTATCTAACAGCGGTTGTCAAAATTACGACAGTACGAAAAAGGTTGTTTTGGTCGAAACTTAACTGCAACTGCACTGCAACTGAACTTATATAAGTACCTGAACCTAAAGGGCTTATTTATGTACTTGAACCTTACTTCTTCAAATCATTACTAATAAAAATAAAATTTATTCAAATGAAGTACACAGCTCCAGCACAACACATCACCCCTCTTTTTTGTCTGTAATTAAAAAAAAGAGCGGTTTCACTTGATCTATTTTTTATTTATTCAAACAGAGCCATCTGTCAAATAACTACTGTATCAGTAACGTAATCTTTCGTGTAAATAACAACGCCATCTAGTATTCGACATATGAACTTGTGGTACTTATAAGTGCTAATAGATGTCGCTGCCAATAATATAAAAGAGTTAGTAAGAATCACAGATAATATAATATTATGTGATACTAACGTATTTATTTCACGGGAAAGTTGCTAAACTTATTTGGATGGAGTTTTGAGCAGTGTAGAGTATGTAGAGTATATATTTTATCTGGTTTTCATAAAGAACAATATAGAAATCATAACATAAAACAGCCCTCACGTCTGTATTACCCAAAGGTGTAGGTAGAGATCACATTAATTTAGTAAATTTCCTTGTAATGTGACACTGACTTAAGTAGATTGGCGGAAGTTAGTTCTATAAAAATCGAGTAATTATCACAATTTTTGTGATCCAAAAAAATATTGAATGTGTTTAGAGGAGGAAATATATTTATTTACAACTTTTAGATACAATTGGATATGAAAAATGACCTAATTGATTAACAACCTGAGTTTTTTGGCAGTGTTTCTCAGTAGTTGCCAGTCAAACAGCGCGGTAGAAAAAAAAATTGGACTACTTTTAAGTAGACTCGCGTCTCCAAAATTAAAACATATTTAAAAAAAAACAATGAGAACACTAACTTAAATTAAGAAAAACAAAATCTTCCGCATCGTTATCATTCCGGGAACGTACCCAGAAGTCTAACAGCATTGCCGTGTTGGATGGCAATACTGATCCTTTGCCCGAGATACAACCCAGCCTTTCAATCACGTGTGTTGTAGATAAAAAAGGCGTCTTGACAACTCCTTGAAAGTGAACGCCCCACGGACCCAGTCTCAACACTAAATGGATCAAATACATCATATCCTGATAGATTTGCGTATCTAAATTTACAAAAGAAGAAACTGACTGACTGACTGACATATCAACGCAGAGTCCAAACCGCTGGGTCTGGAGACTCCAAATTTGGCACATAGGTTCCTTATGGGGTCTAGGGGTGCACTAAGAAAGGATTTTTCAAAACTCACCCTTTAAGGGGGTGAAACGGGGTTCCAAATTTTGTATGGAGAAACAAGATTAGTGAGATCAATTTTGCGGGCGAAGCCATGGGCGGCAGCTAGTATGTAATATATTACCAGTTATCTGGTTTCCATAGTACAAGCTCTGCTTATTATTATTATATTATCATTGATATACATAAATAGCAGCGGTGGCGCAGCGGTACAAGCCTTGCCTTTGTACTATGAGGTCGCAGGTTCGATTCCCAGCCGTGCCAACACATCTTTGCGTGAATTGTTCTACCACCGCGGCTCAATATCGGTGAAGGAAAACATGCATCGTGAAGAACCCAGCATGCAAGTGAAGCACCCACTATATAAAAGAAGAAACTGACTGACTGACTGACATATCAACGCAGAGCCTAAACCGCTGGGTCTGGAGACTCCAAATTTGGCAAATAGGTTCATATGGGGTCTAGGGGTGCACTAAGAGAAGATTTTCCAAAACTCACCCTTTAGGGGGGTGAAAGGAGGTTCCTAAGTTTTTATGGAGAAACAAGATTAGTGAGATCAATTTCGCGGGCGAAGCCGCGGGTGCAAGCTAGTAATTGGATAAATTTATTATTATGTAAGCACTACATAAAAATAGATCAAATTATTAGGTATTTTCTACGATTTTTTTTAATTAACTTCGCTCTATTAATGTAGGACTTAAATTCTTTAGGTCCTACATTATTAGAGCGAAGTTTATTGCTGCGCAGTTACAACTGCCTGTACTAACTCTGCCTATACTTTCGGAAAATACAGGCGTGAGAGCAATGTTTTGCAATAAATAACTTAGTTACAAACAATGCGAAATTGAAACAAAAATTGCAATTAATTTGAATTATAACTTTAATATAGACCCTCGCCATTTCATTGATGACCGAAATTCATAAATGGAATTCCAAAAACATCTTTCCCGTGCTAAATTGTGGCGCGTTTTCCGCAACTGCTGATTGGCGGGCGCGCCGTGACGTCATCACACCCACGCGTACTCTGTGACGCAAGCCGATCGATGAATCCTTCCTCCCTTTCCCTCTTAGAACTAAATTAAGGTTTAGGTATACTCTATCTCGTTCTAGCATGTATGAATGCTGAAATTCGAGAGGCAGACGGCGTGTAGTGTAGTTTACGATGTTAAATAAGTTTATTTTATAATTTTGTTTTGTTTCATAGAAGTACTGCATTGACTGAATTGTTATTAAATATTGAATGTATCCTATGTTTTTAGTTTCACAAACAACGCAACGGTATAGAATCAAACAACCATTTGTATCACCAGGCACAGCGAGCGTATCAAACATAGATTTTGATTCCCACAACTGATAAAGTAAAATATAAATAAATAAAATGTTTGAATGTATAATACTTCATCCCTTTAAAGTGTCCCAAAGCTGGGCACGGGTCTTCTCTCAACTATCTTAAGAGTTGAAAGAGATAAGGCCTTAATCCACGCAGGTCAAGCGCGGGTTGATGGATTTCACATGTCCTCGAATGATGAGGTTCACAATGTTTTCTCTTAACGATATTGATATATGGCCACGATCAGGGATTAAGCCTTATATTTCAAAGGCAGGCCGATACTACTGCGCCACCCGGTCGCGGGTTCGATTCCCGATCGTGCCCACACATTTTTTAGTGAAAAGTTTTATCGCCAATGCTCTATAACGGTGAAGGAAAACATCGTGATAAAACCGGTATATCTAAGAACTAATCATTAGAGAACATGATGTCCACCAACCCGCACTTGGATGATGGTAGGTTGTAATAACCTTGTTAGACCCTATTTTAATCCACTGCATTGCAATGCTGGACATAGGTCTCTTTTTTATTCAGAAATAGGCCTGCGCTTGATCACAACTTACCTGATGTTAAGCAATAATGCAGTTCACGTTTGAACACGCCAACCCAGTATACCGATTCACTCGTGATTACGAATGATTTTCGATGAGAAGGTGGCAGTGAAATGAGACTCTATGGTTAGAAACCTTTAAAGGAGCAACTATTCCGACTACGACCCACCCTCCTGTTGTTACTTTTATGTATACTCAACATCTTAATGTACACAGTTTTGGCAATAAATGAATCTATCTCTCAAAATCAAAAATCAAAATATGCTTTATTTTTTTTGAGACGCGAGTCTACATAAATGTTGTCCAATTTATTTTCCTACCGTGCAGTGAATGACTGGCAACTACTGAGAAACACTGCCAAAAAACTCAGTAGGCTTTTTTCTTTTTTAAATGAAGTACATAACTCTATTACATTTTGTTTGTTCAGTGTGTGAATTAGAGCGACTTAATTCCAAGCGTTTTTATCCGTTACATAGTCTGAAACTTTATAATACGCTTTCTTACATAACGTAGATTTTATAGTTATTTTAAATTTGTTAATAGTCATTTCCCTAATATTATTTGGAAGTTTATTGTAGAAACGTATACACTGCCCCATAAAAGAGTTACTGATTTAGTGGAGACGAGTATGATGTGCTACAAGATCGTTCTTATTTCTAGTCTTCTCTATCTCACTGTGTCACCAGATATCACACCGGAACACGGCAAGGCCGTTTGCCAGTGTAGCTTCGTCTGGTGGGTGGTAACCACGGCCTTCTCAGGCACGCCACCGACCACGGTTACCTGCAGCTACTCTCATCCATCTCTTGCCTTGCAGAGTAGTCACTCTATCCTGTCAGACGGCGTCCTACGCTTCAATTTAATTAAGAATATGATTAGATTTCCGCCATCTTGGATCAGAAAGCGCAACAACTTCACATTTTTTAGTACAGTGGGCAAAAAAGTTTGTGCGATATAATAAATCTTAGCTTCAACTCTTTTTAGTGGTCCACTGTTGGGTACGGGTCTTAAGGAAAACATCGTGAGGAAACCGACATGTGACATCCACCAACACCCAGCGTGTGTGGATTAAGGCCTAAACTCTCTCAACTCTTAAGATAGTTGAGAGAGTTTAGGCCTTAATCCACACACACTGGCCAAATGCGGATTGGTGGATGTCACATGTCCTCGAATGTATAGTTCTTAGACATGCCGGTTTCCTCACGATGTTTTCCTTTACCGATATTGAGCAGCGGAGATCAAACAATTAACACATAGACTTTTTATCCCAATAAGTATAACACGGGCGAAGCCGTGGGCGGAAGCTAGTCTGATATAATTCGGTACGCACTAATAGCTTAGCAAACGTAAGGGGGCGACTCATTACCCTTAACTTCAACCCTTTATAGTATCCCACTCCTGGGCACGGGTCTTCTCTCAACTATCTTATGAGTTGAGAGAGTTTAGGCCTTAATCCACACACGCTGGCCAAGCACGGGTTGGTGGATGTCACATGTCCTTGAATGATTAGTTCTTGGACATGCCGGTTTCGTCACGATGTTTTCCTTCGCCGATATTGAGCAGTAACTATATTAGAAAAGTCTTTTTCCACGACCTGGGAATCGAACCTGATACCACGGATGCACTAATCAAAGAACTTGTTATGGCAAAAATTTCGTAAAACTATACCTTTATTGAAAAAATTACAATTCATGTAGATTTGGCAACATCTCCAATGCGCAACTTCACTAAGATTAATGACAGTAACAACTCACGATCTATTATTTTCGGTCTGTCCTCAGTCTAGTCACAGCGGCGCCGGAGTGTCTAGCCATCGCGTCTGGTGACGTCAGCAGACAGCCATCCCGCTCTTGCAGATGTCTCGCTCCTGCAGATATGGTAAACAATGAATGAGCTTCATTCACTGTCCACAGATCGATATAGAATCTCATCATAACTACCTACTTGGTTATATATGGTGTTTGAGAGCAGGAATTGAAATCCTTATAAAGAAACTCAGTTTAATTTTGATTTAGAAACCTTTAACAATTTTAATAAGAAAAGTATTGAATTAAAACTATTTTATAACTGGTTTTATCGAAGATTTAAAGTCTTTTGAGACTTCATGGTGACGGGTGGACTGAAAACTTTGAAACGTTGGGATCTAAAATCTTATATCTTTAAATGAGCAATTCTTGTACCTATATAATTGGAATCTCGGAATCGGCTCCAACGATTTTGATAAAATTTAGTATATAGGTGGTTTCGGGGGCGATAAATCGATCTAGCTAGGAATCATTTTTAGAAAATGTCAATTAAAAAAAAATACCGAGCAACTCGGTCATTCAGATATTCTAAAATAAAACGCGATAAAATCCGTTCTGAAATAGTTTTATTTCAATGTGTGATATTCGCGTAAATTGTACTGTTCATCAGACATTACCTAACTTCGAACTGTTACCTGAGATTTTTCTAAGAAAATTAGAATTATTTTTGCTTGACTTATGACGTATTGTGTATGCCAAACTACCACTAAATCAATTAAGCCATTTCTTGGATATTTCTTACTTAATAATCGGCATAGGAATTGAAAGTTAGAATTTGCGCAGAATAAACTGCAATAAATATTGAAATAGTTAAAACTAACTTTATAACGAATTTTATCGTGGTTTGTTTTAGATTTTAAATCTCAACGTTTCAAAGTCTTTAGTCTACCCGTGACCATGAAGTCTCAAAAGACTTTAAAATGTCGGGACCTAAAGTCTAAAATAAAACGGGATTAACCCTGTTATAAAATAGTCTTATTTCAATACTTTTCTTGTTGAAATCGTTAAAAGTTTCTTTTCAGATTTCATGGTTACGCGTGGTGAAGTCAGAAAAGACTTTGAAACGTCGAAATTTAAAATCTAAAATAAACCGCGATAAATGCGTAAATTAAAAAAAAACTATAGCAATAAATGTGCTTTACGTAAGGAACCTACACCTCTGGCTACATAACTATGTATTTATAAATATATTCATACTAACTTTTCGACAGCGGCTTCGCCCGCGCGTCTATCGGTTATCTCATACCCTTAAAATCTTTTTGCGCAGTCGGATTAATACTATACCATGTCCTTCCCCGAATCTCAAACTACCTCCATACCAAATTTAATCCAAATCGTTTCAGTAGTTCTGGTGTGAAAGCGGAACAGACAAAGTTACTTTCACATTTATAATATTAGTTAGGATTATTGCTCTCTATCTGCATCTAATTTTGAAAACTTTAGATAATCAAATCATTCGAAAAGTCTGCCATAAATCTACCGCCTACGATTTGACTTTTAAAGCAGGAATATTATGAGTTCCGCCCACTATTTTTCAAGTAAAGCTTGATAATATTCGTAGCACCCTATACTTGCAGTTGTAAAGTGGCTTAACTATTATCGGTGAAAACCTGTATGTCGCTCATCGCACTCAAAGCATTGCTTAATAACTTGTACCACCTACGCTCGTAGGACCAGACCCCTTTAGCACTTGACACCCGTAGTATAAACATGCTTGGCGCGCTACTCTCGTGACACTCGACACCCGTAGTTTATTTATGCTTGGTGCGTTAGGCTCGTAGCACTCGACACCCGTAGTATATTCATGCTTGGTGTGTTAAGCTCGTAGCACTCGAGAACCGTAACATAATTATCGTAGCGCTCTACGCTTGTAGTACATGCTATGTGTCCAGTGTCCGAGTTGTGGAGCACTAATTTCATAATACCTTACATCAATAGCAACCGCAACCCGTAACGTATATAGACTCGTAGCACGCTACGCTCGTAGCACTAAACACCCGTAGCGTATACAGACTTGGTAGTGCGCTCGTAGTACGATGCGACAGATACGCTATGGTCTCGCGGTTATTAGCGCAATACTCCTTAGCAACCTAGGGTGTTAGTTCTCAACACACGTAGCGACATACATACCGACTCCAAGCATTTTACGCCCGTAGCTACAAATGCCCGTAGCATTAAACACTCGTAGCGCGCTACGCTCGTAGCACATGTAGTGCTACGCCGTAGCTACGTCGTAGTCTTCACATATTTTGCTGTAAATTTTACTAACGTGATAATTAATATACATACCTACTCTAAAAATACTTGATATTTCGAGTGTGTACATCTAACTATCAAACCGATGTACAGAACATTATGTCTTAAAATCATTGGAATGCCTAGAAAATATTAGCATCTACGCCGTAGCACGAAATACTACGAGGTACTGCGAGTCTTTGCAGCGTAAAACGGGAAACCAGGAATGCAATTAAAAATAACACAGACTGATTTTATCTGTGCAAGTTTTGAAAGAGGCTACATATGCGCGTAGGTGTATTTTGGCGGGTACCAGGGCGCATGCGCGGTCCTCAGCCGTCCGCAGTCCTGCCACCATTCTTCAGTTGCACACATACCTCTGTAACGAACCCACGTTACACCTCCCGCGAAACCAGACGGCTTTATTGCCTCAAAAACTTGCAAAATCCGCGAACCAAACGTAAAATACAGTGTTATCTGAAGAATTGACGTTGGAAAAAGGTATTTTTTAAGATTTTTTGTGGAATTCTGTGTTCAAAGAGGTGGAAAACGGTAAACAAATAGGCGATTTTGGATAGCGATTTTTGTGAATGAATTTAAGATGGTGGCCGATGATGTAGGGGCGAGTCGCGTCAGTCTGGGTAGACGTTTAGTGACTAATAGGCAGTGGTGGGTATCTGGTGGAATGTGGTCGGGTGTGGTAGAGCGTGGGCCGCGCGCGTGTGTGCGTTGGATCGAAGAGAATGAATGACAGTGACGTGGTTGCTCCGCGTCTAATGTCTGTTTGATAACGTACATACCTACCTACCTATATTTGTCAACTGTTATTTATAGATCACAAGATTCACCTTGTTATACACAACCTTTTTAGATCAACTCGTGGTGTTTTGGATACTGGCAGGTTTGGCACAATAGAACCGATTTACTTTTTATTCGCATTCTTGTTTTTATTTTTTTAAAGCCATTTTTACTAATTCGAGCATTCAATTTTCGGAAGTTCTGTTTTCAAATGTTTTGCATCATTCCCTAAAAACATTTTTTTTAATAGCTAGCTCTTGTTATTTTTAGTTTTAATAATAGAACACCAAAATATTTGTAATTTAATTTTATTAAAATTAAATTACAAATCTTTTGGATTAAAATCTTTTTTGAGCGTACATTATCAATCGATTCTCGATATTTAGCGACGTGTATTCACGTGTAAGCAGAAAGAAGCAGAAAAATCACTTCAATTTAAAGAAATACATAAAAATCGGTCAATCCGTAGTCGCTACTAACAAACGATTGTACACAGATACACCGATACACAGATACACGCTTCTAATATTCCTATTTTTGTAGGTTAAAAATATAACCTTTACGTTGGCTGGGAGGGGGGGGGGGGGGGTTTTTTATACAACCAAAATAATAAACAAGCATATAGCTTGATGGTAAGCGGTCACCGTAGTCTACGGCCGCTTTCAACAACAGAGGCATCATTAGTTGGCGACGTTTTAGATGTCCACTGGCTACCTTAATCGACCACGCTACCGGCGTCAATCAACTAGTAACTCTCACGAGTTCGACTCCTGGATCGAGCAAAAAGACTTTCTAATATAATAATAATATTCACAGATATACACAGCGCCATCTAGACCCAAATTAAGAAATTATATTTGCTTGTGTTATGGGTACTAGGAACGGATATAAAACTTAATATACATTTTTTATTTTTGTAAATACATACATATCAAAAATAAATTACACTCAGACACATTTTTATTTATCCTACAATAGACATGCACTTGACCACAAGTTGCCTGATGTGAAGCAATGATGTAGTCTACGATGGAATGCGCTTACCCAGTAAATACCGATTCACTGGTGACTTGAAGACAGGCAGATTATAGCTGTAAGGAAACATAGATGCCGGCAGCGAATTCCATAACTTGGCAGTTCGCACAGTAAAAGTGGTAGCAAAGCGCTTTGTGCGTACCCGTGGAATTTCGACCATATAACGGAACCACGACCTTCGGCGTAGCAATAAGGGTCACTAACCACTACGCCATCAGACCAGTCAATATAAATAGGGAATCTTAGTTGTAGCTCGAAGTTTGGAATTATGCCCCACGGACGGTAATAGGCTAGCCCCTTATTACGTATAGGGCCTAAATATACCCCGTAAAAAGTGGGTGATATTCAAACCTGCCTCTCAAACTGAATCTCAGTCGTGACCTTGTGTACTTTTGTGTGAATTGTTTCATCGCCGCTGCTCAATATCGGTGAAGGAAAACATTGTGAGGAAACCGGCATGTCTAAGAACTTATCATTCGAGGACATGCGACATCCACCAACCCGCACTTGGCCAGCGTGTGTGGATTCTACTCTCTCTCAACTAGTAAGATAGTTGAAGACCCGTGCCCAGCAGTGGGAAAAGGCCTCTAAAAAGGGTTGGAGTGAAGGTTCATATTATTAATAGTTATTATTTGATGAAATATAAAAATCTATTGTTTCAGGTATATCTCAAAACTTAGTGTGAACCAATTATCTAGTGACACCAGTGGCCGTTATGTCTTCGAAAACAATGACATTTAAATAAAATCTCGTGATTGGTTGAGAATAGTGTTCTAAATTCAAACAAACCAATAAGTTTGTTTGGAGTGATGGAGAGATTCCGACGCACGCGCAGCGAACTATGACCATAGAGTACAGATATTTACAACCTGACTACACAGTATGATAAAGGTATGTGTATTAAAAACTATTTTTACAGCAATTAACTTAGATTTTATAGCTTTCTAGAGTTAGATTTTATAGACTTCTCAATGCCGGTGAAGGAAAACATCATGAGGAAACCGGCAAGTTTAAAAACTAATCATTCGAGGACATGGGATATCCACCAACCAGCACTTGGTCAGCGTGTATGGATTAAAGCCTTAGTACTCTGAACTCGTAAGATTGTTGAGAGAAGACCCGGGCCAAGCAGTGGGACACTAAAAAGGGTTAAAGTGATGGAGTAATTGCGCACGAGTGGCATAATGCGTCGCAAGTCGCGAATTCCAGAATCAAGCTGTTTAATTTAAAAATAGCCTAGCGCTTGATCACATCTTGCCTGATATTAAGCAATGATGTGGTCTATGAGGCGCCTCTATCTAGGACACTCTCACTCTCTCAAATGGTGTCACCAGACATCGCACGAAGACACGGCAAGGTTGCTTGGCGGTGCGGCTTTGTCTGGTGGGTGGTCGCTAACCACGGCTGAAACCTAATAGCGTACAGTCACCTGATTTGCACCACCCGGGGACCATGTGTGGGAATTCAGATTGCTGGTGTAGGTACTCCCATGAACGAAGATGACTCAACCCTCAATACATATTCTTATTCTTTAAGAACATATTTCAGGCTATTTTCGTACTGTAACGTACCGGTGGCGTGGTCGGTAAGATACTTTCTTTTCACGCCGCAGGTTGTGAGTTCGATTCCCACCCGAGACAAATATTTAGTTTAAATATATCTGCTTGTCTTGTGTCTGGGTGTAATTATCTATATTTAAGTATGTATTTACAAAAGAAAAGTATGTAGGTAGTATATTACTAGTTACCTGGTTTCCATAGCACAAGCTCTGCTTAGTTTGGGATCAGATGACCGTGTTTGTTAATGTCCCACTATATTATTTTTATTTACTGTGATAAAAGACGCAAATACAAAGGTTATACTTAGAACCAGTACCTAAGATTATTTATAAATGACCTACTTAATAACTTGGGTACATACAGCATATCTATTTACGTAAACACGCGACAATATGAAAGAACATGTCGAAATGTCAAAAGATTTTATGGTATTTTAGCTTTCACCCTTGAGTCCATAATATTTAAAAATAAAACTTTTCGTCGTTAAAGTTCTACCACCACGTAAGTCAAAAATAGCAACTCTTCAGAAGGAAGAAGAAACTCCACAATTTTACGTCGATACCTCATGGTATCGACAATAATAATAATAATAATACTGTGGAAAATTAACACACACGGTCATCTGATCTCAAACTAAGCAGAGCTTGTACTACGGAAACCAGATAACTGGTAATATACCACATATAACACTTTTCTTTTGTAAATACATACTTAAATATAGATAATTACACCCAGACACGAGACAACAGACATATTTAAACAAATGTTTGTCTCGGGTGGGAATCGAACCCACGACCTGCGGCGTGAAAAGCAAGTCTTTTACCGACGTCACCGTTTCTAAGCACGTCACCGGCCCGTCAAATAATAATAATACAATATATAGTTATAGTTATAGTTTGGAGCGGGATAATTTTCCGCAACTCGACGTCTTATTAGTGCACCTATTTTGCGTGATTGGGCTGGCGTCGCTATTGCCAGCCCAGCTCCAGGAGGTGTTCCGTTAATACAATACAATGTCACAATTTGAGTAGGTATAGGTACTTATTGGATCTATTTATGTCCAATGCTTGTTGCTGATTTGCTGAAACGCATCTTTCGATAATTTAGCGAGAGAAGTCGTAATGTCGAAACCACAAAATTTTGACTTACGTGGTGTTAGAACTTCAACGACGTTTTGTGTTCGGCTGTATTCTGAACCAACTTTAAAAAGGAAGAGATGATTAATTCCACAGATAGTATAGTACTATATTAATTCTCATTTTGTTTTTATGTTTGTATCAATTTGGATCGATTTGCAAAATTATTGTTTTGTTTGACCAAGTTTATTCCATACGATCCCACTAAAAATTGAATTCGCATTTATTTATCTTGTTTTTATTTGATTTTGATAGAGCAGCGAAAATTGGTGCGAAATTTTCCGTGGACTAATGATAAATGGTGGTTATTAGAATAAGTTAGGTACTGACTAATGGTTAGAGTGTAAATTTGTACACAAATAAACCAAGTTAGTGCGAATTCCCACAAAAATACCTACCAAATTTAAAATTGACATTTCGTATGTTTTGTGCGAAAATATTTAATGCGAATCGGCTATTAAGCCGCTGTGTCAACATGTTCAGTATAATACAACGCAGCGCTATGTCCGCTTGTCCGGGACGCTTTAGAGCCCTGACGTGCGCTAAATAAGCTTCCTGTTTGACAAAGCCTTTATGGTTTAATCCATATTAACCTATTTGTGTGCCAAATGAAAAAAAAACTATTGGTTAGCACTCATCTCTGCTTCGTTCTCCGCAAATTTATTTCCCAAGATATAATAATAATATCGTGGGACATTAACACGCACGGCCATCTGACCCTAAACTAAGCAGAGCTTGTACTATGGAAACCAGATAACTGATATCTAAATCATTATTTCGTCAAGTACTAAGTATCATTGAATCGCATTAAATATTTTCGCACAATACTGAATGCGTAGAATTTAATAAATTTTCAATTTTATTTCCTTATCCTATAATAGGCTTGCGCTTGATCACATTTAAGTAAAGATTTAGTCTACTATGAAACGCCCAATACCCAGTAAATACCAATTCACGTGATATTTTATCGCAATAATGATTCTTTTAGCTATTTTTCGGATACCCATCACGTAAATGAAGTTGCGGGCGAAAGCAGTCGTGTATTTACGTCAGCACTGCTTATAGAAATACAAAAGATACAATCGATGACAAACCATTGAAACTTGTTACCGCATATTGTGAGCAAATACGTCAAACTGTAGAAGCTACTTGAACACCGCAAATCCAATTTTCTATTGAACAAATCCAAAAATAGTTATGTACATACCAATAAAGACTTATTTATACGACCTTCGTTCCATGCACCTCTGCAATTCTACGAATAAGCACAACGTTGTGGCAACGTTCTTTTAACGTGGTCTAGATAAACAGACAGCTTCATACTGTTAATTTTGTGTCACAGATGCGCGCGCATCTTAAAATTTCACTCTCATCATTTTTTCATAACGCGCCTAAAGAAGTATAACTTCAATAAAAACTATTTTATGTACTTAATACGTTTTAATCAGACAGATTCAAAAGTTAGTTACCTAACCTATTCCTATAAAATCAACCATCCGTCATTAGTCAACGAAAACTTTCGTTGCCATTCTTCAAATTTCGCTGCGCTATTAGCCCAATGTTTCATTTATAGACAAAAAAATAAATCAACAAAAATACCAAATTTAATTTTTAATGAGATCGTTTTGGTATAAATTCGTTGAACAAACCAATCATTTAGACGGGCCGGTGGCGTGGTCGGTAAAATACTTGCTTTTCACGCCGCAGGTCGAGGGTTCGATTCCCACCCGAGACAAACATTTGTTTAAATATGTCTCTTTGTCTTGTGTCTGGGTGTAATTATCTATATTTATGTATATATTTACAAAAGAAAAGTATTTAAAGTAGTATATTACCAGTTATCTGGTTTCCGTAGTACAAGCTCTGCTTAGTTTGGGATCAGATGACTGTGTGTGTTAATGTTCCACTAAATTATTATTATTTTACAAATTGAGCCAAACATCCTTCCTTTTATAAATTAGTTACCAATCCACATACAAAAGTGATAGCTTTAAATATTATTATTACAGGTGTCAATCTTATGTCTATCTCATTCTGTTGTTTTTTTCAATGTTCGTTAGCGTTTCGCTATGTGACTTAGTTCACGGGCCCTGGTATATCGTCGTTGCGAGAAAGTTGGGTGGCTTCAGTGAATTAAACCTAGTACCGCTGACACGCGGTGTCACCGAGCCCCTTTGACTTCGGCCCTGCAATAGCTTGAATGTATTCGATAGGTAGTATTCTATCGATGACGTGTTAACTTGTCCTAGTCTTTATAAATCCGCGCTAATCAAGAAACGGTGTAAAGCAGCGGTGGCACAGCGATACGAGCTCGACTTACATTTATAAGGTCGCGTGCTCGATTCCCAGTCGTGCCCACATATCTTTGTGTGCATTTTAATATCGCCGCTGCTCAATATCTGTGAAGAAAAACATCGTGAGGAAATCGGCATGTCTAAGCCCTAATCATTCGAGGACATGTGACATCAACCAACCCGCCCTTGGCTAGCGTGTGTGGATTAAAGCCAGCAGTGGGACACCAAAAAGGGTTGGAGTAATCAAGAAGCGAATCTAAAATGTCGGCTTGTACTTGTAATGACAGATTGGACACCTTCGAAAAATCATGTCACATACATTTCGATCTTTCGTAATCGCTCCACTATGTAATTTATCTGAGGCCCAGTTCCTTCGTAGTAATATGAACTATCAAATGCAGTATCTACAAGCACAACTAGGTAGGTACTGGTAGCAGACGGTCGTAACTTGTCAAGTAATTGGGTTGACTATGGTTGGGCGGCTCGCCAACCTGATTCCACAGATGTGGCTATTGTAAATATTGTATCACAAACCACATTCTAACTTTATTAAAATTCATTAAAAATAATACCTACTTTTAACTATGTATATTTCGTGAGAAAAACGGCATATCTTGCCTTTTGTCCTAGGTGAGTGCACTCACTTATGGCACGCTACACGTAGCGACACTATGTAAAGCTACGAATACGTTACGCGATAATTTTCGCAACGTGACCACAAATTAATTGGTGTATTCGCGTGCGTCGCATCGTATTACCTTGTTCGGTTCGCCTAGGAGAACGGTTTAGAAGTCAATACTCACTTGCCTTTTTATAAGCGTGTTTGGAGCATAAATCTCTCAAGCCCTCTCGGCCCTGGCCCTAGTATTTGATGATCTGTGGTTGAATTAGATGTCAATTACACAAAAACGAATAAAAAATATGATTGACTATATTGCCAACAGCAGAATACATAATTCAAATCACCTAAAAACTGGGACAAAATAACAACTAAATATTGTGTAGAGTTTCTCCACAGTGTGATATTACATCGGAATCTCGCCAAACTTCCACAGTATACTTGCCAAATGCGACTAGTTCACGCAGTTGCCCGCCAAGTAGGTACTCATAAACAGTTTCAATCAAAACAAATGACTGATGTAATGGATTACTCTTACCTATTACTTTTATAGCTATAGTTCTGTATTCATAAAAATCCTCTTGTCTATTATGGTCATTAAGTTTATTACAGATCAGATTTGTCTTTGATTTCTTACGTAAGTATGTATATTTTACTATTAGACGATTTCGAGGATTGGGGGAAGGGGGTATTGTTTGGTAGTTCTTGGCGCCCAACTGGGAAATCATTGGAATGTATTAACTGAATTTGAGGTCATTAAAAATGCACGAAGTAAATCTCGGGAATAACAATTATAATTGACAATAATAATTGGTGTACAGACATTATGTTCATCACACAAATGTCTATCTAGGGAGGCAACCGAACTCACGACCGGCGAGAAAAGCAGTTTACATACTTTTAATTGTACATAGTTCTTTTTCTTTCATCTTGGATGGTCGATAATCTGTAACACAGAAGAATTTGGCGCCCAATGGGACCGGTCTTGGTTATATTACTGGCGCCTAAATCGTGTCCAAAGACCTACAGCTTACGCCCGTGATTGTAACAAACGTAGAAAACGAAAAGAGCATATTAAAAGCATAGTTAAACTTTATGTCAATACGGATCATATCGCATGTATGCGATGCTATATCAAAACGTGCTTCTCACTTTAGCAGGGCCTTTAGGCCGACCGTTTAACTCGCGTATCGCCATCGCCAAGATTCTGACTCCTCAAGCTGCACAAATAGTGATGATGATTCAAGCGATATGGATATTAGTGACGAATAGTCTTACATTACTTTTATCTGTGGTTAAATAGTTCTATAAGAGATTTAATTAATATTTTATGACTTTGTACCTCAGATGGCGATACGCGAGTTAAACGGTCGGCCTATCGTAAGGTTTCGCTGGGCATCTTTTTATTAAACACACATAGAAACATAAGAAAATTTCGCTGCAACCTTAGAAATACAGATAAAATGGAATCACGCAAATCTATAACAAACACATATGGCCGAAAAAATACAATATTTGAGGGGGCGTAAATGTATTTAAAATGAACTACTGAAGAAGAAAACACAATGTTAAATACTTCCTAAGTATAATAATAAAGTACTTAATAGGTAAACATTCTGCGACATTAACACACACGGTCATCTAGAAACCAGATAACGGTATATAATATACATATAATACTTTTTTTTGTGAATACATATAATAGATATTTACACCCAGACTCGATACAAACATGCATCACGCAAATGATTATGAATGATATTTGATTAACAATCTCCCAAAAATTTTGTAACTACAATTGAACAAATCTAAGAAGTACCTTTTGACGTTTCACTGTTTTGTATTAAATTAGCTTTATAGAGGCGTAATTCACACTATTTTTACTAGCTTTCCTGTAAAATAATTGAATTATGAAGCTGTTTTTATTTTAACATAACGTAAACAATTTTCATACAAAAAATAAAATTCTAAATGTACTAAGTTTAGAACTGTCAAACGGTACTTCTTAAATTTGATGGACTGTAACCATCTTCGTTCTATCATCGGACAATTAGAGGTACAGCTATGCGCCACCGGTATGATAGAAATTCTACGGGTACGAAATTTGCTGCCATAACAAGCAAGTTGTTGTCAAGCGCTAGACTAATTTAAGATAAAAAATCCTAATCATAAGTAGGTACTCATTGCAAGTGGAATTATGTCTTTAATGAATAAAAGTTCTTTAAACCTAAGCCTAATAAAATTACTGAAAACCGATATATGACACAACTTAATAATATCTAAAATATATAAAAATTGCTTTGCTATCGGCTTATTTTGATACACTCAAAGGCAAAAAGACATAAAGCATACAACGTTTCCTTTGAAGGCTGATGTTTTAAAAGCCCAGTGTCAATGCGGAGGCGCTTAAGAGTAGGTGTAGGTCCTTTTATATGATGTTGCTTTGAAGATAGCGTTTCTAAACGTTGCCATATCATATTTTTGTTAGAAATGTGAAACGAATAGCGGACTCATTTGCTAAAAACTGGGATTCGTTTGGCGTGATTCAGTAATGAGATGTTTGCGTCAAACAATAAATGATATCTAGATTTGGTAATTTTTATAAGTAAAAATAATTTTATATTGAGTACCAGATTAGGGTACTGAGGACTGAGGACTGAGTCACCTTCGTCCGTGGGAGTGCACCTTTTATCTGAAGTCCCACACGTAGTCCCGGGGTGGTGCAAAACAGGTGACAATCAACTGGTAATTACGTTTACTGGTAATTAACTGGTGGTAGGTTTCGGCCGTGGTTAGTGACCACCCATCAGACAAAGCCGCACCACCAAGCGGCCTTGCCGTGTTCCGGTGCGATGTCTGGTGACACCATGCAGAGAGGGTGGGTCAGAATTGTTGCTCCTTTAAGGTTTCTAACCATATGGAGGCTCATTCTACTGCCACCTTCTCACCGATAATCATTCGTAATCACGAGTGAATCGGTATACTGGGCTAAAAAATGGGTAAATGACTGACTCAGTGACCAGTAGGCTAATTCACGTAATTTCTTGACGCGCCGATAAAGTTGTGGTACAGTTGCGATCAAGTTTCGGTGGTATAATTGTCAGTTAATTAACATATACGCGTGCGTATCTGAGAGCTGTTATCAATATCACGAGAATACGAAAAGGGCTGTTTTGATCGAAACTTAACTGCAACTGCACTGCAACAGAACTTACCTATTTAATAACGTGAATCAGCTCACTGGTCTACAATCATAGATAAATCAACAAGAGGTAATTAAAATTTCGGTTCAAATAGCAAAAATATAAATGGTAAAAATAAATGTTATACTCAATGTAAAAAATGAAATTTTTAATAGTAATTCTACAATTGAGTCCGCAAAGTACTGTTCAGCTCATCTCTCCGCTGTAGTTGCAGTTTGAATTAAAAATGCACACCAAACTTAATAATTACTTCTACAGTATCACGAATGAACAATAATGTCAAATCAAGCACAGCTGACCTAAATAATGTAAGGTATAGCTTGCACAAACTTAAGCTATTTAGATTTCTGGGCCGGTTCCAAATTCTCGCTGCCTAGTGATTTACATTTACTGCAAATTTGTATTTAATGACAAAATTGGTGCTATACCCGTTCTAAACATAAAAACAACTTAAAAGTTATTTTTTAAAACGAGAACCTAAAGACCTCAATAAAATTATAATATGCTAAAGACGTATGTCGCAGAATCAAGGAAAATCAGTAAATCAACTACACATTGATAGAATAACTGTCAAAGACAGTAGAAGCCAAACACATTTTAACCAATCAATTGAAGTAATTTGGAGAGGCGACAGCAGAGGTGGCGCAGCGGTACGAGCCTCGCCTTTGAAATACATATAAGGTCGCGGATACGAATCGTACACATCTTTGTGTAAATTGTTTCATCACCGCTGCTCAATATCGGTGAAGGAAAATATCCTGAGGAAACCGTCATATCTAAGAACTAATCATCCAAGGACTTGTGACATCCACCTACGCGCACTTGGCCAGCGTTTGTGGATTAAGGCCTCTCAACTCGTATGATAGTTGAGAGAAGACCCGTACCAAGCCGTGAGACACTAAAAAGGGTTGAAGTGAATGTGGAGAGGATGTATTATAGACGATTGACAAAGAGTAGGTTTTACATGGTGAGTGAAAGCATTTCGAAAGGACGTCTTAGGATAACATGGCATAAAATGCCCTTCTAAGAAGGCCTTAACTAGAATTGCCTCTTTGAAAGACATCACCGGTGTCAGAATCTTGCCTGTGACATCTAGCGGGTTCGTACGTGTATATCAACATAAATTAAACCAAGAAAGTGTGTTTAGGTTTTAGACTATAAGCAGATGACACTTTATAGCCTTTGCTTACCCTCGTAATGAAAAGGCGTTACAGCAAACCCAAATAATGTACTGTGATTGGTATCTATTGACCTATTGTACCAATTTATTTGCACAATCATATAGCAACCGAATACTTGATGCTAATGTTATCAGTTATAGGTAGTTGAAAACGAAAACTATACTTAAACTAGGGGGTGACCAGCCAACCAAAGGTTCAACGGCTGGTCAAAAAAAATCTCAATTTCAATCATACTAGCCTCCGCCCGCGAAATTGATCTCACTAATCTTGTTTCTCCATACAAACTTTGGAATCCCGTTACACCCCCTTAAAGGGTGTGTTTTCAAAAATCCTTTCTTAGTGCACCCCTAGACCCCATAAGGAACCTATGTGCCAAATTTGGAGTCTCCAGAACCAGCGGTTTAGGCTCTGCGTTGATATGTCAGTCAGTCAGTCAGTCATTTTCTTCTTTTATATATTTAGTTTCAATTATATGTAGCAATTATTTATTATATGAAGCAAATATAAGCAATTATGTAGCAATTTTCGAATCAACTCTCATAGACCAACGCCACAGACAACCAGCCATTCTGACGCACACAACTATACAACCTATAAAATCGAGACATCTAAACCAAAACTACCACAGACATCTATAAATTCATTTCAAACTGTCAGAAATGTAACAAAAATATTCCATCCCGTGAAACGATAAACAAAAATGGCGTCGCGTTAAACTTCACATGTGCAAATGCAACCAATAAGGTCGTCGCATTGCGTTTGGGAGCAGGCTATTGGTCGACCAGCGTTCGTTCAACTTTGAGTCCGCAAAACGCTGCAGTTGCCAAGAAAAATCATTTTATTGTATTCTTCCAACGAAGTATTGAAATTGTATGAAAGTTTCAGCGTGTTTTGCGATACTTTGAAATGTTTTGTGTTCTTTGCTTCGATATTCTGAATGCATTTCACCCTCACCTTTCGTTCGGTTGTTATTTTCATTTTTTATGGCGTCATAAGATCGTGCGATTGGAAAAACTTTTTATATGTGGGCTGAGTAACCTTCGTCTGTTAGACCTTCAATCTGAATCACCACATGTGGTCCTGGGTTGTGCAAATTTTTTTTAGCAACAATTTTATTATTAATTTTGATTGATTTTATAATTTGTTATTTTTTTCTGTTTTATTAGTTTTATTCGATTTATATTTATAACTATTTGACATTGAATTGTTTTTATTATTAAATTATTGTGATTTTATTTTAATTGACATTTTGAGTTTTTAATTATGAAGATTTTATTTTATTGTAATCTGTCATGCCAATTAGGAAATGTAATATTGTCGCGCAATAAATGAATTATGAATTATGCAAATCGAGCTGTAGCAGCAGTAATCAGACAAAGCTGCACCGCCAAGCAGCTTTGTTGTGTTCCAGTGCGACGTCTGGTGATACCACTTAAGAGAGTTGGTTAGAAATGTAAATCCTTAATAGCATAGTTTCCGACCAGATTAGATCCTCATTTGATTCTCACCTTCTCACTGATAATCACTTGTGGTCACTAGTGAATCAGTATACGAGACAAGCGCGTCCTATCGTTAACAAATCACATTCACATCGTATTTTAGTCGTGGTCCAGAGCATCGTGCTCTTGACCACAGCTTAAATGTTTTGGAATTAAAACAACTTGAAGGCTTTTGAAGGTTTTTAGACTAAAAATTATCAGGATTAGCAGACTACTTTAGATAGGCGTGAATAATCGGGTAAGAAGACGGTATTTCAATAAAATAACTACAGCAAATATCACTTCACCCCCATCTCTCGATAGCACAATCATGAATTCTACCAGTTAATTACAGATCGTTAAGATTACGTTGGATTAAATAGTAACGTTCACCGAGCACGTTATTGCATCTGCACTACCGGACGCCACAACGGTTCAACACAGTGTCAGCCATTCTAATATGACCGCTTCACCCGTCCCCGGTATTCATTCGTTCGTTCATAATGACATTTTCGACAGAGGACTTCAAAGACGGACGCGATGACAGTATAGAACGACAGCTGATGCATTGAGAAGTAGATGTGCCAACAAACTTATGACCGTATTAAGGTTTAGTGTTTTGTACTAACACTTAGTAAAAATACCACAAACAACATCCTTAAGTTTGGATTCTATTCATCTGCGAGTACATCAACTCATGGGTATCTCTTTCCCTATCACTGTCTGTTATGATAAAATAATGTCCTCTAATAATTAGTTCTGAGACATCCCAGTTCACTTACAATGTTTCCTTTCTTTTGTTAGCATAGGGATATCGATTGATCAAATCTCGCACCAAATCAAAAACTAACAAACATGGATTGAGATAGATAATAAATTATTCAGTGTTTAATCTCTGTATTCTCCCTTGATGCTAACATTCTACGCGGAAAATAACCAAATCCTTATGAAACTCCAAACATAGCTAAAAACATCTCAAACAGTATGAAAACCAATTCATTTTTTATGCGTTACAAGGCACCTACGACGAAACTTGTACACAACGCCTTTACAACAACCTTCTTTTTTGTCGAAGCCTCAAAATGGAAACTAAAATTGAATTATTTAAATACAAACTAGTCCATTTCATTTGTCCTAATTAATATAATCCCTGTGTTAGTCTGAAACAAAAGTGGGTTGACCTTTATCCGTTCGCTATTAGCTCAATTAGGGAGGAATTATTTCAGTGCGAGTCGAAACGGACGCGCTAACAATAGAATCAAAGTGCCAGGAAATTAGGTAAACATGAAGAGTCTTCTGTGATTATACCTAGCTTTTAGTTTATTTAACTTTATTGGGACAAAAGGTTAGTAGGAACTATACAAAACCGAAGAGGAAGGATGATGATGGGCTATCTCATACGACATGACACCTTTCTAAAAAACATCTTAGAGAGGAAGATAGAAGGAAAGCGTTTAAGAGGAAGGCTAAGTATAAGCTACATGAACCAAATAACAGAAAAGGTTGGTGACATGTTGTTTTAAAGTGAATGAAGCTGATCTAGATCGAGCCAAATGGCAAGAGATTCATCAGCTGCATCGACAAGAGTCTCAACCTTACATAAACATAATTTGGGACAAAAAACAGATAGATAATAGTAATATTTTCACACGTACACATAGCGCCATCTAGTCTCAAATTTGGCAATTATATTTGGCTCTGTTATGTGTACTAGGAACTACATACATATTATACATAAATTGCCCCCAGACACAAAACAGACAATCATGGGTATCACACAATCGAACCCACGACCTCCACTCTGTTTTAGCAGTCAGACTCACTAACCCTTTCACTAACAGACCAGTGAAATCATCATAATCAATGCAAAATGACAATTACATATAAAAATACACAAACACGAACTGTTCATACTGAAACCAAACTCACCTCAGTCAATTTAACCCTTTTTAGTGTCCCACCGTTGAGCAAAGGTATTCTCTACTCTCTTAAAAGTTGAGCGAAACTAATTAACTTACTATTAAAACTAAAGCATAATCAACACCATGTCGGCGAAATAATTTGAGTACTTATACAGCGGAGCTAGAGTGTTACACTCGCAATAGTAAAACCGACACAATTGGTCGCATCGTTTCATTTTGATTGGTCAAGAAAACCATGTATTTCATTTACACCAATCCTGTAGCGCTAGATAAAGCGATGCGATGAGACGTTTTTAATATTTGTTGTAAAATCTCACCCCACAATGGGTACAAAGTGGTCAGTCTCTTTTTTTTGTGAGCCTATCCTTCCGACTCAGGTAAGGATAGTTTTGGCGGTAAAGCCTTGGAGTTTGTCTATTTGTTGTTATTTTAAGATAATGTAAGATGTTGTTAGGACAACAACTTGGTTTAAGAATCACTCAGGCAGCACTAGTTTCAAAAACATCGTCTATCTAACCATCTATCTGAGGAAAATTCGCTACTCTATGCTGTAACTAAACAAAATCTAAAGACAATTTCCATTTTACAACGAATTCGCAACTATAGCAGACTCCAGCTATATTTCATGGCGGGGCCTGCACCGCGGCATCAGAACTGGGTCACGCGGCCGCCGACCCCTGTGCACTAACTACCGTTTAATATACCATTTCAGTCCTATATTTTGTCTCTTGCTGGTTTGGTGTGTTTAAAATAGGTTTTTATTATGTCTTGTATTGTTCGGCCTGTTTTATGGTCCTTCGGTTGACTGAAAACAAACAATGTTGTTATGTAACATGTTTTTCGACTATCTTGAAAAGAAATTGAATTGTGATATGCGATGACGTAATACCTAATTAATTACATATGATTATTTGATTCCTTGCAAGAATATAGCAAGGAAAATAACCGTCCCATTTGGGCGCCAAATCTAATGAAGCCAAACATCGTATTATAACGAATAAAGATGTATTATTTGAATATAAACTATATTACCTAAATAAATATAAATTATAATTAATATATTTTCAGCACAGACAATATATTAATTATAATTTATACAATGTTGTACAAACCCATGAAAGTACTGCATCTTTTTTTTATTCTGAGATAGGCGGCGCTTGACTAAAACTTACCTGATATTAAGCAGAAGGTGGCAGTGAAATGAGCCTCCTTATGGTTAGAAACCCTAAAGGTGCAACAATTCCTACCCACCCTCTCCGCATGATGTCACCAGACATCGCACCGGAACACGGCAAGGCCGCTTGGCGGTGCGGCTTTGTCTGGTAAGTGGTAAATAACCACGGCCAAAGCCTACCACCAGTTGATTGTCACCTGACCACCCGGGGACCACATGTGGAGATTCAAAATAAATTAAAGGCTGAATTAATATTTTGTATTGGTCGATATTGTCACATGAAAAGACACTTCCTTGATTTTTACCTACATTTTTAGATGGAGTCAAAGATGTAATACTGAGTAATACAAATAAATAGGATCAAACACCGCGTGTAACGAAACGAAGATAAAAAGGATGTAAATGACATTACCTCCGCCGCTTGCGATGTAAATCATATTATTGTCAGTTTTACTCGTGACAACGGGGATCATTGACTCTCCATGTTCCCTAATACAGTACTTTAACCTTTCTCTAGTGTCCCACTGCTGGTGAACAACTAAATATTTGACGACATGTGACATCCACCATTCTGTGACCAGCAAATACCTATGGAACAAAGCTAGCTACCTTACTATGAAACCGTTTTTTTATTATTCTGAAATAGGCCTGCGCTTGACTACATGTTGTAATCAAGGGCAGGCCTATTTGAGAAACTTTATTAAACTATATTACCTAAGTAAATATAAATTATAATTAATATATTTTCAGCACAGATAACTCTTATCAAACCCATCAAAGTTCTGAATCTGATTTTTTTTATTCTGAGATAGGCTGGCGCTTGACTACAACTTGCCTGATAGGAATAGAACCCGAGCAGTAGCGAATAGTCCTTAAAACACGATTTTCACCGGCTTCTCTTTAGGAAGGTCAATATAACGTACTGAATTATGTAATGTTTTGAGTAGCATGAAAAATACATACTTCTTATTAACTTTGAAAGTCGGCGTAGGTAACCAAGAAATGCTCAATTATTATAATTAACTAGCTCCGTCTTCCCTTTTTTAAATTTCCACCCTCCGCCACTGCCACCGAGTAATCTAATAGGTTACCTTTTCCTAGCAATCTACAACGTCGATTTAAATACAGATTAATAAGGAGAACATTGCAAGTTCTTTTAGGAACAAAGTTTTAAGTTAGTAGGAAAAAAACTTAAATAATAAAGCAATTTTGAGTGTGTGATACTATTTTTTTTTCTTCTTCTATAATTTTACGAACTCACTGCGAAAGTAGGTACCTATCGCAAACTTTGAATACTCAATACTTTATTTGCATATTCAACAATGTTTTGAGTTGGTAGTTTAAATAATTTAAAATACTTAATATGTCACAATTATGGCCACTTTAGGGCACAACAAATTATGAGAGGTGAAAATATTTTCTTTTATAATGATAAAATTGAAATTAAAAGATTGAATAAAAATGAAAAAAATCAAATTATTATTAAAATTTCAAATAATTAACAGCAGCTTAATTTAAATGAGCTAATTACTTAATTATATTTATAACGAACAAAACAACTCAGTTGAAAATATCAGTTTTATAATATAATTAAAAAAATCATAGTTAAGCAATTTTTGAAAACTGTACAGTCACACGCATAAGAATTTCGGTATTGTCTACTATGTCCTAGAAATCTGAATCACGTGACACGACCTACAATATCGATGTTCATGTGCATTCAGGCAACTGAGGCAACCACCCCTGGGAGAGGTGAAGGTTTCCTGACCCGGTTTTGTCCCAGATGCGTTGCTAAGCAACGATACGCGACGTGCCCACTCAATTTACTTTAAACGCATTAATATCTAGTCTGATACTAGTTACATCCTTTGGGAATCAACTGATTAATAAAATGCGATTGAAAATATATAGGTAATACTAGATTCCGCCAACGGCTTTGCCTATGTGGTACATACAGCTACGCATCAAGCAATACATTTCTAGTATAAGCTGGTCTCGCATTGTATAGGATTTCTATTTGTAAAACAAGAGGTCAGCTTATACTTGAAATGTATACCTTGATGTATGTATGTATGTATCTTTATTATTAAATTTCACAACATTACAATATTTCATTGCCCCACAAAACTGTTTCCACAGTTTGTCTGTGCACACATTCAGGTTAACAATAATTATATTATAACAGTGCGTAAAATTTTAACAAATATATCTTACGTCGATATAGGTGTACACTTATACAGTATTCAAGCGGCTAAGTAAGAACTGTTTGAGTGATTTTACAAACTTATTTTTATCGTACATATCCCTAATGTCGGCTGGCAAGCTGTTAAGAAGATAAGGCATTCTTTTTCCTAACATTCTATCTCCATAGTAATTACTTAGGTACTCTGAGCACTATGTATTTACCTGCACGTGTAGCCGTGTGTACAAACTAACTTGTACTTAGACTTAACTTCAACTGCAACAACTTTACTTTACTGCTAGTTTTCTGTTTTTTTTTTTAATTCTGAAATAGGCTTGCGCTTGACTACCACTTGCCTGATGTTACTTCAACTTGCCTTGGCTGTTTGGGAATAGGTCTAATCTTTTCTATAAAGAAATTAAGATTTTTAAAGTAACGTTTGAAAATTGGAGGAGTCGGCCACCTCACAACGGACCTCCGTTGTGAGGTGGCCGACTCTCCAATAGCTAGGAACATTATACGGCCGCACCTAAACACCTATCAGCATTTAAACCCATTAATCGTAGCACAAGACGTGACTTCCCGCTTCCTTGTTCCTTTACATTAAACGTCGCTGTTTTTGTGCAAACTTACTGTAAATTGTGCAAGTTTCGAGCAGTAAGTACAATGCAGTGTGTGAAATACGTTTGTAGACGTTCAATATACGATCTTATGTTTTTGCTATTGTGCAAAATAAAAATCTACATCTATTTTAGGTACAGTAAAACTTTTTCATTCAACATTTTCACTAGCCAAACTTGAACTTGATATACACATATACAACATGATTAACTTGTTTTTATGTGTCTTAGTATTAAAAGCTGAAGCAATCGTCAACGTAAGATGTTTACTATTGTACGGTCACCCACTTGCTGTATCAGCTGTTCGCTCTTAGGGTCACTGACCGCTAATTTTACGCTGCACGCTTTCATGGATATTATTTATTACGTATAGATCGTCTATAGTTTTCTGATTTTATGTCGAATCAAAAACAATTGAAAAAGCCTATTGAATTTTTTTAATTATTTTTTTATTTAATTAATTAAAATATGTTCTTTATTAATAAAAAACCATAAAAAAATAGCGCACTGGTTAAAAAAAATACCTGCAAAATAGATTTTTTCTTAAATTGACACGAATATCACACATTGAAATAAAACAACTTTATAACGGATTTCATAGCGGTTTATTTTAGGTTTTTATATCCCGACGTTTAAATAAAATCAGTTAAAAGTAGTTTTTTATCAAAATCTTTTTTTTTTTTTTTTTAAATATATATAATTAAAAATGAATCGCCGAAATGTATGCACTCTTATTAACTTCCGAACGACTGCACTTAGATAGATAATTCTTTTTTTTATTCTTCTATAGGCTGGCGCTTGACTAAAACTTGCCTGATATTAAGCAATGATGTAGTCTACGATGGAACGCGCCAGCCTAATATCCGATTCACTCGTGATTACGAATGATTATCGGTGAGAAGGTGGCAATGGAATGAGCCTCCATATGGTAAGAAACCATAAAGGAGCAAAAATCCCGACACACCCTCATAACCACCCCCGAAGCCTACCACCAGTTTATTACCAGTAAACATAATTACCAGTTGATTGATTGTCACCTGATTCGCACCATCCGGGGACCACGTGTGGGGATTCAGATAAAATGTGAACTCCCACGGACGAAAGGGAGTTTCAGCACCCACAAATTATAATAATAAAATGTAGTGGGACATTAACACACACGGCCATTGATCCCAAACTAAGCAAAGCTTGTACTATGGAAACCAGATAACTGGTAATATACTGCATACATAAATATAGATAATTGCACCCAGACACACGACAAACAGACATATTTAAACAAATGTTTGTCTCGGGTGGGAATCGAACCTACGACCTGCGGCGTGTAAACCAACTATCTTACCGACCACGCTTCCGGCCCGTCAAAAAAAAAATTATAAAAATTCTGATTACAATTTCTTACTGCTCTACTTTCGCTGTGTGATATGTCAGAACTCAGAATTTACTAATGCGAGTATGCGACTACTATATTATGTGTAACAGAAACCGCTCTGATGCGTGACAAGGAAAAGTTACCAATTTCCAAGTATTAGGTACCTATTTATAGAAACACAAATGGTGTTAATAGTTCTACTGAGAAGCTCTCAATGCTCAATAGTACAAAATGCACGTTACCTACACGTGCGGTTATTATATTTTCACACATAGGTACACGCACGCTATTTTCATTTCACTTCAACCGTTTTTTAGTGTCGCACTATCTTACGAGTTGAGAGTTTAGGCCTTAATCCACAAACGCTGGCCAAGTGCGGGTTGATGGGTGTCACATGTCCTCGAATGATTCATTCTTAGACATGCCGGTTTCCTCACGATTTTTTCTTTCACCGATATTAAGCAGCGGCGATGAAAAATTCACACAAAGATGTGTGCGCACGTCCGGGTATTGAACCCGCGACCTTATATTACTAAGGCGAGGTCCGTGCCACAGCGCGACCGCTGTTCGATATAAGATAAGCATTTTATGGCTGATCTCTTCGTATTAATATCGATGAAAGCGCGCGGCTTATAATTAGCGGTCAGTGACCGTACATTCAGTGTCATCTTTCGCTAACGATTACTTAATTTTTAGTATCGCAGCGCCATCTAGTCCGAAATCAAGCAATTATATTTGCGTGTGTAGCCCCTAGTTTTCACTGCACAAAGAAAACATTTTGGAAGCACTATTTATCTCTATCGTTTAGAGATGAGTAGAAAGAGATAAGACTATGCTTGTATCATGTTTTGTTGGGCAGTGAAAACGACCAGTTATTAGGAACTATACTACATACTTTTTTCGTTACATTATGTCGAATACTCGTCTGTCATGAAGGCAGTATTGTAAATGTAATGTTTAAACTTTAAAATGTAATGTGAAATGTTACATTACAGGCAAAGGTGAAGAAGCACCATAACTGAAACCCAAATTCGACTTTAAATGAGATCACTTTCGTAAAAAAACCTCATTTGAATTAAAAATATATATAATTTCGTCAATATATGCCCAAACCTAAAGCTCAAACAAACATAAAAAAATAAACATCCGAATTGATAACCTCTAAACTTTTTAAATCCTGTTAAAATATGCCAAGTTATGGGCCCAGAAATCTGTGAATATTTCACTTTTTCTCTGGGGTACATCACAAACAACCATATACCACAGCCTATTGCCATAAAGTAACGCCTCAATTAACATTATAGACTTTATAATTTTAATAATATACGCCATCTTCGCACCTAGATAGAAATATGCTGTACTTTAATCTCTTGAAAGGAATATATCGATTTCCAAACCTATACTGTCTATAATATAATTCAATGTTTAGACTAGACTGTAATAATGTTATTAAATATCTCTGTTGTGTTTCCAGCGCGGTGCAATGGCGGTGCGGTGATGGCGGATGGCGGCGCGTGCGCGGGCGCGGAGACGGAGGCGGGCGAGAGCGCGGCGCGCGGCGCGGCTCTGGAGCGAGCGTACGTGCACGACGTGTACGAGCAAGCGGGCGATGACGACGACCGCGCGCCCGCGCCTGGCGTGCGCGCCTTCCTTTCTGATCTGGAACCGGGCAGCCTCGTCTGTGACGTTGGTATGTATACTTTGATAGATTGACGAATGAAGTAATTAGAGAATGCTGTGGTTTGAAAAAAAATTAGGTGGAAGAAAGTATGCTTAGGTGGTTTAGTCATGTGGAGAGAATGGATGATAGACGATTGATGAAAGGTATACACGGCGGAGGTGAAAGGTAACGCTGGGAGAGGACGTCCTAGGAGAACATTATCTGATCTCATCGGTGATGTCTTTGAAAGGGGACCGGTGCGTAGCAGACACACGCCGCGCGCCGTGCATGTATAACCAGATGTATGAACAGGAAGCAGGCTGAATAAGTATGTCTAGACCCTAGCAAGTGGCGCTTGATAGTCTCTAACTACCTCTATGGGAAAAGGGCTTGATTGTATGTATGTATGCCGAACAGGCGGGTGTGATGACAAAAATTTAGCGATCTCAGAAAAATAAGTACCACAACTTAATTTTCTAGTCAGACCTACGTATTGTTCAAAATCAAAGTTTAATTGTGCTGCTAACTGTGCAGTGTGTTTAATTAGGTACTCTTTATCTGCCCACACATTTGTTAGATACAACAAACGCTGTAATTAGAGATTGCCCTCCAGTAATATCTTCTTTAGTGCAAGATATCTTAAATGTCACGAGTGGGCGGGAAACATCTTTGCTGTCTTCGAATATTCTAGATAAATGTTTATACTGCTATTACTCTCATTGTTTTTCTAATGAAACAATTGAGTTTTACAAATTAATTTGAAACAAACACCTACTTAGACTTATTGTCATGACAAGTCATTACCTAGCTTATAAAATTCTTCAGAGGCGATGACGGAATGTAAAATATATAACGAGTTTTGTAAGGAAAGATGTATGAACATTGGTTATTCTTTTTCCACAAAGCACATAGGTGAACCGATTTACGTGAAATTAAGGTTCGAATGCAAGGACGAAGGAAATAGGTGTTTCCCCAGTCATATTTTTATTTTTATTTTGGGGCATCTACTAATTCAGCACCTGCTTATTTCCAGGTTGCGGCAACGGCAAATACCTGAGTATAAACCCCTCAGTATACACAGTGGGAGGGGACCGGTGTTCCAGACTCACCACGCAAGCCAGACTTCACAATAATGAGGTAAATTTTCTTTAATAACCAATGACGTTCCTGTAAGTTTGTATAGAAACGTCATTGTTAATTGAAAACTGTTTTATTATTTTAATCATTTCCATATCAGTCACATTTAAGTCATTCCTATATCAAGGTCACATTACATATACTTATGGGAAACATTTCCATACTAAAGAAAGAACTGAGCTACAAAAGACCATGTAGTACAAAGCTTCCCCCACATTGAGCATAGGCATTCTTCGAGCGAATGAACGTAGTAGTCGCGTGGTGCAAGCAGCGTTCATGTCGTTCGTGTGTTGAGAAGACGTTACAAGCTTTGCCAATCTACGATAGACAGATCAAACTATGTTTCACGATAACTATAATCTGTTTGTCTTCAAGTCATGAAGGAATCAGGTGACGTTCCATAGTAGACTTTCCCACCGCTAACATCAGCAAGATGTAGTCAAGCTCCAACCCAGCGTAACCCTAGTTGTAAGCCAACTATTACATTCTTTTCATTGCATCTCCAATGAGAAGGTAATTGTAATCTGTTTACATATCACATAATAATTTCCACGAACCACAAAATTTTCAACCAAACACCTTTGATGCTGTCGTGACCTACAGGCTACAGCTGACTTGGATAAGTATAACTGTAAATTTATTGCTAAAAGTAACTTATGCAAGAGAGATGGAAAAGATTAGAATGAAGCGAATGAATGCGCCCGTTTTGCTGTCGGATTATGCACCGCCAATCACGGTACTGTGCGCGACTAAATCACTAATTCGCAGCAGAGCAGCAAATCGATGTTCGATCGATTTGTATCGGACTATTCCCTAACTTGACAAGCATCTAAATCTTTTGTCAGGTGGTTGGCTGCGACAACCTCTCCCTCCCATTCCGTGATGAGTCGTTCGACGCCGTGCTGTCAGTCGCGGTGGTCCACCACTTCGCTACAGTTGAACGACGAGCCCGAGCATTACGTGAGCTGGCGCGAGTCACGCGGATCGGCGGACGTTTGCTGCTTACTGTATGGGCGATGGAACATGATCCAAGGAATTTTCATTCGCAGGTATCTATGAATGAATAAATGAATGAAAATATGCTTTATTTTTGAGACGCGAGTCTACTTAAAAATAGTCCAATTTCTTTTCCTACCATGCAGTAAATGACTGGCAACTACTGAGAAACACTGCCAAAAAAACTCAGTAGGCTTTTTTTCTTTTTTAAATGAAGTACTTATATCTATTACATTTTGTTTGTTTATTGTGTTGAATTAGAGCGACTTAATTCCAAGCGTTTTTATCCGTTAGATAGTCTGAAATTTTATAATACGTTTTCTTACATAACGTAGATTTTATAGTTATTTTAAATTTGTTAATAGTCATTTCCCTAATATTATTTGGAAGTTTATTGTAGAAATGTCTAAATACATGTATCAACACTTTCAGGACAAATCATAACCTGTTTTTGTATTCTGTAAGATTTTTGAATAGTGTACACTTCAAGATCATTTCTGTTTGTCTGTACGACATTCAAGTTTAATTTTTTTCCCTACATTCAAACAAATTAAAACATTGGCCTTAAATCATCTCAAGTCTTTAAGGAGTCAATCTGAACAAAGTATTCGCTCTATTTATTACTATTCTTATCCTTGGTATTCTACTGGGGGTAGAATACTAAGAATACGAATATTTATATTTGGTGAAGTTTGTTTAAACTTACTAACAAACTTTCTTTTTCAGGATGTGCTGATTCCATGGCATCGACCAGTCACACTCTGTCCACCCACACCTGCGTTACGATTTCTTTCAGTCGATCAGGATCAGTAAGTTTGACTCCAACTCTTCATAATTAATTTTCCATACAAACAACCTCTAATTTGTTATTTCTTTGCAGTAGTGAACCTTGGAAAAGTAGGGACGGCTCTCCTGGATCATCATCACTCTCTTCGCCAAACGAAACGTGCTACTCATTTGTAAGGCGAGCTCTGCAGAGATTAGCTGGCCGGCGATCCTTTTTACCTTCATGGAACATTGGACCTAGAGCCACACAACGACCTTGCTTACGTCCAGAACCACCAGCAGCTGACCTACCTATAGAACTACGACGACTAGACGACGCAATGCCTCCAAGATTAATAACACAAACATCAGATGCTTCAACTGTTAAATCCCGAAGTTTGACAGACATTGCCGATATTGAAAGACGTGCTCTTATACGTTCTCGTTCTAGTTTACCAAGTTTAGAAGTAGAAGAGATTGAACCACCGCCTCTAGAACCACCGATACCCAAAGTCGTAGAACCTAGGAAGAAACCTATTCTAGTGAAGCAAAAGAAATCTATAAATGAAGACGACGCTGATGAAGACCTCGACAAACCAACAGACATGAAAAGTCTTGTTGAAGAAATGCCTAATTTTAAAATACATGCACTAAAATTACAATCAAAAAAGCCTGGTGTGTTTAAACAAACTTCGCTTAATGAAGAACTAATGTCAGTTGAAAGGCTAAGAGAAAAAGAAAGACTACGAAAGAATATTCAAAAACAAGCGTCTTTAAATGAAGAATATTTGTATCGACGACCTGGAGCTTTAGACTCAATTCGGGACTCAATATTTTCAACTTCAGCAACTACAGCTAAAAAATTCCAGTCACTGAAAAACGGCCTCACTAGTAAATTCAAAACTTCTACAACGAATATAGATAAAGTTACTGTGTTTGTTCGAATGCTTCAAGGTTGGAAGAGTCACGGACCTGTACCTGAAGTTCCTACGCCGAGCGACAATAATGTTGGAAGTGAAAAAACTTATCCTGAACGGCGACATTCTAATGAAAAAGACGGTTCAGATTCATCAAAAGACAGTAGTCTTCAAAGTGATACGAGTGTTGATTCCGAAGATAGTTTCGCATCTGTGATATATGTTCCAAAGGCTGATGGTTCAGGTGATCCGTTATCACCAACTCCTCTTTCACCAGGCCCTACATCACCACGACTGAAAGTTTCCTCTGTGCCTACTTCGCCTCGAATGAAAAGTTCCCCAGGCCTTCCCTCTCCAAGAATAAAACAAGCCTTTCCTTTAATAAGACCTCCAGCGTCGCCCAACGCTAACCAAGCTTCAACAAATGTAAATAAAATACTTGTAGCCCAATACAGCCTGAAAAATTACTCGACGACCACTTCAGTAGCGTCAGTTACGCTGAAGCCTCAATCTAAAAGCCAACCAAATTCTCCGCCTAAGTCTGAATCAGATGACACTGCAAAACCAGAGCCACTACCTATCATTAATAAGAATATATCTATAGACGTTTTTGAAGAACCAGATCCAATACCACCTATTCTAGAAGAAGAGGAAATACCAGTAAATGACGTAACTCAGGAATTACTAGCAGAAATAAGTAAAGACATTGAAGAAATACAAAAACTTACAGTTGAAACTAATCAGCTTAAGCCACGAGTTCTACAAGACGTTAAACCGTACCCAAAAATTACGTTACAAACAGTAGCTGAACTGCCCGAAATTCCACAGTTTAAACCTAAAACATTAACAAAACAGACTGATACTTTAGATTCAAGGTCAGCCGATCGGAAACGAAAAGAAAGAATACGTCAAGTTAAAGACATGCTTAGCAAAGGAATTTCTAGTAGTAGACGAGCACCGTTCCCAATAGTAAGAGGCGCAAAGTCTACGGAACCTATTGCCAAAAGTAAACCAACTCTTATGGCATTAGAGTTGTTTAATCCAGCAACTGATGACATGGACAGCGACTCCAGTGGTGTATCCTCGCCAGATTCCGTTGACAGCGTTATCAGTGTCATACCAGAAGAACTAAGAAAAATTGCCGCCGAAAAAGGTATGCACTTAATATAAATAGTTTATTTTTTCCGCAAATTCGATAGAATTTCAAACTTGAAATGAAACTTGAATGTAAAACTTTCGTAATCATGATAGGATAAGTAGGATAGGTAGTTTAATTTAATAACAAAATTAGTAAGTTAAACTTATTTTTTGCAGATATTCCTGTCATTTCCACATTGGAACCAAAGGTCGATGAAGTAGTTAAAGAAAGGCCACCTACTATTGCCGCCCCACAAAACCTCATCGAGGCTGTAGCCGAAGTAGCTCATTCATTAGAAGAAACGTGTGAAACTGTGATTCAGAGCAGTCCAAGATCCAAACGAAAACATTTAGATAAATTGGAAAGTGCGGAAGCTCTGGCCATAGTTCAAGGTATATCTAGTAGCAGCAGTAGTAGTAACTGGAGCCTAAATAAACTGTCACCGGGAGATTTGCGTATCTTAGAAGATCGGTCGAGATCACAATCACACACAAGTTCCAGTGGAAGTTCCTCTAGTTTAGAGCGACTCTCACCGGGCCGAAGGTCCAAAGACCGCTCGCCAAAGTTAGGAAGCACTAGTAACTCTACGTGGAGTCTCAACAGATTATCTCCTAACAGACCTGAGGGTCGCTCACTCGACGAAAACTTGAGTAAAAGTCACCGAAGTCCTACTCGACTGCCATACGATTCTATTTCAATGTCCAGTACAGATTCTGAAAAATCTATATCTAAATCTGAAAGCTTTAATAGAATCCAAGCTAACGAACCCTTAGTTACTTGCAAATCTGACATGTTAGCCACTGAAGATGAATGGCCGGAACAAGATCGAAGTCAACATTTAACCGAATTTGCTGAAAAATTAAGTGAAAAGTTACTTCAAGAAATCGACCAATATTCAAAACGAATTAACGAAGAAGACTTTGATTTACCTAGCAGTAGTAGCAGCGAAAAGAGCATATCCCTAAGGTTAAAAAGAGAAGAAGAGGATAGGAATACTCAAAAGATCTTAGATGAGTTATCCGACAGTTTGCAACATCTAGAAGATCCTTACATTAACAAAATCAGCACAGAAATGCAAGGACTTAATAAGCTAAGCGCCGAAATTCAAGAGCGAAGCAAATACATCGCCTCTTTAAATGAAGTTCAGGAAACTGATATGACCAAATTGTTTCCAAAATGTGGTTCTAAAATGAAGAGCAAGAAACGATCAAAGGACGTCGATCCTATAATTAACAAATACAGGGAACTAAAGAAATCCATGAAAGTTACAAGCGATGAAGATATATATTTAAATAACTTAGCTAACGCTTATACGAAAGCTGTTGCTGGTGAAAAAATTCCCGAAACAGAGATCAAAAACCCCGACGATGACAGTGCGATCTCCTCTAGCAACGGTAATCCAGAAATTACTATAGACTCAGGAGCTTATGACACGAGTCAGTCTTTAGAAACGGGATATTCTCTAGAGTCTGAAATAAGTGTAGACTCTTTGTGCACCAGCACAGATAAGAGATCCTCACTAAAAGTCGGCCAGTCAACCGATTCGAGTGACATGGACAAAATGGAAATAAGTCCTGAATCAATAACATCGCGTTCGAGTACAAGCACAGCTCCATTGAAATCCGGATTCTCTATAGAATCCAGCGATACTTCAGCTATTAGTGACTGGAGTAGACGAGATAAGACTGGAAGCACAGCTTCTTTAGGCTGTGCTAGTTTGGCATCATTACCATCATGTAGTGAATGTTCTAAAGAGAGGAAGCTGCTTGAAACTCGCTCATCATCTGAGGACACAGCACATGTACCCACCCAACATCGCCCGTTAGCTCATGCTCCTCTCTTGCCCTCTTTAAGCGATGCTTCAGACAGTCTACCTTCAGAAGGGGGAGCAGTCACGTATCATAGATACTACCACGTCTTCAAGAAAGGCGAATTAGACCAACTAATCGATAAATATGTCGAAAGCCTACACGTAGTCTCATCTTTCTACGATCAGGCGAGCTGGTGTGTTATAGCTGAGAAAGTTCAGGTGTGGACTATATAGATTTTGTGTTACACGATGGATATGGATTTGTTTAAGTGCTGGCTCGATATTATATAAATAATCTTATGAAATATCTAAGATTTAGTAAGTCTTAAATAACATAGACGCTATCCAGTGCAGTGTTTACAACAAGTGACCTTTCTAACGAACTCATAACAGAGTGTTAAGGACATTTTCGTGAAATAATCTTAATAAAAAGATTGAACCTACGAAATTGCCAAAAGCGAAGCTTTTGTTTTTTAATAATATATTCTACTCACTCTATAAAAGTTTAATAGTTGTTATCTCTAAATTTCTTAATTTTACCCACTGCGAAACGTAGATTACCCAATGTTTTAACAGAAATGGCCAATATATGCTCGGCATATAGAAACATGGTAAATCTACGTTTCACCTTTTGGGCATTAGTATTCGATGCGATAATAGGTATCGCATAACATGAAAACTAAGAGCTTTAAGTAGTGAAAAAATTAAATATAATATATTATATACTTCAGTGGCTCAATATTATATAAGCTATTCATAGCTTATTTACTCTACCGTTCATGTATACATACAGAATTGTAACTTAATTCTCACGAACTTTAGATATAACGAAGCCATACTCCAAGACCAAAATAATTAGGTGCAATATAATTATGCGTAATGCAAATGACGGTCGCCTTCTCCACCGAATACAACGGGCAAATATATTCGCGACAATATATATAGAACCATATGCCCGTGATTATTCGCAGTCCCTGAATATGTTGACCATTGTGTCATACGCGTGTATTCTCATGCGTTCTATGGCCACACCGCCAACACTTATCTGTCATTTGCTTTGTGCCTTAAATAACGAGTAGGTTTGGAATAATTATAATCTTTAAATGACAATAACAGAACAGTAGTATCGTCTTACTTAGTTCCCAGGTTCCCGGCTAAGGCTGAGTCATATATATAAATATTGTGTACATTATCTATTATATAATAATAAGTTCATATACTACTGAGCCACAAAAATATAAAAAAATCTGCGAACCAGAAACACTGAGCCAAGCGTGTTAATATAACTTTAGATATAAATATTTTTATTTAAAACAAAAATACGGCACACATAAATATGGCTCAGCTTGTTTAAACATTTCTTACGTACATATATAGCTTCACTAACAATAATTTTCTCGCTAATATTTCGGTTTTGGATTATGGTATTATTAACATTTTTTTCACAAAAATGAATTTATTTAAATAATAAATTATTTATGTTTGAACTCATGTTTGAATCAGATACATTGTTTATGAGTTTTCTAACTTTTTAAGCTGCATTCATATAAATTCGGACCATTTAGTAGTGTTAGAAAGTTTAGTCATGATAGCGCATTAAAATCCCTTTTGCCTATTGTTGATACTTGAAAGTACAAAAACATGCATTGAAGTATAATATTTGGTCGGTCAAATCTTAGTTATTGTTTAAGGTACCTTAAAACATCTTATATTATGAATTTAGTTTTTTTTTAATATATAATTATAAAGGTACGTTTTCACTGGAGTGGCTCAATCGATAAACCACATTTTTATTTCATTTGATAACGCCATTCGACTCCACTCCATCGATGTGTACGAAGCTAAAAAACAAAGATTTAGTGTTCTGTGTCTGTTATAAAAAATTTATGTACAAAGAGCTATCTTAATTTTTTTAATAAATTCCTTTATTAACAAATAATTTATTTATATATGTAACAACATTATAATAAGTGAAAAAACGAATTTTGAATTTTATTTTTAATTAAAATGTTAATTATAAGAATTAAATTAAATAAGTTAATTTAATTAATACTTACATAGTTATCATTGTATACCTTGCAGTTATAAAACGACATAGTCTTTATGTGGCAGAACCCAAGTTAAAGTTATACAGGGTGACTGATGTCGTCAACTTAATCAACTTTTCCTGACTGACCCGCAATGATTATGTTACACTTATTGAAAACAACGAATATATTTATAATAATAATAATATTATGGTGGGACATTACCACACACGGCCATCTGATCCCAAACCAAGCAGAGCTTGTACTATGGAAACCAGATAACTGATAATATACTACATACAATACTTTTCTTTGTAAATACATAATTAAATATAGATGATTACACCCAGACACATGACAAACAGACATATCTAAACAAATGTGTCTTGGGTGTGATCGAACCCACGACCTGCGGCGTCAAAAGAAAGTATTTTACCGACCACGCCACTGGCCCGTCATTTAATACAACTGACACGAAAATTAAGATAAAGAAATCTAAAAAATAACCTACAAAGAATGTAAAAATACCCTCAGTTATGCATAGAAAAAATCTTTTGCATCGTTATCTTCTGAGCGCGTAGGACCCAGGCTAGCAGTATTGATTAAATGCTGTTCTTTTGCTTGAGATACAAACCAGCCTCCTGATTACGTTATGACAACTTCTGAAAAGAAATTGGGCCCGGGCCCACGACTACAACAACTCAAGCCTTTAGTGTTTAACACATTAACGTTTATTTGGAAATTTTACTCTGTCGGTAAAAGTTGATCAAGTTTACGACTAAAATCATCCGCATGATGCCTAAAATTAACATATTTATATATTATTCGGTAGAAGTTTTATATGATTTGTAATGTTTTACTACACACATAATATCAGTATAAAATAACTACAGTGCTTCTGCCTTATTGTATCTCGGTAATTTCTAGAATACAATTTCGATTACCCACGATTTTTTACATTCTAAATAGGTATGATAACTAAAGTATTTTTTATACAAAATTAAAAACAATGGGTATCCTATATTTAAATACAATTTTGCTTTCCATATCCCAGTATCATGCCTATTTTTGGAAAATTCAGAGGTATATAAATTTCAACACCCATCTATTATTATTTTCAAATATTTTTCTTTGTTATAAATAAAAAACTTTCTAATTTCTAAAATTACTTCTCAAAAGGCAACTTAACGCACGAGCTATGAAGTTTCCGAACACAGAGGTGGATGCACTGTATGTATTTAAAATGACTAAAAAATGGTAGCGACATTGCTTAAAGCTATTAAAACTCGAAAGTATTCGGTATTGTATTGTAAATAATCGCTGTAAGTACATACTTATATAAAGCTACTTTTTAGAAATTAATTATGGTATCAAAAATCAGTGAGATTAAAATTAATTAATAGGTATAGTGAATAAAAACAATGAACAAACGTGTGAATGTTTAATATTTTCTACAGGGTGTTACATCAATGGTGATATGCTTTTAAGGGGTGATTTGATATATTATGATTAATTTAAAACCTAAAATCCCTGGCACACTGGTAAGCCCCATTCTTAGTCCTATTTTGACTATCTTCAAAGTTCATTAAACAGACAACTTTATTACTATGTAGACCTAATGCCAGTTGTTATAACTAAAATTTCTTTTCCTTGCAATGTTTTCGCCGTTACAAAGCAGAAAAAAGAAGGCAAACATTTGAAACAATTTGCAGACTTCGAATTTTAACTGCAGTTTGGACATAAGATCAACGGTTAGTAAGACTTTTAGACGAGTAGTTGTGAAACCGCATTTATAGTTTATTTGGTCAAGTAAGGGGTTATTGGTATTACTCTTCATCCCCGAACAACTGAATACCATTGGTACACCTTGTATAAGAATCTCAAAAAAAAAAGAAAATATTAAATAAACGAGCGTAGCCTCATTGTCACTAGATACTACTATTAAAAATAAATACTGGAATCGTAGCGTTTAGGAGATGAGATTTATTATATAATGCACAACATTTGACGCGTTACTTTGATGCATATCTTCAATAATCGAACCACAGAGCACTGAAGCTACTTGGATTACACAAAACTCACTTCAAACAGCAACAACCGTAAACTTTTATATGAAGAAAATTAAAATTATACAAAAAATTCAACACAATAAGTGCTTCGGAGAGCACGTCAGTCCCGATTGTCATTTAACACATGTATGACAATCGTTACATGTAGTCAGAAGCCAATATAATCTGACACCTGGTCTAACCATCTCGGCTACTGGTTCCCTACGGGTTTCGAGGTTTGGCATGTCATGGCAGTCGTTCGTATAATTTTGGTAGCTAGCCGCATCAGGTTAGACTGGGAGCTGACCCCAATAGAAATGGGAAAAGGCAAGGGGTATGATGATGAATAAATTCAACACAAACTTTAGACCTTGTACCTTAACCCTCGCCTTTACGCTGTGAAACATGTTTTTATACAAACTTATCAAGTATTTTATTGCTCTGTGATTCGAATTAACATTTATTAGAAATTTAGTGAATTTGAAAGAAAACTGAACAGTAGTATTATACTTTGCCACGTAGTGCCATAACAATCCTTTTTTTTAATTAATACCTCCTAACGTTTGTCTTGAGAGTAACAGAGAAAAAAAGACCATTAATTCCTTTCTCAATCACTAAATTGCAATTATTGTAATGCAAACCCAAGACAATTTTGAACAACCCACACAAAGTGTTTAATTACAATTAATTCTATTAATTAGGTAACGCAATTAACTACATAATATATAATTTATCCAATGTATGTTGAAATTACTTTATAGTTGTGACGTTACTAAGCATATCATGCTATTTTGCGTATATTTTTTAATTATTTTTTTTTAGTATTTTTGTATATAAAATTGCTTACAATTGACGCAAGGTGTCACTCACAAATTCTGGCTGTCATTATTTATAATTATAAAATTAAATAGGTAAAGACAGACATGCTAATTTGGCAATATAGAATTCTATAAATGGGTAATTCCTAATTGGATACTTGACTAATATTCACGATTATACAATTAAGTTAATGCACGTAATACGATAACAGAATCTAAAATTAAATGTAGAATTGATCAACAACATTGAGAAAAATGCTTTAAAATCACTATTAGACGAGAGGTCAATCCGAGGTCACAGTGTTGTGCCTCCTTATAAGTTGCAAGCAAAGCTTTAATTTCCAAAAAAAAAGGATGGCCAACAATTTAATAGGTTATTTATTGTTTTCGTGTTACGTATATTATTATATTATTTAATAAATATATATTTGTAGTATGTATTTTTCATCTGCTTGGAATATGTATATACACTATGTATATACTTACAAACTTACGCGTTGCATTATTATTATTAATATTTATACTTATAATAACGGGCTAGTAAACGGCTGTAGTCCGAGTTTGCTTGCGATCACGACCGGTGCAACCCGTATCGAAACGTAAAACCAAAATAAAGGTGAGCGCGTTATATAAATATTAATATGCAAATATATTAAATAAAAGGTCATGCTTTTACTAAGCATGGCATCCGTAGCATGTCTGTCTGGACCTATATATATATATATTTATTGTAATAATTGCCGATGCACGTAGAAAAATATACCAAATAGGTAATTATGTAGTAACCTTATTCTCCATGTGACCAAACTGACACAGAGAAAAAATACGATTAATTAAAAACTGTCAACAAATACAATGATAGTTAATTACGAAAATTTACGTTAATCACTAATTTACCTTGTGTACTACTGTATGTATATACATAATTCATATAAAATATTATTCATATTGGCTTAATCTGTGATATATAATAGAAAATTGGCACAAACTTGCGCTCTCTATTCAATAATTATACAAATAGTACACATAACATTGATTAGAGTCGTTAGTTCACACGGCTACAAATCAAGTTAAGTTAAGTTATCTATGTTTCCCGATAGCTATAATCTAGTGGTCTTCAAGTCAAGAGTGAATCGATATTTACTGGGTAAGCGCGTTCCATCGTAGACTGCATCATTGCATCACATCAGGCAAGTTGTGGTCAAGCGCAAGCCTATTTTAGATTAAAAAAAATACAAATCCAGTATAAGCTGACCTCTCGTTGTACGGAAATCCTATACAATGCGAGATCAGCTTATACTGGAAATGTATACCCTGATGTGTAGCCGTGTGTTCAATCAACATTTTCTGATTTAGTAAATGATTGCAGTTGTACGAAAGAGAAATCGCTGTACACATTGTATAGCGGCATCCCTCTTCCGCAGCTCCAACAAGCTTACGACACCAGTAATAAGTTTTATTTTATCTCTAGTATATTTCCAAGGAGTTTGGCAGTACGCAATTATTTACTTCAAAAAGAAAAGTTGTTTGAGACAACGATCCCAAAATCACCCTGTATAGTTATTTTTTGTTAATTTTCATCATCAATGTGATATTAATTTTATAGCCGCTTGATATTCTGTAGAAAAAGGACAAGTTCAGTGTTATTAATATGTTAATGTAATAAAATAAACCCTAAATGCATGTTGTGTAGTCTACATTACAATGAAATATTTTCGGTGTTTTAAAAAATATTCATCTGTGAATGAATATACTGTTAATTAAAAAAATATATGAAATCACGAGTGAATCGGTATACTGGTCAGGCGCGTTCCATCGTAGACTACATCATTGCTACACCATGCAAGTTGTAGTCAAGCGCAAGCCAGAATTATATCCATATTTCAGAATATTTATTTATGAAGTACCTTACTGACTGACCTATCAACGCATAGCTCAAAAAGCTAGGTCTAGAGACGTATAAGTTCTAGGGGTGTACTAAGAATGGATTTTTCAAAACACCCTGTATGGGTGTGAAACGGTGACGACACAGGCGAAACGGGCGATTTCTAGTTTATTTATAAAATTAAAGTTATACAAATTTATTTTCATTTACAAGTGTTACAAATAATGGAGACCAAGCCTTGATAATATCCTCTAATTTGGAAACATCAAATATTTTTAAGATATATTTCATGAAAAGACATGCATTATAGGGTTAAATTTTATGGAAATATATGTTTATATCATAAGCTGTACCCTACATAAATATATGAAAGACATATTGAATTATTATAATTTTATAACCTTACTAAATGCAGTAACTGTTGTATTTAAGTCCTGCAAACAAATTTATACCAATTATTAGAAGTTGGGGCTTCTTAGTATCAATTATAAAAAAATATATATACTCGTATATTAATTTCATACATTAAAAAAGTTTATATATTTACCAATAATTTGAATTATTATTTTTTATTTCAAGGCATTCAAAAATATATATACTTTTATTCTTAATAAATTAGAATTTGATTATAATATTACTACGAGGCTCCGACTGTTAAACCGATTAGTACGTTAAAAAATCCCATCACAGTAAAATATTATTAATTTTTTTTAAGCTTTATAAACATGTGTATTTATTTAATTTTGTCTGAAATATACTGTGCCCTCACTGGTTGCTATATTTGCTATTGTATAAAACTATCTTTACTATGAACAATTTTATAATTCAGCCATTACAAACGTAGGAACAGACATTATGTTTATTAGAATGTGATAAATTGTTACAACAGATATAGGGATGCATTCGCAAATAGTACCGCGTTTCTTTATCACAGGCTTTTCTAAGATCTGACGGAATAGCAAGTAGCGAGGAGATTAGCAGAGTAGCGGTTTGAAGAGATGGTTTGTTGAGCAAACGTTTTATGACATTCATAATTTTGTAACGAATCTAATTATTTCATTATTATATTGATATTTAATCGTTTTAATATTTATTCTGATTTTAATATTGAAAATTCATAAATTTTATGTAACTTAATTTGTTCCGATACCTGTACCTGGCCTGTGTTATCTATATCTATAAAAATCAATTGCTGTTCGTTAGTCTCGCTAAAACTCGAGAACGGCTGAACGGATTTATCTTATCTTGGTCTTAAAATGTTCGTGGAGGTCTACGGAAGGTTTAGAAGGTGAGAAAAATTCGAATAACTGCCGGGAACACCCTAACAACAGCAGTCGATTGAGGCAGTACGAAGTCTGCCGGGTCAGCTAGTTACTAATAAAGAGTTACCCCATCTTTGTACACCTGCAGTATCTGGAAATTACATCGAATAACTGTAATAAAGGAGCTTATTTGCCTCATACCAAGGCCTATAGGTACTAGAGCCATTACAAACGTGCGAACTGAGTCATAAATCATTAAGTCTTCGGAATCTCACAATGCTGCGGTCACACGTTATCGATAAAGGGATGCCGCTCGGACATAGGTAGCTAGAACAATATATTGCATTATTACCTTAACCTTTCCCTCATTACCTGCTATTGACTATCGACAAATCCCTTTTTTATTGTTACACACAACACTAAGAGTGCGAGCGCGAGTTTCGTTATACCTGTAAGTGTGAGCGAGAGGTCTGATAAAAATGATTTATGACTCAGTTCGCACGCTTGTAATGACTCTAATATAGCAAATCGATTCTAAATTTCTTTAACAATATTATGTATTGTTTCTTTGGCATCTTGCTCTTTATTACCTGTTATTGAAATCAGCAAATCCTTTTAACACACAAATCTAGGGCTGTACCATGATATGTAAGTGCGAGCGAGAGGTCCGATAAAAAATTGATGACGCTGTTTACACGTTTTAATGGCTCAATTATAGTTACATTCAGTTGCTGAAGGTGAACTAAATTTTGAGCAAAAATAAATAAAATGAATTACTATACTAATTAGCTAAGCTAGAAACCATAAAAGGGCACAGATCTCGAACAGTGGAATATTATATGTAACGAAAATACAGTAATACAATGTAAGCTTATCGTATGTACCGCGGCATATCGAGCTAAATTGGACCTTATATGTTGGTGTTAAAAACTTATTTGGTACAGCTTGATGTGTTGCGGGTAATCTATACATTATACTAGGTGACAACATTCACAATAAAATGAAGACTTCAATAATATATGTGTTTTATTTACTTTAAATAAACGTTTGAAGGTTTTAGACTAAAAATATCAGAATTAGCAGACAATTTTAGGTAGGCGTGATAAGTGAAAGACGCTCGTCAGAGCAGTCAAGGCCAAATGGCGGCGCCTATAGTTCGCAGCAGCTGATGATAAAGCGATTTAATCGGTATTTACTGGGTAAGCGCGTTCCATCGTAGACTGCATCATTGCTTCACATCAGGCAATTTGTGGTCAAGCGCAAGCCTATTTTAGGATAAAAAAAAGCGTGACATCATTCGAGATTCGGCTAGAACGTAACGCCGTAATCTTTAATCACACAAATAATACGTTTCCAATATATTTATCTATCTGACGGAGAAAACGAAGAAATATTTCATCATCCCTATTGGGTATTTAGAAACAGTTAAAATACATAATTTCTGTTAGAATTTATATATTCCACATAGTATGTTACATATAAATAACACGATTAAAAAAAACACAGTTGTATGCACACACTGTACGGTGCAACCGCACATGTCTCAAGTCAGCATTTATACGCGACACACGCGTTTCAATAATTTCATTATAATTAAGTTAGTATGCATCGATCCGCCAAGGGACTCGGTCGTGCTTCACAACACTCACCATAAATTCAAAAGAGACCGTATGGTCATCAACAGACCATACACACACAAACTTATTTAGATACCAATATATAGCTGAAATTATGCCAATTCTACTTTTGAGAGATTAATTTTTACATTTAAAGCTTAAACTATTACACTTGTTAAGCCTAACCTTAGATACACAAAACATAAACATAATTTTTATAAACTTCACATCTACCCTTTTTAGTGTCCTACTGCTGGGCACGGGTCTTCTCTCAACTATCTTACGAGTTAAGAGAGTTTATGCCTTAATCCACACACGCTGGCCAAGTGCTGGTTGGTGGATGTCACATGTCCTCGAATGATTAGTTCTTAGACATGCCGGATTTCTCACGAGGTTTTCCTTCGCCGATATTCAGCAGCGGCGATGTTACAATTCACACGAATATATGTGGGCACGACTGGGAATCGAACACGCCTTATAAATCCAGAGCGAGGCCAGTGCCGTTGCGCCACCGCTGCTCTACACAAACTTAAGTAAGTAAAACTCACTCAATTTTAAAATTTGAGTGCATTTTTTTCGCGTTGTATGCAATATAACTTCATTAATAATATTCAATATAACAAACATACATACGTTATTAGTAAACAGTGTAATTACCAGTGACGAAGGGTGGAAATTTGTAAAAGGGAATAATAATAATAATATACAGGGACATTAACACACACCATTATGGAAACCAGATAACTGGTAATATACTACATATAATACTTTTCCTGTGTAAATACATACTTAAATATAGATAATTACACCCAGACTCAAGACAAACAGACGTGTTCATCACCCACTTGTGTGGGAATCGCACCCACGACCTGCGGCGTGAAAAGCAAGTATCTTACCGACCACGCCACCGGCCCGTCAAAATACGAAGTAAAAATCGACCAGTATTTCTTGGTTACTTAGACTTTCAAACTTACTAAGGAGTATGTACTGCCTTTTTCTATGATACTTCAAACTTTTACTTTTACTTTTTTTTTTACTTTTTTACATAATATTGACCAATTCTTAACAACCGGTGGGACGCGTGTTATACGGACTCTTCGCCACTGGTACATACTATACTTAAAGGGGCCATTCATTTACTACAGGCCGACCGTTTAACTCGCGTATCGCCTATCGCCAAGATTCTGACTCCTCAAGCTGTACAGACAGTGATGATGATTCAAGTGATATGGATATTAGTGACGAATAGTCTTACATTACTTTTATCTGTGGTTAAATAGTTCATGAGATTTAATTAATGTTTTATGACTTTGTACCTCAGATGGCGATACGCGAGTTAAACGGTCGGCCTATAGTGAGATAACTTTAAATTAAATTAAAAAAATATTTACCCACTGAGCAAGGTAAAACTCATTTTCATCACTTCAACTTTAAAATTTTAATGCTATTTTTTAGTTGAAGTAATGAAAATGAGTTATTAACCACAGATAAAAGTATTACATTACTTTTATCTGTGGTTAATAACTCATTTAATTATTCGTCACTAACATCCATATCGCTTGAATCATCATCACTGTCTGTGCAGCTTGAGGAGTCAGAATCTTGGCGATAGGCGATACGCGAGTTAAACGGTCGGCCTATAGTCACCCTATAATATTTGGACTGATTTAAAAAAAATCATGTTACCGTTAGTCAATAGTTATCCTAATACTATTCGAGAATACATTAAAATAAAATGCAATAGACATAAAAACATAACTGAGATAGACTATAATTTTTTTTAACAAAAACCCATGAAGTTCATATACTTAGATAATTTAACACGGAACTAGTATTGCGCGCGTTCCCCTCTGCAGAGGTACATAACCTCGCCTCCCCTATAAACTGGCAGGTACAATTTAGTACTAAAAGTTGGGTATAACACCTCCCTTGTTAAATGCTCCGAGTTCATCTATCACTGGAGTTTGCGTCTAGAACCAATCACGAATACAAATTCATTCACCCTAGATATATTTTGTATCCCTCTCACACTTTAAGATTGTAACTAGTCAGAAAAAGACAGAAAATATAAGAGTTGTCGTTCAAATATATAGCTCGTCTAGTTCAAGGTCGAATTTCTTGACTTCAATCATTCGTTCAAGATGCAAACTCCAGTAATGTAAAAACTTCATGAATAAAAATAACAATTAAAAAAAATAGTGTTGACAGTAGTGCTAATTCTGTTGTTTACAACTAAACTAAATTAGATATCTGTATACATAAATACACTACATAAGATATAAATCTTAGATTACCACATTTAAACGAAATACGCAGCGAGTTGCGCCATCTTGTCTTTGGGCTGTTTGTTCTTGTGTTTGTTACCTCGAGCACGTCCACCTCGACCTCGGGACACGGGGGCCCGGGATGCCACTGCACGGTGTTTCTCCACCTACAAATAATTAATTTCAAATATAATAACAATAATAAAAATATTCTGGGATATTAACACATACAGTCATCTAATCCTTAGGTAAGTAGAGCTCGTGTTATGGAAACCAAATGAATGATATACTATCCAATTAGCAAAGATCTAGCCGAGATCAAGCCTAGACAAGGAGCGGAGCTTGTGACGTCACGTAGAGGGGCAACCTGAGTACATCCACCGTGTTACACTTACCAGCGCACTAAAGACAGGTTCGCAGTACAGACAAGCCGTCATCTCAGTGAGTGCTGCGGGGAGCCGGGTCCGTTCGGCCCGGTACTCCACCGTGTTACACTTACCAGCGCACTAAAGACAGGTTCGCAGTACAGACAAGCCGTCATCTCAGTGAGTGCTGCGGGGAGCCGGGTCCGTTCGGCCCGGTACTCCACCGTGTTACACTTACCAGCGCACTAAAGACAGGTTCGCAGTACAGACAAGCCGTCATCTCAGTGAGTGCTGCGGGGAGCCGGGTCCGTTCGGCCCGGTACTCCACCGTGTTACACTTACCAGCGCACTAAAGACAGGTTCGCAGTACAGACAAGCCGTCATCTCAGTGAGTGCTGCGGGGAGCCGGGTCCGTTCGGCCCGGTACTCCACCGTGTTACACTTACCAGCGCACTAAAGACAGGTTCGCAGTACAGACAAGCCGTCATCTCAGTGAGTGCTGCGGGGAGCCGGGTCCGTTCGGCCCGGTACTCCACCGTGTTACACTTACCAGCGCACTAAAGACAGGTTCGCAGTACAGACAAGCCGTCATCTCAGTGAGTGCTGCGGGGAGCCGGGTCCGTTCGGCCCGGTACTCCACGGTGACCTGCTGCGCGCCGCACGCGCCGCACGGCTGGTCGCACACCGACACGCGCGTCGCGTCTTCGAATATGTTGATTATCACGTCACATCTGCAAACAAATGTTGCGAATTTATCATGTGAATAGCCTAACCTTCCCACCCTCTCACCCTCATATAGAGAGTACGCCAGCCTCGAACATAGGAACGACTCCAAAGTAGCGTGCACATCGTTCATTCGATCGAGGAACGCGTACGTACGATGTGGCCTTGCCCGAGCCTAAGGCTCGGGCAAGGCATCCGGAATCGCCCAGACCCAAAAAAACGGTCTCAGATAAGCCCAGGTTCAGATCTCTCAAACAATCATTTCAATTTTTCCGACATCGCATCGACTTTAAAGGATAGAAAGCCTACCGATCGATGTTTTAGGCCCTTTTCCGCGGGGGTAAAACACAGATCGTCCGGTACTTGAATCACACGCATATTACGCGAGCGAAGTCTTATCAGATCCTACCACGAGTATAGCTAGTATGCCCCACACCCGTAACGCTTGTTGTCTCACTCCCACCCGACTTGAAACTGTAATCCTTAGTTGTATAAAAGAGATGGCATCACTATAATAAATTAATCGGTATAAATATACCGGCCCAGATTATGCGTAAGCAAGAAAATGTCCCAGTCCCGTAAAATTACATTATCCGTGGTGTTTAGTCCATTTTGATGACTTAATAGAAACCTCTCCTTTTTTCTATGTGCGTCTTCTACTATTCCTGAAGGGAAGTGGTCAATTTTACTTTCCAATTCCTCCTATTATCTTTCGACTTAAAATCGTGCGGGATCCAAGACAGTTTTAGGTATACTTGACCGGGTTAAAATCCCAAGTCTCTTCACGGTGCCCTGTTGACACTGGCTTACAGGAGAAGCAGTGGCGAGATTACGGTTGTGGGATAAGTCCCGTTAAAAGAAAAAGACGCATGTCTCAAGAAAAATATTAAGTATTTTCATTCATTCATCTTACCGTACGTCACTCAGACAAAGTTAATACTTTGTAGTTATTAAGATAGTTTTTTTTGGGACTCAACCTACCACTGCAATCCCGCCTGACTTGTCTCAAAGTCTGATTTGTTTGTGATAACTGTCATCACATTCTGGTTTATCGTCCGGAATAAGAAAGTTTAGTAGTGTGTCTGTTGTCTTCTTGATGCCGATAGTGTGTAAGTCGTTTATTTTTATATTTTATTTATACGACAATTTAATATACCAATTTAATTTAATAATTTGCTTTAAACTTATTACGTATTGCTGCCCTATAGCGAGGTCTGGCGATCTACAATTTCACAAGTGCGTTGTTCAAGATAATTCCTGTAATTTTTAGTTTTTTTAGCTTGTTGTAGTTTTTTCGAGCCCTTTTGAGTAGTCTACACATTGCATTAAGTAATCATCCTAGATTGAAGACAGCTTAGCTTTTTTTGTAAAAAAAATCGTTTCTATGTTCGCCAAAGAAGAATTCCGTAAGACATGATATGTAATATGAAAATAAGTAAAATATACAATTCTAGCAGTATTCACATCAGTGAGCCGTCTAATTGTTTTGCAAATTGCATACGCAGTAGAATTTAATTTTCCGAACAGTTTCTCTATATGAGGAAGCCACTGTAATTTAGAATCTATAGAGATGCCTAAAAAACCGATGACTTAACAGGGTCCAACTCATTACCATTAATTTTACATTTGTATTTCCCTGTCTTACATTAGACATAGAGAACTTTATCACTTTAGTTTTCTTATCATTGAGTAAAAGATTATTAACATGAAACCATCTTAGAGAGTCCGTTTTTTACTTCTTCATAATTGCTTAGTTTTCGCTTAATTTTAAATGTCAATGAATTACCACCAGCAAACAACACAATCTCATGGCTGTTGTTAACATAATAAGTCATTAATATAAACTCAGAACTGAAAAGGGCCGAGAATCGATCCTTGAGGTACGCCCATGGTGACTCTTGACCTTGAGAACTTAGTTCCATTGACATCGACTTTTTGAATTCTATCACTCAGATAAGACATGATAAATTCAAGAGCCTTGTTCTTAAGTCTTTGTCTTGTCTCACTCTTGTGCAAGAGTTTCATGTTGGGCACAGTCAAAGGCTTTGGACAAGTCATAAAAATATATCCAAGTGTGATTCAAGAGAAGAGTTTATGTATATATAATACATGCATAATATAGTAGAGAAATACTGATAATTTTAGAACTTTCTGATGTGATGACGTAAATTAACACATTTTTTGCGCTTACATTGCAAACGCTGGCTAGCTCCTACGAGATATATCAAAATAATGTACTACAGTATTACAGAAAATTAAATAGATAAAATTAATTAAACTACAGATTTAAAATGCAGGGACATAGCGGTGCGGCAGTACCGGCCCGGCGTGCTGTTTGTATTGTCTAAGGACAAAAAAGCTGTAAAGGATATTCTGTAAATATACCTCAATATATTTAGTATCAGCATTGCACCCGTACAAAGCCGGGGCAGGTCGCTAGTGTAAAATAAATTACCTGTTACAAGCAAGTTTCCACTTGGGCGCGGAAGGATCCAGCACAAGCACACCGGCCTCACACTCCACACACCCGGACACGCCGGTAGAGTTCACTCCGTACGGACATGTGGGGTGGGTACAAGAGTTGCACCCGAATCCTTTCTTCATATCCCTGTCACCAAACGTATTTATTAAAAATTGTATGATTCCCCGCCCGTAGTCCTGCAAGTTTTTGCGTTGAGTGGTAGGCTTACTTCTAGAGTGACATTCTGAGAATAAGAGATAACATGTTCGAGATAAATCGCGAGTCATCGTCCTGAAAAATCCTGCCATTTTGTTTTTAAACAAGAACATTTAGGTTATGAGACGTATTTACTGATAACACGACTAGGTAACAGTGACGAAGTGTGGAAGTTTAAAAAAGGGATGAATTACCTTTCTGGTTCTTGGCGCCTTCATGTTTCTTCATCGGTAATAATTGTAGCAAGTCTTTTATTAAATTTACTCGAATTTCACACATAAAAAAAAACTATTTCTTAACAGATTTTATTGCGGTTCATTATAGATTTTAAATCCCGACGTTTCTTTTCTGACTTCATGATCACAGGTGGACTACCCGATAAAACCCGTTATAAAATAGTTTTATTTCTGTGAAATAATGTTACCTGAAAGGTGGATGGTTGTAGCAGTAAGGACAGAGGGGGAAACTCTTCCCCTTGTTCCCGGACGACCAGGAGAGCAGCTCGAAGTCATCTAGAGGACACTTGAGCTCGCGGTAGATCCGGACTGTGCCGTTCTGTGGCAATGCGTATGTATCATCGCAGTGGGAACAATGGAGTCGAGCTGGCTTTGCCTATAATACATTAAAATGTTACAAGCTGAATATAGAGATCATACAGGGTGACAGGGACAGCCCTCTTTAGGCCAGTCAAAAAATGAAATACTAAATACCAACCTGTATATACCTCATATACCGCCTACACTTGCCACATCTAGACAACGCCTTCCCGCTGGTCTTCAAACTGGAGAAGTTGACCTCAAACAGCTGATCCATCGCCTCAATAGACCTGACAAAGTACTGGAACTTTCTACGGAAGATCTCAGTAGTGTGAGCAAGTACCGCGTGGAAATCCGCACGACCTACTGCTATTAAATTCAGCTGTTCTTCAACAGCTGATCGCATTGTTGGCAACACGAGCTCTGGATCGATCTGGTAACGTAGTTAATTAATTTCGAATTAATATACAGTTTTTGATATCCATTTAGATCGGTATAAGCCGACCGTTTAACTCGCGTATCGCCTATCGCCAAGATTCTGACTCCTCAAGCTGCACAGAGAGTGATGATGATTCAAGCGCTATGGATATTAGTGACGAATAGTCTTACATTACATTTATCTGTGGTTAAATAGTTCTTTAATTTATTTAATGTTTTATGAATTTGTACCTCAGATGGCGATACGCGAGTTAAACGGTCGGCCTATAAATATGGGAAAAATTTATAATGCATCAGGCATTCGTTTCACACTACCCGTGCGTGATAAGTTGAGACTCACCTTGAATGCAACCCTCCGCCCGCTACGCCTGTAACTTTCCCTCAAGCACCCGTGTTACACTGTAGGCAACGCCATTTTTTTAAATCTTAGTGTCGTACTGGCTTACGTCACGAAACGATGTCACGCTCCGATTTCATAATCTTATTTGATACTGTTTCGTTATAGTATTTTGAGTTACTGCTACCTTTTATTTTTTGTGTTAAGTTTATTGTTATAATAAAGGGTAAAACTTTACCTAGTGAAGAGAGAAATCTTGTGTCAAAGGTGTTGGACTTTTTGAAAACGAAAAACGGAACAAACAGTTGTGTTTAGCTGTTGATCGGGCAGTAAAAAGAACTTGTATGAATTAAAAAAAATAGCAGAGACGAAGTCGTGGGTGGAGACTGGTTGTGATATTTTTTGTGCACTGTACAACCATTTGTCTGTGACGTCACCACGCCCAGGTCTCAACTTATTGCGCACGGGTAGTAATTACATTTACATATGACATTCACAGTCGATATCTGGAAAGAAATAGTGTTGACTTTGTTTTTCAAAATGAACGCGTTCGATTCCCGAGCCGAGAAGAGCGCCATCTAGTCCTAAATTAAGCAATTATATTTGCTTATGTTATGGGTACTAGGAACTAATAAACTACTTAAATACTTTTTTTCGTAAATACATACATATCTGATATCTTTAACTAAGCAATTCTTGTATATAATTGGAATCTCAGAATCGGCTCCAACGATTTTCATAAAATTTTGTATATAGGGGGTTCCGGGGGCGATAAATCGATCTAGCTAGGAATCATTTTTAGAAAATGTCAATAAAAAAAATACCGAGCAAAGCTCGGTCATCCAGATATTTATAGATAAATTACAACCAGACACAAAACAGACAATCATCACAAGATTTGTCCTGGGTGGGAATCGAACCCACGACCTTCGGCATAACAGTCAAGTCTTTAAAGTAACCTTCTCTTACCTTTTGGTAACCATGAACTAGAACAATCCCCAAATTAGTAGGTATCAATTTACGTCCATTTCCCACAGTGACGTAGTTCCGCTGACAAATATTGTTGATATGCACGGGAATTGATGCATCTGTGCCGATACCGTGCTTCTCCATTAACGTTATCACCTAAAAACAATATGGGTAGATAAGTAATAAGAAAAAAATTCTCGTGTCACAGTTTTCGTTGCTATACTCCTCCGAAACGGCTTGACCGATTCTTATGAAATTTTTTATGCATATTCAATAGGTCTGAGAATCGGCCAACATCTATTTTTCATCCCCCTAAGAAAACTTTTTTTTTTTTAATAAATACGCGGTACGAAGTTCGCTGGGGCAGCTAGTATGTAATAAGAATGTAAGACATTAAAAATAAACCCCACCCGTAAAACTATTTGGCTCCAAAAATTTACATTTTTTTTTAATATAATGGTACATTAACATTTCCGATCTCAAACTAAGCAGAGCTTGTACTATGGAAACCAGATAATCTATAATATAAAAATGAATCGCAAAATGTGTTGGTAAGCGCATAACTCGAGAACGGCTGAACCGAGTTCGCTAATTCTTTTTTTTAGAATGTTCCTTGAAGTACGGGGATGGTTCTTACACAAAGAAAAATTAAAAACAAACTCCTCAGAAATGGCTTGTTCGATTCGGTAGGTCTGAGTATCGGTCGTAATCTATTTTCGGACCCGGTAGGTGGTACTGCTTTACCGGGCAGGACAACGTCTGCGGGGTCCGCTAGTTGGTAATATACTACTTAAAACACATTTCTTTTGTAAATACATACTTAAATATACATAATTACACCCAGAGTCAAGACAAACAGACGTGTTAATCACATATTATTATATGTCTTACTTAGGTGGGAATCTAGCCCTCAAATTACTTAATTATTACAAATTCCTTGACTTAATTCAAAGCGTTTTTATCTGTTAGATAGTCTGAAAATTTTTCCCCTTTCTAACTTAACGTAGATTTTATAATTATTTTAAACTAGCGGATCCCGCAGACGTCGTCCTGCCCGGTAAAACAGTGCCACCTGCCGGGTCCGAAAACAGAATACGACCTATAAGATTTCATAAAAATCGATGAAGCTTTTTTAATTTTTCTCTGCATAAAAACCACCGTCGTACTTTAAGGAATATTCTAAAAAATGAATTAGCGAAATCGGTTCAGCCGTTCTTGAGTTATGCGCTTACCAACACATTTTGCGATTCCACTAATTTCCTTGTAATCATTTGGAAGTTTATTGTAGAACCGTATACACTGCCCCATAAGCTATGATAAATTATTCAAAATGGCGATGGGTCGATAGGCCAGATTCTGTACCAGAGAGTTTGAACCCCTTTAGTCATCTTGGCTATTGAGTTAAGAAGATAAATCTAACGTTACCTCAGACTCAGTTAAATAGTCCGGAGGTGATGTCTGACACTCAACAAGTCTGTGGTCGTGCGCTTTCAGTACATCATCAACGTTCAGAAGCGGTACAAATTCATCTTTCCCGAAAGCCTGTATAAAAAAAAACAGAAATAAGTTTAAAAATCTTGGAGGCCATTTTAGTTTTTTTTCTTCTTCGGTAATAGGCTACTTTACACCATGTAAGAAATAATTAAAAAATTCATGTTTCCGATGAACTGGTTCGGTGGTACAGCGGTGAGCGTGTTCTTTAATAACCGCTAGGTCCCAGGTTCGATTCCTGAGACGAGTAATATGATTTCTTTTAAATGGTCTTTGTCTCTTTCTTACTAGTATAAATTTCAAGATGACAGACCAAGACAAACGAATTATAAACCTATTGTAGCAATAATGGGCGTATAAGACGTTTGAGAATACAGGGGTAAGTATATTTGAGAAGTCTTTATGTTAGACCCGGGATTCGAACCCGGGACCACGTTGATATGAAGCGAACACGCTTACCACTGGCCACTGAGGTATTTACAACAATTAAAACAATATAAACTTTTTAATGCAACCTTACTATGCGTTTCAAATAAGAATAGGACTGGACTCGCGGCTAACTTCATACCAAAAACCAAGCAAAAGTAACGCCAGCACAAAATATCAAACCACAGACAATAATATTATTTTAAAATGTATGGAAAAGGGATCTATGTAGAAAAATTTACCTAGGTATCTAGCTACATACAGCTAACCTTTCTAATTAAATTTACGCGCTAGGATGCCACAAACTGGTACACAAATACATAAACATAGATAAAAACACCGTTATAATTTATAAAACAGCTTTTTTCGTCGGAAATTAATAAAATATTACGTACCTATATAGTATTCGACTCCAAATTTCCAATCTCACTGGAACGGCAATATGATTTACGCATTTTTTTTTATCTAGATGTGATTATTATATTGAACAAACATTTTTGCCTACCGTACTGAAAAATGTGAAGTTGTTGCGCATTCCGGTCCAAAAATAGACGAACAAAAATATAATACATTCATATCAAAATTAAAAAAATTACTGATAAATAAATGTTATTACAAAATAGAAGAATACCTAAACGACAATTTTAAAAAGTAAATATTTATATTAAATAAGTTAGCGCTATTCCTCCTCTCTCCTACTTTTGCTTGTGCCCGACAGGGTCCATAATTGTCTCTTATATAATTATTAACACCTTTTTAACATTATGGTTTGCAATAAATATTGAGTATTGAGTATTGAGTATTGAGATGGCGGATTTCCAGTCCTATTCTTATTTGAAACGCATAGTACAGCGTTAGAAGGAACTATGTCAGCTTAGTTAATAAATGATTAACATACCTGCCAATGCATGATTTCAGTATACCCAGCATCAACAAGCGTGTTCCCTGTATAGTGGAAGGTTTCCGGTCCGATCTGGAAGGTGATGGTGGTGGCTAGGTACCGGCAGTCCTTCGCTAATGTTGCCACAAAGTGACGGGTGATGTACTCGTAGATACGCCACATATCACCTTCTAGCTCTGATTCCGCTGGAAAAAAATGTTTTATTCAACCCTTTTTAGTGTCCCACTGCTGAGTACCGGTCTTCTCTCAACTATCTTACGAGTTGAGAGAGTTTAGGCTAACGCTTAGACGGTAAATAGAGAAAATTTTGTTCTACGGCCGATGTCATCAACGGAGCTCTTTCGCTGGATCAGTCTGCTTGCGACCACGACCGGTGCAACCCATATCGAAACGTAAAGCCAAATTAAAAGTGAGCGCGTTAATTGCCCGTTATGATAAATATATATATTTAATATTATATTTCTAAATAAAAACTTTTTTACTCCGGCTACCCTTTCTCAGACTTCCACCCTTCACTAATGGTATGTATGTATAATTATGATGGCAATACTTACAAGCAGGTCTCATAGGAGTAATAGGTGGATGGTCGCCGGCGTCGTGTCCTTTCTTCGGCTTGTTGATACCATTAGAAATGATAGCGCGCACATCTGCCCCCCATTTATTTGAGTTCTGCTGTTGACGGAGCGTACCCCTTCAAATATAACGTAAAATTACCAAAATGATAAATATAAATTAAATGATTCACATAATTCAAACGTTTGACGGCTATACTGTGCCCGGGAGGTCGCAGATTCGATTTCCGCCCCGGATAATCTTTGTGTAACAACAAAGATTTGTTTCGGTGTCTGGTTGGTTGAGGGACTACCCTCCGTGCCTCGGAGGGCACGTTAAGCTGTCGGTCCCGATTGTAATTTTTTTTTATTCTGCAAAAGGCTGGCACTTGACTACAACTACGATAGAACGCGCCAGCCTAGTATACCGATGCACTCGTGATTACGAATGATTATCGATGAGAAGGCGGCAGTGGAAAAGCCTCCATATAGTTAGAAACCTTATAGGAGCAACAATTTCGACACACCCTCTGCATGGTGTCACCAGATATCGCACCGGAACACGGAGGGACCGCTTGGCGGTGCGGCTTTGTCTGGTGGGTAGTCATTAACCACGGCCGAAGCCTTCCACCAGTTGATTGTCACCTGATTTGCACCACCCAGGGACCACGTGATTCAATTAAAGCTTTACAACCCACGGACGAAGGTGACTCAGCCCCCACTTGCTTAGCATGTACTGTCCTTGGGACGCGGAGGAAACCATGGAGCACATACTGTGGGAAAGTGACTCACTGACCGTCCTACCCCTGGTGAATACGACCTCATGTGTCCCCGACAAGCAGCAGCGGTGATGTGCAGGCTGTGCGGGGGGAAAACCCTTGAGGCTTCATATTATCAAGGGAAGCACTAAAGATCCCACTGGGTCAAAATACTCTTTGTTTACCAGCCCCTTTGATAAGATGTTGAAAAAAACTTAACCCCATATACATACACGTCTTATAAGTTCACTAGCTGTAATACCCGGCTTCGCTCGGGAGTTGATATGAGGTTACGTGGTAGTTGAAATAAAAAAATAAACTATGACGTAAAAAGTAAAAAATATATATATATTGAAAACATATATATTTACATGTATTTACATTATCATGGACATATATATTTACATGTATATTTAAACATATATATTTACATGTATTTACATTTTCTCATTATTTATACTACTTGTTTATAAACAACATTTTTCATTTTATTGTCCGGGGTATATATATATAAATTTTTCGAATTTCCTACTCTTGAGCAAGCTACATAAAGCTGACCGTGAGAGAAGCAGGATTCTTTGAGGTTGATGCCACAATATTTTAAAGTTTGCCCTTGCGCTTTGTTAATTGTAAAACTAAAGGCTAATTTAATTGGAAACTGCAATCTTTTAAATTGAAATGGCAATTCAGAAGAGATCAGTGGTATTCTAGGTATAAATACTGTGTGTCCTTTGTTCTTTCCAGAAATAAGTTCAGCTTCAATGATATTATTCGATAGCTGTTTTACGATCATCCTCGTTCCATTACATAGTTTTGGGGAGTTGAGATTTCTAAGTAGTATGATTGGAGATCCAATTTTCAGACGAAGGCAGTGTAATGGCATTCCTGGTACTTGTAAAGAGTTTAGAAATTCAGTAGGGAAGTTGACACTTTCTTCAATGGTTACCATCGTGTCGATCGATTTATATACTTTCTCTTCACCAGGTATTTTCTTTAGAATATTAAAATTGATATCGTCAACAATATTATTTTTAGTGGCCAAAATTGCTCTTTGAAATAACCACTCTACGTTGGTATAGTTCTGAATAATATTTGGATAAATTTTGTCGATTAGTTCGTTTTCAGTAGTGGCTATGTTACAGAAATCACTATTGAGTTCAATGAGACCGGTCGTTTGGTCAGTAGGATATGTACCTTCGCCTATTTGTAAAAGCATTTTAGCAAAATGTGCTGTTGTTTCATCTTTTGATAATTCAACCCTCATGTTTTTTGTTAATTGCAGTATTTGTACTTCTGGCCAGAGATGTGACTTTTTTAAGCATGCATTGATCTCGTCTGCTGGTGTTGACTTGGGAATAACTGGAAGTGTTTGTCGAAAATCTCCTGAGAGTATGAGTAGAGCTCCTCCCATTATTTCAGAGTTTTTTCGCAATTCTTGTAATGTTCTGTCCATGGCTTCTAGTGATTTTTTATGGGCCATGGTGCATTCATCCCAGCAGATAATTTTAGCTTGTTTTAGAAGTTGACCCCGTCCAGATGCTCCTGAGACTTTACATACCGGGAATTGTTGTTCGGCTATATTCAACGGTAGTTGTAAGGCAGAATGAGCAGTTCGTCCTCCTTCCATAAGTGTGGCTGCAATGCCGGATGATGCTAGTGCCAGTGCGATGTGTTTTTTAGCACGTATTTCCGCCAGTATTAGATTTATTAGAAACGTTTTACCGGTGCCTCCTGGTGCGTCCAAGTAAATAATTCCACCAGTGTTGTTATTTATTCGGTTCATTATAACGTTGTAAATTGTTTTTTGATTGTCATTGAGGAGTGGTTTATTGTGAGCAATGTATTCAAGTAGTTCATTGACGTTGTAGCTTTTTTCCTTTGTAATTTCGTAGTTTAGCATACTGAAAGCATTTCTTTGTGGTGCTGGCATTCCAAGTTCTACTAAGGTCCGGTTATTTATTGCTAAGCATTTATCTTCTAAGCGAATGAGTGTTTCATTGAAGATGTTGTCACTGAATTCTATAGTCAGTTCTGGATTAGCTTGTCGGATTTGGTACAATATATCATCACTCATACTCCTTTTGAAAGAGTCCCATAGCTGTTTTGGGTTTGATGGGTTACATGTTGTTAGAATTATGGCGAATAACTCTCGAATTTGTTCAGCTGAAGCTGTGAGTGTGGCTTCTTGTAGTGTTAATTCCCAGTGGTTATCGTTTTCCAATAATCCTAAGCGTTGACATGCTTCTCTGTACGTCTGGCATAGGTAGCCGTCAATAGTCCTGAGATCTGTGAAACTTGTTGGTCCTCGTATTTCGTGTAACAACATCCGGAGATAGAAACATTCGGCATTGTTTGGATGTACAGTGTATACTCGACCTATTGTGTTAGTTTTCATTATTTCTGGATGACCCTCTTCTGGCATTCCTTGTTTTCGTCGTTGAAAAATTTTTCTTGTTTTGTCCCACGTATAATAAATAGGGACGTCGACATACAGTAACGTCTTTGCGAATGGATCCGTTTGGCAAAGTTGGAAAAAAGCTGTTAATGTTGTGTTCTGAGGTGGTTCGCTTGCAATTTTTCTAGCCGAGTCTTTTGTGAAGTAAACTCTCTGTCCATTCTCCAAATGTACTGCTAGATGTTGCACAGCTGGTTCGCGTTCGTGTATGGGAAAACTAAAAATCCTCCACGCTGCTTCGTTACTGTTGATGTATCTTCCCATTTGGTACATGAGTATCTCATCATTTCTGTTATTTTGTTCGCTATTTTGGACTATTTGAAATACTGCCATATCACTACCTTTGTTTACGTACTTACATATATATTTAATAGATTTTACTGAATTGCAATATTCAACGTTTATGTGTGCTTGGAACATTTTAGAAAGTAGTGGGTTATATGGTACTACCCATTGATTATCTATTTCCAGTTCATCTCTGCCTTGTATTCGTATTTTTGCTGTGAAACCACCGTTTTTCGGTGATCGTCTTCTATATTTGGGATAGCCGTCATCTTCAGTTTTTGTATCGTCTACGTATGGTTTTGGATATTTTTTTGTACATTTTCCATCACGCATGCATGGCGCATTAAAGTTTAATGGTCCACATGGTCCGTGAATCATGTTTTTCACTACTATGCTGTATAGTTCCGGATCTTTTTGTGGATTGGGAAATTCAGCTTGGATGATTTTGTCGATATCCGTGAGATAAATTTTATCGTGTAGCCATATGAGATTGTGTGAGTGAGGTAATCCTCGTTTTTGCCACTCGATTGTATACATCCAGCATCTAACGGTTCCAAAGATGTGGTATTTTGTGATGACTTCAATAAATCTTATTTGTTTTTGTCGAAAAACTCGGGCTATTATGTCGTGTCGATCCATGGAGGTTTGTCCATATTTTAGTTGTTCTTTGATTTCTGGCCATGATGAGTTGCATGTAAATGTTATGAAGAGATCAGGTCGTCCATATTTTCTTACGTAGGTCATGGCATCTTGAGTATATTCGTGCATATGTCTTGGACTTCCTATGTATGATGAGGGTAAGATTACCATTGTTCCAATATCGTCAATATTGCCGTCATTTATGATCGCATCTCGAAGGTGGATGTATTCTTCTGTGCGTAGTTTCTTCTGATTCAGTCTTATGTAAAGCATCCGTTCTGCTTCTATTTTTGCGTACATATCTACCAGAAATTGTTGGAATAAACGGCGAGTGTTGAGAATGTGATTGTATATTTCATTGTCTCTGATCATTAAGCGGTAAGCATAGAACTCCTTGGAAGTGACTTTTTTGTTTGTTTCTATGCCTGTTTCAGGATGAATTTGTTTTATATTGAAATGATAACCGTCCTCTCCGTGCAGAAATATTAAAGGATATTGAAGAGAATCATATGAACGGTGTGTCTCTGCAATGCGTTGTAGTCCTTTTCTTCTTCGTTGTAAAATTATGTCACGGCTTGTATTTTCATTGTCCACAATTACGATGGCGACTTCATCTATCTGAGGTGCATTAAATCTACGTTCGTGTTCTCCACGTGGTCTTTTATCGGCTCGAATCACAATTTTATAGTCATCAGAAATCATGCGATCTAGTGTTGTTTTGAATATGTAAATCAGTTGATTGTATTTGTGTAAGATCCTCTGTACATCTTGGATTATTTCGCGTTTCAATCCATTAAAATGTGTACTTCGTTGATCAATTTCTTGTTCTTCATTTCCAATGAAATATACTTGCAGAAATTTATAGTCATCGTTAGGCATTGGTAGTAACGATCCTATTTTGTGATAAATTTGCCCTTGAATTGAAAATACATATTCAAATTCATCTCTATTAGTGTTAGTCGAAGTAACACCGAAAGAAGTCATTTGAAAGCAGGAGTTGTATGATCTTATATTTTGAAGAAAGTGTTTTGATTCTGGTGTTTCCCCGGTCATGTAATGTAGAAATTCCTGCGGAGGTGCTTCCAGTGGTGGTAATCGAATTTTTCCATTCATGCAACAGAGACCTGGTGTTTCTTTACTGAATTTTTTCGCGTGGCAAAATTGGCAAATGTTATTCATTTTTCCGATCACAACATATTTATGATTGTAATATTTCTTCGTCGATTCGTAGTGGAATGCTTCCTTTGTTAGATTATCTTTTAAAATTCTCGATTCTTCAATAGTTTTATTTTCGCTTCTTTCTTCGCTTTTTCCGCTTCTCAGGGTGCTCATTCTGGTTCGTTGATTTTGTAAACGTGCTTCGCGCTGTTCTTCCGTTTCATTTCTTCGATATTCTTTTTGTTTCCGCCGTTTCGCTGCAGAACTGGCAAGATCTCCACCTCTTTTACGTCTAGGCATTATATTCTGTAAAATATAAATTAAATGAACATTTTATAGACAAATATATTATTACGTAAACGTGGGGCACGTTGAGACAAAGAAAACAAAATTATTTAATCTTCAAGCGGTCGCGCGATATTTTGTTTACGGCCAAAGTATATCGATTCAACGCCGCGCGACTACTTGAAAGTTAAGGAAATTACAATTAAAAGAAAAGAAAAAAAAACCATTAGAATTAATTAAATACATTATTAAAAATACTCACATTTAATATTTCACAATAAAGGCTCACAGATAACTTTTTTTTTTCTTCACTTCAAGATCATGAATTAATTAAACACACTATTAAAAATACTCACACGTGATACTTCAAAATAAAGGCTCACACAGGTAACTTCTTTCTTTTTCGTTTCGAAGTGGCTTGTTCCGCTGTTCAAATCGAATTAATTCTGGCGGGCGACACCGGGCTCTTATATATTCAGAAAGCTAGGCTCTAGGGTATTCCAGAAAGTTGGCTTTATGGAGACTATACACATGAAGTGTATAGTTGGCTCTAAGATATTCGAGAAAGATGGCTCTAGGATATTCAAGAAAGTTTGGGAATATTTACTTTCTCACACCTTCTAGGTATAGAATGTTCTCGACGTTATCGTTCGCCGTAACAATAGGTTTTGCAGCTGTAGCATACGCAGTAAAGGCGCGAAATTTAAAAACTTAAATTTTAAAATGTTTTCAGAAGTAATTTGAATAACTAAAATGATATCGCTTTAACTCCAACATATAAGTTAGCTACTGCTGTATAAATACACAAAATTTAATAACTTTATTATGGTAACAAATGTAATTTAAGACTTTATTGAAATGAGAATTTTAAATTTCGCGCCCCAAATAATCGTTCTTTTAAGTCCATATTGTGTACAATGAATGAAGTTCAACTATTTGACAACAGATGGCGCGACTACACTTACTTTCCAAGTTGAAGGGTTGGAAAAGCCCTTATATCTTTAAAAACACACCCTTTAGGTTAAAACGGGAACTTTCTTGTTCGAGGGGGGATAAAGGGTTATGGTAACAAATGTAATTTAAGACTTTATTGAAATGAGAATTTTAAATTTCGCGCCCCAAATAATCGTTCTTTTAAGTCCATATTGTGTACAATGAATGAAGTTCAACTATTTGACAACAGATGGCGCGACTACACTTACTTTCCAAGTTGAAGGGTTGGAAAAGCCCTTATATCTTTAAAAACACACCCTTTAGGTTAAAACGGGAACTTTCTTGTTCGAGGGGGGATAAAGGGCTATCACACTATATAAGTCCCTTTATCGTGATGGGACTCCTTTTTAAGTTTTATCGGCACGCACATTTTATCAACTTAGTTTTATTATATATAATGATTATAGCTAAAATAAGTTTATAATTCGTTTGTCTCTGTCTGTCCTCTTGACATTTATACTAGTAAGAAAGGGACAAATCCATTTTAACTAACGAGTCTTATAAGATTTTTATGAATAAGACCGTTAAGTATAAATAGGTGCTAACAATACTATATGCGGAAGTTAGCAATATTCTTGCTATGTAACTAGGTATATAATGATAATTGCCTGTAAGCTTTCCTAATTAAAATAAAATTACAGCTTGTAGTGGTCATGCTACTGTGGGGGTTACTGAAGGATCGGGTGGTAGTGACCCTCCAGTAAAAAGAGAAGATCTTCTAGCCGGGCGAGTTATAATGCCCGGCGACCGCGATACACCCTCTGATTATTCGTTAGGTATGTGACGTCACACTACTATTGAACCAAGACATCAGTATAAAAAAACATTATAAAATTAAAGTGACTACTTACATAAGGTCATAATTTTCAGGGTAACTGGTCGTTTCCGTTCGAGGATATGAAATATAACCTTGAGTGTACAGACGTTCCGCTACCTAGAAAAAAAAAAATAATCCTTACTAATATTATAAAGGCTAAAGTAACTATAACTGTGTGTCTGTCCCGTCTCCATGCCAAAACTATTGAACCGATTTGGATGAAATTTGGTGCGGAGATAGTTTGAGATCCGAGAAAGGAAATTGTATATATTTTATCCGCCTGCCCAAAAATAGGTTAATGGTTTAGCGCGATAACCAACATACATACATAATCATTAATAATAATATTAATATTTTCACACATACACAGCGCCTTCTAATCCCAGATTAAGCAATTATATTTGTGTTGTTTTTTTTTATATATTTTTATTATTACTCATTGGATAACAAACAAACTTACATTCGCATTTATAATATTAGTTAGTATAGATATTACCAGTTATCTGGTTTCCATACTACAAGCTCTGCTTAGTTTGGGATCAGATGGCCGTGTGGGTGTCAATGTTCTAGAATATCATTGTTCTAACCTGCATCGCGTGATGCGGTCCCATCCCAAGGCCAGCACTAGCTACCCGCATCAGCTCGACAGTGTTCAGAGCGACTGGTCGCGCCTTCACCTTTTCCTTAGCTTGAACATTTATTACACTGAAAAAAAACAGCCAATCTTTACGGCTTAGGAATTACGTACTTAGTATTTTTTTTAATTTATTCTTCGCTAGGCTGGTGCTTGACTACAACTTGCCTGATGTTAAGCAATGATGTAGTCTACGATGTAACACACCAGCCCAGTATACCGATTCACTCGTGATTACGAATGATTATCAGTGAGGTGGCAGTAGAATGAGCCACAAAAAACATAATATCACATTTTTATTTTTTTACATTTTCATAAAATACCACTTTTTCTTATTTATTTTGTTTCACTTTTTTTTTACATCTTCTTAAAATATCACACACTGAAAGTAAACCGTGATAAAATCCATTATAAAGCAGTTTTATTTCAATGAAGAATAATTTATTTAATATACTAATGGTCTCATTCATAAAAATCTTCTAATACTCTTCCAGTTCTCTCTTCTTGTTAATTACCATTATTGCGATCTTCTGATAAAAACTAGTTTTATTTCTATGTGAGATATTCGCGTAAATTTAAGAAAATATGTTTCTTGTTTCTAAAAAGTTTACAATAGTGGATAAAACTTATTATTATTATTATTATTAGACAGACAAGCAGTTGTGAACAACTGATATTCGCCTGTATCTGGTCTCTTTCCTTGTTCTGTTTACTATGTTAGACTGTTAATTTGCTTCTCTTTTCTTTTTCTTTTTATTATAAGAGTCAAGTTGGTTCTTCAACTGGTTGGTATTTTCTGCTGCCACAATTTGCTCAGGTAGACAGTTCCAGGTGTCTTGGACTCTGTTATTTATGAAGTGTCTACTAGGATTATTTTTGCTTAATATCCTCTGCAGTTTCATGGAGTGTCCTCTCAAATGCGCATTAGTCTTTAATTTAAATATTTTGTCCAAATCCTGTAGATCATAGTGTCCATTCAATATTTTAAAAGTTTCTATGAGATCACCACGTTGCCTACATTCTTGTAAAGTAGTCAATTTCAAATGTTCAAGTCTCTCCTCATAGGTAAGTTTCTTAAGTTGCCTCGGTATTTTTGAAAATCTACGTTGCACTTTTTCCAACATTTCTATGTCTTTAACAAAATATGGACTCCATACTTGAAACGCGTATTCTAAGATAGGCCTAATGAAAGTTTTGAGGATTTTAACTGTCATATCCAGGGTTAAATTTCCAAAAGCTTTTTTGATAAGGTATGTTAAGTTATTAGTTATTAAACTTGTACTATATTTTTTACAATTCCTTAAGGTAATAAAACTAAAAAAAATTAACTTACACAGCCTCTTTAATCTCCTTAATACCAGCTAGAAACATATTAGCTATATCCTTCTCAAAGCTTCGTATCCTTTTCCATTCCAATGGCAGCTCTCTGCCCTCAGAAGTGCTGGCAGTCACTCGTAGCACCCAGTAAGTCTCCGGCTTGAACGTTTGAATTTCATCGTGACGTTGGACACAGAACCCAAGAGTTGGAGTCTGACACGGTCCATAAGATATCAAGGAAGCGTCGAGGTCACCATATCTGCCTATAGAATTGACAAAAATAATTTTATTACCATGAGAGCACATGGCATAACTCTAAATTAAAATTTTAATAACCCACTTCACGTTTCGACCAGTGTTAGTGACCCATAACAAGGCACGGGTCATCTCTTAACTATATTACGAGTTAAGAGAGTTTAGGGTTTAATCCACACATCCTGGCCAAGTCTGGGTTGGTGGATGTCACGTTTTCTTTCACAGATATTGAGCAGTGGCAATGAAACAATTCACACACCGGGGAACAGAACATCGAACCCGTGACCTTATATTTTAAAAGGTGAGTTCGATGCCATTGGTCCTCCACTGCTGGTAAGACATACTAGCAACTAATGAGATTCCACTTGTTAAAATAATAAAAACTAGCTTTGCAATTGTGGCACCGCCAGCGTGAATAGCAGTCGTCGCAATAAATCATTAACCTCTTTTTGCAGATGCGGATAAAAACTATCCTATGTCATTCCCCGAGTTTCAAATACCAACCATCTCCATACCAAATTTTATCTAAATCGGTTCAATAGTTTTGACATAAAAGCGTTTATAATATTAGTAACAAAATCTTCTAATTCAATGTTTAAGGAGTTTACAGTTGAAGCCGTCACAAGATTTTCTGGAAGTTTGTTTCATGCTTAGATCACTCTGTGAGGCAATAAAAAGAAACTACGAATCTTAAAGCAATATACCTTGAAAATACTTAGTCTGGTATCTCGTAAAAGCACAACCAATGCGTAAATCCAACTCTTGCCTTGCGTCTACACTGCGAGACTCATTCTCATTCGGCCTGCCTAGATTCAACATAGCTGCCTTTATGTCTTTCTCTGTGATTGCTGAGAACTTGGCACGGTATGTCACTAGAGGTGAACAGACATCACCTTTCATGTATGGCTGGACACAACTCATGACCTGAAATACCACAGGTAGGTAAGGACGGTAGATATTTCGGAGATAAATATTTCTTGGTTACTAAGAAGAATGTACTGCATTTTGACGCTATTAAAAAAAAATTCGCTACATAGTCCAGACTAAAGCCAAATTAAAGATCAGCACGTTATTTGCCCATTATGATAAATATAATTCTTAATAATGCAATGCGAAAGTTTAAAAGTATAGAAATGACAATCTTAGGTAGGATTCGAACCCACAACCTGCACCCGTATTATGAGTGTTTAATGCTATTGTGTTTCCGTTGAAATAAAGGGATGGAGGTATACACATTGTATAGCAGCATCCTTTTCTTTCAATGGAATCACAATTGCTCTAAACACACACAAAAGTAAATACAGAACCACAGTATGGCATCAAATTAACCATATAATTTACTGATGAGATCAAGTATAAAGAACATAATCTTACTTCAAAACAGATGTTTTCTCCCTCTTTATCACAATCCAGCCACAGCACCAGATAATCACAGCTTCTTGCCTCTTGTGCTAAAAATGCGGGAATTTTCAATCGCGGCATAGCTTCTTTCTTCTCTGTGGGACAACTAAACAACTCTACGGGGTCTACCTTATCCCAGTTATTGTATTTGCCGGTAAAATCTAAGCTCATGACGTGACCACATACAGATGTCATTTTAAAACGTACTGGCTCATTTTTAAACGTCCCATTCCACTCGTGGACTGAACAAGCTGAATTCGAAGCTGAGAAACAAAAAATAAAAATCGTTAATAACTATCTAAACTCTATAAATTAAGTAGGAATCGTGAAGTTTGGTTAGGAATTGAATTAGAAACTTGGTAAGTGTACGAACCTTTATTGGTACTACACTTGCCATTACTGAGCAGGTTTGCGAGATTCTGTGCTAACGATGGCTTCTCAGCCACCATTAGAGCGATCTTCATAATGTTTTAATGAATATCAGCGATTCATATGTAAATAAATGCAATTTTCTCAGGCACGATCTCCTCGGCGAAGAAATTTATTTGATTGACATTGATGACATTTGCTTTGACTAATTTGACTTTAGTTAACTTGACTGACTGATGGACAGGTTGGTTGTCAAAATGGCGTCTTAAAACGTCGCAGTTTTTTAGTTTTTACTAGGTACTATCTTCTTCTTCTTCTTTTAATTATAGCCTCTGCAGAAATTATTCCGCAATTTTGCCAGTGTCAAGTTTAAATAAGTAGGTATATAAGTTTTTAAAGATTAGTAGTAAAAAACTGCGACGTTCTCTACTAGGTACTAATCTTTAAAAACTTAATTAAACTTGACATTGGCAAAATTGCGGAATAATTTCTGCCGAGGCCATAATTGAAAGAAGAAGAAGAAGATGGACAGGTTTGGAGGAATGTGGTTGGATCGATTAATCGAGAAAAAAATTCCTCTTGCCTTTAACATCAATTTTTTTAGGCGATTTAGTGATTCGCTGATACATCCTTGAAAATCGACGTTCAATTTTTTCTGTTTAGTTAAAAACCATAAATATATTCATAATTTGTTAAATGTAACCGTGATATGGATGTGTGCTTATTTTGAACTTTAACTAAACCTCAAAATAATTTTAACTTAAAATAACTAAGTACTTGAAAACTAAAACCTATACCTGTAAACTAAACGTTGAAAAATTCCTCCCAATCGCTGTCTTCTGAGAACGTGGATATTGGAAATCGGTCTTTTAATAGTGCCATCCCTAAGCGTGAAGTTTATTTATTTTTTAAATACCACAGGATATATTTGTAAACATGTTAAATTCCCTGGAATTTAGTAGAAAGATAATTGTATTTTTTTTTTTTTTTGAATATTAAAACAAAATGTAAACAAAGATATGTATAGTTTATTATTAATATTGTTATTAGATGGAAATAAACTAGTTAGGATCTAGCATCTTCTAAAGAAAAATACGATAGTTTTTAAGATATACAACAATTAGTTAATTATAGACTGGCAAATTGGCAACATTGTAAACGAAACGTCATTATTGATGATTGATTGGCTGCAAATAGGAGTTGCGCCAGCTCGCTTGTTTGATAAATTATCTAAAAAAACCTTGAATAATGTACGGACCTCTGCGAACTCGTGTATAATTATTAAAATTGATCTGTTCACAAGTGTTATTACTCAAATTGTTTGAGAATAAATAGTTTACCTGCAGAAATGAACATGGTAAAGTGTCGCGAGTGTTTTAAGAGTTATTGTTTATTTATGTAACTGCTTGCGTAGATTCTGTGATTGTGAAAGCGAATGTTTGTTGCAGAATCAACGCAGTGATAACATATGTGCTACTGCACATTTAAGAGTGATGTTGCCAGCATCGATGGAGTCTAATATGCCTCCGCCATTTATTGATATCAGTAAGTGCCTTCTTGATGACCAACAGTCCATACTTGAATAACAACAGAACTAATAATTATTATGTGTAATTCGTAGCTTTAGTTTAACGTGTCTTATCATCATTTTGCTTCACATTAATATCAATTTACTGAATATGTAGGCAGAAGTGAACATTGTCTTATAAGTTTTTCTATTCTGATTTTATTATTTTGTCCCATAAATGCAAGATGCGGGGGATGAACATATATGGGACATGGTGGTTAAAAGGTTACATTTGAGGAGGTCTAGAACAAAAACCGATAAATCCACTTTTCATATTTTTACAGGAAACTGAAAAAACTGATTATAAAATTATTAATATGTTACTTGATAAACTAGTATAATGTCAATTTGGATTGCAGAGGGCTTTTAAATAGGTAATATAAAAAAAATTTAATGTTGATAGTTTACCCACAATTTTAGTTTCAAATTTGGAATTATCGGTTTTTAGCCCGACCACAATGCAATTATCGGGATTTAGACGACTATGTTGTAATTATCGACTTTTGTCCCCGAATTTTGTAATAAATCAACAATTTGCCCATTATTATGTTTTTGTATTATGAATAGAAAATTAGTAAATATGCATGCTTATTTTGTCTAATCATTAAAATCATTTTTTATTATAACAAATTGCAAATTCTTACACCAAAAATATCTTCAGCTTCTAATCTCTGTTCTAGATGATGGGTTTCATTTTCTAATAAGTCTTTGTATCATTTAAATTCTTCAATATTACTCCAGTCATCACTGAATTGTTTTTTCATTAAATTATTTACATCCTGTTTTTAGCTGCACTCAAAGCTTTAATATTATTGTTGGGTGCAGTTTGCTTCTTTTTAGCAGACAAAAAGACTTACGTTCATCATCCAGTTCGTTTCGGAAATTTTTGAAGGTAATTTTTTTAAGATAGGACTGTTTTTTGTCAATATAATTTTGCTACTCTTTGATAAACGATTATTACCACAAAACTAAAAAAAAAAACATTTGTCGGTAAATGCTCTGAACAGGAAAATATTTCGAAGAATTTGTATAGCATTTATCGGTATTAGCTCCAAAAAATAAAAAAATATATAAATATTTTGTCGGGTAGTGGTATTTGTCGGTCTTTGGGACGGCTGTCCATGTTTAGAGTCATTTTTAGTATGTTTTTAATGATATGTGCTGCAATCTGTTTGATGTACGTTTGTATAAGTACCATGACCAACAAAAAAATGCTTAAGCCAAAAGTGGATTTATCGGTTTTTGTTCTGGACCTCCTCATTTGATACCTGATTATTCACTGGAGTAAATTGTTGACACAAAATGTAGTTATGTGATTGTAAGTATATTTAAAACATCTGTTTGTTTTTAGACTTTTAAGCATTTGCATTGCATTATTAACACTTATGTCATTTTAAGATAAAATTCATATTTATAATCATTATTAAATTATGAAACATAAAGCCAAATTAAAGTTGATCATATTAATTGCCCCTTATGATAGATACAAATATTAAAATTGATTTTTTGATTCAATATTTAATGACAATAAACATATTTGCCCCTAAGGAGATGAGGCAGTAAACAATGCAATGATATAAAACACATAACACTCAAAAGATGACATCAATTTTATGACTTTTATAAACACTATTGTTTCTATAGGATGAGAAATTATGTTTGTAGTTATTTAGGGAAATCCACAAGATTGGGTTTGTTTAAAATAGCTTGCGACAAAGAGGTTTTTTACTAACAAAATGGATTGTCCATTTCGACAATATCTCATAACAAAGTCGAAACGACATTTTGGAAATTTTCGATTTATTGCACATGAGGTCTTAAGATACCCTTATCTATAAGCTTGGAAAGTTACAAATTTAAAAATAATTGCTATTATAGTTTTTCTAGACGAATGAAGTCAGAAGTTGTAGTGTCCCTGCTTAATGGTACACTACAACTTCTGACTTCGTTAGACTTTACTAGACCGTATTGAAAAGTAGCATTTTAGCAGTAACTGGGAATATGGACATTGCTGAAAATCTGTGCTGAGGGTCATCATTAGTAGGTACTCACAGCACTTACTGAGCAAAGTCCATGTTTGACACTGATGGGTCACACTTACTCTTTGATTTTAAAATATTCATGCCATCTGTTTCCGTGGTAATGTGATTAATAAGTACTTTTGTTCTAGACAACCTACACGACATACCACCGCCACAAGCAGACTTCTCAGCACCGCCTCCCTATGATGTGGCTGCTAACACCAAACTACCAACATATGAGGAGGTACAGCGAGAGAAACAGATGGAAGGAGAAGATATGCCACAAGTAAAAATATTGTATTAATATATGTTTTTATATCATTCTTCAGTTGGGTAAAAAAATGGTCACAATGAAAGATTGTTAAATCCTTTAGATTATTTTACTAATTTCATAATAATAATATTACACACATACACACAGCGCCATCTAGTCTCAAATCAAACAACTATATTTGCTTGTGTTATGGGTACTAGGAAGGGATGTATTACTTAAATATATATTTTTTATTATTTTATACACTCGTGCTCCACACACAATTATTTGTCCTGTGTACAAATCCAACCCACGATCTTCAGCTTAGCATTCAGGGTCTTTAACCACTACGCCACCAGGCCAGTCAAACGATGAAATTGCAACGATGTTCCTTATCATGCTTGACACACTGTCCCGATGGGAGCAATACCAAAGTAATATTTTTTTTTAAGATATTTTATTAGGTCGGTGGCGTGGTCGGTAAGATGCTTGCTTTTCACGCCGCAGGTCGTGGGTTCGATTTCCACCCAAGTCAAAAGTTTGTGTGATCAACATGTCTGTTTGTCTTGTGTCTGGGTGTAATTATCTATATTTGAGTATGTATTTACAAAAGAAAAGTATTATATGTAGTATACTACCAGTTATCTGGTTTCCATAGTACAAGCTCTGCTTACTTGGGGATCGAATGGCCGTGTGTGTTAATGCCCCACTTTATATTCTATATTATAACTAGCGGATCCCACAGACGTCTTCCAGCCCGGTAAAGCAGTGCCATCTACCGGATCCGAAAATAGATACAGACCGATTCTCTGACCTATCGAATAAAGATATAAAATTCCATAAAAATTGGTCAAGCCGTTTCGGAGGAGATTGTTTTTTATTATTTTTCTCTGTGTAAGAACCATACTCGTACTTGAAGGAATATTTTTAATAATAATTAGCAAAATCGGTCCACCCGTTTACGCGGGATGGCATGACCAAGGGAAATAAGGATTCATTTTTATACAATAACTAGCTTCCGCCCGCGGCTTCGACCGCGAAATTGATCTCACTAATCTTGTTTCTCCATACAAACTTTGGAAACCCGTTTCACCCCCTTAGAGGGTGAGTTTTGAAAAATCCTCTCTTAGTGCACCCTTAAACCCCATAAGGAACCTATGTGCCAAATTTGGAGTCTCCTGACCCAGCGGTTTGGGCTCTGCGTTGATATGTCAGTCAGTCAGTTTCCTCTTTTATATATTTAGATATAGATTATTAATATATTGTCTACAGATGCAAGGCCCACCGCTGCAGCCCACATTCGCGGCGTTCGTGACCGTGGAGCCAACAGAGGGCACTGCAGAGCAGCTCGACCCTGAAAACAGCTTGCTCGGCACTGATGTTATGTTTTTAACTTCGTTCTTTGGTAAGACTGCACTACATATGACGTAGAGATCTACTTACTTCAACCTTTATTAGGTAGTGTCCCATTGCAGGCCATTTAGGCGTTAATCCACACATGCTGGCCAAATGCGGGTTGGTGGATGTCACATATCCTCGAATGATTAGTTCTTATATATGCCGGTTTCCTCACGATGTTTTCCTTCGCCGATATTGAGCAGCGGAGATGAAACAATTCACACAAATTCGCGACATTATTTTTCTAAGGCCCGTAGCGCTGCGTAACCGCTGCTCAAAGACTTTTGGGGACTGAGTCACGTTCGTCTATGGGAGTGCACCTTTTATTTGAATCCCCACACGTGGTCCCCGGGTGGTGCTAATCAGGTGACAATAAACTGGTGGTAGAATAAAAAAGGGTTTTCCTTTTTTTCATATACACCCTGTATAATTTTTTTTTTAATAATTCATTAAAATATTTTAACCTCTAACAGTCTGTATATTTGTTTCCAGTGGCATTCCTATTCAACTGGATTGGATTTCTGCTCCTCATGTGCTTCTGTCACACTGTCGCAAGTCGGTACGGTGCACTAGCTGGGTTCGGCCTCTCGCTCGCTAAGTGGACACTCATTGTGAAGCACTCCACTGAACTGGCGTCCCACGAGAACTCGTGGTTGTGGTGGCTGATCATGGCGTTTGGTGAGTGATAAAATTTATATAGTATTGTCTTAGATTTACGCGAATATCACACATTGAAATAAAACTACTTTTTAACGGATTTTATCGCGGTTTATTTTAGATTTTAGACCCCGACGTTTCAAAGCCTTTTCAGACTTCATGATCACGGGTGGACTGAGGTATTTGACGTCCAAAAATGTTAATCACAATTATTACTGACTACCTCCAAACATTAATATTTAAGTTGCGTTTTACACCGCGATAAAATCCGTTAAAAAGTAGTTTCATTTCGACAAAATTTATGTTCAACATAAATTTAACGATTGTCATAGATGTGTTAAATGACAACCGGGACCGACGGCTTTACGTGCTTTCCGACACCGAAACAATTTTTTGTTGTTACACAAATATTGTCCGGGGCGGGAATCGAACCCGCGATCTCCCGGGCACAGTATAGCCCAATCAGACGGCTTACACCGCTCGACTACCGAGGTCGTCGAAACCACAACTACCTACAAACACTAATAAAAAAAGCAAAATCCACTCAGATTTCAAAACACTGTTAGCTCAGTTTAAATAACGACCATGTAAAGACTTAAAAATGTAGAGTCTAGAGGTATAGGGTTACTACGGACAAATCTAAAAATCGACGAATGAGGGAAAATGACCTTTGTTAAGGGTAAATTGCAAAGCCTTGAGCACCATCGCTTAGTTGCTGGTCTTTCGGTCTTTTATCAGATACACCATACCATAGTAGACCACTATAGTATACCATAAACAAGTGTCTTGAGACTAATGACAAGATTATTTCCTCACATCAATACACTCATATCACTTCAACCCTTCAACCCTTTTTAGTGTCCCACTGCTGGGCACGGGTTTTCTCTCAACTATCTTACAAGTTGAAAGAGTTTAGGCCTTAATCCACACACGCTGGCCAAGTGCGGGTTGGTGGATGTCAGATGTCCTCGTATAATTAGTTCTTAGACATGCCGGTTTCCTCACGATGTTCTCCTTCACCGATGTTAAGCAGCGGAGATGAAACAATTCACACAAAGATGTGTGGGCAGACAGGCAGGCCAGGATTCGAACCCGCGACCTTATATTTCTAACAACTTCCAACTTATTTTTCAATAGCTTTTGTGTGAACTTTTATGATTGACTGTTAATTAAAAAACATATTAAATTATTTAAATATTAATTTGTATAATTTAGCACTAGTTAATAAACATAAAAAATACATATTTTAAATTGAAATATGTGTGTCTAAATTCGTGGTAATTTATGTAAATAACTAGTTTAATTTTGTAGTCTAGATAAGGCCATCGATACTAATAGAAATGTAGGAAGTTTAATATTCGTTTTAGCTAGAACCTTGTGTTAAATTAATTAGTAATTATCTTGTCTTCGGTGTAATATAAAGGCTTGACTACAATTTGCCTAATGTTAAGCAATTAAGTAGTCTACGATGGAACACGCCTGCGAAATATACCGATTCACTCGTAATTACGACGGCTCTTCGGTGAGGTGACAGTAGAATGAGGCTGTATATGGTTAGTAACCATAAAGTAGCAACAATTCCGACCCACCATCTGCATGGTGTCACCAGACATCTACACGGCAAGGCCGCTTGGCGGTGCGGGTATTTATGGTGGGTGGTCACCAACCACGGCTGAAGCCTGCCACCAATATATTATCACCTAATTAGCACCTTTCGGGGCCACGTGTGGGAATTAATATTAAAGGAACGATCCTACGGATGACGTTGACTCAGTCCCCAAAGTATAAGTACTACATATATTCATAAAAGTATTATAAGCTCATTATAGCTAAAATAGATTTATAATTCGTTTGTCTTTGTCTGTCATCTTGACAATTATACTAGTAAGAAAGAGAAAGTCCATTTTAACTAAAGAGTATTATAAGATTTTTATGAATAAGACCCGTTAGTGTTAGTTTGATCTTTTGGCAACCTTGGCGCCTGGTGTCACACTGTGGGAATATGGACATTGCTGAAAATCAGTGTTGTGGGTCGCCTCTAGTAGGTACTCACAGCGTTTACTGAGCAATGTCCATGTTTGACACTGGTAGGTCACACTTACTCTTGGTTTTTTATTTTATTTTTTCATTTGTGTTTTTTCTTCTCTATCTATGTTTTTTTTATCATTTGATTCTGTGTGTCCGGTATATATCAAATAAATGGTTTCTTTCTTTCTTTCTAGTGTCTTGTGTGTATTCAGTAGAAAGTAGTGAGAATGCTGAGAATAGGAATTAAACTGTTTTTCATACCGCTGACACGACAGGTAGGTACTTACACTGCCCGGGCGAAGCTGGAGCGGGCAGCGCGTAAATAAATTAAAATCTTTACATCAATTAGGCAGTTTTACTGATATTGTTTACTATAACTAATTATTGTATTTTCCTTCTGCATCACTCGGGGAAAGTAAAAACCTACTACGTAAAATGCATAAAATGTTGGTATACAAAGTTTTTCCTGTAACGTGAATCATTGAAGGTAGCAGAAGTACACATTAAGCTATACATTCCCAGTATAAGCTGATCCCGCATTGTATAGGATTTCCGTACAACTAGAGGTCAGCTTATACTGGTTTTGTATTGCTTGATAATGTCACCACAAAACTGATTAACAACGTTGAGCAATTAAGAGGGTGGGTCGAAATTGTTGCTCCTTTATGGTTTCAACCTTAAAGAGCCTCATTTCACTGCCACCTTCTCACCGAAAGTCATTCGTAATCACGAGTGAATCGGTAGGTACATTGGGCTGGCGCGTCCCATCGTAGACTACATCATTGTTTAACATCAGGTAAGTTGTGGTCAAGCGCCAGCCTATTCACGAATAAAAAAATTTAAAATCCTGATTATCATTGACATTTTTTGCGTTTACATTGCAAACGCTGGCTAAACCCTACAAGATATATTATATCAAAATAATGTACTACAGTATTGCACATCTTAAAAAGGATCACAAAAACGTCCGCAATAGTATATGTCTATCTCTTAGAGATAACCCACAATAACCATTTTTTATCTTTTACTTTCAACCAAAACTATTGTAGTACTAGGTTCCGCCCGTGGCTTCGCTCGCGTGGTGTTAGGATAAAAATTAGCCAAGTGACAGATCTATAAGAACCCATTATCATATTTTTTTATTTGTTATTGGTGGAACCCCGTTTCACCCCCTTAAAGGGTGAGTTTTGAAAAATCCTTTCTTAGTGCACCCCTAGACTCCATAAGGAACCTATGTGCCAAATTTGGAGTCTCCAGACCCAGCAGTTTGGGTTCTGCGTTGATATGTCAGTCAGTCAGTTTCTTCTTTTATATATTTAGTTATAAAAACATCTTTAGTATACTTTAGTAACTTGCCCCCTGATCCCCTAAAACTAGAGTGTGCGGCAACGTCCTGAGCCGAGGTTCGTCCCCACATGAGGCCCTCATGGCAGTTGCCACAGTACTTTATCGGTTCGACCGTCCTCGGACGGCTCGCCCTTAGAGGCCCTTCCGGCTAATTGGGTTAGGTCATCAGCAAAAAAAAAACTTTAGTACCAGAATTACACCCGTGCGAAGCCGGGGAGGGTCGCTAATAAGCTATATAAGTAGCAGGGTTATTTATAAGCAATAAAAAAACATTTAATTAATTTTATTAGTAATAAATTTGACAAAATTAAGCTATGAAGCCTTTGGTCGTTCTTGACTTTTAAGTGTGTTTTTACGACATAATTAATTATTGATAATTTTAGTAGATTAATAAATCCCTGATATTATTATATTGCACAACCATGAATACAGAAGCGGTGGTGCAGCGGTAGGGGCCCTGCCTTAGAAATATAAATTCGCTAGTTTGATTCCCGGGCTTGCCCGTCTTCGTGGTCCTCTTTGTGTGAATTGATCCATCGCCGCTGCTCAATATCGGTGAAGGAAAACATCGTGAGGAAACCGGCACGTCAAAGAACTAATAATTCGAGGACATGTGACATCTACCAACCCGCTCTTAGCCAGTGTGTGTAGATTAGGGCCAAAACTCTTTCAACTTGTAAGATTGATGTGAGAAGACCAGTGCCCAGCAGTGGGACACTGAAAAGGGTTGAAGTGTGAAGTGAAGACATTATGTCTTACACGTGAACTGATTTCTATGAGTAGTGTCCATAATTACGTGAGGCATTGCTGAGAATTTTTCGAAACCCTTGGTGGGATATCGTAAGATTTTCCTCAACTCCCTCTCCCCTCCCCTCATCTCGCGCGAGATTCTTCAACACTTCTATCTGTAAACGGTCAATCTAAATAAAAATTAAATAATAATAAATAAATAAATTTATTTATTTTCACCAAAAACTGTCATTATGTTACATTAATATAATTTAGTAAAAGCAAGGCTTATGACTAGGGCACGAGATTTAGATACTCAGACTCCTAAACTAGGTGTATATACATGTGTCTTAGGAGACTGTAAAGCTGGTGTCGATACAGCTAAACAATCAAGCGCTACTTCGCTGCTCTGCGAAGTTCGTACCAATACGACAAATACTATTATTGTCTCACCTTTGGCCATATTTTAGTCTAGAAATAATTTTTCATGCAATTTTGCACTGTTTTCTGCGAGAAAAATAATTACGCGATATTTTCCAAGACTAAGTGTGATTTGGAAAGATTTAGCTTGATCCCCCCCCCCCCTCTTCTCCCCACCTAGAACACCTCACGCCCACTAAGTAATCCCTACTAATATTATAAATGCGAAAGTAACCCTGTCTGTCTGTCTGTTACGCTTTCACGCCTAAACTACTGAACCGATTCGGATGAAATTGGGTATGGAGGTAGTTTGAGACCCGAGAAAGGACGTAGGATAGTTTTTATCTGACTGCGCAAAAAGAAGGTAATGTTTTGGCGTGATAACCGATATACACGCGGGCGAAGCCGCTGTCGGAAAGCTGGTATTTTATATTTCTTCTTTAAATTTCAGGTATTTTAATCTGCGTACGTGCCATCATTCAGTACTTGAACATCAAGCGTGGATGGCGTCTGCTGTCTGGTACAGCTCAGGAGAGACTTCTTTTCTTCTACTAAATATTATACAACTCGCACACGCGGTGGCTGTCGCTACGTCAGGTGCAAAAATCCTGTCACGTAAATCATTGCTAGACAAAAACTTAACTAAAGTACTAACCCTTTTTCCCCGTCTGTAAAAAGATTTCAAAAATTACATAATATATTTTTTATTAGCATACGTTGGGGGTTTAACATATTGGCGTATTCACATCACCCCTTTTATTTCAAATAACAAATATTTGAATGCTCTGTCCCTTATTAAAATTTTGTTTCGTTTCGTTAGTTTGATCATATTATTAGGCTTTATTTGTTATTGCGAACTGACTTTATAATGAACTTAAAAGACATAAATTATTATTAACGAGATATTTTCTTAATTTATTATAGATTAGATGTTACATTGCCTCACGATTGATAGGTTTCAAGCGACTTTATTTACCTCATCGATCAATTAATCTTTATTAAAACCCTTATTTGCCCTAATGCAGGAACTTTTCCTAAAGCACATGAATTGGTAACAGTACAGAATGAAAACTTCATACAACCGCTGTGCGAGATTTCACAACTACAAGCGCGTGTATGTGTGCGTGAGATGTCAGTGACACGGCGCGGGGAGCGTGTACCGACGCCCGTTCGAGTACAAACTGGTTTGATCTAGCTTATCGCGTGACCTAAGTTAAGGGTTGCGCTAGCCGACAGCGATACGAGCGAAGCGAATATTTAGGTTTTAGTTATTGAGGGGGGAAAAAAGAGGTATTTTGTATCTGTGTAATTTTTATTCTATGAAAGAAATAACCTTTTTACGTGTGTGGTAATTGACAACATTATAATATTTATTAATTAACAAACCCCGTATTCATAAACGTCTTATAAACTCATTATAGCTAAACTAGGTTTATAATTCGTTTGTCTTTGTTTGCTATCTTTACATTTATACTAGTAAAGAGTTTTATAAGATTTTTATGAATATAACCGTTAGAAATTATGTAGCTACACTTTATGCCGTGGAATATATATATTCGTGTTACATTGTGTTGCGCCGTTTCATTGAATAGCCAAGTTAGAGTCAAGTGGCCAACCAGATCCCAGCCCCACGAGATACAGCAGTCCAGTGTTACCCCAACACGCTACAACGTGGAGTATAATATTTAAATCCTGTTAATTGAAGTCTGCGCTAAATTATACTGTAAATTCAGTACAAAAGCAGTAGTTTGTGGGGCTAAGGACACTTAGGTTTACGTATTTTCAATAACCACATGACAACCCTGTTTGAATTTTTGATTTTGTTTGGAAGCTCTCATTCTGTACAGTTTGATATTTATTCTGTGCCTAAAGCATACCGCGTTGAGGTAATTTCGGTGTTTACATTGTTCATTTCATAGAAAATATTAACCAATGTCAAATTAGTTGCTGATCGATCGCTTGGTTTGGTGACATCTTTAGCCTAATTGATATTTTTGTATGTACAAGTTGTCCGTTTTATTTTAAATTAAAAATAGTATTGCAAAAATACATTTGGGTGATCCAATTTAAGAAATTACTTAGTCAAATCATTACAAATTTGTACCGGATTTTATCGGTTTTTTTTTTCATTTTTTTAGGTGATTTTTTGGTAACAAATTACTTAATGCTGTTAGTGTTTGCTGGAATAACCAAGTTGGTTAAAAAAAATCATTGAAAAAACACATCAATGTAATATTAGTACTTTTGTTTTTTAAAGGAATCAAAGCGGTATGATGTAACAGGATTTTTTTATTAAAAATCAAACATTTAACGAGCCAGTTTTGCTAACGCGAAACCGTAAGAAATGGGCTTAGGGATTTCTTGAGTTGAATCATCTTTAAATCTTGCATAACTTAAGAAGATAAACTGCGCGCTTTACACGGACACCACATATGTATGAAACCGCGTGGGCAACCGGCGTAGTGTTTAGTTCTCCTCTAGCTTGATGTTAAAGTCGCAGGTTCGAATTCTGCGGGGAGTGTACCTGCGTTTGCGCACCAACATTAGCACTACAATATCTCCTGCGATTACTTGTATAGTCACCATAGATTACGGCTAGGATTTTTTTTAATTAAGTGCAAGACCCTTTAGTTTTATTTTTAAATTAACTCGAATTTGTTTTCGATGTTTAGAATCATTCCATTTGTGACATTAAATGTATGTTTAGATTGCTAAGTGTATATTTTGGCTAAGATTCAAGGGCATTGATAAAAACAGTACATACCCTCAGGTAACTGGTTACGTATTGTTAGTGAAGGTAAGTTAAACATAATTAATATACATACTCTGTATGTTATTAGAGTTAACCCAAAGAATCCACCCTAAAGTAGATTCAAGTATGTCCTACAATTCACTCTTAAGCTAAGTTTAAGCAATACATTTACAATGTTTTATTTATAAAAGTGTAAAAGCAAAGTTATAGGGATGACGAGACAAGGTATAAAAAAATCCTATTAAAACTAGTTAAAACTAGTCCGTCAGATTATAAAAAAAATGTTAGACACGTATTTTTTGTTATATCATTGAAATGAAACAATATAAAGGTATAATGCATTAAAGTTATAGAGTTATAGATAGAACGTTTAACTCACGTATCGCCATCTGAGGTACAAAGTCATAAAATAGTAATTAAATCTCATAAAGAACTATTTAACCACAGATAAAAGTAATATAAACTATTCGTCACTATATCCATATCGCTTGAATCATCATCACTGTCTGTGCAGCTTGAGGAGTCAGAATCTTGGCGATAGGCGATACGCGAGTTAAACGGTCGGCCTATAAGGATATTATTTTTAACATTCACCCAAGAGTGAATACTAGGATCTATGAATGGGTGAAATAATGAATATAATGATGTTATTAATATGAGGTATAATCATGAAGTTTGGAGACACTTCGAGCAATAACTTTAAATTGAACCCTGCTCTTTCAGTTAAGTCCTCTCTTTTTATCATACTGACCAATAAATCACAGAATGTGTGTACCGAAATGTGGTTTCTTAGGATCAATTTATACTGGCGCAGAGTCGGAACGTCAATACAAAACATAACTTAATCAATAAATTCAATCTTATCTCTACAGCGTAATGCACTCATTACTTCTGGTATTTAAAGAGACGCGCGCTCATTCTTCGGATTTCCGGCGTCTGCGCACGTGCAACGCTGATTGGTGCGCGCGCATTCTCATAAACGTACACGTCATCAGCAAGTGATGCAGCAGAACTGATGCATCACTTGCTGATGACGTGTACGTTACGTGACTGACTACACTTACAAGCGTGGGCACGTATTCTCGTGAATGCGCACGCATCCGTACAGCTTCGGTTTAGGCTGCCCACCTACGTCCGATTTTTTCAGAACCGATTTTGTGCATATTCAACGCATGGCCTTGAGTTTTGTATTGAGTTGCACAACGTCGATCATCTGTAGAAAAATCGGTCGTGTGCGGGCAGCGTAAGTTCAGAAGAATTTGACGTTACGACTTCGCGCCAATATAAATTGACCATTATCGACGTTGAAGCTACAAGACCCCGCAAGTTGTAAATTAGTGAAATAGTAAAATTAGTTTTATGACACAGTAAATTAAGCTAATTTTTCCAAATCACCATTTGAACACTGACGAGGTATGCAGCTTTACCGTCGTTATTCCAATTGCAGATTTTAAACAGACTATTTTATTTATTTAAGGAAACTACAGCTTTGTGTTAATTTACATGCAATATATTAACAGTGTATCAGACTTAGCCTATTAAAGAGTTCCACGACATGAAGAACTTACATGAAGAATTTTTAAACGTTTTGTCAAATAAAAACCTTTAGGTAAATGTTATCTCACTTTTGACAAAACAGCCCTACGACGTGCAGTCTAGATTAGGTACTAAATCTGAATCGATTAAACTATATTTTTTGTATTTATATTTAGTTATAAACATCACATAATGTATTGCAAAGTGCTATATTATTATAAATATTTTGTATATTTCTTTTAGATTAAGTGGTAAGCGATTCAAATGTATTAACATTATTCAACGAAGTTGCTTGTTACATTGTTAGTGTAACAAAATGTTTTATAACAAAGTTGCACAACATTTTATAAATTGATTTTTATTAAAACTCAGTGCTATCGCTCGCGAGTTATTTTAGCACCAAAAATCGATGTCAATGTGAGTTTTGTGATTAGAAATATGTTACATTAATGTTAGTAATAATGCATTCTTAGATACTTGTGAAGTTGTTTGCAAACATTGTTGTCATCATCATCATATTATAATTATAGCGTCTGCAGAAATAATATCGCAATTTTTCCAGTGTCAAGTAAATCTTTTAAAAGCTTGCACTACCCGTGCGCAATAAATTGAGACATGGACGCGGTGACGTCACAGACGCATGGCTGTTACGAGTGAATAGGTATTTACTGGGTAAGCGGGTTTCATCGTAGACTGCATCGTTCGCGCTTGACCAACTCGCTTGCTTAACAACAAGCAAGTTGGTCAAGCGCAAACCTATTACAGAATAAAAATGTTTAAAAAAAACTCCATAATGTAACTGTGGAAATAATTCCGTGTTTAAATTTCGTTGTAAACTTCTTCACATATCTAAGACCGCCTCTACGTTTTAGTGCAATAATGTCTAGTTCAGAATTTCTAGTGGAAATAAATATGTTACGATTTATTTATTCGTTTTATTCGACCAATGTAAGTGTGTTTGCATTACAGTGTTGTTATGGATATCCATATCCGTAACCGAAACTGTCGGATATCCGAAATAAAAAAATATCCGTAACCGTAACCGAATCCGAAATGAAAGTTTTGGATAGTTTCGGATAGGCCGGAGTCTTAACTAAATACTACACTCGTACGAAAACTGTGCACTCCGCCGGAATGCGACACCTCTCCCGCTACCTAATGACGTCAGAGCGCGAGGTGCGCAGCTAATTCGTACGGGTTATACTTTATAGTAAATATCAGTGTTGTTATGGATATCCGCAACCGAAACTATCGGAAAATCCGAAATAATTTAATATCCATAACCGTAACCGAAACCGATATTATATTTTACCAATATGCATATTCATAACCGGATCCGAAATTATACATCCATACATCCCTGTTGCACAATAACCGCGCTACAAGTTTGAATCAATTGGCAAATGGTCTACAACCGAGCCATTAAAAAAAAAAAAAAAAAAAAAGTTTGAATCAAGAAAATCAAAATCATTTATTCACGTGTATTACACGTGAATAAATGATTTTAGGGTATAATAAAGGTGACAGATGTAAATAGTACAGCCATATTCCGCCATTCATATGCATGCAAATATTAAATCACACGTATTATAATATCTGTGAATCACACAAACGTATTATGTGACTTTAAATATTTATTTAAACTATAAAAACAGCTTGTATCAGCCATTTCTTTAACTCTGTTTTGAATTTATGTAGTGGAATCCCGAACTGACTGTACGAAGACTGGACTGTAGGCGGAGTGGTTAGTGACCCTGACTGCTAAATCAGAGGTCATAGTTTCGATTCCCACCTAGGATAAATCTTTGTGTCATAAGCATGATTGTTAGTTCTTTCACTTCACTTCAACCCTTTCTAGTGTCACACTGCTGGGCACGGGTCTTAGGCCTCAATCCACACGCTGGTCAAGTGTGTGTTGGTGAATGTCACATGTCCTTAAATGGTGAGTTCTTAGACATGCCGGTTTCCTTACGTTGTTATCCTTCACCGATATTGAGCAGAGATGAAACAATTCACGCAAAGATGTGTGGGCACGACTGGGAATCGAAACTGTGACCTTATATTTTTAAGGCGAAACCCGTACCGATGCGCTACCGGTGCTCCGCTTGTTCTCTGTCTGGATGTGCATACAATTAACAAATCTAAGAAAGGAAATCAAAAACGAAACTCCGGAGATTTATCACTTTTTAGATCATTGCTATAGAAAGCCTTCAAAATTATTATACAAAAATAACCTTATTTTTTCGGCAACCGGCTGTCAACAAGGCGACCCTCTCGGACCAGCCATTTTTAGTTTAGCTATTAACCCAATAATTCGGCAGCTAAATTCAAAATTTAATGTTTGGTATCTAGACGATGGGACTTTAGGAGGCGATGTAGACACCGTCTATAGTGATCTTATAAATTTGCAAACAAAATTTAAGTCCATCGGTTTAGATTTAAATCCCTCTAAATGCGAACTTTTTATTTTAGACAATTCAGATCGAATAAGTATCACCCAAAAATTTAACACCATAGCCCCGAGTATAAAAATTTTAGACAATAAATCCTTTCGCCTCCTTGGCTCCCCGGTTCTGGATGAAGCTTTCGCACCCTATGTAGATGAACAAATTCAAAATTTTAACCTTATAAAGAACCGTTTTTTCAAAATTAGCTTGCATTCGTCTTATTCTATTATCAGGTACTGCTGTTTTGTCCCAAAATTTACATACGTTTTACGAGCCAGCCACTTTTGGAAACATAATGCTCTTTTGGACAAACTTGATCAAATTTTACGCGAAACCGTAACATCTATTATGAATTTAGATCTGGACAGCAAAAGTTGGGACCAAATTACCCTTCCTGTGCGTTTAGGTGGGATCGGTATTAGAAAAGTTTCTAGCGTAAGCTTGCCGTCATTTTTGTCCTCAGTCCACAGTACAGAAGAACTAACCCGGAAAATTCTATTAAAGTCACAGGTTAGTTCTGAAGTACCGTTCCTGTCTGAGGCCAGAAATGCCTGGAAATTGGCTTGTCCGAATTCCAATTTACCTGCCAACCCATCCTCTCAGAGGCAGTGGGATGGGCCGCTCTGTAATTTCGTGAGCGAAATGTTATTGTCTACCGCTTTAAGTTCTGCAGAGCGTGCCCGTTTACTGGCTGTAGGAGAGTGGGAGTCAGGTCTTTGGCTTCAGACTTTACCGTCGGCTAATATTGGCACACTTTTGGATAATAATTCATTCCGCATTGCAACCTGTCTTCGGTTAGGGGTGTCATGTGTTGCTCCGCATCGTTGCCAATGTGGAGAGTCAGTCGGGCGACTTGGGCACCATGGGCTATCATGCAGCAGAAGCGCCGGTAGAATTCCTCGTCACAGCAGTCTGAATGATATCATTCGTCGGGCTCTTGTCAGCTCCGGCGTGCCAGCTGTTCTGGAACCAATCGGCTTGGCGCGCGACGATAGCAAGAGGCCGGATGGTATGTCTTTGCTGCCATGGAAGGTTGGCAGGCCCTTGGTGTGGGACGCCACTTGTGTCGACACCTTGGCCCTGTCTCACCTTCCTAGTACTAGCATGTCTGCGGGCGCTGCTGCTGCTAATGCAGAGACCGCTAAACGGCGCAAATATAGCCAATTATGTACAAATTATATATTTGAGCCGTTTGGGGTTGAAACGCTTGGACCGTGGGGCCCGAGCGCCCGAGCACTTTTTAAAGATATTTCTAGGCGGTTAATAGACTCTTCACGTGACCAGAGGGCTGGCTTACATCTTGGTCAAAGAATTAGCATTGCCATACAACGTGGCAATGCTGCCAGCCTTCTGGGCACATTTCCCCAAGGCCTCGATTCGGAGGAATTTTATGACGCCTTATCTAGTTTTTAAGATAGAAATTTAGAATTAGTCTATTGTTTTTTTTCTTGTATTTTATGTAAAAACTTGTTTTAATTAAATCTACCTCACTCTCAAATTATATATACAAGAATTGCTTAATTAATGATAGAAGTACCTACCTTTTGAAGTTTCACCGTTTTCTATTAAATTAGCTTTATAGAGGCGTAATTCACACTATTTTTATTAGCTTTCCTGTAAAATAATTGAATTATGAAGCTATTTTTATTTTAACATAACTTAAACAATTATCATACAAAAAAAAAATTCTAAATGTACTACGTTTAGAACCGTCAAACGGTACGTCTTAGATTTGACAGGCTGTAGTTTATCAATATGTAATAATTTACAAATAAAATATAAGTAGTGTAGCCGTTCCTACTAAGCCTCCTTATCTTATAAATGGGGCTGGTGAACCCAGAGCACTTTGACCCAGCTGGATCTTTTGTGTATCTCCTTAATGCTATGAAGCCTCAGGTTTTCTTCCTACGCACAGCTAATCCACGACCGCTGCTATCCGTCGAGGACACATGAGGCCGTATTCATCAGGAGTAGGGCGGTCCATTCCTAATGCACCCATGCGTTTTCGCGCCAGCGAATCGCACTCGCACAGTACGTGCTCCATAGTTTCATTAGCATCTCCACATGCTAAGCAAGCGGGACTTTCTGCTAGCCCTATATTGAACAGGTGTTTTTGCAGCAAACTAATACTACTAAGCCTTAGAAATATAAGGTCGCGGGTTCGACTAATATCGGTGAAGAAAAACATCGTGAACTATATTTAATCATTCGAGGACATGTGACATCCACCAACCTGCACTTGGCCAGCGTGTGTGGATTAAAGCCTAAACTCTCCCAACTCGTAAGATAGTTGAAAGGAAACCCGCGCCCAGCTGTGGGACACTAAAAGGGTTGCGTGTGTAACAATCAAATATAATTGGTCAGATACATGCTTTTCACGCCGCAGGTCGTGGGTTCGATACTCACCCGAGACAGGCGTTTGTGATGAACATGTCTGTTGGTCTTGAGTCTGGGTGTACTTATCTATTATAAGTATGCATTTTAAAAAGAAAAGTAACTAGTATTTTCTTAGATTTACGAGAATATCTTTATAACGGATTTTATCTCGGTATATTTTAGATCCCGACATTTCAAAGTCTTTTCAGATTTAACATGGTCCCCGGAATTCATATAGGTATTATAAGCTCATTATGGAATTAAAATAGGTTTATAATTAGTTTGTATTTGTCTGTCATCTTGACATTTATACTAGTAAGCAAGAAGGAAAGTCCATTTTAACTAAGGAGTCTTATACCTAACATTTTTATGAATAAGACCGTTAATGTGAAACACAAGCTCTCCTTAGTATTAGATCAGTAGGCTAATTCACGTAATTTCTTGACGCGCCGATCAAGTTGCGGTGCAGTTGCAATCACGTTGCAATTAAGTTTACGTCTTAGTGCAAAATGGTATTCTTGTGATTGTCATACAAATAACATACACGTAGAGCTCGTGTGACGCGTACGTGACGCGAGCGTATCTGACAGCGGTCGTCAGAATTAGGAGAATACCAAAAGGGCTGTTTTGATCGAAACTTAACTGAAACTGCACTGCAACTGAACTTATTTAATTACGTGAATTAGCCCACTGATTGCCGTGTGTATTAAAGTTTAGTCCTAGAATATTATTATTATTAATTCTGCCAATATCCGTACAGTGAGGCAATAATATAAAGCGCTATGTAAATAAAATATTGCAATGTGTGGTTTCACAATTATACTAATTTTGTTATTAGTTTATATACTGAGGTAAAGCAGTATCATTTTACTGTGGTCTCATTGTATTGTTCTGTTAAAATAACCTAATTAAATTTATGGCAGTATCTCTATTATATTCTACGACTATCGGTTATAACAGGATCCACGTCAAGATTATGGTGTAATTAAAAAATATATATATATTCTGGGACATTAACACACACGGTCATCTGGTCCCAAGCTAAGCAGAGCTTGTGTTATGGAAACCAGATAACTGGTATATACTATGCATAAAATACTTTTCTTTTGTAAATATTTACATAAAATAGATATGTACACCTAGACTCGACACAAACACAAATGTTCATCTCTAATGTTTGTCTCGGGTGGGAACCGAACCCACGACCTGCGGCGTGAAAAGCAAGTATCTTACCGACCACGCCACAGGCCCGTCAGGGCTGTGGCTGTGGCTGCTGCCGCGCATTCTGTTTAGCAATAAGGCGCTCTTCTTGCGTATGTCAGTTTGGAAACTATTCACGTCCGCCAACGCAAACATCGCTGATGCGCTACAGAAATGCGGCAGCCTCAACAGCGCCCTGAACGCGTTATTGTATTGAACGCGTAATGCCTCAAAAGTTTTCTTGGTATAATTGGTCCATAATAGTGTTATTTTAACTGCCTCGGAACAGCGACTAAATCTATGAACCAACATATTATTTGCTCGTACTGAGAGCGCTCTACGTTCTCTTTCAATATCTTGATCATCTCTATGAGTGTCAGTAACAATGTGTAACCCTCTCTAGTAGTTACTTATAGAGTTTTATAGGAGGTATAACATTAGGAAACTTACCGCCAGCCTTAAACACCATAAACTGAAGACTGCTTGGGGCTGCGTTGATAAATATATCCTTGTAGGTGGGTACTTACGCCTGGAAAAATATTCATAGCAACGTGCATATGCAAAAGTGGACTCTCACGTCCACGTCGCATCGGTCTGCGAGCCATAAAGACTGCTCGAAGTCTCTGAAGGATCGGATAGATACCACAGATCATCACAATCACGAACGAAAATTTAACACCGAACTGGTATTGCGCGCGTTCCCCTCTGCCGAGGTACTACATGAACAGTTTGTATGTATAAACTGTTTATATTTTCTGTTTGTGTGTAGCTATTTACGTGTGCATTTGTAAAATCGCTTCAACTTTTACATGTGTGCTGTACGTGGTTAAATCGCATCCTACAAAAAATTACAGAACAATTTGGCATTAGAAGTTGCGTCTCATTGCGTAGAAAGGATAGGCGAAGTATGATGAGGTATTGTGTAATTCTCTCAATTACAGTCCTATCAATAATATGCACAGATAGAACACATTAATATTTAATTAGTAAAAGATCACAAAAACTGAAAACAAAGGTAAAGGAGTACAACAAGGAATGACATAAAATAATTCTCAATTATTTTACATTCTACAATTGACGTTCTAAACTTAAAACTGCTAAGTATTACATATCAGCCAGTCTAGTCTCTGTACGAACAATTGTAACCTCCTTTAACACTCCTCCTCAATTGTTCCATCAGACCTGTCTCAATATTTTAAAAATAAACTCACACTCAATCACTCTAGAGCTATCAAAATTCTCTCACACTAATTCCTTCTCGACAATCATTAACAAACACCCATCTTTTTACAGCAAAATATATGTTTCCTTTTAGGAACATCTTTTGTCAAAGCATCAGCAACCATATGTTGAGTATCTAAGTACTTAAGTACAATCTCTCCATTTTCCAATGCTTCTCTTACAAAATGGTATCGTACATCCACATGCTTTGTCCTTTGATGCTGTACCGGGTGTAATGCAATCGCCATTGCAGACTGACTGTCCGTATGTAAAGTTATGGGTAATAATAATTCTCCCGTAACTTCCTTTAGGAATCTCCTCAAAAATATAGCCTCTTTGGCAGCTTCTGACATACTCATATATTCAGCTTCAGCTGTCGATAGAGCTGTACTCTTTTGTTTTGAACTCTGCCATGAAATGGCTCCATTTGCCATTATAAACGTGTTGCCAGAATATGATTTTCTATCAATAGGATTTCCACCATGATCAGCGTCAGTATATCCTGTGATATTTTCATCCGACTTAGAGTATTCAAGTCCCAAACTCTTTGTACCCTTGAGATATCTCAATATTCTCTTTGTAGCCGTCCAGTGAACTTCCTCATAGCAGTTGCAAAACTGGCTCATAAAATTCACAGAATACGCTATATCTGGTCTTGTGCACACTGCAATATACATTAATGATCCTATCAGCTCTCGGTAGGGTATATTTTCATTAAGTATACATGGCTCTTGTGGTTTCTGAAATCTTTGTCCAGGTACTCCTGGTGTACTCACTGGCTTGCAGTTTTCCATTTTAAACCTAGAAAGGACTTTTTCAATATACTCTTCTTGATCAATTTTGATGCGACCATTTTCCTGGGTAATTCTCATCCCAAGAAACAACTGTGCCTTTCCTAAGTCTTTCATCTCAAATTTAGACTTCAGCTCGTCTTTAACATTCTTCATTTCTCTCTCATTATTATAAAAAATCAAAATGTCATCGACATAAATGGCCAATATTATCATATTCCCATTTGTCCTTCTAATATATACACAAGGCTCGTCCTTGCATCGTCTGAAGTTGAGATTCTCTAACTCGGTATGTAACTTAATGTTCCAAGAACGTGGTGCTTGTTTAAGTCCATACAAAGATTTTTTCAAAAGACACACATAATCTTCTTTGCCTTTTTCTTCAAAATGTGGTGGCTGACGCATATACACCTTCTCATTAAGGTCACCATTGAGGAAAGCTGTCTTAACATCCATGTGATCAATTTTCAGTCCTTGATTTGCTGCTAGAGCAATAAGTAGTCTCAGCGAACTGTGTCGCACTACAGGTGAAAATGTCTCATCATAATCTATGCCCTTTCTCTGACTGAAACCGCGCGCAACTAATCGAGCCTTATATCGCGTTTTATTCCCCGCTTCCTTTTTGATTCTAAATAACCATTTAGAATCAACAATGTTGCTCGATTGGTCTGGCTTCACTAATATCCATGTTTGATTCTTCTTAAGCGCTTCTAACTCCTCCTGGATTGCATCCCTCCACAATTTTGAATCCTCTCTGGACAGTGCTTCCTGAACTGTTAAAGGATCTTCTTGTTTCAACATACTCGATACTTTATAAGTAATGAAGTCTTTTAACTGAACAGGTTTTCTTATTCTTAGTGGGTATCTCTTTTCTTCCACTATAGATGGCACTTCCTCTGTATTCTCTTCACCCGACATCCACTCCTCTTCACTCTCCGATTCAGTTCTTGCATCATGATCTCTATCAGATGGCAAGTTCTCTTCCTGAATACTTGTCTCTTGCAAAATAGTCTCATTTTCTTTTTGCGGAGAAGTGTCAATGTCATCCTCAGGGTAAATAAATACTTCTTTTTTTTTCTCCTCAAGTTTATTTTTGTAAGATGTTTCAAAAAATACCACATCTCTAGCTGTGTGAAGTTTTCCATTCGAAGGATCAATTAATCTATATCCCTTTGATTCTTCACAGTATCCTACAAAGACAAGCTCCTTGCTTTTAGGATCCCATTTGGTTCTTTTTTGATCTGGTATATGTACATATGCCTTACATCCAAAAACTTTAATATGACGTAGGTCAGCTTTCCGACCAGTCCATGCCTCTTCAGGTGTCTTTCTCTTCACTGCTACTGTGGGGCTCCTATTCTTTAAATACACGGCGGTATTTACGGCCTCTGCCCAGAATTTAGCAGGAAGTCCCGCTTCTTGCAGCATAGCTCTTGCTTTCTCAGCTATAGTACGATTTGAGCGCTCCGCAACACCATTCTGCTCTGGTGTATAAGCAATTGTAAGTTGGCGCTTAATGCCATGTTCTCTCAAGAACTCATCGACTCTCATGTTGACGTATTCACCTCCATTGTCAGTTCTCAAAACCTTTAGTTTCTTTCCGGTTTGAGTCTCTGCATACGACTTGAACTCTTTCAGTTTCTCTAAAGCTTCACTCTTCGCTTTAAGAAAATATACAAAAGTTTTACGTGAATAGTCGTCGATGAATGTGATATAGTATCTATGACCTGCAAAAGAACTTTCAGTCATTGGTCCACTAATATCAGAATGCACCAACTCCAATATCTCTCGCGCTCTTGTAGCTTGATTGCGTTCAAACGGTTTTCTGGTTTGTTTTCCCACTAAGCAGCCTACGCAGTCCAGTTTAGCATGTTTAATGTTTGGGAAACTTACCCCAATAGCCAGTTTGTCTCTTAATAAGGTGAGGTTACGTATACCCAGGTGTGCCATCCTTTTATGCCATAGCTCCATATTACTGCTCTCAATAGTAGAAGCTGATGCTAGTGCGATCTGTGAAGAACATTTTAGTTTATAAATGCCCTTATCAAGTACTCCTGTCACACATGACTTACCTTTCACTATACACTCACCTTCATTAAATATCTCGCAACCTTTTCTCGAAAATACAACAACCTTACCTTTGGTATTGACCATACTACTCACACTTAACAAATTAGATGACAATTTTGGTACATACATGACATTATCTATAGAAACGTCAGATGCCTCACATTCAACTCTACCAAAACCTTCTCCATACATCTTACTTCCATTTGCACAACACACTTCTACCTTTCTACCTGTTTTTACAAAACCTTTTATCCAGTCCCGTTTAAAGGTCATATGCGCTGACGCTCCTGAATCTATAATCCATTCATCTTCACGTAGCTTCTCTTCATTCGCTACAGACAGTGACGTCGCCACGTGACTCTTTTTTGTCTGACAAGGGTTATGTATGCAATCAATAGCTTTATGCGGTCCTTCGCAGATAAAACATTTAACAGCTTTCTTTTGTTTGTTCCTCTGAACAAATTTCTTAGGCTTCTTGCTTGTAGTAAGTGCAGAACTCGTAGTAGGAAGACTCTGTCTTGTGTTAGGTCTGGTATCATCTAATTGTAGAAGTTTAGTCTTAATGTAGTCAGTTGTCAGTGTAGTGTTGGTATTCTCCAATGCCAACCTCATAGGGGTGTACTCCTCTGGTAGACCCTGCAGCATGAGTGCTGCCAGCAACTCATCGTCAATCTCCTTTCCTAGATCTGACAGTTGATTTGCTACTCGTAACAACTCCGTTATATATTCAGTTATTGAATTGAACATATGAAGTTTCAGGCTCACTAGTCTTGACAACAGCCTGCATCTGTTGTTAATGCCTTTATCCTCATAAGCGGTTCTCAAATTCTGCCACGTCTCATGAGCAGTTGTAGCTTTACGTACGTGTACCTTACATTGATTCTCGATTAGCAAGCATATTTTTGACCGAGCTCTCTGGTCATTATGCTTAGCAACAACATTCTCTGGATCAGGCTTAGCTTCTACATACTTCCATAAATCATCATGGACTAGAAGTAACTCAATGTCAAACTTCCATGAGTCGAAGTTGCAACTCCCTTGCAATTTTTCGATCCCCGGAAATCCTAGACCCGAACTCGATGTTGACGCCGACATATCTCTGCTATTGTAGGTACTAGTAGGTTGCCACACTCTTACCACTTTTCTCTTTTAGTTTCAATGCCTCCGCATGCGTGATCCATAACTAATGCGTTTACGCGTGTTTAGCCCATAACCTGATGAGGTATTGTGTAATTCTCTCAATTACAGTCCTATCAATAATATGCACAGATAGAACACATTAATATTTAATTAGTAAAAGATCACAAAAACGGAAAACAAAGGTAAAGGAGTACAACAAGGAATGACATAAAATAATTCTCAATTATTTTACATTCTACAATTGACGTTCTAAACTCAAAACTGCTAAGTATTACATATCAGCCAGTCTAGTCTCTGTACGAACAATTGTAACCTCCTTTAACAAAGTAGCTATTGAGCAAAGTGGATGGTAAGAGCTGAATGAGAGAACCTAGCTGCAGTTACCTTGCTGTGGCGTGCTTTAGGATCAGCAGACCTATGTCCAGTGATGAAGTTAATTATGAAGAAATAACAGCAAGAGAGGAGGTGCATGCATTTAAAAAAAAAAGGGACAAATGGAAAGAGCTTCAAGATACAACAAAAATATCAATCTCTGGTGTTTTTAAATGGGTCCGGTTGTCTATACCTACATTGCAAAAAACCTATGTAGTAAATAATCCACATATTATATTCTCTACTTCGCATTATGACTAAAACGCATAATGACATGGTAGCAAGCTGTGCGATAGAACCTGGTTAGTTATAAAATTGTTATTGTTTGTTACAGAGTACCTAAAGCTGAAAATTTAAACACGTTTTTCAGTAAGTTAGAATCAATGTTACAAATTTTATGTAACAGAAATTACTAATACATAATATTATCTGGAGACTACAATATCGATATCCTAAAACAAAATAATATTTATTATTTTGGACTTGGACTTTGAGAGTATTATGTTAAATTATAACTTGACATTAGCTATAAAACAGCCGACTAAATTAGCAAGTCAGTCATGTTTAGATAACTTTGCCCATAACTTTCCCAGAACATCCGTGACGGAAGTGTTGCCATTCGCCTTGTCTGATCATACCGCGCAACCGTTGAAGTTTCCCACTAAAAGGATTCCGCGTATCAAATGATGGCGAAAACGCACTCGTGATTTTTGTGATGAAACTATCGGAAAATTCAAAGAATGCCTGAGTACTTTTACTTTTTCTGAAATGTATGCCGAACCGGACTCAAATAGAGCGTATTTCCTTTTTCAAAAATTTCAAACTATTTTATGATCTGTGTTTTCCGTACAAAATTGTCAAAGTGAATGTGCAAATCAAACCGAAATGGATATCGCATGGCTTAAAAAAATGTAGTAATAAGAAACGGAAGTTGTTGTGGAACTATAGAATCAAACCAGCGATCGCTACTAAAAATGTTTATAGTGCCTATTCTAAACTATTAAAAAAAATATTAATTTAACCCAGCGCGCCCAAAATAACTATAAAATTAAAACTTCCGATAGCAAATCCAAAACAACTTGGAATATAGTAAATAGGTAAATCAAGTTTGAATTTACCCCGTGACCACATTTCTCAAATTAAAATTAGTAATAATATAATTGCAGGTCCCAATGAAATAGCGAATGCTTTTAATGATTATTTTATAGACAAAATAAATCCTATTAAGGGCTCAGGTATTAAAGTAACATCTAAAATTGTAGGTAGGTACATCGAATTCTTTTTTTATGACTCCGAGCATACCAAATGACATACAAAAAATTATAAGTGGACTCAAAAATACAAATAGTGTAGGATTTGATGACATTTATGTAAAAAAAAATATAAAAAATTCTTAATTAATTCTTTTTTTTTAAATAAAATATCATGTATTGTATTTAAAGTATTTAGATTAGATGAAATTTAATATTGTATTTGTTTATATTGTTATATTTTATATGGGCCTTATAACCTGAAATAAATGGTTATTATTATTATTATATGTACTAAAATAATTAAAATTTGTTAGTAAATTTATTTGAGGACATTTAAGCTAGGTATATAATAAATTTATGTATTAGTAATGGGACACTTCCAGACAAATTGAAAACGTCAATAGTTATTATACCACTATTAAAAAAAAGAAGATAAAGTACTAATGGAATTTTATAGGCCGATAGCACTAGATCCTGTATTTTCAAAAATTTTAGAAAAATACATTCATAGCAAGATTTACTTATATTTAGAAAAAAGTCAATTATTATGTCGGGAACAAAAAGGATTTAGGCAAAATAAAAATACTAAATTGCCTGTCTATGATTTCTACAAAATATGACATTATGAAATCTTATAATAATATAAATATTTAAAAAAAGGGCTGGAACTTTTATTAATTAAAAAAAGCTACTACAACATTGTTGAGTTTTTAAATGATAGTAATTTGGTTTAATTTGACATTTCATTTTATAGAATACTTTAATTTACATTGTATATATTACCATTGACATTAATTTGAATTGACATTTAATTATTTGCATTACTGACATTTTATAATATGTATTGACATTTAATAATTAGTTATATTAAAAATAAATCATTAGGTATACTTTCTAATTAAATGTTATTTTCATACTCCTCTTTAGGCAGATTTTAGTGATGCTATTTTTTGACTTAAAATCATTTGTATTATGTTATGAATACCCAAAATTTTACGAATAACTAGCAAACCCGGCGAACTCCGTTTCGCCACCAGATGGCTTCGTTTTATGTGTAACATTTTCCCGCTTTTCTGTTGAAATTTTCTCTTTCTTTGCTATAAACCTCACGGAGCCCGAGACCTTTCCAACGAATGCAAAACCGTGGAAATCTCTTCTGGAATCTTCTGGAGTTATAGCTTCAGGAAGGAAAACCCGACTTATTTTTATATAGTAGATGATTTGATTTGATTTGATTGATTATGTAAACCGCTTGCTGTAACACGATTCTCCTAATGACGCGAGGTGGGCTTGACTACTTAGCAAATCCGGATAAGCAGAGATGAAGATCACGCACATTTCGCTAACCAACAGGGGACGAGCATATTGTAGACGCCTCTCATCAGGCAGAATTCCCTACTTCGAGCAACAGAGATTTTACTATTTTAGAAAAATTTTTTTGCTCGACCATGGAGTTCGCGGTTACTAAGTCTTCTGAGACGAATCTTGTCTTAAACAGCATTAGATACCTACTTTATCTCTAGGCGCTTTGAGTTTAGATGCATCTAAACTCAAAGCAGAGGTGGTGCGGTGGTACGGGCCTCGCCTTAGAAATATAAGGTCGCGGGTTCGAATCCCAGTCTTGCCCACACATCTTTGTGTGAGATGTTTCATCGCCGCTGCTCAATATCGGTGAAGGAAAACATCGCGAGGAAACCGGCATGTCTAAGAACTAATCATTCGACGACATGTGACATCCACCAACCCGCATTTGGCGTATGTGGAATAAGGCCTAAATTCTAATTAATCTAATTCTCTCAACTCTTAAGATAGTTGAGAGGAGACCCGTGCCCAGCAGTGGGACACAAAAAGGGTTGACGTGAATCAAACAAATTCCGATAATTACCAACTAGCATTCTAGTGTCGGTTATCATGCTAAACCATTAACCTCTTTTTGCACAGTCGGATAAAAACTATCATATGTTCTTCCTCGGGTCACACTATCTCCATACCAAATTTCATTCAAATCGGTTCTATACCTTTGGCGTGGAAGCGCGACAGATAGGCAGATTTACTTACAGATTAATAAAGTGCATATAACTATTTTTTACAATGACATATTTATGTGACTAATTATCATAAACGCACCTAAATCGCAGCAAGAGCGGGTCAGCTAACATAAAATCGCAATACAATCCAAACCCTCTCGATAAGCGTTTAGTGCCAAAACTACCCAGTATGGTGCCAACCGCCGCGGACGGCTGACGAAACTAAGTGCCGTTTTGAGCCATTATAGGCAGACTTAGTGTCTTTTTGAGTCACTTTGAGTCGTTAGTGTCCTTATGAAGGACGAACGTGTCGCAATTTCTCCGGTTTGGGATTTTCGTACGACTTTAGCGAGGTGCCGGGATAATACTTCATATAAAATTTAAAGTAAGTACGTACCATTTTTTTTGGGTAGGTTCAGCGGTAAGGGCGTCGTACACATCTTTGTGTGAATTGTTTCGTCTCCGCTGCTCAATATCGGTGAAGGAAAACATCGTGAGGAAACCGGCCTGTCGATTACCATAAATTAGCACTCACGTCTGTATTACTCGAAGGTGTAAACACAGGTCTATATACCAGGCACAATTCTCATTTGTGAGCTGCTTTTAAATTTTTTGCTCCACTCGGAATTCGAACAGAACCCGGAACTCGCGGTTATTATGTGAACCCGTGTACCACTAAGCTATCGATACATTACTAGTGAAATCTGTATCAAATACTGTTGCGTGGGTTACACGTACCTACTACCAGTGCGCGATACGTTGAGACCCGGTTATTACGCGAACACGAAATAAAATGAAAATATGCTTACGAGTAACTAGCTTTCCGACAGCGGCCTCGCCCGCGTGTATGTCGGTTATCGCGCCAAAACATTACCTTCTTTTTGCGCAGTCGGATAAAAACTCCTAAGTCCTTTCTCGGGTCTCAAACTACCTCCATACCCAATTACATCCACATCGGTTCAGTAGTTTAAGCGGGAAGGCGTTACAGACAGACCGAGTTACTTTCGCATTTATAATATTAGTAGGAATTTTTCACCCTTACCACTTTTTCACAGAAGTAGCTTACACATCTATGGTACTATCAACTAATTAACTTCCCGATCCAAACCAGTAATTTACGTCACACAAACGGATTATCATCACAACAGTGTTACAGATCACAGATGACACTCACTAAAGGCCGACCGTTTAACTCGCGTATCGCCTATCGCCAAGATTCTGACTCCTCAAGCTGCACAGACAGTGATGATGATTCAAGCGATATGGATATTAGTGACGAACAGTCTTACATTACTTTTATCTGTGGTTAAATAGATCTATAAGAGATTTAATTAATGTTTTATGACTTTGTACCTCAGATGGCGATACGCAAGTTAAACGGTCGGCCTATAGTTAGCTAGCAAGCGGTTACAGAGACCGATGATGTCTTTTCGTCTGTAAGACACCTTCGGCCTTACTCATAAAAATCTTTTATGACTCTTCAGTTAAAATTAATTATTGTTCTATAATTCCACGGATCTCGGCTACTGGTTCCCTATGGGTTTCGAGGTCTGATGGCAGTCGCTCGTATAATTCTGGTAGCTAGCCGCATCAGGTTAGACTGGGAGCCGACCCCAATAGAAATGGGAAAAAGGCAAGGCAAATGATGATGAATTCCACGGGTACGCACAAAACGCTTTGCTTCCACTTTTATTGTGCGTACTGCCAAATTGTGGAATTCGCTGCCGGTATCTATGTTTCCCGATAGCTATAATCTGCCGGTCTTCAAGACACGAGTGAATCGGTATTTACTGGGTAAGCGCGTTCCATCGTAGACTGCATCATTGCTTCACATCAGGCAAGTTGTGGTCAAGCGCAAGCCTATTTAAGGATAAAAAAATGGACTTTATCTCTTTCTTACTAGTATAAATGTCTAGATGAGACGTTTAGCTATAATCAGCTTAAAAGACGTTTATGAATACGGGGATTTATTTTTAACTCTAGATGATAGAGGAATTAGTTCGACGCGTGTGTATCTGTGTCTCTGTGTTAGTATATAGATAACTAGCGACCCGCCCCAGCTTCGCACGGGTGCAATGTGTTATACTTATAAACCTTATTCTGGAATCACTCTATCTATTGAAAAAACCGCATCAAAATCCGTTGCGTAGTTTTAAAGATCTAAGCATACATAGGGATATAGGGACAAAAAAAGCGACTTTGTTTTATACTATGTAGTGATAATCATAATAAATAATTTAATTTTGAAATTTTTAATTATTGTGTTCAGTAACATTGACTCTTTCAACAATGTAGATATTTATTATTGACTGAGATACAGTTCCGTCCGCGCATTTTTGGGTTTCGGTGTCACAAAACCATCACCCTATTATTGCGCAGTTGGATAAAAACTATCCTTTAATCTTCCCTGGGTCTCAAACTATCTCCATACCAAACTTCATTCAAATCGGCTCAGTAGTTTTTGCATGAAAACGCAACAGACAGAGTAACCTATCGCATTTAGGATATTAGTGAAGGTTTTAATTTTCATTGACATTAATATTAAATTATATTTTGTTTCGTATTTAACTAAGATTAGGTACATAAATACACACTTATCATTTTATTTTATTTATTTAGCTCCTCAACAATGTGTACAATTTTACAATGACTTATTATAAGATTTTTGTATTAACATCTAAGTGCAACATTAATTACAAAAGAGCACAGCATGCACTAAAATATGCGCAAAAACTAATAATCATTCCCCTTGCCTTTTTCCCATTTCTATTGGGGTCGGCTCCCAGTCTAAACTGATGCGGCTAGCTACCAGAATTATACGACCGACTGCCATCAGACCTCGAAACCCGTAGGGAACCAGTACCCGAGATGGTTAGACCAATTGTCAGATTATATTGGCTTCTGACTACATGTAACGATTGTCATAGATGTGTTAAATGACAACCGGGACCGACGGCTTAACGTGCTCTCCGAGGCACGGAGGGTAGTCCCTCAACAACCAGACACCTAAACAATTTTTTGCTGTTACACAAATATTGTCCGGGGCGGGAATCGAACCCGCGACCTCCAGGACACAGTATAACCCAATCGGACGGCTTACACCGCTCGACTACCGAGGGCGTAAGCACAAATATGTGTCATGCAATTATTACTACTACTAGTATTTTAACATTATAACATTTTAATAGATTATAATAATTTTATACAAAAAAAGTTCATAGTCATGCAATTTTATTCAAATATGTATATGTATGTCAAGTTTTCATAATTTGCATGCCCATGAGACGGTAAAAGTTGGAGAACAATATACCTATAGGGTTATTAAAACTGCAGCAACCTCTTAGTAGTAGATAGCTGATATCTTAGGGCGCGTTCCCACTATGTCGTGACGATTAATTTATAGTCGCACGATTGTCGTCTGTAGCGGGAACAGCTAGAGACGACAGTCGTGCGACGATAAATTAATTGTAACAACTGTTTGTCCTAAAAAAATTCTATCGTTTAGCGACTGTCGTATCTAGCTGTTACCATTTGAACACGCCAACATTATATCGTTTATACACATGATTTGCCGTCCTCATTTAGTCGTGAGTGACGCTTTTTTTTCGTTTCACGACTGTCGTGCTAGCCGTTCCCACTAGTCACGACAATCTGTCATTATCGAAAAAAAGTAGTAGACGACAGTTATCGTGTCGTTCTATAATGCCATGACACTTAAAACGACACGACAATCTGCCGTCACGACAAAGTGGTAACGCGCCCTTAGGCACAATGTGTTTACATAGATTATGGTAAAAATAAGAAATGAGATCATTATGGAACCTGTCGGGCACAGCAAATTATAATTCATAAACATAAAATTTAAAACAATCATTTATCATAAAATTAAAGCACAAGATTAAAACATAAAATATTTAGGGCGACTGTTTTATCACTGTCCAAATTTATATATTTAAATTTAATTATTTCATAAATTTATCCTCTTTGGATACGTGTTTTTTCTTTTAAAACTGATTAGAACAAAATTATTGAAATATGACTTCACAAAGATGTCTCAATATATTGAACGTGTGTGGTCACTGCAGCTACGAGCAGACATCGCGAGTATCGCTTCCCCACCTTCACCAACATTTCAATGATAAGTTTCATTCCTACATAAGTCGCATTAATTTTCCCTTCATACTTTTACGGGCAAAAGTCAAATCCGACCGTCAAATTGCAAAAGGATTGTGCTTATAACTACGGTAATACTGACTGATTAGAATTAAACCTGCACAAGTACGAGGTTTCAATAATAATTAAAACTAACCTTTTAAATTAAGGCGTATTTAAAAACTGCTTCATTAAGTGTTCAAATTATTTAGTTATTTCTTTGCAAACATGGGTGATATAATAATATGTATACTTATGATGTTATAAAAAAATAGACACAGATCTCCATGTTTTGTTTTGTTTTTAAATATTTAGTAGGTAGGTATCACATACATACATACAAGAGTTTTCTTATTAAATTATTAGAATTATCCATCAGCTGAATATCAAGCTAGGAAAACTCAAAATGTCGCAAAAATAATAATGTTTATGTCAAATTAAAACAATAAATACATAGGTACCTAAGCTACATTGCAAAATACATTTATGTCATAAAAAAATAAACACAGAATTAAAATAGTAAAATAATGTCAATAGATAATAGACAAAGTCAAATAATACATGAAATTAAGTTTAATTAACCGCAACATCATATTTCATATTGCGGTTAGTTATAAAATGTTGTAGCTAAAAGTATGAATGATGTGCAAATTATGTGCAAAATCGTACAAAATGGCCGCCACAGTTGAAAGTATAAAGCATTGTTTACATCTAAAAATCGAGGATCATTCATCATAATTATATCAAAACCTTTCAGGGCGATGATACCATAACAGCTTACAGCAGTGTTTTTGGAGCTGCGGAAGAGGGATGCAGCTATACAAATGTGTAGAGCAGCTTCTCTTTCGTACAACTGCAATAATAGTACCGCGGTGTCATTGTACGGCTGCAGGTTGACTTAGTTTTTATTAGCAAATATACGCCGAAGCAGGAGCTGAAACGTGGACACTCACGGTAGGACTGGTCTACAAGTCGCTCAGCGAGCTATGGAAAGGGCTATGCTCAAAGTATCTCTGAAGGATCGAATACGAAATGAAGTAATCCCACAGAGAACTAAGGTAATCGACATAGCTCACCGCATTAGTAAGCTGAAGTGGCAGTGGGCCGGTCATATCTGCCGTAGAACTGACAACCGCTGGGGTAAACGAGTTCTTGAGTGGAGACAACGAATCGGCAAACGTAGCGTAGGACGCTCTCAGACTAGGTGGAGTGACGATCTCAGCAGGGCCGGCAAGAACTGGATGGGAAAAACCACGGATCGTGCTCAGTGGCGTGCTTTAGGAGAGGCCTATGTCCAGCTGTGGACTAAAATAGGCTGATGATGATGATGATAGATAATTATTAAATCAATCTTAAAGCACACCTTTTTGGCGAGGGTTATAAAAGGCTGTACAACACACGTGGTCCCTCGGTGGTGCAAATCAGGTAACCATCAATCACTTGGTGATTATGTTTACTGGTAATAACTGTTGGTAGGCCGTGGTTAGTGACCACCCACCAGACAAAGCCGCACCGCCAAGCGGCTTAGCTGTGTTCCAGTGCGATGTCTGGTGACGTTTGAGAGGGTGGGTCTGAATTATTGCTCCTTTATGGTTTCTAACCATATGGAGCCTCCTTCCCATCGAAAATCATTCGTAATCAGTAATCACAAGAAGTTTATGAATAGGGGGTTAATGATTTTGAATAGATAAATAAAATGTAAAAAATAAATAATAATAATAATAATAAATATTCTGGGACATCAACACACACGGTCATCTGGTCCCAAGCTAAGCAGAGCTTGTGTTATGGAAACCAGATAACTGGTATATACTATACATATAATACTTTTCTTTTGTAAATATATACTTATAATAGATATTTACACCCAGACTCGACACAAACACAAATGTTCATCACTAATGTTTGTCTCGGGTGGGAACCGAACCCACGACCTGCGGCGTGAAAAGCAAGTATCTTACCGACCACGCCACCGGCCCGTCAGATAACCCCCGTATTTATAAAAGTCTTATATTATGCTTATTAGGGTTCCGTACCTCAAAAGGAAAAAACGGAACCCTTATAGGATCACTTTGTTGTCCGTCTGTCCGTCCGTCTGTCAAGACCCTTTTTCTCAGGAACGCGTGGAGGTATGAAGCTGAAATTTATATCAATTACTCAAGTCTACTGTCCCTTGAAGCTGTGAAAAAATCAAACTTCTAAGCCAACGCAATCAAAAGATACAGCCGTTTATGCCGCAAATTTTCGACGCTTGCAAGGGAATCAAAACCTACAGGGTGCTTCCCGTGAACTCAGAATCTTGAAATTTGGTACGAAGCAACGTCTTATAGCATAGATAAAGGAAAAATTACGAAAACCATAAATTTTTAGTTACATCACATAATATATATTTTTTTAATAATTTTAAACTTACTACCCATTTCCTCATAAACGCGTAGAGGTATTAAATTGAAATTCATACCAAATACTCAGGCCTATAATACCTTTAAGCTGTAACAAAATCAAACTTCTATGTCAACGCAATCAAAAGAAACAGCAATTTAAGCTGCATATTTTGAAACTCGCAAGTACTCGCAAGGGAATCAAAACCTAAAGGGTACTTCCAGTCGACCTAGAATCTTGAAATTTGGCATGAAGCAACGTTTTATAGCACACATAAAGGAAAAATTCCGAAAACCTTAAATTTTTAGTTACATTACAAAATATATATTTTTTAATAAATATAAACTTATTACTTTTTTCCTCATGAACGCGTAGAGCTATCAAGTTGAAATTCATATCAAATACTTAGATCTAATTGCCTTTAACCCGTGAAAAAAAAAAATTCTAAGTCAACTCAAAAACGCAAAACGCAAAAGTACAACCATTGATACCGCATATTTTGAAACTCGCAACTACACGCAAGGGAATTAAAACCTAAAGACCACTTCCCGTTGACATAGAATCTCGAAATTTGGTAAGAAGCAATAGCTTACAGCACAGGTAACAGAAACATTCCGAAAAGCTTAAAATTTTAAGTAGTTATACCACCAATCTCGTCTGATTGTTGTGGGAGACTTCAATATAGATTTTAGAATGAATCCCCAAAATGGAATTTCCACATATTTTTCATCCATAAACATGTTTCCGTTAATAAACAGTAGCACTACACGAAGTTGTACAACTATTGATAACGTTTTTTCGAACTTCAATGTTCAATGTGGTACTATTCATAACTTTTTCAGTCACCATTTACAGATCTGGTTCAAATTTAATACTTAATTAATATTTTTGAACCAGATTTCTAAATAGTGACTAAAAAACTTAGTAAATAAATAACTTTAATAAAAGAACTTTCGCAAGTCTGCTAGGCTAGTATAAGTGTTTTAGTTATATTATAGATAAATGATATGTGTTAATATAAAATAAAGGATTACTTAAACGATAAAGAGATCTTTGTCTTAAATTTATGCTCCTCCATCTTTCCCCATTGTAATGTTATGAATTTCATTTTGCAATAAAAATACCATAGTTATGACTCGATTGTCGTAATGAACGAACTTTGTAAACCTTGCAGGTTTGTACGGAACCCTCGGTGCGCGAGTCCGACTCGCACTTGACCGGTTTTTCTAGCTAAATTAGGTTTATAAATCTTTTGTCTTTGTCTGTTATCTGACATTTATACTAGTAAGAAAGAGACAAAGTCCATTATAACTTAAGAGTCTTATAAGATTTTTATATAAATATGACCGTTATTCTTTAGCGTCATATCTGCGAGAACGTTTTGTTTAGTCGGAGAGAATTATTAGCAACATTAAAATCCTAGTCACTACGGATGTAATCATGGCCAAAAACTAGAACCAATAAAATGTACCGTGACGCGAATCATGGATTGTTTAGTTTCGTTATCTAACAAAACATGTGTATTTACTCGTATTTTGTATTGTGTATTTTTTTTTGTTACATCGCCGCTGTTCAATATCGGTGAAGGAAAACATCGTGAGAACACGTGTTTAAGAAATAATCGTTCGAGGACATGAGTGTGAATTCATCAATTTCGTCGACGACGACACCTCCTCCTTGAATCTGGATGCTATTCTGTGGCTATCTTTGCCGACAGCTCGCTTGCTGATGCTGCAGCTGGGAGTGAAAGGTAGTGCATGGGAGCCAGGAGTGCTGCTCTACCTACACAAAATAGTTAATAGTAATACGTACAGAAGAAGAAGTGATTTTTTTCTTACTTGTAGTAACACAATCTACTAAATAGTCATGATTAACATAATTCACTTATTTTTTTAATTTATTTTGACGGGCTGGTGGCGTGGTCGGTTACTTGCTTTTCACGCCGCAGGTCGTGGATTCGATTCCCAACCGAGACAAACATTTATTTAAAATGTCTGTTTGTCTTTTGTTTTTTGTTTCCTCCTTTTCAGAGGAAACCTGTTACTGGGAGCTCTTTAATATAATTTTCAAAAAAAGCGAGCAAAGCTTGGTCATACAAGTACCTAAGTATTAAGTAGTTATTGTAGACCCGAATGTTATTGATTTCGGCTGTATAACCGTTATTAATAACTAGTTATGGTTATTAATAACGTCCATTGCTACTACATTATATTAATAACTAAGTAATTAGTACCACAATCTATAGTATACGTTGACAAGGCAACTAAAAAAGCTAACAAAAGTGCGATTCAAGGGTTGATGCGGGGATTCCTAAGTAATATTGTGATAGTAGGTAGATTTCCGTGCAATTTCCATAAAAAGGGGTGACCTCCTGTAATTTTCCTACCATTTACTGACTACCGTATCAGACTTCATAAATTATGAATAACATAAATGTTAATAGGAATATAACTTGACCGTAAATCTTGAGTAACGCGACGCGCCTTACCGTCGCCTTTGCACAAATTGTCTCACTTTGAAGCTCTACTCTGTTCCGCAAAGTGCGAAACATTTTAGGCGAATATGTAAATATACAAAAGATTACCAGTACAACAATCTTTTGTACTACAATAACCAAAATAGATCTGTATTATATAAATCTATGTCTTTCATTTTAAGCCGGTCAACATTTTTGGTAAAGTAAAATAGGCAATTTTTTGCGGATTTATAGTTATGGTCTTTTCATTAGACTGCAGGAAAAGTAGATAGTTAATAATTTCTAAAGTTTCTTAACTCTAATGGTGTTGTAAGCGTCTATAGGCTATAGCTCTCGCTTACCAACAAGCAGGTCATATGTTTTTCAGCCAAATAAGTATGTATTATAATGTCTTTATAACAGATTTTATTTAGTGTTATTATTAATGTTTGTGGGTAGTCAGTAATAATTGTGATTATATTTTTGGACGTCAAATACCTCAGTCCATACGTGACCATGAAGTCTGAAAAGACTTTGAAACGTCGGGATCTAAAATATACCGCGATAAAATCCGTTAAAAAGTAGTTTTATTTATACTAAGTATGTAACAGAAAAAAATCAATGCGAAAATACAAGGTGGTCCGTAAATTTCTCTAACGAACGAAACTTGCAAAAGGGTAGCGACCTTATCCCTATAACTATTGTATGGAAATATAAAACCATGGGGGCTTTAACCCCATTGCAGTACATTGATTTTTTTTTTTCATTGATTTTTCGTACCTTCAATATTTAATTTTATCTATAAGCAAGTATGCCATTACTTGCCAGTTGGTGAAATATTTACTTTTCACATTACAGTACGTTGGTTCGATTCCCATCCAGTACCCATAGTACGAGTTGTTAATACGAAAAAAGTTTTCGAATAACTACTATTATGAATCTGTCAAGGTAATAAGTAAATCTACAAACTATTTTACCTGTTCTGTTGCCAATCCATTTTATTCTATTTCAAATAATTCTATTTTCTTTTTTACTAATGTTTTGAACGAAAACATTAGGAACTTCGTTCCAATAAAATGACGTGACGTGACGTGACGTCAAGAATTAAGGTTAGGTAACATCACGTCAGTATTACGTAACAGGAATGTCACGTGTCACGTTGCATGATATCGTGACTGTCTGAATGAATGTAGGAACTGCATTTATATAGTCTATAATACAAAGGTATAAAGTTCATATTCCTATGATAAAGATTATAATATGAGGCTGGCAGGTGCAGTTGGCTTGGACAATGATCTAATTTTATATTGTCGCGGCCCTTGATCTAAATCTAATTAAATATTTGTCTGGTCTGTTATTAGTTAATTTAACTATGTATGTAGGTACCTATATTAATATATTTTTTATGTATAAAAATCAATGCCACTTTTCGTTGTAATTTAACAACTCAAAAACGGGCTCACCTATCCAAAACAAATGTTTAGGTATTGTTCGGACTATTTAGTAGATGGTTTATGTGAAGTTTGCAGAAAATCGGTTGATCGGTTCATCATTTATCACATTTTTGTAACTAATGAATTCAATAAATGGCTGATTAATTGTTAATGAGGATTTTGGTGTCAAATTGAAAATTATTGCAGATGGGGATTGTGCTGTTGAAATTTTTTCAGTGGTGACAGTAAAGGTATATTGTGACTGTTGTGATGTCATTCATGCGTTCATATGTCTGGGGTATGTGGGCCTCCCAAAGGGTACCTACCCACTAAAAGTCGCAAAAAAGGGGGTCGCGGGTCCACCTGATATCTAGCTCTACCCGTGTAAAGCCGGCGCGGGACACTAGTACCTATATTATAGAAGAAACTGAGTGTATGCCATAGTTTATATTAATAGGATCTATAGAAAAATTTGATTGGCTCTCGGATAATGGATCCCAACTATTCAGTTGATATGTTCCATAATATGTGAATATATTTTACTAGCTACCGCCCGCGAAATTGATCTCATTAATCTTGTTTTCCATAAAAACTTTGGAACCCCGTTTCACACCCTTAAAGGGTGAGTTTTGAAAAATCCTTTCTTAGGGCACCCCTAGACCCCATAAGGAACTTATGTGCCAAATTCGGAGTCTCTAGACCCAGCGGTTTGGGCTCTGCGTTGATATGTCAGTCAGTCAGTCAGTCAGTCAGTTTCTTCTTTTATATATTTAGTATAGAAGTATAGAATAGAATTATATTATAGAATTCTAGACCATCGGACATTTAAGCATCTGTCTGTTTTTTTTTTGTTTTTTTATTATGTGGGGGTTGAGTCACCTTCGTCCGTGGGTCCACCTTTAATGACTTTTGACGGGCTAATAGTTTTGGAAAAAACAGGGGTTTCATTATTTATTTTAAGTTTAATGTGTATCAAATTTGAAATGTTTCACTATTTGCTTTGAGCTTTATTTATACCGAATTTGAAGTAAATCGGACTAAGGGCAGTTTTGGACACTATTTTTTTCAAATAAATCTCATTTGGCACACCTACCTTAGTTTTGGAACAATAAAACACACGTGTGTTATTTCTTTTAAGATTTAGAGAATCTAAGATAAGATAAGATTTCAAGTGAACCGGACTTCAGACTAAATAGATCCAGAGAAACTTTAATTTTTACTTTTTTTTGTCAAATAATTTTATTTGTCTTAAGGTTTATATGTACCAAATTTTAAGTGTATAGGAGTAAGGAATGAAAAGTTACATATAAAATTAATCTCTCGATTTAACCCTCTTAGGGATGATTTTTAAAAATATTATTCGTCTATGTCCTATTCTAGGGTATACACTACCTACATTTCAAATTTGATTAAAATCGGTGGAGTGGTTATGAAGATACTTGGTAACAAACATTCACACACACTTTCGCATTTATAATATTAGTAGGGTTTAAAAATTACACCCTTTATCGAGACAAACATATTTACCGAGGCGTTATGAAATGAACCGCAGGTAAATTGTGACCATTTAAAACATAAACTATCTATTTTGTTACGCATTATACAGTCCATCAAATCTGAGAAGTACCGTTTGACGTTTCACTGTTTTCTATTAAATTAGCTTTCTTCTAGATAGAGGCGTAATTCACACTATTTTTATTAGCTTTCCTGTAAAATAATTGATTTATGAAGCTATTTTTATTGTAACATAACTTAAACAGTTTTCATACAAAAAATAAAATTCTAAATGTACTACGTTTAGAACTGTCAAACGGTACTTCCTAGATTTGATGAACTGTAGTTATAATCTGACACGAAATAAAATGTTTATCACAAGTTTTATCGTGCAACACGGGATCCAGCTCAGTAACAGCTCTACTAGCGCACAGCACTGATTTTCAGCTGACCCCGGACTTAAGTGACAGCATCAATATAAGTTTTGTAAGCACCAGAAATTTATACTTACACCTTAAATGTGAATCATTGAAATTTAAATCATTGTATTGGTTATTATGATACAATGATTCAGTAAATCTATTGACAGATAACAATTGCTAGATACTGAAAATAAATATTGACTCTACCTATTCTTGGTTTGTTGAAGTAATCACTTTTAATGCAGTAGGTAAATAATAATATTTAATAATATAGTGGGATATTAACACACACGGTCATCTGATCCCAAACTAAGCAGAGCTTGTACTATGGAGACCAGATAACTGATAATATACTACTTAAAATACTTTTCTTTTGTAAATATATACTTAATTATAGATAATTACACCCAGACACAAGACAAACAGACATATTTAAACAAATGTTTGTCTCGGGTGGGAATCGAACCCACGACCTGCGGCGTGAAAAGCAAGTATCTTACCGACCACGCCACCAGCTCGTCAAAATCCGTATCGTTATCGCAGATAAATACCCATTCTCGTATTATTAATTCAAGCCACGAGTCTGCCTGTCTTCAAGTCACGAGTGAATCGGTATTTACTGGGTAAGCGCGTTTCATCGTAGACTGCATCGTTTCTTAACAACAGGCAAGCTGTGGTCACGCGCAAGCTCATTACAGAATAAAGAAAAAGCTTTTGCCCGCAGCTTCGCCCGCGTGGTACTTATTGTGCTAAAAAGTAGCCTATGTGTCAATCCAGACCATAATTTATACACACGGCGGAGGTGAGTGGAAACGCCGGGAGAGGACGCCCTAGGAAGACATTCACTTATCTCATCGATGATGGCCTTCAAAAGGGACAGGTGCATAGCACTCATAACCGACGTGCATGTATGACCTGATCTATGAACATTAGTTAGGTTATGAAGTATGTTTAGATCGTAGCAAATGGCGTTCTATAGTCTCTGCCTACCCCCATGGGAAAAAGGGGTGGTTTTACGTATGTAATCTATCTATGTGCAAAATTTCATCCATTTCCGTCCAGTAGTTTTTGCGTGAAAGAGTAACAATCACACGTATATAAAGTAGAAAGTAGGATGAACGATAACAGTTCCAAAGGCAAGGCCCCTCCCCGACCAATGACCCATCTCACTCTGTAATTATCGAAAACTTGCGAAAGACATCTTATCTTATCTTATAAATGGGGCTGGTGAACCCAGAGCACTTCGACCCAGCTGAATCCTTTGTGCATCCCCTTTATGCTATGAAGCCTCAGGTTTTCTTCCTACGCATAGCTAATCCACGACCGCTGCTATCCGTCGGGGACACAAGAGGCCTTATTTATGGTGGATTCCTAATGTATCCATGCGTATTCGCGCCAGCGAATCGCACACGCACAGTACGTGCTCCATAGTTTCATTAGCATCTCCGCATGAAAAATCTTTTTGCTCGAACCGGGACTTGAACGCAGGTCCTCGCGGATATTGAGCACACACTTACCACTGGACCACCGAGGTTAACGTTTTAGTATTTTTTCAGAAGTCTGTTATAAATTATAAATGCATTGGAACGGAAGAGACTATGTAGAACACTGCATTGCGGGGCAGAAGGGATCAATGCCCTCTGTATGAATAGTCACGCGAACGAAGTCATAGGCAGCAGCTACTGGAATTCTATAATAATATATAATAATAATAATAAATAATAAATAATAATAATAAATAATAATAAATTTTTTTAATAATATTTTTTTTTTTACTTTTACGTAACTTTTTTTTATCTTGAAATAGGCTTGCGCTTGCAAGCAATGATGCTGTCTTCAATGGAACGCGTTTACCCAGTAAATACCGATTCACTCGTGACTTGAAGACAGGCAGATTATAGCTATCAGGAAACATAGATGCCGGCAGCGAATTCCACAATTATATTAATTCAACTGAGTTATATAGTATATACATTGACAGGATCTGTATCTAATAATTATGTTTATCATAGAGCAATTAACGCGCTCACCTTTATTTTGGCTTTACGTTTCGACACGGGTTTCACCGGTCGTGGTCGCAAGCAGACTGATCCAGCGAAAGAGCTCCGTTGATGACGGCGACCGTAGAACAACATTTTCTCTAATTACCGTCACTTGTAATACATTTAACTATTGTTAGGGAGCCTACACACTACACTCACTATGTCCGAATTTTTGATCTCCAAATAGCGAGGTCGAGTTACCTCTAAAACTGGATTCCACGCCGAGGAATAATTTAATAAATTAATTAATTGCCCGTTATTTAATAATCACTATGCATATAGTCACAAAATAAAAGGTCGCAGGTTCGATTCCCCTACTGCCTACACATTTTTGTGTGAATTGTTTCATCGCCGCTGCTCAATGTCAGTAAAGGAAAACATCGTGACGAAACCGGTGTCTCTAAGAATTAATCATTTGAGGACATGTGACATCCACCAACCAGTACTTGGCCAGCGTGTATGGATCAAAGGCCAAATCTCTCTCAACTCGTAAGATAGTTCAGAGAAGACCCGTGACAACAGTGAGACACTAAACTGTCACCCGGTCTAACCATCTCGGCTACTAGTTCCCTACGGGTTTCGAGGTCTGATGGCAGTCGCTCGTAGAATTCTGGTAGCTAGCCGCATCTTTAGACTGGGAGCCGACCCCAACAGAAATGGGAAAAAGGCAAGGGGAATGATTATTACCTTTAATTTGTCTGCTTGTGACCACGATAGGTGCAACCCGTGTCGAAACGTAAAACCAAATAAAGGTGAGCGAGAGAATTGCCCGTTATGATAAATATATAAATTTAATAATGAAATGCGAGAGTTTAAAAGTGTACATATCATTTATACCTACAATGTAGAACGAAAGGAAATCTTGTAGTCCCTCGTAGCAACTAAGGTCTCGTAGCAGTCGTAGCACAGTACTACAAAAATTTTTCCGTGGTCTCGTAGCGTAATGAATTTTTCGTAGCAGTTTATGAAGTGCTTTGTCAAGTGTGAGTTGATCTTGCTCCCAAAGACGGTTGGTTCCCTTTCAACTTTTTATGATTGTCATTTGGTCTGTATTATTTTTTCTGCTATATAAATGAAATGGAATAAAAATATGCTTTATTTTTTTTGAAACGCGAGTCTACATAAAAATTGTCCAATTACTTTTCCGTGCAGTGAATGACAGGCAACTACTGAGAAACACTGCCAAAAAACTCAGTAGGCATTTTTCTTTTTTTAAATGAAGTACTTATATCTATTACATTTTGTTAAGTGTGTTGTATTAGAGCGACTTAATTCCAAGCGTTTTTATCCATTAGATAGTCTGAAATTTTATAATACCTACGCTTTAATCTTACATAACGTAGGTTTTACAAATATTTTATTTTATTATTATTTGGAAGTTTATTGTAGAAACGTATACACTACCCCATAAACCAGTTACCTACTTATTTTGTAGAAACGAGCATGATGTGCTACAAGATCATTTTTATTTCTAGTATTGAACTATAGAACTGTAGATTATAAAAAATTACGGATTAAAACCTCCATACTACCTGATTCCTTAGTCTCCCATAAATTAAAAAAGTTGGTGATAAAAAGTTTTGACATATTACAATATCTACCTAAATGACATGACAATTTGACAAAAAATATTATTAATAATAATAACTATTTACAATTCTCAGTGAAATATTAATGTATCAATTATAATAATTACAATTATCATGAAATATAAATTGACAATTATTCGGAATTCTGTCAGCTATTCCAGACTGATTCCAGATTAAATTCAAACGCTGTGATGTTCTGATTACTGAAAACTACTGTCTGTTTTAAGTTTATTTTGAAGAAGTGCTTAGATACAATATTCCGTCATGAGGACCACCGCTGGATTCACCCAAGCGACTTCTATGCAGTCGTATGTACCTTTATAGTAAAAATAATAATATAGTGGGACATTAATTCACACGGTCATCTGATCCCGAACTAAGCAGAGCTTGTACTATGGAAACCAGATAACTAGTAATATACTATATATAATACTTTTCTTTTGTAAATATATACTTAAATATAGATACTTACACCCAGACACAAGACAAACAGACATATTTAAACAAATGTTTGTCTCGGATGGGAATCGAACCCACAACCTGCGGCGTGAATAGCAAGTATCTTACCGACTACGCCACCGGCCCGTCAAAATGTAGTAACAATATCATGTTAGGTCATTATTCACAGCGGACATACAGAGCAGCGCGGCGGTACGGGCCTCACCTTATAAATCTATACTATACTACTATACTTTTTTACTTTAATATTATAAATGCGAATGTAAGTTTGTTTGTTACGCTTTTACGCAAAAACTACTGAACCGGTTTGGATGAAATTGGGTATGGAGGTAGTTTGAGACCCGAGAAAGGACATAGGATAGTTTTTATCCGACTGCGCAAAAAGAAGGTAATGTTTTGGCGCGATAACCGACATACATGCGGGCGAAGCCGCAGGCGGAAAGCTAGTAGAAATATAAAATAAATAGTATAATAAGTACCTATTGTTAATATAATAATATGGCCACGCTAACGATTTGGGGCAACCTGTAATGTTGGTAATGTTGTGAATAAATAAATAAACCCGCGGATTCGCTTCCCGGTAGTGCCCACACATCTTTGTGTGAATTGTTACATCGCTGCTGCTCAATATTGGTGAAAGAAAACCTCGTGAGGAAATCATCCATAGCATGTCTAAGAACTAATCATTCGAGGACATGTGACATTCACCAACCCGCACAAGGCTAGCGCGTTTGGTTTAAGGCTTAAACTCTCTCAACTCGTAAGATAGTTAAAAGACGAAACGTGTTCAGCAGTGGGACACTATATGCCGATCGTTTAACTCGCGTATCGCTATCTGAGGTACAATGTCATAAAACATTAATTAAATCTCTTAAAGAACTATTTGACCACAGATAAAAGTAATGTAAGACTAATCGTCACTAATATCCATATCGCTTGAATCATCAGACGGGCCGGTGGCGTGGTCGGTAAGATACTTGCTTTTCACGCCGCAGGTCGTGGGTTCGATTCCCACCCGAGACAAACATTTGTTTAAATATGACTGTTTGTCTTGTGTCTGGGTGTAATTATCTATATAAGTATATATTTACAAAAGAAAAGTATTATATGTAGTATATTACCAGTTATCTGGTTTCCATAGTACAAGCTTTTCTTAGTTTGGGATCAGATGACCGTGTGTGTTAATGTCCCACTATATTATTATTATTATTATTATCATCACTGTCTGTGCAGCTTGAGGAGTCAGAATCTTGACGATAGGCGATAGGCGAGTTAAACGGTCGGCCTATAATACGGGTTTCATTTCCATTAATAACTAATAACTAGAAACCATAGTCTAAATAAAACTAAAATGTACCATAGTACCCGTGAGCGATAAATAGAGATCCGCTTACCATTAGCCCACAGACGTAGCTGGTACATCTATGGTAATATCAACTATTAACTTCCCGATCCAATCCCAGTAATCTACGTCACACAAACGGATTATCATCACAACATCTGGGGGCTGAGTCACTTTCGTCCGTGGGTGTAAATTGAATTCCCACACGTGGTCCCCGGGTGGTGCAAATCAGGTGACAATCGACTGGTGGTAGGCTTCGGCCGTGGTTAGTGACCACCCACCAGACAAAGCCGCATCGCCAAGCGTCCTTGCCGTGTTCCGGTGCGATGTCTGGTGACACCATGCAGAGAGGGTGGGTCGGAATTGTTGCTCCTTTAAGGTTTCTTTATTAAGCAGAGCTTGTAATATGAAAACCAGATAACTGGTATATACTATACGTATACTTTTTATTTAAATACTTAAAATAGAAAATGAAGTGAAGTTGTTTCGCATTCCGGTCCAAGATGGCGGATTTCATACTTATTTTTAGTCTGGGCTTAATACCAAATGTTAATACCAAATAATTTTCATTTACAGACGCTTGAGAATGACAGATGATTCGAACAGGAATTTACCAAACTACCAAGCCCGGCGCAACTCCTCTCTTGCGCCGAAATACGCGCTCGGGTGGCGGCAGAACTCGCTTACTATCACATCTTTAGCTCAAAACTCCGCTTATTTAGCTGAAAAGGCGTTCAACAAGGAAACGTAAGTATTGCCCGCATCTCATAACCCGTAGGAGATATTAAAGGGGACAAGTAAGCGTGCGCGCGTTCCCCTCTGTCGAGACAAACTGTTCATGTTTTGCTTATCGAAAAATTCTCAAAAATGCCTCACCTAATTACTGAAGCCCTCTAATTTATTTTACAGAGAAGAGGAGGAGAAGTTAAAAGCTGCACCAGTTTCGTGTTTAGGATTGGTAAGTTACCAAAGAGCGGCGCTCGCGCAAACAGCAGCGGTACCGGCCTCGCCTTTGAAATAGGAGGTCGTGGTCACACATAGATATGGGTGATCGCGACCTAGACACGGGTCGCACCGGTCGTGGTCGCAAGCAGACTGATCCAGTGAAAATGTTGTCCAACGGCCGCCGTCATCAACGGAGCTCTTTCGCTAGATCAGTCTGCTTGCGACCACGACCAGTGCAACCAGTGTCGAAACGTAAAGCCAAATTAAAGGTGAGCGCGTTAACTGCCCTTTATGATAAATATTATTATTATTATTCTTAATAGCCCGGATCATCGCACTGCTGAGCAAAGGCCTCCCCTAACACCTTCCAGGCGTCGCGGTCTTGTGCCACCTCCATCCAATTATCCAAGAATTTATCTATTTCGTCCCACCATATCCGTTTCGGTCTACCGCGACGCCTCCTCCTTGGGTCTGGATGCCAGTCTGTGGCTATCTTTGCCCATAGCTCGCTTGCCATACGGCAAACATGGCCAGACTGATCCCACTTCAACAGTTCAACTCAGGGGCTTTCCGAGCTACATCAGCGATTTGTGTTTTTGAGCGCAGCTCGGTGTTACGTACTCTGTCCGTTAGTTATGATAAATATAAACATTAATAAATATATTTCTACTTACAGTACAGATTTGCACGAAAATGGGAGATAGCGTTGTTGCTGGTCGGTGTGTTTATGGCCTGTCTCAATGGTTTGTTCGTGCCCATCGGTATGATCATCTATGGCGAGTTCACATCACTACTCATCGACAGGACAGTTATGACAGGCACCTCGTCGGAGACCATCACTATTGCTTGGTTCGGAGGGGGGAAAATTTTGTAAGTACTTAACAACATATTATGACCGCGAGGTTTCGGGTTCGATTCCCGAATCGAGCTAAACGACTTTTCTAATATACTCTGGTTTCCATAACACATGCACTGCTTAGCTTGGGACCAGATGACTGTGGGTGTTAATATCCCAGAATATTTATGATTGGTTACAGAACAAATGCGACGAGATCAGAAAACCAGAAGGCGTTGATTGAAGACTCCATAGCGTTCGGCATCGGGTGCACGGTGTTCTCAATCCTGCAGTTCATTGTTGGAGTGATCAGTGTGGATATATTTAACTATATGGCGCTTCGACAGGTGAGGCTTCTAAATTTCCACCTGCTGAGCACTGCTGTTCCAAGTAACGGACATGCCATACAAGCAGGCATTCCTCCTCCTCAGGCAGTCCTCAAAAAGCACTTTTTTGGGTAGAGGGTGAAGCAGTTATTCTGTCAGAATAAAAACACTACAATCAAAACTGGTTTACCTAGCAATCTAGCGGTAAATCTACCCCCCCTACCTAATGATACTAGAACTTCAGAGTGGGGCCTCAAAAACTGTTCAAACTAAATATTGTTTTACTCTGGAATAGGCTTACGCTTGACTTACGTGCCTGATGTCTAGCAATGATGTGGTTTACGATGGAACACGCTAAACCACCGTTACCGAGTATACCGATTCACTCGAGATCACAATTTTCGATGAGAAAGTGGAATGAGGCTCCACATTAGGGTAGGAAAACATAAAGGGACTAGTATTTAGACCCACCCTCTCAATGGTATCACCAGACATCGCACTGGAACATGGGCAACTGTATGGGGGTAGAACTTTGCCTGGTGGGTGGCTACTGACCACGGCCGAAGCCTACCACCAGGTCCTCTTATAATTTTTTAGTTTGTTGTCCACGATTTTCAATTATACCTTTCAAAGTGCCTTTACACAATACCTCTTTCTGTGGTAGACTGACAGAGCAAAGGCGCAGTTCCTCCGAGCTGTTCTGCGGCAAGACATCACGTGGTACGACCTGAACACCACCATGAACTTTGCTACTAAAGTGTCTGAGTAAGTTACATAAACACGACCTTCGAAAATGAAAACGCGATATAACGGACAAATCTGTTGACGGACTGCGTGTTTTAACGAAAGTGCCAACTCAGAGCCACGTCATCCCAAGAATCAAGTCCTACCAAAATTAGAGAAGAAATTTATTAAATTTTACAAAAACCCAAAGTCAAAAATAAAGCAATGACTTTACAAAAATGCATTGTTTATGCCTTTCGTAGTGGATTTCGCAAAATGTTAACAATGAATATTTTAGACTTGTTCCTTAGATGGGTTGTTTACTCGACTGGCTACTCAGGGCTTTCCTCTGGACGCTAAGGATCCGTAGATACCTTGGCACACAAGCCTACACGAAGCCTCACGATGCCTTAACGTGCCGCATAGCCGTAATTCCAACTGAAGGGTTCCCTAAAAATTACCGCATTAAGCGCAAATTCCGTAATAACTCCCACATAGGATATTGCTTCAAGACAGGAATGAGTTTAGTATAGCCACACTTCTACTGTGTAGAAACGGACGAATTTAAAAGACCCCAATTTTAAAGATTTTAACAGTTTGAGTCAGAATTTAAGCTTGAAAATCACCATTTGGTATCTAATTCCTGTACAACACTCAAATTTTTATTTGAATGAAATCTTATGACTACTCGATGATTTTCTTTTATAGCGACATCGAGAAGTTTCGGGAAGGTATTGCTGAGAAAGTTCCAATATTCATTTACCTGGTGATGTCGTTTGTGACGTCTGTAATGATCTCCTTCTGGTACGGGTGGGAGTTGACTCTGGTCATCCTCTCGAGCGCACCAGTGGTAATTGCCACTACTGCTGTGGTTGCTAAGGTAACTTTAATTTCTCACCATCAAAACACATAATGGAGTAGTTAATGAGGTTTTAATACTATTTCATGTAACCCCTTCCCTCCGCGCACTTGCAGTGAGCAGTCGTGTTGCTAACCAAAATATTACACATTTTTTTTTTGTTGTTAAAATAATATTTAAATCGTCAATAATTAAGAAGTGTACCAGGAGCTCATATCAGCTAAGAGGTATCTTGTGATCGTGAGAACGAGACGACACCACACAGACGCAACGGTTGGGACAAGGACGCTGTTACATACGTAAGTGCGCCGCCGTAGTTAACACCCCCACTGCACTCGCACCCTTGCACTGCGCTAGCGCACCGCCACGCCTTCGCCCCGCCTATTTCTTTTGTCTAATTCACCGAGACATCATTTAGGCCTACTCGTTGCAATTATGTCGGACCGAAACTCGCCGCAGTTGCCGCCGCTAGCTACCTCGCTGCAAATTGTTGCTCCCAACATCCTCACTCACTACAACTCCGATTCGGCCCTTAACGAATCACGAGATATGGATCTTGATAATCTGCTTAGCAACGTCACTAAAAGACCTAGACGCACCGCTAACGACAACCCGGAGACTACAATCTCAGCAATGAAAGCTTTATTTGAGAACTTTCAATCGCAGCAGGAACTAAAATTTCAACAATTAAACAACACAATAAGTACTATCATTATACAAAATCAAAATATTCAACAGTCAATTCAATCGATGTCTGAAAAGCATGAAGATCTGATCAAAAGAACTACTCTACTCGAAAAAGAAAATATTGTATATAAATCGCGTATCTCCACCCTCGAGAGTAGACTAGACTTTCTTGAAAAACAGTCGCGTGCCTCCAGCCTCGAAATACGTAATTTACCCAAGCAAGAAAATGAGAATAAACTAGTATTAACCTCAATTGTGCAGAATATAGGAAATGAGCTAGGGCTTACATCCATCCAGGATTCGGAGATCAAAAGCGTATCCCGCACTAAATCTGAGGCGATAATTGTTGAGTTCACGACCACCCACAGGAAAGAAGACATTATTTCGTCCTATAAAAAAACTCAAAAGTCTCGCCGAGAGGGCAAAAAACCTCCGCTGAACTCAGAACTCCTACAAATCCCCGGCCCACAAAAAACAATCTATATATCCGAATCTCTGACAGCCAAAGCTAAACGATTGTTCTACCTTGCGCGCGAAGCAGTTAAAGATAGAAAAATAGCAACTACCTGGACGTCTTATGGAAAGGTGTACGTGAAAAAGGAAATAGGAGACAAGCCAATTCTTATTAATGAGGAATCCCAGCTTAACACTCTCATCCAATGACTAGATTTACCTAGGAATTGGGTGATTTACCTTAAGTGGATTTGTTTTCTTGTTTTTAGCATGCTAGAATATAAGTTTATATCACTGTTCTGTATATCATATCACTGTTATTTGTATTCTAAGTCTATTTACATGTTTTACAATGACTTTCATAGATTGTTATACGTATTCGATTCCCAGTGTATAGCTGTAAAAAGTAGAAGGCAGACAATGGTTCTGTTGGTGGAGATCGAATGCTTATACTACTATTATAATAATGAAACGTTAGTTATTTTATCTCAAGTTGGGCTCCTTACCATTTACATATTATACGTAACAAAACTATTCACACTGTCACAATACATTCATAATAACATATCATCCACTCCTCACATACACATACATCCTACCACAAATATACACCAATCCACCAAGCCTATACAATCACTCAAGAAATATACATTCTTACACTCCCTACACATATTATTATTATCCTGTAATAAGTTAGTTCAACAGGCAGCTTACATGTATTCTAGTCAAACCTCACACACATTCCTGTCTATCACAGTCAACGGTCTCATGCTACTACTTTTGGACTCTCCGGTTTCAAGTTTAAATCAACATTTAAAAAATAAAATGCTGCTGAAGTCTGCGACTTCAGTGGCGAGCATTATTATCTCCATTTATACTCATCCTAGTTGATGCAAGATATTGAATCCTTAAACTTGGAACTGGACTCCTACTCGGTGGCTCGGACTATCATGTGTAGTGCAGATGAGATTAAGAATAATATATCGGTTAACAATCGCTCACTTACTGTAATATCCCAAAATATTCGAAGTATATCTTGTAACTTACCTGGTTTTCTCACCCTAGCACACAGATCGGAAATATCATGGGACGTAATGGTTTTTACCGAATGCTGGCTGTCATCGACCGGGAGCATACCCTGTCTTGACAATTATAATCATGTGGCTACTACCTCACACAGCACCCAAAATGAAGGTGTCGTCATGTATTATAGGAAGCATATAAGTGTTACTTTTGAAGAACCTGTAATCTGTGACGCAAACTGTCTCTTACTCAAAATATCACCTGACACCTGTATCATAGGCATTTATCGTCCTCCAAGTAAACATAATACATGCGATTTTATTAATTCATTAGACCAACTACTCACCAACCTAAACACCTGTAAAAATATATTACTATGTGGTGACATAAATATTGACATTGTTGAAAATAGCCCCGATAACCGCTCCTATGAATACCTAAATGTCTTAGCAAGTCATGGATTGCTCCCGGGTCATTTATTACCCACGCATGGTAAAACATGTCTGGATCATATGATGATAAAAACCAGGAATGAAGCTAGTTGCTTTGTTGTTGAATCGTCAATTACAGATCATGAATGCGTGGCCATTATGCTGACACAAATTTCTACACAAAAATCCACTGGTACACCTAGTCTCCGTATCGATTACTCAGGTTTAGACGCTGTCATTTTAGAAACAAACTTCCAGTTTGTATTAGACTGTAACGACGCAAACGAAGCCACAGATCTATTCATGAGTTTTGTATCAAGTGCGGTCATATCTAATACTAAATTAAATACAACGCCCAACAGGCAGCGAATTTCTAAACCGTGGATTACAATAGGCCTTATTCGGTGCATGCGTAACAGGGATAATTTACATAAAAAAATTAAAAAAGATCCCACCAATGAAAACCTTATAATCACCTATAAGCGGTATAGAAATTTCTGTTCTTCTATCTTAAAAAAAGCCAAACGTAATTATGAAAAGCAGGAAATTGAGCTAGCGAGTGCTAACAAGAAAAAACTTTGGAATGTAATTAAACAAATAAGCGGTTCCAGTAAAGCAATCGACCACTCTAGTTGTCTCATCAAAAAAGAGAGCCCCCAAAATAGCGTAAACGAGGTAAATCACTTTTTTGTGGATGTTGGTCGGAGGTTAGCTGAGAAAGTGACATCGCACCCTACCTTGTGTATATCGAAACCCCAAGAATCTACGCTCACTACCCCAATCAACTCCTTTGTAATACTTCCCACAGATGAATGTGAGATTCTCCATTTTATCATTAGTTTGAGGGAAAACTGTGCCGTTGGGTCAGACCAAATCTCCGCCAGGTTATTAAAGAGATATGCCCACCATATTACTCCTGTGCTTACACACATTTGTAATCTCGCCATATCAACTGGTGTATTTCCCTCAGCTTTTAAATCCGCAACCGTTAAACCTATTCACAAGACGGGTAATAGAGACTGTGTCAACAACTTTAGACCTATTTCAATACTCCCAACCATTTCGAAAATTTTGGAACGTTTAATGAACAAAAGACTAATCCACTTCCTTGAATCTAATAATTTACTCTCCTCATCCCAATTTGGTTTTCGCAAGGGGAGATCCACCAAAGAAGCTGTAAATGATTTAATCAATTCAATAGTTTCCTCTCTTGATAAGCGACAAAAATGTCTTGCCATTTTCCTTGATTTGGCCAAAGCATTCGACACAGTGTCTATTCCCCATCTTTTATCAAAGTTAGAACGGCTAGGAGTGCGTGGTACCCCACTAGAACTGTTCCATAGCTTTCTCACCAATAGGTACCAACGAGTAAGAATCGATGATTGGCTGAGTGTTGAACTACCGATCAGATACGGCGTGCCCCAAGGCTCTATCCTCGGGCCCACTCTGTTTTTGATCTATATCAATGATCTCTGTCAGCTCAACATGAGCGGTGGCAAAATTCTCACTTACGCAGATGATACTGCCCTATTCTTTGCCGGTAACACGTGGGATGAGGTATTTGCCATCGCTCAGAGGGGGTTCGACAAAGTCAGTGTTTGGTTACGTAATAATTTACTAACGCTCAATATCGACAAAACTAAATACGTAACCTTCGCTCTAAAATCCAATCTCTTGCCTCATCCCTCTCTCTCTATTATCGCTCATACTTGCCCTCAGGATTGCTACCCATGCTCGTGTGAAACACTTATAAGAACTCAGGAGATCAAATACCTCGGTATAATTATTGATCAGCAATTAAGCTTTAAGTCACACTTTGCCGCTTTGGTCCCCAGGTTGAGGAAACTTATATATATTTTCAAGTGCCTTAGACATATAGCTAACGCTAAAACGATAAAATTGGTTTATTTCGCTTTGTGTCAGTCGCTATTAGATTACTGTGTTATGTCGTGGGGAGGAGCTGCCAAAACCCATATTATTGAAGTGGAACGAGCACAACGATACATCCTTAAGGTGGCTGCTGGACTACCTTTGAGGTTTCCGACAGTCGACCTTTATAAAAAATGGGACCTCCTTACTGTTAGACAAACATTTGTTCTTCATACAATATTAACAAAGCACGGAGAGCTGGTGTACGATCCCAATATATTTAAAGACAAAAGGCGTAGGGGCAATGTATGCCCATCCGAAAGGCATAACACTTCGTTCTCCCACAGATTCTATTGTTTTCTCGGTGGTCACTTGTATAATCAACTGGATAGTACACTCAACTTGTATCCATTAAACAAAACGCAATGCAAACAGAAGGTTGCTCATTTTTTGAAGACTCTCAACTATGACGAGACAGAAAATCTACTTTGTTATAAAATATGATTATCATCGATACCGGTAAATTTACAACTAATAACTACTTATTACTTCCCTCGTTAATATTTTTTTTTTTTTAAATCTCACTCATTCAAACCCTTGAACTAAATTATAGAACAGACCACCTACTCTCTCTCTTTCATGCTGTCACTCAAACCGCCACACTACTCACATTACTCTCTCTCTCTCTCTCTCTCTCTCTCACACACACACACACACACACACACACACACACACACACACACACACACACACACACACACACACACACACACACACACACACACACACACACACACACACACACGCACACACACACTCACACACACACACACACACACACACACACACACACACTCACGCGCGCGCGCGCATGCACGCACACGCACAAGCTCACGCTCACGAGCACACACACGCGCACAGTCGCCCAATACTTATTCCCTAAAAATACACTTATTCATGAGATTTCACTGTTTTTAGTTAAGTGCTTTACAATACTTTTGATAATATTTTGTGACCTGCGGAGTGGGGCGCTGGTGACCTGTAATACAGGTTTATTTATAAACCTACAATAGGCACCAGCTCTCACAAAGTAGTTTTACTAGGTTTTTCTCTTGTACTGTTAACAATCTAATCGCACTTTGTGAGAGAAAATAAATACATTTTTATTTATTTATTTATTATTTATTTATTTATGTAACAATAATAATAATATAATATAGAGGGACATTAACACACACGGTCATCTGATCACAAACTAAGCAGAGCTTGTACTATCGGTAACCAGATAACTGGTAATATAATACATATAACACTTTTCTTTTGTAAATACATACTTAAATATAGATAAATACACCCAGACTCAAGGCAAACAGACGTGTTCATCACAAATGTCCTACTTAATGGAATTTAATGAAATAATAAATAAAGCAAAACTTTTCTGGTAATATTATTTCTGATTAGTTATGCTATATTAACTCTTGCAAATAAATAAATGAATTTAATTACCTAAAGCTCTTTTTAGACTCCGTTAAAATATAATAGCATATAGCATAAAGTTCATAGCACAACGATATCGCACGCTATACATTATTAATATTATTATAGACTCGTTTGCACATAACTCTACTATACATTATTGGCTTACTATACGCTATAAAATTGAGAGGTGCGCTAAGTTTATGCTGTGTTCTAGGCATGGGTTAAGTAACTCCACGAACAGATTGATTATGTGTCATATCTTTCAGACTAAAGATATATCCGCTCACTATATCTAGATTCGCTTATCATATCCGAGGATGTACTGTTATACGCACATTCCTAGTGAATAGCATATCTCAAATCTAGCGTACACAGATTGATATGATAACGTAGAGCGAGAGCGAGTCGACCAAACTTCACAACCAAAACAAAATACAAACGAAGAAAAAATGGCACCGAATAATGTATAACTTTTCATTCATAGAGATTTTTATGATTCTTCTTTCACATTAATGTTTAAATTTACATAAGTTTGATAACCATTGCAGGGTTAGCAGTTAAACTTATACTTTTAGGCAACTAATTAAGTATTTCGTTTTAAAATTTTCATCAGATCCAAGCATCCTTAACTACGCAAGAGTTGAAGGCCTACAGTATAGCTGGCGTAGTGGCGGAGGAAGTCCTCTCCTCCATACGTACTGTTGTTGCATTCGGTGGTGAGAAGAAAGAAATAGACAGGTATGAGTACCCATATAACTTCAACCGACATTGAGCACCGGCGATGAATCAATTCACACAAAGATGTGTGGGCACGACCGGGTATCGAACCCGCGACGTTATATTTCTCAGACGAGGCCCATACCGCTGCGCCACCGTTATACTAGTACTAATACATAAAAAACTAAACTAATATTAATACTTACTAATACTTATTATAAATGCGAAAGTACCTAACTGTGTCGGTCTGTCGCGCTTTCACTCCAAAAGAACTCAACCGATTTGGATAATTATTTTTGATGCTATTTAAAACTCTTAGGTGGTAATGAAGTAAACGATATTAATCAATTCCTAAAGCCGAATGGAATCGGCTTCTATGGACTCTTCGCCAGTGCTCCATATACATAAAATTGTTATACATTTTTTTTTATCCTAAAATAGGCTTGCGCTTGACCACAACTTGTTATTTCAGATATGCTCGTCGACTGGAGCCTGCCAAGAATACTGGAAAGAAGAAAGGAATATTTTCAGGATTAGGGAGTGGTGTTATGTGGTTTATTATATTCGCTACTTACGCGCTGGCGTTTTGGTATGGTGTGGGTCTGATTCTGCTAAGTAGAGAGGAAGAAAATCCAGTGTATACTGCAGCTGTAGTTATGATTGTGAGTATCATGGTGCTCTTGAACACCAGTCAACATTCGCGAACAGAGATGTGGTTTGTAGCTTAGGTTCTATGAAAATGAAATGAAATGAAAATATGCTTTATTTTTTTTAAGACGCGAGTCTACATAAAAATAGTCCAATTTATTTTCCTATCGTGCAGTGAATGACTGGCAACTACTGAGAAACACTGCCAATAAACTCAGTAGGCTTTTTTTCTTTTTTTAAATGAAGTACTTGTATCTATAACATTTTGTTTGTTTATTGTGTTAAATTACAGCGACTTAATTCCAAGCTTTTTTATCCGTTAGATAGTCTGAAATTTTATAATACGCTCTCTTACATAACGTAGATAAAAATCAACTCAGCTGAAATTATCTATAGAGAATATTAGTTAATATATATAAAATACGAAAATGTAATATAAATATGTAATTTATAATCATAATTGATTAATAAATTATTATAATAATATTATTTTTATTTATAAATAAGACGCCTATAGATACAGGAAACGTTTTAGCCATTTTTTTGGGTGGTTCTACGTTAATAACTAGCTGACCCTGCGAACTTTGAACCGCCTAACAATCTAATAAAGGTCAAATTGATTTTTATGTATTAACTATTACGAATCGGTTAAACTTATCAGTTAGATTTATCCAGGCATTTTTTTCAAATTTTTCTGTGCGTAAGAACCATCTTCGTACTTGAAGGAATATTCAAAAAAAGAATTAGCGAAATAGGTTCTCGACTTTTACGCTTTTCAACACATTTAGTGATTCATTGTTATTATATCTTTAAAGCACATTTTCATTAATGGTTAAATACTTTTTTGATTCGACGTAAAATCAGCAAATTATGAACCATCTATTCGTAATAATATCGTTAAAAGGTCGCGGAGTAAAATTAGCGGTCAGTGACCCCAGCGAGCGCACAGCTGATATGACAGCTGATATGACTGAAGTCACTGTCACTTGCTTCGAAACTCATGGATCGATTGAGTTGGATTTTGGTGCACTTGTTTCTCGAATAACACACCCTCACAATCAAAATGAAATCTATTTTCTTTTATTGTATGACTTTGGCGAGGGAAAACAAAGGTAGGAAAAGTAGATAGACCCTTCAGTTCTGTGGGTTGCCTCTAGTAGGCACTCACAGGGTTTACTGAGCAATGTCCATGTTTGACACTGATGGGTCACACTTTTTCTTTGTTTAATTTTTTTCTTCTATTTAACTATTTCCATTTAAGTTTTTTTTTCTCGTTTAATGTGTTTTTTTTTCATTTTTCTTCAACACACGTTCTGAAGACCATCCATCCAATTTCACCTTCCTTTCAGATATTCTTCAGTGTTCTTCAAGGTGCTCAAAATGTTGGACTGACAGCACCTCACATGGAAGCCATTACCACAGCTAGAGCGTCAGCCGCATCAGTCTTCGCTGTTATAGATAGAAGGCCAACAATTGACGTGTTTTCTACTGAAGGCTTAAGACCGCCACTTCAGGGAGATATTGAACTGAGAGACGTCCAGTTTAAATATCCAGCTAGAAATGATGTTCAGGTAATTATGATCCTCTTCATGATTGATGACGACAAGGTGTGAAATTTTAACAATTTTAAGATATAATATACGCATTAAAGTTATAGCGAGCAGCTTGCCTTTGAAATGTAAGGTCGCGGTTTCGATTCCCAGTCGTGCCTACACATCTTTGTGTGTATTGTTTCATCGCCACTGCTCAATATCGGTAAATGAATGTCTAAGAACTTATCATTCGAGGACATGTGACATCCTCCAACCCGCTGTTGAACAGCGTGTGTGGAATTAAGGCCTAAACTCTCTAGAGACTAAGACACAAAAAAGGGTTGAAGTGAATTAGAGTTATAGAGTGGGAGTGCGCTACGTCATTCCTCTATATGAAACTTACCTAGGTGTGACGTCATTCGAGATTTCACAATATAATAGTGCACAAGTGTGTGCATAAACACAAATGCACTCTCTTTTCCCTTCACTCTCAGAGCCCGGTGGAACGGACTGGCCGACACGACCGGTGACAGTACAGGCGAAGGACTGACGGCTTTACGTAATCTCCGAGGCACGGGGGTATCACTAACAACATCAACTTCCTGGTTCCGAACTAGTAGATAAATTTAAAGACTCAACACTCCTTTTGGTCCGGCACGGGTTTTGGACCTACAACTGTCGCGCACACTGTCTGTAGTTTGAATTACCATAACAAATTTTCCAGGTGTTGAACGGTATAAATCTGAAGATCCAGAAAAATGAAACCGTAGCACTAGTCGGTCCCAGTGGATGTGGCAAATCTACAGTGTTACAGCTGATACAGAGAATGTACGACCCTGACTGGGGCCAGGTCCTAGCGTCAGGCCATGACTTACGGGAGCTGAACGTGAAGCACCTTCGTGACCATATCGCTGTGGTTGGACAGGAGCCGGTGTTATTCGCCGGTACTATTCAGGATAATATTCGGTGAGTTTAGCTTTTCCAGTCATTATATCTGAGGAAAAATATCTTCTAGAAGATTTTGGTATGGTTGAAATAAATGTATGTTATAGAATAAACAGGAGATGGATACCTGGGCACTTAGACAAATTACACAGGAAAGCAATAGAGAACTATCCATTTAGTTCTTTTCGATCTTTCACTTCGCTATGTAATTGGTCTAGAGGCCCTGATATGTAATAAAACCCATCAACGGTCTACTGTTTGGTAAGGGTCTTCTCTTAACTATAATCCCCCTTCTTATAAACAGCGTTTAAGCTAAAGCCCATACAGACTGTCGCAAGATACCTCCTAGAGGCTCTCGACTCTAGTCTTGGCTAGTGGAGGCTGCAGGAGTCGCACATGCTTTAGGCAGCTGGGTTCTGTGGCCTACTTCAGAATACCTTTAGTCTGGTTCTCTATTCCAGAATGAGTAACCCAAGGTGTACTGATGCTGAAGTAATAGTAGCAGCTAAACAAGCACACTGCCATGATTTTATTAAGAAACTGCCAGATGTAAGTAAGCTCTACATAGGCGATCCTTGTCTTCCCCCTAAGCTCCCACTCTTGTGGTTTCAGTAGGTACTAAGCGTTTCAAATAAGAAAAGGAATGGACTCGCAGCGAAGTTCATATCAAAAACCAAGTAAAAGTAACGTCAGCATAAAATATCAAACCACTTAGAATAAATATATACTTTTAAACTTTCACGTTGCATTATTAAATACATATATTTATCATGACGGGCAATTGACGCGCTAACCTTTAATTTGGCTTTACGTTTCGACAAGGGTTACACCGGTCGTGGTCGCAAGCAGACTTATCCAGCGAAAGAGCTCCGTTGATGACGGCGGCCGTTATTTTTATAATAAGTTACGTTACAATGTATGTAAAAGTGCTTTATGTAGAAAAAATATGTAGCTACCTACCTAAGTAAAGTTACGAGTTAATAGTGTAATTACCTACTTATAATATATATTCGAGTCTAAATAATAAACCAAACTAACTCAAACCACAATAAGATACATGGTTTTTTTTAAATTGTACGTAGATGTGATTATTTTTTCAAACAAACGTTTCTGTCCACTGTACTAAAAAATGTGAAGTTGCTGCGCATTCCGTTCCAAGATGGCGGATTTCCAGTCCTATTCTTATTTGAAACGCGTAGTAAAATGATTAATATAAGAAACAAAATGATGACTTGTAGTAATGATAATCATGATATTTACTAATATTATTGTAGCGAATAGATATAATATGTAGCTGTAAATGTTTGTTACTCTTCCACGCAAAAACTACTGGACGGGTTTGAATTAAATTTACCACAGTTAGATTAGATCGTCCCATTAGTAGAATATTGTTGTATCATCACATGTAACAAAAATGATATTATGGTAAATTCGTTATCATAATGACGTAAGCTACCCATTGATATATTTTTTTATAATTTTAATTCAATATTTTAAAAGTTATTAAGTTCGAATAAAGTTTTTTCCACGCGGCATACATAAACTAACGTCTCACGAACACATAACGCGATGATCTCTATCCCGCTCTGGCGCTCCCGGCTCCGTGCGTCGCGTTCCTTCATTACATCGCACATTGTTCAACGTAGTCCCCGAGAGTGAGGTGTTGTGGCAATGGATACCGACAGTGACAATCAAAATGGTAAGAAATCAATTAAATTATTGTTACTTTGGTTACATACACAACGTTGTTCATTACTGTAGAGAATTAAACGTTTAAATTAGTGATAATTTACGGAATAGAATATATGTAAAATACATAATTCTTGGATTATTCTAAAATTTATACAACAACCATAAATTTAAATTAAATTTAATAGAAAATAAACAATTTTAGTATGTTAATTACTTATTTACATTGTTTTGGGGTCTATTACACGAAATTATTGATATTACCACAGAGACAGTATTTAAGATCACATAAAACATTTTTCTACCAAGTTGCCGCGTCTTTTTAACTTAAATGTAATCCAATATAATACTTTACTGATAAGTTTCATAACATTATTAATATACAATAAAGCTTGTCTTATTTGTTTCTCTAATTTTGTAGTTTCTTATGCACATATTATATTTTACTACGCATAATTGTATCTTCTTTTCGTCGGCATGTACACATGAAACATTATTTGACCAAATTATTTTTTAAAGTGTGCGTCGTAAGTGCATATGCTACTTTTTTCTGATAATTAGTTTTTCGTAAAACATTATTCGAAATCTAAAAGTGTTATAAAATGGTTAAAAACAGTTTTAATTGTACACAGCTATTCTTAATAACTAATTTTTAACTAAATGTACCCCAATAACGATAAATTTTACAATTCTAATATCGTTTAAATAAAATTCTAGTTGATTAACTTTATAGTACACACAGTAGTGTGTACTACACATAATCAGTCTAAGCTGGCCGCGCGATGGTTTCATAATAAAACCAAACGCGAGACCAGCTTACACTGGTTCTTTAAAGGTTGAACGGTAGTCTAGTGTCAATTTGTTAACGAAAAAAAAAATATTTACAGGTGCTAAGAAATGCAACGTACTATCCTTTTGGGAAGATTCATCAAGTGATGTTCCTGATGTTTCTACTTGTCGTGATGGATCAGCGGATCAAACGACTCTTACTGAACTGCGCCCAGTTACTCCGTTCCAAATTCAATCTGCATCCAGTTTTGAAGCATCACCTGCTGTCAGTACGGCAACGATTTCAAGTATAGTATCTAAGATTTGTATACCTACGCCTATGCCATCACCACCCCCGTATCACACTATGTGTTATAGTGATTTTTGCCCGATACATTTAGATCAGTCGATTGAATCTGACACGAGTTATGATGAAATATTCCCTAGCAGTCGGCTAAAAAAGCGCCACTTGTCAGTCAAACATTTAAGACAAACGTATTTAAATAGTATCGGCAGAAAGTATTGGATGAAACTGCAAGCTATCGAAGAATATTCTTCAGAAGAAGATCATAATCCGTCATATTCAGTGACTCAACAGAATGCACCTATCGTTCAATCTTGCTCAAGTCAGTTCAACACTGAGAGTACTGTGATAGCATTAGGCGCTCTTTCTGATCAAAGTCAATCGCTTCAAGGTATAGATCGCTCTGTTTCTAATACTGTCATACCACTCCAATCACAAGTGCACGCTATCGATGAACGTTCTTCAGAAGGTCCTAATCCGTCCAATTCTGTGACGCAACAAGATACTCCCATATCCCCCATTGCTCTATCTTGCCCAACTCGGTCCAACACTGAGAGTACTGTGATGGCATCTCCCGCTCCATCAGCTCAAAGTCAATCATTTTATGGTACAGATAGCTCCGTTTCTGAAATTGCGATACCACACCAATCCAAAAAACGCTCAAAATGTCGCGATAATTGGGCAGATACGAGAAGGAAACGACAAAAGAACCTTGGACAGGAGTACTCTACTAAAACTGGCAAAGTATTTAATGCAAAACAAATGGGTCCACCATGTTCCTGTAAATTTAAGTGCTTTGATAGAATTAGTTACGTACAGCGGTTAGATATATTTAAAAAGTTTTGGGAGTTGGGAGACAGAAAAAAGCAATGGGAGTATGTATTAAAGTACACTACCAAGGAGAAAAAGAAGAGATGTTTATATCAGGATATAACCAATAAACGGACTTTTACATATAAGTATTATCTTCCTTTATCTTTAGATAAAAGTAAGGAGCAAGCGTCTTCTATAAATGTTTGCAAGAAAATGTTCTTGAATACTATAAGTTTAAGCGATAGAATAATTAAAACGGCCTGGGATAAATACGACAATAGCACTATTGTAGAAGATGATTACAGAGGTCGCCATAAAAATCACAGGAAGGTCATCACTGAAGATATGATTACCAGCGTTTGCGATCATGTGAACTCGTTTGTGCCCATTGAATCACACTATTTAAGAAAAAAGACTACGAAATTGTACCTAGACGGTAGTCTTAATATTGCTCGAATGTTCAAGTTGTACATGGAATGGTTCGATACTGACAAATATACCTCTAAAGCTGAAACTGAGAGACAATATCGAGAGATAGTAACGAAAAAGTTTAATTTAAGTTTTTTTATACCAAAGAAAGACCAATGTGATGTTTGCCATGCACATCGCAACTTACAAAATCCCTCCAGCGAACACATAGAGGAGTATCAAAAACATCAAACAGCAAAAACAGTTGCTCGTAGCTTAAAAGGCGAAGATAAAAAGGAAGCTATGTCGTCCGATGGTAAAGTACTTTGCGCGGTGTTTGATTTTGAAAAGGTTTTAACTTGTCCTCATGGTCAAGTCAGTATTTTCTATTATAAAAGAAAACTGTCTTGTCTAAATTTCACAGTGTATGACATGGCATCAAAACAAGCTACGTGTTATATGTGGGATGAGACAGTGGCGAAAAGGGGTGCTAATGAAGTTAGCAGTTGTCTGTTTGATTACATAGACATCAATTGGAAAAGGGGCGTTCAAGAATTTAGGTTTTGGTCCGATAATTGTGCCGGACAAAATAGAAACCGAATAAATTTCTTTTTTTATATGTACGCTGCTCAAAAGTATAAAATCAATATCAAACACTCATTTTTAGAAAAAGGACACACCCAGAATGAGGGGGACAGTGTGCATTCGGTTATAGAAAACGCCTCTGCAAATAAAACCATCTACACTCCAGAAGAGTGGAGTTTACTTGTGCGATGGTCTAAAAGTAATGGTCCCCCGTATGAAGTTAAGAACATGAGTCAAAACGACTTTTATGATTTTAAAAGTCATGTTAAAAACAGCGCTTGGAACAAAAATAGCCGTGGTCAGAAAATAGAGTGGACTCGTATTAAAGAGGTTTTTGTTCACAAGGAAGACCCACACAAACTGAAGTACAGATACAACCTGACTGAAGAATACGAAACCTTAACTATAAAGCCCACAACTAGACGATCTCAAGGACTTCCTGTGATTGCCAAAGCTTATGATGCGCCGATTCCTTTGAATATTGATAAATATAAAGATATTGTAAGTTTATGTAACTCGGGTATTATTCCCGAACAGTATAAAAATTATTTTATGTCTTTACCTCGTCTAGGCAACGATAATACTCGCGACAATTGTGACATTACCGATAGTGAACATTCTGACTGACTAGTTAGTGGTAGACTTTAGATAGGAAACCATATTTTTATGTTGGAGACTAATGAGTGGTTGTGATTTAAAACAAATTTATTTTATGTTCAGCATCTAAGTTTAAAAATACTTTAGCTATGTAAATACCGAAAAAATACTACTTATTTTTGATAATTATTTTTAATATTTACATTAACAGGGTTGCAATCTATTTTAGACAATTGTTATTGTTGTGATCATTTAGTTTCTATTTAGTTTATAAAAGACGGATCTCAGATTTAATCAGCACATCATAAGATCATTCATAATTATATAAGTACGTGTACCTTCATAGAGTCGTAATTACTAAAATTTTATATTGGAACGAGGTTCCTTATCGCGCTTTGTGAAAGGGGGCTAGACGCAAAAAATTCTTACTAAAAGTTGTCACGAAACTTTTTGCTATAGTAAGCTATTGTAAGCTGTGCGGCGTGCGCATGTTTCTCTCTCTCTCTCTCTCTCTCTCTCTCTCTCTCCCTCTCCCTCTCTCTCTCCCCCTCTCTCTCTCTCTCCCTCTCTCTCTCTCTCCCTCTCTCTCTCTCTCTCTCTCTCTCTCTCTCCACAGATAGAAAAAAAAATATTATCATAACTTAAACAAAATAAAATTTAATTACAATTCCTTCACTAATTAATCGAAAGGAACTTCGTTTCATCCGGGTGTCCCTTGACACCTCTCAAGTTTTTTTAATCTTTGACGTAGCTTTATATTTTAATTATCTATAACTAAACTAGAATTAAAAATTATAGTTATAATAAATAATAATATTACTTTAAGGAAAATAAATGTGATATTATGAGTACAAAACTTTTTAGGCTGTGAAACACCTAAAGCTAGATTTTATTCTGATTATATAATCGTTTAAATTAGTACCTACATTCCTCAATGTTTACTTATTATGTTACAGTTGTTTTTTTATGTTTTTCAATTTTATACTGATTATATTAAAGATATAACTTGCCAACTTGTTGTTTTTATTTGTTTACAGATACCTGTACAAATAAATAGGTAAGTACGACTAAACAAGACAAGGGTGCCTAGCTAAGAGCATTTTTTCGTGAAAGCTTAGCTCACGCTCCCGGTTGTTATATGCGCTGTTAGCATGGTAACGTCTGAGTTACTATGGTTACGCGACAAAAACTCTAGAATAGGGAGAGTTTCCTATGATATCAAATTTGAAAAGATGTAACTTGGTTCCCCATCCAGGTGTGTAGAGCATTCAATACTTGTAAAATCACGTCATTACTTACGTTAATACTTAACACGGGCGGACCCGCGCCGAGAAGCTAGTATTATATAAAACATCTTCACGAAAAACATTGACATCTTTTAAGAATTCCGTAAAATATCGTTTCATGCGCAGATATAGCGTGATTAATTTGGTCAAATAACGATCCATGTGTTCAAGAGACAGCTATTGAACTGGTCTCGTTGGCAGTACAATGTTATGTATGCACATGCGACACACTATCTACGCACAGGAATAGTTTTTAGAATAAATAATTATAATAATAAAAGCTGTATTTATGTCTTTATATACTGTAAAAATATAAAATGGCTATAGTCTTCCATATAAGAGTTATAAGCAAAATATGCACGCGCAAAACTTCAAATCGCTCTACCGAAAAGTAGACATTTTGTAGATAAAACATTGTTCTACTAATGGGACGAGATATGTATAGTCTAGAATGACACATAGGCTACTTTTAACCCGATTGCGCCAGAAAGAGGAGTGTATATTTTTTGCACGCTCTAGAGCCTAAACGGCTTGTCGCATCTAAGCCAGAGAGGTATCATTAGATTCGTCGTAATTGTGAGAGTGACGCTGGGTACCTTAAAATGATGAAAACACAAACAATATTTAGGATTTTTCGCACCAAATCTGTTCTCCATTCATTTAAGCTGACAAAATAAATGTTGACGCAGTCGGGTGTTGACTTTTTTAATAATTTCGCTCGTTAATAACACACAGTATAAAACTATAGACAGTAGTGGTGTTACTATTCGTGGAGGTAAAGACCTGATTGAAAAATATATACCTGATGCTAGTTAAATATGCGACAGGGAATATTACAATTTTAATTTAGAGTTAATGTAACAGGGTTACGACACAATGATAGGTGAGAGAGGCGCCCAGTTGTCTGGAGGACAGAAACAAAGAATAGCTATAGCACGAGCTTTAGTCAGGAAGCCAACGTTACTACTTCTTGACGAGGCTACATCAGCGCTGGACTCCCATAGCGAGGCCAAAGTACAGAGGGCATTGGACGCGGCCGCGTTTGGAAGGACTACAGTAATGGTGAGCCACAGGTGGTGTATTATTTATTTTTAAAAAGGAACCCATATTCCATGACTCATGACTAACGATGTTGCTAAGACAATGACCTATAGTAATAATAAATAATAATATTAACGGGACGTTAACACACACGGTCATCTGATCCCAAATAAAGCAGAGCTTGTACTATGGAAACCAGATAACTGATACACTACATATAATACTTTTCTTTTGTAAAGACATACATAAATATAGATGACTAGCAAACCCGGCGAACTCCGTTTCGCCACCAGATGGCTTCGTTTTATGTAACATTTTCCCGCTTTTCTGTTGAGATTTTTCCTGAATTTTCTTTGCTATAAACCTCACAGAGCCCGAGACCTTTCCAACGAATGCAAAACCGTGGAAATCGGTTCGTGCGTTCCGGAGTTATAGTGTCAGGAAGGAAAACCCGACTTATTTTTATATAGTAGATTACACCCAGACACAAGATAAACAGACATGTTCATCACATAAATGATTGACTTGGGTGGGAACTAAACCCACGATCTGTAGCGTGAAAAGCAAGCATCTTACCGACCACGCCACTGGCCCGCTATCTGACCAACCTGATACCTGATGTCGATAACAAAGATTTCGACGATGACTGCAATGCTTACGGACACAGAGACCGACTTGGAGACGTCGACGGCAGCCCCATACCGACAACTATAAAGACGATGACTCTAACGTTGATGCTGGTACCGATAGCAATGATAACGTTGATGCCAGCCCCATATCGACGACGACGAAGACAATGACTCCGACGCTGACGCCAACACCGACACCAACGCTGACGTCGACGCCAGCCTGATACAGATGAAAGCAACGACGCGGATGCTGCCGGCTCGCCCCCTATTACGTATGGGAACTATCCACCCCTTACTAAACCTTCGATTCATAAAGGCGTAATACCTATATTGACATTTCTAAGTATCTGATTGAACTGCGATCAACTCTTCATTATTGTTGTTGTTTCAGATTAGCAACAGTATTAAATGCGAACCGCATTATCTTCATTGACAAAGGCGAGGTCATAGAGCAGGGCACTCACGAAGAGTTGCTCGCTCAAAAGGGAAGGTACTACCAGCTGGTGCTGCAGAATGAGGTGGAGGCGCAAGGACCAACAACCGGCCTCATAGGCGGGCCTATGACTTCTGATAATGTCAAACGTAAGATATTACTTCTCAAGAAATAACTATAAATTAAATCTTATATCTTTAAATGAGCAATTCTTGTATATATTAATTGGAATCTCGGAATCGGCTCCAACGATTTTCATAAAATTTAGTATATAGGTGGTTTCGGGGGCGATAAATCGATCTAGCTAGGAATCATTTTTAGAAAATGTAATTTAAAAAAAAATACCGAGCAAAGCGGTCATCCAGATATTATTTTATTAAGCCACTAAGAAGACCGCTTCAAAATCGATCCATTTCTTAGACTGTTTACCGATGTGGTCAATTTTGGTTGGCCACATTATGAATTTAATAATTCTACGATCTGGCTAGGACATATACACCTTAGAACTCATTTATCGTAGAAATAGAAGTAGGTGTCTAATGCAAAATTTTACCTTTAGACGTTTCAAAACTCAAGATCAAAAATTTTTCGTTAAGAAAGAGGACATCACATATTTATAAATGTCCAATTTTTATTCCCGCCGCCGTGCAGTAAATGACGTTTCAACTACAGAGATACAGTGCTAAAACATAGTAGGCTTTTATCTCTTGTAAATTATTTGCTTTGCAGAACGCCGAACTCACTAAAATATCTATTTTAGGTACGAAAATGGTTCGTCCTAAACTACAGAAACTGGCTTCAATAGATTCTATGAAAAGTAGTACCAGTATGTCCTCGTCATCATCTGAAGATAGTGTAGTCAGTGAACACAAGGAAGAGGAGGAATTCAAACCCACAACCTGGCAGATCATGAAGCTATGTGAGCCGGAGAAGTATCTGATGGTGGCTGGGGTGGTTGCGGCTATTGTTGTGGGTGCGTCGTTCCCAATGTTCGCGGTATTGTTTGGAGAAACGTACGGGGTAAGTTTATTTATTTATTTTTGGTGTTGCAACAATACACACAATAGAATATTTTTTAAAGTGAAACTTCTATTACATCGTCACAAACATTTTCGTCTATGTGTTGCATTCGTCAGAGCAGCCAAGGCCAATGTGGCGGCGCCTATAGTTCGCCATTTGTGCCAGCTAGTACTCTACCCAATTTTGTTTGTTTTTGTCAGTGTTCAATGTAAAAAAAAGTTTCACTTTTACCGTGGTTTCATAAAACCGCACAATCCTTTTTTTATTAAGGTACAGGATTATGATTGACATGAACGGTGTGGTCACAGCCATAGCACACAAGAAGCCACAGCATGCACTATTTATGACCTAGGTTAGCAGTTTTGCTGTGTAGTATTATCTTTAATACGCAGCGGTGGCGTAGCGGTACGGGCCTCGCCTTAGAAAAATAAGGTCGCGGGTTCGAAGCCTGGTCGTGCCCACACAATTTTGTGTGAATTGTTTCATCTCCGCTGCTCAATATCGGTGAAGGAAAATATCGTAAGTAAACCGACATGTCTAAGAACTAATCATTCGAGGACATGAAACATCCTCCAACTCGCAGTTGGCCAGCGTGTGTGGATTAACTCCTAAACTCTCTAAACTCATTAGATAGTTGAGAGAAGACCCGTGCCCCACAGTGAGACACTAAAAAGGGTTGAAGTGATAAAATGTAGTTATACAGCTGGCCTCGTATGTACCTACTCGTACAATACTTGATTCTTGAATTTCAATATCAGACTATTTACAGACACGTATAACCTTACAGCCTAATTGAGAGATTTAAACAGAGCAAGAGGAGGGAAAGGTCACTTGGTGATTAAGTACCTTTTTTATATCTGATGAATCAGTTTAGAGGTTTATCCTAAAAGAAGAACAAAAATATCCAACTATTCTTACAAACTTTCGCAAGTAGAATGTAAGATAAAATTCAAACCCTGTTTGACTTACTAATTCTAGTTCCTCGAGAGCCCTGACCCGGACTGGGTTCGGAGTCAGACCAACATGGTGGCGGTGCTGTTCCTCGCGGTGGGCATACAGACCGGAGTCAGTATCTTCTTCCAAATATATATCTTCAACTTGACGGGAGTGCGACTTACTTCGAGACTGAGGTAAGAAGCAAATCAGACTAAGTTTCTACTCAGCATAATCAGTACACGCTGTACAATCAATCCACACACGCTGGCCAACCAGCACTTGGCCAGCGTGTGTGGATTAAGGCCTAAAACTCTCTCAAGTCATAAGATAGTTGAGAGAAGACTCGTGCCCAACAGTGGGACACTATAGAGGGTTGAAGTGATAATCAGTACACTTAATTTTCCAGTTAGACCTTCAAGGGACTTCCAAGGCCCCTGAAAATTTATAATAAGTTTAAGTTTTTAAGTTTATAATAGTTATTATAAGTTTATTATAGGCCATCAATGTTGAGCAGGTCAGCAGTACCGACTTCGTTTTGCTTAGCAGGTTCGACCACAAGAACTGACAAGAAGTGTGGGAACAACAACACCTCTTGGCAGTTCCTGTGTGGTTTCATTAACATTTCTGAATATCACATGAAATGGGGTTACCTAATAACCCAGAGCACTTTGACCTTGACGTCTGCTTCCCTTTTATACTAGAAAGCCTCAAGCTGTTACTTGTTGGAAACATATATCGCCGTATTCATCAGGGGTAAAACAGACCATTCCTGATGCATGCATGCACTCTAAAAGTCGTCGAGAGACAACCTATACACAGAAAGAACCACTACCCTTTTTTGGGACTTAACCTACCACCGCAATCCACTACTGCTTCTCCTGCAAGCCAGGATCAACAGCGGCACAGTGAAGAGACTCGGGATTTAAACCAGGCCAAGTCACGGGACGCTTAAAACTGTCGTGGATCTCGCACGAATTTAATCAGAAAGATATTAGGAGGAGTTGGAAAGTTATATTGTCTACTTCCATCCATAAAAATAGCAACAACTACTTATCTTTTTCAGGGTAGCAGCATTTGAAGCAATGTTGAAACAAGAAATAGGATGGTTCGATGACCCACGGAATGGTGTTGGTGCTTTAACTGCTCGATTAGCTGCTGATGCTGCTGCTGTGCAAGGTGTGAGTATTTATTCATAAGACATGATAGTATTATAAGGCTTGTTAAGGCTAAACTGCAAACCCTCGAGCATCGCCGCGTAGTTGCTATAGATAGACCGTTTAACTCGCGTATCGCCATCTGAGGTACAAGTCATAAGACATTAATTAAATCTCATAAAGAACTATTTAACCATTTAATTTGTTAAAAAAATGTTTAAAAAAGATCACATGATTAATGGACAGCCCCTCCACCTCGCCTCCTCCAAAAACTGGCAGAAACGATTTAGTACTAGAAGTTGCGTATCTCGTTGTGTCAAATGCTCTAAGCAACAATCCCATCAAAATTTATAGACTTACCCCCGTATTCATAAACGTCATATAGACTCATTACAGCTAAAATTGATTATAATTCGTTTGCCTATGTCTGTTACCTTGACATTTATACTAGTAAGAAAGAGAGAAAGTCTATTTGATCTAACGTTGCCTTAGGTACTCGTAGCTGACGACACTTAGACCACTTTTATCTTCAATAATTTTCGGGTTCTATGCAAAGTTTCTTTTTAATTTTGTATTTTTTTTTTCAACCCAGGCTACAGGCACCCGTATCGGAGCCCTGACCCAAGCGACAGCTACAATAGTACTTGGAATTTGTCTTTCCATGTATTACACCTGGAAAATGACGCTGGTCTCATTAGTATCAGTACCTATGGTGATAGCAGCGGTGGTTCTAGAAGGACGAGTGCTGTCTGCAGGCCTTGTGCTCGTCAGGGAAGCATCTTACAAAGCCACTACGATTGCAACTGAAGCGATTTCTAATATAAAGACTGTGTGCGCTTTCTGTAAGTAGTTTAACAGTTTTAAGTAAGCTAGTATTGTATGAATTGTAATTGCCAAAAGTTGGCAGGGTTCGTGAAAGGTGTTCGAGTTCACGTTTTTGAATCAATCCAAATTGAAGTCAGTTATTTTGTTTTTTTTATGATAATAGGTGGTGAACAAGGAGTAATAGACCGGTATACAGAAGCGTTTGAAAAAGGCAAACAATCGGCTATTAAAAGTCTCCGGTGGCGAGGAATGGTATTCTCCTTTGGTCAAACCGCTCCTGTCGCTGGATATGCGTTGTCGTTGTGGTACGGTGGTGTACTAGTGGCGAACGAAGAAGTGCATTATAAGAGTGTAATCAAGTACGTTGAATTCAAATTTAAACCTTATTGTTCTGTACTTATGCTATATTTTCTTTTAACACTGCATAAAGTTTCGGATATATGTAGTAGGGCCTAATTGCGCAATTGACAATAGTGAGTGCTTCGTTTTTTGGAAAATCCGTTGGTATGTAGGCATAAAATGTCACGCCTTGAGAGAGGTACTTTATAAACTTGTCATTGCCAGTACTATTATGGTCCTTCGAAAATTATTTCCGGCTCGAAGGACCGCGATATCTGTTATTTCAACTCGGCGTGTTCAACATGATTGTTCGTTACCTTTACTTTTTCATTTTTAAATGTTTGACCTACTAAACTATACATAGATCTTGTTATTCTTATATGTTATTTTACTTTGATTTTACTGTTATACAAGAGGCTCTGGATAAGATTCTTATTTAAGAATGTGTTTAAGTTTAAATAGAATGTCCATTATTTAGTTATATACTTAAGTAGATGTGTAACTGTTTTCCCATGGCCTAGGGTGTCGGAAGCGTTGATATTCGGCGCTTGGATCATGGGCCAAGCGTTAGCGTTCGCGCCGAACTTCGGCGCCGCCGTGTGCGCGGCGGGGCGCGTCATGACGCTGCTGCAGCGGCGGCCGCTCATCGTCAGCACCAACGCGCCCGCTGTCGCTGAAGACCATGTTAGTATACTAAATATAAATACAAAATGACAGGCCGGTAGCGTGGTCGGTAAGATACTTGCTTTTCAGTTTGCAACTCTGCAGAATTAAATTATCGTGAAATAACCTTGCCATATTACAATACCTACCGAATCGAAAATGGCGGCTTGTACTAGTAATGATAGTTTGGAGTGTCAGCAACACAACATAGTCAGATAAATGATATTTTTTTAACATAGACCTTGGTTGTTTTGATATAAATAAGCAAGATATTTACCTATTTAAACAGCCCTCTAAGAGCTAAATAATGGCTTTGAAAACCACAGATTCTGTATTTTCCGATAACGAATAAAACCTTACGCCTAATATTTCATTGTTAAAATAGAATATCATTTTTTGTGAGCTGTACCGACGTGTGTGACTAAAGGCAACAATAAAGTACTAGTAAGAGGGAATAATCAGTGCCGCCATATTTTAGACTCGTTTTTTGTAATGGCGCGGGTTATACTTAGAATAATTACAGATGATATAATACTATACTGTATATATAATTAAAAAATATCAATCACCTTTTTTTCAGATTGCGGAAGGCAAAATAGATTATAAGAATATAAAGTTTTGCTACCCAACGAGACGAGAGGTGGAAGTGTTGCGTGGTCTCTCTTTAGAGATTCCTACCGGCAAGCGAGTGGCGCTAGTGGGGCCCAGTGGGTGCGGCAAGTCTACACTCATACAACTCGTGCAAAGGTTGTATGATCCTGATGAAGGATCTGTGGTGAGTTAACAAAGAGGTGCCTTTAAGTAGTCATTAAATTTGGTAAAGTAGGTTATTCTGCAATGTGCTAGTGGGGCCTAGTGGTGCGGCAAACTGTTACATAATTGGTGCGCAGATTATATGACCCTGATGTGCTGAGTAATTGGTAGTGACCCTCCAGTGTAAAGGGCTTCTTCCAGCGAGGTGTGATGACCGGCCATCACCCCCCCCCCCCCCCCATCTGTTCTTGTCGGGAACATGTTTAGATGTTAATCGTTGGTGAAACTTGCTTGTGCGATTAAGAATTGCTATGGCGTAGTGTCTCTTGAGTGACGTTAAGTATGTGACACCACAATACTCTTAATTAGTCATTAAAATTATCAAATAGACTGCTAAACTGCTGCTTCTAGTGGGGCCTAGTAGATGGGGCACGTCTTCGCGTAAAAGGATCCCAATAAGCCAAATTACTACTCCCTCCTACGTAAGGAAGATGTCTTTTTTTAATTCTTTGATAGGCTGGCGCTTGACTACAACTTGCCTGATGTAACATGATTACGAATAATTATTGGTGTGAAGGTGGTAGTGGAATGAGCCTCTTTAAGGTTAGAAATCTTAAAGGAGTAACTATTCTGACCCACCCTCTATCCATCATCATCCGCTTGGCGGTGCGGCTTTGTCTGGTGGGTGGTTACTAACCACGGCCGAAGTCTACCACCAGTTGAATATCACCTGATTTGCACCACCCGGGGCACCCACGGACGATGGTGACTCAGCCCCCAAAAATGTCCATGTCATTCAATGTCCATTCAATTTGTCTTTTACTTTCCCTACAGTACTTGGACGGCTACAATATCTTCTCTGAGATGCGTATATCTACACTACGCCGCAACCTGGGCATCGTATCACAAGAGCCAGTGCTTTTCGACCGGACTATCGCTGAGAACATTGCGTACGGAGACAACACGCGCGCTGCTAAGATTGAGGAAATCGTTAACGCCGCGAAACAGGCTAATGTTCATCAATTTATTGCTGCCTTACCTAATGTTAGTCAACTCTTACAAATACCTAAGTTCACCAGATACTTGTTTCATCTATTGAAAAGATTCAGAACCTGATACGAATATTGTGACTGGAGACTTCTTTCGGCCCCATTTGGGCGCCAAATTTGAAATTTGCTTCTTTTTGTAAGATAGTGTATCCTAGATGAATACTAATGTGGTCTCTTCGTTATACATAACCTTATCTTCCTGGTTCCGAAATAAACCTCTACAGTCTTATTCATAAAATTCTTATGCATCTATAGTTAAAGTGGATTTTGTCTCTTTCTTACTATAAATGTCAAGATGACAGGCAAAGACTAGACTTAGCTATTATAAGCTTATATGGCATTTATGAATTAGGTTATAAGATTTTATCCTGTGGCCCCAATGGGCGCCAATTTTCATTTACAACATTTTTCTAGAAAAGTGCATTGATTGCGGTAGCAACTTGTACTCAATGTACGGCAAAGAGATTCAAATGGTGGACTAGCCAACATTAGTGGCATTGATAGAAGGGAGATCTATTTATTTACATTTTTTTTCAGGCGTATGACACTCGTATCGGTGCCCGCGCATCCCAACTGTCAGGCGGACAGAAGCAGCGCATCGCGATAGCGCGTGCGTTGCTAAGGAACCCTCGAGTATTACTGCTGGATGAGGCTACCTCTGCTCTCGATACTCATAGTGAAAAGGTATTAATCAGTGATTTGAACTTACCTTTGATTGGAAAAGCACATGAAAAGCAAATGCCCTGTTCACCAATTATTAGTTTCCAATAAAATTATTGAAATATATATTTTTTTACTTTTTTCTCTAACAGATAGTACAAGATGCGTTGGACAGAGCAAGTAAAGGTCGGACCACACTCATCATAGCTCATCGTCTGACCACCATACAGAACGCTGACAAGATTGTTGTTGTCAACCGGGGAGTGGTCGCTGAATCAGGTGAAATACTAAGCTATTTATTATAAAAAATATACATACTACATAGATAATGGACAGACTAGCACAATAATGTTAAACTTAACTAGTTTTTTTTTAACTTTGCTCTATATGATGACACAAAATCAATCAAATTTTTGAAGTTTTTATTTATTTAACTTGTCAGATCAGATCTTGGAAGCGGAAATCAGACCTCAATTCATTGTGATGGACTTTGGCATATACAGGAATTATAGTCGCGGCTTGGTGGGATTATGACAGGGGGGGGCAGTACTTTAGTCCCAATAAAAAACAACGAATGCTAATCGTAGCTAAAAAGTTAATTAGGGCCACCCGGTATCCGACACGCACCTCCTCGTGCGGTTAGAATACTTATTATGGACTTGTATGGATGTGCGCTCATTACATCAACTCTGTATCGTCACCGGTTCACCTCTGTCGTATGTTGTCGGACAGCGAGTTGACCACTCGGTGACAACACTAACAACTCGCTGCTCACATGCTTGCCTTGCGTTGCTGCGCATTGTCAACGCACAAGTTTGCTGTTGAGAACGCGGCGCGCGGCGACCACCCATCTACCAGCTGACAACGAGTGAACGCCGAACGAGGAGATGCGGTTCGAGTGCTTAATGAGCTGAGCGATGCTAATGGGCTGTGACCTTAAAGTTGTCTTGTTGCAACATTAAAATTTTTCAATAGAAAATTCCTTTCAGGCACACACAAAGAACTGCTCGCCCTCAAAGGAATATACGCGAAGCTCTATTCACTCCAATGCGGTATACCTGAAGAAGAAGATGACCAAACTCCCCAAGCCAACACCGCTGCAGCATAACTGCAAATTTTGAAGTATTACGACAACAGAGTTGCCCCTAGTGCGAGTTTTGAAAAATCACTGCAACCCTTGTTGCATATATTTGTAACATTATCAGCCTATTTTAGTCCATTATAGGATGTAGGCTTCTAAAACACGTTACAGAGTACGATTCTACCCCTATCATTTAGCTCTAGCCAGCCTTGCAGAGATCGTTACTCCATCTAGTCTGAGCGCGTCCTACACTACGTTTACTCAATAGTATCCAGTTTAGTTTACCCTAAAGGCTGTTGGTTCCACAGAAAATGGTATCCATCCCATTGTCAACTTAGCTGGTAATATTTTACTTACCGAATTTGTAACAAAGTTTATTATTTGTGGCAACACAGGTTCATAACAGCACCATACGCGATGATGCAAGCATCCGTATAGGTATATGTATATATTATATAAAAGTATTCATAAATACTTTGCCTTAAATTGCCTTATGTCGCTTGAAATATTCAAATTGAATTAACTAAAATTTATAGTTCCCTAAAGTCTTTATAAGAGGCTGTAGCTTTAATAGGATAAGAAATTTACCAATTTTATCTACTATTGTATTTTGTTTTGACTTTGTGACGTATACCTATTATACATTCTTCTTTAGTTTTCCACTACATTCCCCCCTTCCCTTACATTCCCTATAAAAGACAACACGTTTCCTCTATGTTAAGAAAACTTAAGTACCTATCTAATATTTAGTAATAGATTCTTAAATGTCATGCGTCCCTCTAAAGTGTAAAATTCTAAGAGACATTTATTATTAATAATAGATTTATTTAGACCTAAGTTGTCACTAAAGAATTTCAAAGGTTTGATCTAAACTTTTTGAATGGTGTTTATCTCTAAATGAGTTCTTGACCCTTCACAAGTGCCTTTCAATCGAAGCCATATTTGACCATATTTTGTCTGTGACCCAAGTATTTTTTTTAAATCCAGTAGCAACAAACGAAACGCTGTCCTCTTACATATTATAGGTCTTAAGTCCTATCCAGTGAAATATAATATTCAAATCTGTCTACACCTTTGGTTAATAGAACCGTGAGCGTTTTGGTCAAATATTTTCTCTATTTCGCTGAAATCCAACTTTATATTTCAATAAAACGTTTTACTAACAATTTGCTTCAGTATTAAGCATATTTAGCATTTCTAGAGTAGACGCTGTGTTGTAAATTATGCTCAGGTGCCGTATAACACGACCAAATAATGTAGGTAGATATTTTTATACATTATAGTTCCCTGTTGTGTAATTGACGTTTTAATAAAATTTTAAACAATTTAACCTGTTTTTAATTGTTATTCGTCAATAAAACCTTGCTCAGAACAAAAATACAATCCTACGGCTGGTTTTAAGTTTTACCCATGAAAAGGTATAAAAGGAGGACAAATTTGGAACAAATTCAATTCTGTATCGTCAAATATCTATCTACTTTTCTGTATAATAGTAAGTGCCTGTTCACAGAGCCAATGGGGTGTATTAAAGCATCATAAGTGCTTTATGGCATCATTCACACCAAACCAACTATACGCACAGAGTTAGCGTATAGTTGATTTCGATCTGAATCATCATCATTCCCCTTGCCTTTTTTCCATTTCAATTGGGGTCGTCTCCTAGTCTAACCTGATGCGGCTAGCTACCAGAATTATACGAGCGACTGCCATCAGACCTCGAAACCCGTAGGGAACCAGTAGCAGAGATGGTTAGACCAGGTGTCAGATTATATTGGCTTCTGACTACTTTTAACGATTATCATAGATGTGTTAAATGACAACCGGGACCGACGGCTTAACGTGCTCTCCGAGGCACGGAGGGTAGTCCTTCAACCAACCAGACACCGAAACAAATTTTTGTTGTTACACAAATATTGTCCGGTGCGGGAATCGAACCCGCGACCTTCCGGGCACAGGTTTCGATCTGAATGAGAAGTTAATAAAGTATATGTTTCGGCGATCCCATAGAGTTGCGGTCATCAGACGCACCCCCTTCTTCATGCATCGATGAGACACAAAATAAAACCACACACACCGAACGACCCCACAGACAAACTATCTCTTCTTCTTCTTCTTCTTTTAATTATGGCCTCTGCAGAAACTGTTCCGCAATTTTGTCAATGTCAAGTTTAAATAAATATACAAGCTTTTAAAAGATTTGTAGTAAAAAACTGATAAAACTTCAGCGGTCTTGTACGGTCATTACATTAAAACTATCATTATATAAGTATACATGGTTTTAAAAGATTAGTAGTAAAAAAAACTAAAAAAAACTGCGACGTTCTAAGACGCCATGATAGCGAGCGACCTTTTTTTTATTTCACAAACTATCTTCTTCTTCTTTTAATTATGGCCTCTGCAGAAACTGTTCCTCAATTTTGCCAGTGTCAAGTTTAAATAAGTATACAAGTTTTTAAAGATTAGTAGTAAAAAACTAAAAAACTGCGACGTTCTAAGACGCCATTTTTTTCTCCACAAACTATCTCAATCACTGACAAGCAACCTGAATGATATTGACGTCTGATGTTTGACAACTGACAATCTGAAAATTTGGATATTGAAAAAAATGACGGCAAAATTGTGGTAGCCTTCCACAACAGGCCAAAAATGAAAAAAATGACATCATCATAAAACGTCGCAGATTTTTGGGTTTTTTTTTACTACTAATCTTTTAAAAGCTATAATAATTTAATGTCAGTTTTTAATGGAAGTCATACAAGACCGCTGAAATTTTATTAGTTTTTATGCAGAGGACATATTAAATAAGAAGATAGGTTGCACGCTATCACAAGTGACTGAAGTGACATCTAACCGTTTTTTTTCTTTAGGCAACAGTTTGCTACGTTTATGGGTTACCCGCTGCGACATATGGAAATCCGATAAACTACGTAACGAGCGCTCAATCCGCGGCCGACAATCCGTATGATGTGAATAATGCCTTAATCGTGTAATTTATAATTATTATTATTGTGGCAAACAAAGTTATTCAAAGTATGGACTCCATTGTACTTAGAACTTAATAACTTAAACGCTCCAAAACTGCCAAGTGTATTAAAAAAAAACAACAAAAATAATTAACTATACATTTTTAATAACCTTCTCTTTGATATAAATAGCGCAATATTAATATACAATGTGATATTCATTTACACTTTTACTTAAACTACGATAAATTGAACAAAATACAATAAAATAAAAATTATAAAAACTAAAAGAAATACACCAGTTTGTACACTTTCATCAGAAGTCACAACAATAATATTTTTTTTTAATAAATATTTATTTCACTAACGAGGCCGTACATGATTGTTCGATCAAAATATAAAATATAAATGTGCCTTTGCCTTTATATTTAAAAAAAATATATAACACAGCACCATAATAAAAAGCGATTCATTGTTACACGAGTATATCTTATCCCCATATACATAATAAACATTTTTGATTGAACAATAATAACCTCTGACCTGTCAATATGTTCTATTTCGCTTAAATTATTTGTTGAAAAAAAAAATGCCATAGAGCACAAAAATACCACGCATCACTAGATACGACTTTATCAATCATTCTATACAAATATATCAAAAGGGTCGCCCATAGCACCTACAATCACCATGCATTTGTGTAATGTGGAAAAGATGAATGATAGACGATTGTTGAAAGGTATAAACAAGGTGGAGGTGGGTGGAAACGCTGTAGAAAGACATTCTCTGACCTCATCGGTGATATCCTTTAAAAGGGACAGGGGTAGTACTCACAACCGCTATGTATAACCAGATATATGAATATTAATGAGGTCAAAAAAGTGCGTTTAGATTGTAACTAGTGCCGTTTTTTAGTCAAGCCTACAAGTAAAAAGCGTAATCATATTACGTATTTAATGTTATACTCACCGATCAGATACCTATAGACACCGCATAGCTTGGCACCCGCGCTCTACTTATGTCGTATCATCATAAGCTAATTTTGATTGGTTCATTCAAGGACAAGAACTTGAATGAACCAATAAAGAATAGGTGTCATTCCCGATAACGCGCCGACTTTTGAGTATCTAGTCGTTGGGTATGCTTAACAAAAGTATGTAAGGTAGGTTAAAGCCAGGCAGCACGCACTTTTAATACCATTTGTTCTATTTCTCAGCAGATGTAGGAAAAAAATTAAATATTTTATATCACCATCATTATTACGTAAAAAATATTTATTTATTTATCCTACTTCATGACTTCACGTAAAAGGCATGGAGGCTAGTCATTACACATTTTAAGTAACGCCTTCTCTATGTATCGGCGTGGAATTTAGTACTCTGTGTTCAAAAAATATATCAAAATAAAAAATGTCTAAAAACATAATATCTGATATAAAAATAAGAACATATTGCACAGGAGAAAACAGACCTAACTTCCTTGTTTCGTCTAATTGCGTGCAACATTGATGTGCTGCAGGGGCGTGCTCGGCAGTATACCGCGGATCTCCGGTTCCGCACAGTTACTGTAGATATCGGCTGCTAGCTCCTCTTCACCGATTTCCGGTTCTGCTTTAGCTTGTTGTGTTGCAGCGTCAACCTCTTTACGTACTTTTGTATCGATTTCCTGTAAAAAGAAAGTTTAAGTACTAAATACATTAAAAAATATATTATTAATAATAATAATATAGTGGTACATTAACACACACGGTCATCTGATCCCAAACTAAATAGAGTTTGTACTATGGAAACCAGATAACTGGTAATATACTACATATTATACTTTTCTTTTGTAAATACATACTAATTATAGATAATGACATTCAGACACAAGAAAAACAGACATATTTAAACAAATGACTAGCTGCCCCAGCGAACTTCGTACCGCGTATTTATTAAAAAAAAATGATCACTTAGGGGGATGAAAAATAGATGTTGGCCGATTCTCAGATCTACTGAATATGCATAAAAAAAATTCATAAGAATCGGTCAAGCCGTTTCGGAGGAGTATGGCAACGAAAACTGTGACACGAGAATTTTATATATTAGATTGTCTCGGGTGGGAATCGAACCCACGACCTGCGCTGCGGCGTGAAAACAAGTGTCTTACCGACCACGCCACCGTCAAGAATAAGAACATATTATATGAACCGTTTACTTTACTAGCTTTTCGTGACGGTGACCTACATTTTATATAGCCTATAGCCTTCCTCAATAAATAGGTTATAAAACAATGCAAGAATTTCTTGTTTTCTTAAATTTACGCGAATATCACATTGAAATAAAACTATTTTATATAAAGGATCACGTGAGCTCAGTTTGCTTAAATCGGAACGCAATTTAAATAATATAATGTTTGTAGGTAGTCAGTAATAATTGTGATTAATAAGTTTAGACGCTAAATACCTAAGTCTACCCGTGACCATAAAGTCTGAAAAGACTTTGAACCGTCCCGGACCTAAAACTTAAAATAAACTGCGATAAAATCCGTTATAAAATAGTTTCATTTCGAAGTGCAAGATTTTTTTTTAACCGTACCAGACTAATAATTATTATTATTTTATATTATTAATTTTTATGACAATTTTTTTCGACCGTACTGATATTAGCGGGTTCAACCAAACAAACGAACTCTTCAGGCTGTATGTATGCAATAGGGATAGGGATAGATAATTTTAATTAAATAAATATTCTGGGACATCAACACACACGGTCATTTGGTCCCAAGCTAAGCAGAGCTTGTGTTATGGAAACCAGATAACTGGTAATATACTACATATAATACTTTTCTTTTGTAAATATATACTTATAATAAATATTTACACCCAGACTCGACACAAACAATGTTCATCACTAATGTTTGTCTCGGGTGGGAATCGAACCCACGACCTGCGGCGTGAAAAGCAAGTATCTTACCGACCACGCCACCGGCCCGTCAATTACTTGGTTCCAGTTCAGTCAAAATATTTATATTACGTTTTTGGTATTTTAAAATTAGTTTCCATACCTTGAGTTGGTCAGGCGTGACCAGTTCGTGGTTCAAGATCTTCTCCTTGAAGGAGGTGATAGGGTCCCTGGTCTGTCGCACCTCTTGTATCTCGTCACGAGTGCGGTACGATGTGCCCGGGTCAGACATCGAGTGTCCGGAGTACCGGTACGTTTCCATCTCCATTACTAACGGACCTGGGAGGAGAAATATATATTTTTTAATTCTGAAATTTGTTTGCGCTTGAATAGAACTTGCCTGATGTTAAGCAATGATCTTGACTACGATGGAATGCGCCTGCTCAATATACCGATTCACTCGTGATTACGAATGATTTTCGGGGAGAAGGTAGCAGTAGAATGTTTTAGAAACCAAATGGTTAGAAACCAAAAAGGAGCGACAATTCCGATCCACCCTCTCTACATGGTGTCACCAGACATCGCACCGGAACACGGCAAAGCCGCTTGGCGGTGCGGCTTTGTCTGGTGGGTGGTCACTAACCACAGCCAAAGCCTACCACCAGTTGATTGTCACCTGATTAGCACCACCCCGGGACCACGTGTGAGTATTCAATTAAAGGTTTACTACACCCACGGACGAAGGTGACTCAGCCCCCAAAATAATATAATTAAAATATATCACGGTACGTACACCTACTTATATAAAAAAAACAGCCCTCTGTTTGACGGTTGTTAAAAAGAACAGTATTTCCTTACCTTTCCCACTAGTGCAGTAGTCGATAGCGAATCTTGTCGCCTCCCTGGTGGCTACAACATCCATACCGTCGACCCAGATGCCGGGAACATAGTCACCGCGAGAGTAGTACTCAGTGCTCGCAGCCGAACGATCCACACTTGTGCCCATACCTGGGGAGCATTATACCACAGCACATAATACCTGTGTACACACGACTAAATATCACTCTATACATTTCCAGTAGAACCTGATTTCGCTTTGCATAGGATTTCCATACAGCGAGAGGTCAGCTTATATTGGCTTATTTCTAACTGAAAACATTCATTAGAAAGGAAGGAAAATGCTAGAAATATAATGTAAATTGTATCGGGCTTGAATTTAAATTTGACGGACCGGTGGCGTGGTCGGTGAGATGCTTGCTTTTCACGCCGCAAGTTCGATTCCCACCCAAGTCAGACATTTGTGTGATGAACATGTCTGTTAGTCTCGAGTCTGGGTGTAATTATACAGATTTAAGTATGTATTCACAAAAGAAAAGTATTATATGTAGTATATTACCAGTTATCTGGTTTCCATAGTACAAGCTCTGCTTAGTTTGGGATCAGATGGCCGTGTGTGTTAATGTCCCACTATATTATTAGTTAATTAATAGCGGCCCGTCCCAGCTTCGCCACTCAACAATTTCCATAAAATGTGATAACCATAGCAGCGCCATCTATTGATTACTAACTCAACCCAGTCGAAAGGTATCGACATCTGTTAGAATCATTTGTAGTTAACAGATAATTGTGACTGTCAAATAATAACAGACAAATAATTAGCAATAAATTAAAATTGCGACTATAATTTGAGATTTAAACTATCCTATCTCTCAAGTTGGATCGAACTGCACATGGTGTGCGAATTTTATTATAATCGGTTAAGTGGTTTAGGAGTCCATTGAGGACAAACATTGTGACACGAGATTTATATATATTAAGATTATTATATTATTATTATTGACAATGCGGTCGGAAAGCTAGTACATATAATAAAACTCACCATAACCATTGTTCTCACACACAAACACACAAGGCAGGTTCCATAACTTAGCCATATTGTACACTTCGAACAGTTGGCCCTGGTTCGCAGCTCCATCGCCGTACAGCGCGAAGTTCACTCCACCATCGCCTTTGTATTTGTGGGCCAGAGCTATACCAGCTCCTAGAGGTGCCTGAAACAATTTAATAATGTATTTAATGGCACCGTGAGACAGATAGTTAACGCCTTTTCCCAGCTCTAATAGGCGCCTAAAAATATGCTGCAAATGTACAGCTAGATAATGCCAACCTTTTATAAAACTATCCTTTTTTGTATCCAGCCAGCTAATCTTACCTATACTGGAAAAGCAAGGCAGCCCAATGCTCTAATTATGCACGTTTTTTTTTAATAAATATTAATACTTCGCTAAAACGCATTACAGTCGAGGAGTGGAAAGTTTAGAGTTCGTGAGATCACGAATATAATAATAATAATCGTTTATTTGTCAGAATATTATTGTTTGCAGGTGTTACAAAAGCGTCCATAATATTCTACCATTTCCGGCGTACAAACATTTACAGATTGAACTAAGTAATTTAATAAAATGTCACTACTAAGTAAGTACCTAAGAATTGTTGATACATAGACGTGATGTCACGCGATATTTATTTTAGATTTTGCCAAATTAAATACTAATACTGCGCCCGCGCATATTTCGGATATGTCGCTAAACCACAGTGGTTTAGCCTTTCCTCGGATTTCAAACCTCCATACCAAATTTCAGCCAGATCGATTCAATAGTTTTGGCGTAAAACCGCAACAGACAGACAAATAGACAGACGGAATTACTTTTTTAATTATAATATTAGTAAGAATAAACAGGTAATTCGCAGTCTACGTGCGTTCAAATCAAAACCTCACCTGAGCACCAACAATCCCGTTCCCACCGTAGAAGTTCTTCCCATACAGATGCATGGATCCTCCCTTGCCCCTGGAGCAGCCGGTCCGTCTGCCCGTCAGCTCGGACAGTACTCCAGCAATACTAACACCCATTAGATGGGTGAAGCCGTGACAACGGTACCCAGTGATAAGGCTGTCTACATCACGCATGGCCGCGCGCATGCCCACAGCCACCGCTTCTTGTCCTATAGAATAAAAACCAAAACTTAAAAATTTACTTAGTTTGTTTTCAATTCATTTTATTTCTAATAACTTTTTTATTCTTGAATAGGCTGCCGCTTGACTACAACTTACCTGATGTTAAGCAATGATGTAGTCTACGATGGGATGCGCTAGCCCAATGTACCGATTCACTCGTGAGAATGACTTTCGGTGAGAAGGTGGCAGTGAAATGAGGCTCCTTAAGGTTGAAACCATAAAGGAGCAACAATTCGACCCGCCCTCTTAAATGGTGTCACCAGACATCGCAGCGGAACACGGCAAGGCCGCTTGGCGGTGCGGTTTTGTCTGATGGGTGGTCACTAACCACGGCCGAAGCCTATCACCAGTTAATTACCAGTAAACAAAATTACCAGTTGATTGTCACCCGATTTGCACCACCCGGGGACCACGTGTGGGGATTCAGATAAAAGGTGCACTCAGTCCCCAAATCAATCAATCAACTAGGAAATCAGCAGTACGGACTACTGAAATACACTAAATATATACAGGCAGGCTGAAGAGCTCTGCCCAAAGTTAATACAGCTCACAATGCCACACCTGCGGCTAAGCACTGACATTATTACTGGCCATGCCTTACTAAACAAACATGTTTTACTATAGGTGTTACTGTGTATCTGTGAAGCACCTGCATGGAGGCAGAAGAAACAACCGTTCATGTGATCACATACTGTCCAGGACTGGTAGCCGAGGTCCGTCCATGAAGCCATTGACAACTTGAAGAATCAAAATCAAAATATGCTTTATTTTTTTTGAGACGCGAGTCTACATAAAAATAGTCCAATTTCTTTTCCTACCGTGCAGTGAATGACTGGCAACTACTAAGAAACACTGCCAAAAAAAATCTGCTAGGATTCCTCCTGGAGCTGGGCTGGCAGTAGTTATGCCAGACCACCAAGCAAAATAGGCGCAGACCTGAGGTGTAGTTGTAGATCGCGGGTTCGATTCCCGCCCCGGACGATATTTGTGTAACAACAAAAATTTTTGTTTCGGTGTCTGGTTTGTTGAGGGACTACCCTCCGTGCCTCGGAGAGCACATTAAGCCGTCGGTCCCGGTTATCATTGAACACATCTATGACAGTTGTTACATGTAGTCAGAAGCCAATATAATCTGACACCTGGTCTAACCATCTCGGCTACTAGTTTCCTACGGGTTTCGAGGTCTGATGGCAGTCGCTCGTATAATTCTGGTAGCTAACCGCATCCCGGTTAGACTGGGCGCCAACCCCAATAGAAATGGGAAAACGGCTAGAGTGATGTAGAATGTTTTCAAGCTAGTATTTGAAAACTTTTTTCGAATTGATTAACTCGTACTAGGAGTATACTGCTTGGAGTCAACAGGTTGATCGCAAGATTGGATCGCAGAGAAAAAAAGGCAATTAAGTTTTTAAAACATCTAAACACCCGTGCAAAGCTGGGGCAGGTAGTATAACCATAAACCATTCGACAAAAATATGTTTTTATAACACAAAGAATTAATTAATTTACAAATTAATTAAAATTTTACAAAATAACTCTTATTTTATTTATGGCTAGTAATAATTAATAGCGCATTCAAAATTTGAAGTACACAATTAGGTATTACATAGAAAATTATTTTACTCGTGAGAAAATATCACTATGGTATTATAGAATTAACGATTGAGATAATGATCATAAAATTTATAGAAACATTTATGACTATTTATGTATCTGTTGTTCAATATTTATTCTAAATCTTTGCAGTGAAAAAAAAATACATTCGCTGTGTATGTATTTTTTTTCACGTGGTGTAACTCTATTGTGTAGGTAGGGAAGTATATCGCTCACATTGCGCCAGCTACCCTTAGGTCTTACGGTGCATCCACACCGCAGTTACGGTTTGTTGAGCAACATTTTGCAACACGGTAACATTAAACAACAATCGCTAAATTTTGAGACTAGTTGTAACTAATTGTTGAGTGCTCAACAAAAGATAACAAAGAATAACTTTCGAAAACAATCGAGCACGACATATATCGACGCATTGTTGAGGTAACATTATCTAACAATGTTATCGATTGTTAGAGCAACATTGACTAACACGGCAACATTTACTAACATTGAATAACTTATTGCTATCAAGTGTTGCTCAGTAACATTTCAAAATGTTGCTTAACAAAAAGTAACTGCGGTGTGGATGCACCGTTATATAGCCCGAGTTAAGGCCGACGCGTTTTGTTGTAGGGGATGGGGTATATGTACTAGTATAGTATTATATTATCTGTGGTTATATGTAACGGGGACGGGATTATTGCCGTTCATCAGACACAACTCCCAGCTTCGAGTTGCTTAGACAACGTAAGGTATCTTACAGTGGTCAATCTCATTTTGAAGTCGCGGTTCTATTTAGACATTAGGTCATAATAACTCTGGGTTACCATTTAATTGTTTTAACCCCTGTCGAAAGAAAGGGATGTTATAAGGTTGATGTTACAACAAATCAAGTAATATAGTTGAGAGAATACCTGTGCCCAACATTAGGACACTAAAAGGAGTTGGAGTGAAAACTATTATTTATACTAGTATGTCTTAAAATACAGACCGCTTATTTAAGTTCCATAGGTAAGGTTTTGTGGTCGGGTAAATAAAATGTATTATATAAAATTTCCATGTCACAATGTTTGTTACCGTACTCCTTCGAAGCGGCTTTACCGATTTTTACCAAATTTTATATGCGTATTCAGTAGGTCTGAGAATCGGCTGCTATCTATTTTTCATACCCCTAAGTGATAAGAGTTGTGCACCCGTAATTTTTTTTTTAAATTTTTGGAGAATTTTTTTGTTTTTATTTTTGTATAATGTGGCATTAAAGGATACATACGTATTACATTAGTAATACGCGGTACGAAGTTCGCTGGGGCAGCTAGTAATAAAATAAAACATACCTTATCAAAACAGCTTTTGGAAATTTAACACCGGATATAACAGTAAAAACCTCAAAACTTTCATTAGGCCTATCTTAGAATACGCGTTCCAAGTATGGAGTCCATATTTAGTTAAAGACACAGAAATGTTGGAAAAAGTGCAACGTAGATTTTCAAAAATTCCGAGACAACTTAAGAAACTGACCTATGAAAAGAGACTTGAACACTTGAAATTTACTAGTTTACAAGAACGTAGGCAATGTGGTGATCTCATAGAAACTTTTAAAATATTAAACCGATACTATGATCTACAGGATTTGGACAAAATATTAAAACTAAAGACTAATGCGCATTTGAGATGACACTCTATGAAACTGCAGAGGATAATATGTAAAAGCAATCCTAGTAGACACTTCATAAATAACAAGTCGAAGACACCTGGAACTGTCTACCTGAGCAAGTTGTGGCAGCAGAAACTACCAACCAGTTTAAGAACCGACTTGACTCTTACAATAAAAGAAAAGAGAAGCCAATTAAGAGTCTAACATAGTAAACAGAACAAGGAAAGAGACCAGATACAGGCGAATATCAGCTGTTCACAACTGCTTGTCTGTTTAATAATAATAAAATAAAACATATACAAACCTGAGTACAAATGACAGAATCCTCTGATGATCTTCTCCTTGTACAAGTTACCAGAGGCAGTCTCCAGTCGTCGCAATGTTGTGAGCTGTTCATACAACTTGAGTGCATCTTCACTGGTCAGTGTGGCTGATGTGGCCGGCCCTTTGTCTAGCTTGTGGAGTTTGTATGGCTGTTAACAGATATTAAAAAAAAATATATTTAGATTTAGATAAAGGTACCAAATAAAATAAAAGTATGCTTGTTTTTTTTTAGATGTGAGCGTACTTAAAGATAGTACAATTTATTTTCCTGCCGTTCAGTGAATGATTCGTAACTACTGAGAAACACTGCCAAAAACCTCAGTAGGCTTTTTTTTAATAAAGTACTTAAATCTATTACATTTTGTTTGGTGTGTTGTATTGAACCTTAACTCCAAGTGGTTTTATGCATTAGATAGTCTGAAATTTAATAATACGCTTTTTTACACAACATAGGTTTTATAATTATTTTAAATTTTTTTCCCTTAAATTATTTGGAAGTTTATTGTAGAAATGTAAACACTGCCCCATAAAAGAGTTAATAGTTTTTTTTTTTAATTTCAAAATAAGTAATTTTGCTAAGTAAAAAAAAGGAAATAAAAAATATTAACCTAAATATATAAAAGAAGAAACTGACTGACTGACATATCAACACAGAACCCAAACCGCTGGGTCTAGAGACTCCAAATTTGGCACACAGGTTCTTTATGGAGTCTAGGGGTGCACTAAGAAAGGATTTTTCAAAACTCACCCTTTAAGAGGGTGAAACGGGGTACCACCAATAACAAATAAAAAAATATGATAAAGGGTTCTTATAGGTCTGTCACTTAGCTAATTTTTATTCTACCACCACGTGGACGAAGCCATGGGTGGAAGCTAGTAAACAATAAAAATATAGGTTTAGGCATTTTTATAAAGTAGAATATATTTCTATAATTTTAATATTAACAACAATAAAAAATATCATTTATTTACAACATATAGATAGCAAAAGGATTTTATTGAATCTTTCTAAATAGAGGCCTAGGAAATGAAAATTTAGACACATGTATTATTTAGACATAGATGTATTTTTGATTAAATAAATATCTCCACATACCAAATACAGAACACCAATTATTTTATGTTTTATGTACTTTTTAAAACAAATTATGTTTTAGACCACATTTTAGATTTATGAACAAAATTTTATAAGTTCTGTAAGCTCTTATGTACAAGAACATGAGATTAATTATATAAGACATAAACAAGTAAATAAAGTACTTTGCTGTTGCTGCTCTCTATATTAATTGAAGGTATAGGCAGTATGCACTTTGTATAAAGCCATCTCTACAGTGCTTTCACTGGATTGAATAAATCAATGTTAATCTTATCTTCATGATTTGTGCAACCATTCTGTCTGATGTATTGACAATAAACAAACACACTTGACATTTTGTGTTGAAATTTAGCTCAACGTCCGTAAGATGAATAATAAAATTAAACAGCGTCAGCATTTTTCAGAACAATATTGTTAAGAATTTTATTTTCTTATATTTAAATTCTGACATGACATGTATCTATTTCTTTTTCATAACTTTTTACAAAAACAATCCGTGAAGGTTGGTATAAACTATACAGGCATTAAAACCTACTTCAACATCCTCCCTTTTTGTAAAGTCTATAAAAAAGGTATACTATGTGCAATTTAAACCTATCCGGTCCAATATGGATACGATAGACGGTCTGCTAAGTGGCTTCGTAAGCAAGTCTGCACTTTGTAGGTTTGCTCCTACATGCTTGACCTGTAGTGTTCCATCTGCAACAAGTTCTCTCACATAAAAGTGTCTAACTGCAATGTGTTTTGTTCTTCGATGCAGTTCTGGATTATGTGCCAATTTAACAGCGGCTTCATTATCTATCTTCAATACCGGTGTTTCTTTTAAGCAGGTAATTTCATTAAACAGCCTTTGTAGCCATACTATCTCGCGAGCTGCTTCGCTGGCTGCTACAATTTCTGCTTCTGTCGATGAGATCGCCACTGATGATTGTTTCCTGCTTGCCCAGGAAATCGCGCCACCAGCATGTAAACAAAGGACGCCGCTAGTTGATCGACGATCCTTGACATCTCCTGCGTGATCAGAATCAGAGTAGGCTTCTAGAATTCCTGTCTGACTTTTCTTGTACGTTATGCCGTAATTTAACGTGCCTTGCAGGTAACGCATTATGCGCTTCACTTTTAAAACATCTTCTTTGGAAGGGTTCTCTAGTGTCCTAGATACTACACCAACGGCGTAGGCGATATCTGGCCGCGTTCCGACCATAAGGTAAGCAAGGGCTCCAACAGCTTGTCTATAAGGATAAGACTTCTCATCTATTTCCTCTTTATCTGATTTACCTTGCTCAGAGTCTTTGATTATGGGTGTTGTCACTGTCTTACAGTTTCCCATTTTGAAACGCGCTAACACCTTTTCTGTGTAGTGTTTTTGATTAATACTTATAGAGCCATCAACACTTTTGTGTATTTGTAACCCTAAATAATAATCTGCAGGCTTTGCGGTTACCTTAAACCTTCGTTTAAGCTCAGTCATAAATTTATCCGCATCCTTCTGGTTATTCACAGCTACCAGTCCATCGTCAACGTACAAGGCTAGGATTATCTTGGATTGTGTACGTTTCCTTATAAATAAACATGGATCCGTTTGACTCTGCTGAAAGCCTATGCTTTTCAAGTAGTCTGCAATACACTTATTCCAGCATCTCGGTGATTGCTTTAATCCATAGAGGCTTCGCTTTAATTTACAGACTCGACTACTTCCATCATTCATACCTTCAGGTTGTTTCATATAAATCTCTTCCTCAAGAGTGCCGTTTAGGAAGGCTGTAGACACATCGAACTGTGTGAGTGTAAGACCTTCATTTGCCGCGACGCTTATGACCGATCTGATAGTCGTCATCTTAGCCACAGGACTAAATGTGTCATCATAGTCCACTCCTGGTTTTTGCAAAAATCCTCGAGCAACAATCCTTGCCTTATATTTATCAATAGTACCATCAGCGTTGGTCTTTATTCTGAAGATCCATTTGCATGAAATAGCTTTCCGACCCTTGGGTAGATCGACTAGAGTCCAGGTTTTATTTTCTTCTAAAGATTTAATCTCGCTCTTCATTGCTTTAATCCAAAGCTCCTTGTCTTGACTCTTTAGTACTTCATTGTAAGTTGTAGGTTCATTCACGTCAACTACAGAAGTCATAACGTAGTCACCAAGTTTTGCAGGTGGTCGCAATGTAGATCTATCTCTAAGAGTCATTCTTCCTTGATCCTCAATTTCACTATCTTGCATTATTTCATCTTCCAACTGCTCTGGTAATATTTGGTCATCAACTTCAACTCGCTCATCTTGTGTTTCTGAAGGACTTCTGATACCCACTTCAGCCTCAGGTGTATCAGCAAACGATTCAGGAGGTATACACTCTTGAAATGTATCTGTACTTTCATTTTCTTCCTCCCTTGCATCATGAATCGGTTGAGTATCCTCCTCCCTTGCAAAAAGATTTGGCGATCTACGAAGAGTTATTTCTATTTCAGATTTTCCTTCAACAGGATTTGATTTCACAGGTTTATTAGTGTCAGTCCTGGTGATTGATAATTCCTGAAATACAACATCTCTAGAACGTACTAACGAATGTCTATTATTGTTCATATTTAGAAGACGGTACCCATCATCACCATCATAGCCGATTAATATACATTTTTCAGATTTCTTATCTAGCTTCTTACGCTTCTGTTTGGGTACATGGGCGTAGCAAGGACTTCCGATGATTCTTAAATGTTTAATCTTTGGTTTCTTGTTAAACCATAACTCAAATGGTGATTTTTCATCCACGGGAGTACGTCCAGTTCTATTAAGCACATATGCAGCTGTACTAATGAGCTCTGCCCAGCAAGCTGTTGGCAGTTCTTCGTGCGCATACATCATGGCTCGAGCGGCTTCAACAAGCGTTCGATTTTCTCGTTCACTGCATCCATTTTGTTGTGGTGTATATGGCATGATCAACCTTTGCTTTATGCCATACTTTTGCAGGACTGCTCGTGTTTTCTCATTATCGAACTCACCGCCATTGTCACTTAAAAGTTCTTTTACAACGTGACCTGCTACTTTCGTTTCTTCTAACATTAGTTGAAGCTTTGAGTGGACTTCAGACTTTTGTTTCATAAAGTAAACGTAGCGATATTTACTGAAATCGTCTTTAAATATAATGAAATAACGATATCCTTTATAGGAGAATGGAAACGGTCCACAAACATCAGAGTTTATAACTTCTCCAGGTATTTTTGCTCTATTTCTAGTTTTAAAAGGTTGCCTATGCATTTTTCCGTAATTACAACCTTCGCAAAAATCTTTTGTTTGATTTGATACCTTTATTCCAAGTTCTCTTTCTATAACCTTCTTTACATGAAGTTTGCTTTGGTGTGCTAATCTCTCATGATAAATTTGTAATGAATCCTGGCTTGTCAATGCATTAACTTCAACGGGAATAAGTGGCATAACATTCTTCACATTAAGTTTGAATAGCCCTCCTCTTTTCTTTCGTTCACCTGTAACTTTGACAATGCCCTTCGATTTTAAACTACAAAATTCAGGTTCAGATTCAAATAAGCTTTGTGGTAATCTGTCTTGTGCTGCTAATAATGAGAACAGATTTTTCTGCAGTGACGGCACACACCATACATCGCATAAGGTTATCATCCCTTTGTGATTTCCGACTGTGGTTTCCAGTTTTATGTCACCTTTGCCAGTGGCATCTACCTTTTCACCATTTGCTGTCGTTACAGTGTGCTGTGATTCAAAACTTTCAAATGTTTGAAATAGATCTCTCCTGAATGTGACATGACTTGTCGCTCCACTGTCCAGATACCAGTTATCTTTGTCAGGGTACAGACAACAGTCCTTTTCTGCCATCATTAGGTCTGTGACATTTACATTATTTGAAATTTCGCTAGTACTTGCCTTCGGTGGCCTTCCGTCACTCAACCACTTTGCGCATTTTCTTACTTTGTGTCCTTGTTGACCACAATAATTGCACTTCCAGCTTTCTTTGTGTGTCTTCTTCCCTTTCTTAGAAGCTTTCAGTGTTAGAGCTTGGGTACTCTCACTGTTCGATTTAGGGGGTTGTGACTCAATGTTTCTTTCAAATGCACAGAGTTGTGATGTTAATCGATCTATAGTCCTTTCATTTTTGGCCATAAGTAGCCAACTTGATTTAAAAGTAAGATATTCGTCAGGCAATGTGTCTAGAATTTTGCATATTAGGACTATCTCTGGCAATTCTTGGTTTCCTTGAAGCTTTATTATTTCTTTATTAAGCTTAAACCAAATATTCTTTAACTTAGAGAGGTGAATGGCCATATTGTCTTCTGGTTCTTTCTTGTACTCGAAGAATTTCAGACAATTTTCGTACACCAGATCATCTCCGTCTCCATCGAATAGTCTTTTAAGTTCATCCCATACTTCCTTTGACGTTTCAAACCTCATAATTCTTTGGACTATTTCATCGGTCATGTTACTTGTCAGAATTACAAGAAGCATGCTATCTAGCTCTAGAAATTTTTCCTTAGCTGTCACATTCTCTGTACTTGATGCATCCGCTTTAGGTCCTGGTAATAAGTACGTACCTTCCAATAGGTTTAGAGCTTTTGGGATGCCCTTTAGTAACATACTCATTTTATACTTCCATACTGACCAGTTGGTGCCGTCCAGGTTTCCGATGTGAAATTTGGTAATGTCTGGTTTGGCTGCCATAATTACTTTATTCACATTTATCACCCGTATGTAGCATTTATTTATTCATTTACGGAATCACGTTCAATCGTGTTAAACCATGATCAAACACGCTGAACCACGCTCAACCACGCTCTGCTACCATGTTGAAATTTAGCTCAACGTCCGTAAGATGAATAATAAAATTAAACAGCGTCAGCATTTTTCAGAACCATATTGTTAAGAATTTTATTTTCTTATATTTAAATTCTGACATGACATGTATCTATTTCTTTTTCATAACTTTTTACAAAAACAATCCGTGAAGGTTGGTATAAACTATACAGGCATTAAAACCTACTTCAACATTTTGAAGGTTACATGATTACATAATTTATATGAACTGATTTATTAAATTATAAATATTAACCACTGTATTTCTAAGTCATGTAAAAGTAATATAGCCAGAATCCACCTGTTGAAATTAAATATATACCTGAAAATTCACTTACCTTAATCTCAAATGTAGCTTCAGTTTTGGTACTGTATTTTGCGTTCGAAGTTGTTACCGCAGGAGCAGCCACATTCTTAAACCAATAATTATTCAATTAAAAACAAATACAAGTCAAAATTAATTGATACAAACGGATACTTTTCACGAAATACGGGTAAATATGTGGTGTAAAATACAAAACCTACTGTGATGGAATTTCCAGTTAAAATTCTGGCAACCGAAGGGAGGATTTTGCTCATCGTGGCTAGTATTTCTTGTATTAAGCCCAGTTTATTTTGTGACCCCAAAAAGGATCACTTTCGGTGAGGATTTTGGATTTAATGAGGAAAAGCGAGGGCCACGGCCACAGCTCGGTGTTGGTTGGTTGACACAAGCGACATTAAGTGACATTTGTAACATTGAGAATGACCTGACTTTTAGACTCAGAAGTGTCAGCAGTCAGTAGGTACTTGACAGCTACTGTCGAATGAGAGTATGTATGTGCCAAGCGTTGTTTTCTTGTCAATATTTCGCCATTGGAAACGAAGGGTAACTTGTAAAAAAACGCACCCCTTGAATTCCTTTGCCCAATGGGTATGCATTTATTATAAATGTAAAACAATAGTTAGTGTTGAATTGATAAAGCGTCTCAAACTTGATACAATTTTTTTTCAATGTTACTAACTTTCTAGACGTAAAACTAAATGTCAGTAATTCATTTGATCATGCATGCATGACGTAGTAGAAAGAATGACGTTAGTGACGTAAATGTGACGAAATGTTGTGGTGAATCGTTGATGATGACTATTGAGTTTTTAAATTCTATCGTAATTACGTCGTATTTAAAAGTGCTACCCTAGTTTAATTATCACAGTTACTTTCTGTTTGTGCTAATACACGATCGAATTTTATTATTGTAAAATAAAGATTAAAAAACAACGAAATCATGGAATTCCCTCATATTGGACAGAATTGCTCCTTCAAATCTTGCAATAAACTTGGTAAGTTATAGTGTAAATAACATCTTAGATATATTTAAACCTAAATATCTTTTGCATTCTGAGATAACTTTGTGTAAACTAACAAATTGAGTAAAAACGTTTGACTACCTACAACCTTGTTATTACAAAGAGTCTTGGGTTTTTACCTACAACTTTTCGGAGCAGTTCTTTGTGCGTTACAAATATCCTCTTATTACAAGACTGAACCCCTACAATATCAAATCTATGGTGTTTGTCATATATCCTAGAATAATACTAGTGTATATTCTGTCCCTTAATTATTATAGCATACATTACATACTCCTGCCATATACCAGTGGTGCTTAGTATGGACTAAATTGCCTCATAATAATGGTATTATGAGGCCATTTAAAACTCTTATTTCTCTATGCTGTCTCCCATTTTACCTGGAGGAAAGAGGACAGTGTGGTCAGTGGGTCATCTTAAGGGTGGAGTTCCTACTCCTCCTATCTTTCTGATTAAATTCCTACTATCTTTCTGATTAAATTCATGCGGGATCCAAGACAGTTTAGGTGACCCGGGACTAAGCCGGGTTCAAATCCCGAATTTCTTCATGGCGCCACTGTCAATCCTGGCTTACAGCAGTTGCAATGTTGGGGTTGTGGTGGTGGGTTAAGTCCCATAAAAAAATCAGTCACACACTTGAGGAATGTGCACACTCAATGTAGGTTGTACAACCTGTTTCACTAAAATCATACTTATCATATTACATTCTATTATTTCAGATTTCCTGCCTATGAAATGTGGCGCTTGTAAAGAAGTGTTCTGGTATGTAATATGTTTTGTTTTATATACTTTAGTTAGTTGTACAATACATATGAGATTAACTTCCATCCACTATGTCCATGTAACTTTTTACAAAATATGTTGTATCGAACTTTTGCATTTATAAAGAACCTAACCTAACCTAACTAGTAATAGTCCATTTGTTTTATTTGAGAATAAGTAGTTTTATTTTCTTCTTTGTTTAGAATACTGCCGAAAAACTGCTGTGCAGTTTGGCAGACTAAAATTGTAAGTAAACTATGTAAGGCTTCAATTGGATCTACACACATTTGTAGTTTTTATATGACAGTTAAAAAGACCAACTACCCATTTAGTGTCCTACTTCTCGTATGATTCTTTTAACTTAGTATATTTTATGTGAATGCCTTCAATGCATTCCAAAACCATTAATTTGGTAGGGTGTTCTAAAGATGCTGACGGTTTTCTGACCAAAATATCAAAAACGATAGTCAGAATAATTTAATTATATTACACCCTGAATGTTGAAGAATGGAAGGAATTTGTCCAAAACAGTGAAATAAAAAAATATAATAATATTTAACTATAATTCCAGCTCGGAGCACTTTGCTTATGCAAAGCATGAATGTCCGGAGCCAAATACGAGAGATGTGCAAGTGCCGGTTTGTCCATTATGTAGTGCTCCAGTCCCAGGCAAGAGAGGTCAGCCACCTGATATAGCTGTGGGTGCTCACATTGATAACCAATGCACTTCAGACCCTGCTAGAGAAAGAAGAAATAAGGTGAGCTATAGTCTGACTTTGGTTTTACGCTACCAGTTATTAAAAACAAGCAATTTTTTTTAGTTTGGCGGTAGAACAAGACACATTTATGTGACAAGTCTTTACTACTTAGAGCATTCAATACGGGAGGCGTTATATGCGTTATTACTTTTAGTACTAAATTGTTTCTGCAAGTTTTTGGGGAGGGGAAGTAACCACGTTTAGCCACATGTAAAATTTGAAGCATCTTTATAAATGCACACATAAAAGCTACACAAAACATGAACAGTTTATGAATACATACTGTCCATAGTATGTAACTCGGAAGAGGGAAATGTGCAATACCAGTTCCGTGTTAAATTTTCTTAGGTCTGGTCAAACACGTGCTATTTCTATTCTCTAATTTCTTTGGTTATGGTGATGCTTAAACAAATACGACCAGTGAGCTGAGTGACTGGGCGAAAGATTGATGACATCATCGAGGCACGGAGATGTCATACCAACAAACTTACTACATTGGAAATTCGTAGCAAGTTTTGACTACTGCTGAGATATCTCAGCATGGTCTGGTATCTATTTCAATCAGAGTCTTTTTGATTCAAACATGACAATCCCTACACCAATGACTGGCTGGCTGCACTGAATACAAAATATTTCAAATTGCAGGTATTTACAAACAGATGCTCGTTCAAAGGGTGTAAAGCGAAAGAGATGGTGCCCCTAGTGTGTAGTGAATGTGCTCTAAACTACTGTCTAAGACATCGACACCAAGCCGATCACGCTTGTGAAGGAAAACTAGCAGCGAAGCGAAGACAGGCAGCGTGAGTACTTATATTAAAAAGGCTGATACCAACAGATTGGTTAATTGTTGAGTGTATCCAGGGCTTATATGTCACAAGCTGAACTCTGCATCGCTGTGGCTCAAGAAAGCCTTTGGCAATATGAATGATCCTCCTGGCAGACCCTTCATAAAGAATTAATCTGATTAAATATAACTATCATTTACTATATATTAACTAGTCTCTTTAAAGCCCGAGATCACTTTATACGGCTGGGATGTTTTGAAAAGAGCATCCCCCCCCCTCCAGGTTGCAGTTTTGGAAGATGCTTAAATCATAATAATATAGTACCTGTATCCATTTTTCTTTTTAATTTAAATATGTCTTAAGAATTTATGCACAGTAGATTTGAGGCTATTCTCTTAATTTTTAACTCGCTTGAGAGGCGTATCTAGAATTGATACACAGCTTATAATGTCAATGAATGTTAATGATTTTTCAGTGAATAAATTCTGATTTAGAAATACATGATCTTGTCTACAGGAATGCGGCGATGGCTCGAATGAAGGCCGCTGAAGCGAGAGTACAAAATCAACCGCTGAATATCTCCCCAGTCACAGCTCCTGTCACGTTCAGTGAAGTGCAAGGGAATATGGTATGTATTTCCTTCTAATTATGTAATATTTGATCTTAAATTATTTCAAATTCTCTGCAAGATTAATAATAATAATATGGTAGGACATTTCCACACACGGTCATCTGATCCCAAACTAAGCAGAGCTTGTACTATGGAAACCAGAGAACTGGTAATATGCTACATATAATACTTTTCTTTTGTAAATACATACTTAAATATACCTATATACAATTACACCCAGACACAGGACAAACAGACATATTTAAACAAATGTTTGTCTCGAATGTGAATCGAACCCACGACCTGCGGCGTAAAAAGCAAGTATCTTACCGACTACGCCACCGGCCCGTCACATAACTAACTGCAGCTAAGTGCAGCTGGTTGTGTATCTATTGGGTTTGGCAGAATTTATTGAACAGCAAAGCAGTTCTCAGACATTTAAAATGTTATTACCACGACATCCACGAAATATTAAGTGCATTCGACATGAAAAATTTTTTTTTAAGAAATGCAGTCTATTGATTCCTGAAATAGGAGGAGGTTCTATGTTCGTTTGTTTTTTTATGTATGTCCATAGATTACTCCGTCAATTGTAGAGCGACTGTCACACAAGACTTATATATGGAATCATTTTGTGTTAAAATATTTTATAATTTTGAATCTACAATAGAATCTAAAATAACTAATGCTTAACCTGAACTTCGGGGGCTGAGTCACCTTCGCCCGTGGTTGTAATGAGTCATCTTATATTGTATCCCAACACGTGGTCCCCGGGTGGTGCAAATCAGGTGACAATAAACTAGTGCCTACTTCGGCCGTGATTAGTGACCATCCACCAGACAAAGCCGCACCGCCAAGTGGCCTTGTAGTTTTCCGGTGCGATGTCTGGTGACACCGTGTAGTGAGGGTGGGTCGGAATTGTTGCCCCTTTAAGGTTTCTAACCTTAAAGAGGCTCATTCCACTGCCACCTTTCCACCGAAAATCATTCGTAATCACGAGTGAATCGGCATACTTCATTAAAGTGTATGTGTAAAAGTATATGTTATTATTATTATTATATTTTAATTATTATTTCTCTATTTCCAGAGCGAAGACGAAGCTCTAGCCCGCGCCTTAGCTCTCTCCATGCAAGAACAGAACAATTCTCTTCATTCAAGAGACACAGCATTCGCCCGAGCGCTTACAAGAGTCGGTGGGGAACAAAATTCTAGATGTACAATCTCTTAACTACATTACTACTTCAACCCTTTTTAGTGTCCCACAGCTGGGTGCTTCTCTCAACTATCTTATAAGTTTAGAGAGAGACACGCTGGCCAAGTGCGGGTTGGTGGATGTCACATGTCCTCGAATGATTAGTTCTTAGACATACCGGGTTTCTCACGATGTTTTCCTTCAGTGATATTGAGCAGCGGAGATAAAACAATTAACACTAAGATGTGTGGGCACGACCGGGAATCGAACCCGCGACCTTATTCTAAGGCGAGACTCTTACCACTGCGCCACCGCTGCTCTTATTACGTCATTCATTACATGTGGTGGAGGCGCAGCGATATCGGCCTCGGCTTTAAAACTGGTTCGATCCTCGGTCGTGCCCATACACCATTGTGTGAATTATTTTATCCATGCTACTTAATATCGGTAAAAGAAAACATAGTGACGAAACTGGTATATCTAAGAACTTATTATTCGAAGATATGTGACGGCCACCTACACAAACTCTGTATTAAAAATTTAACTACCCCGACTATTAATTATTTTAGCTAAGAACACACAATTCACGATTAATACACTTTGCAAACAAACAAAAAATCCAGTTAGGTTGCTCCGTTCGGTATGGTGCTATAAATACATACACATATGTTGGAAATGTAACCTTATGTTAATATTGTCTATGTTTGTAAAATCTTTATCGGTGTCATGCTTTATGATATGTTTGTGACACCTTACTCTCTTCCTGTTGAAAGCTCGTGCGTGAACATGTATTTTGTCTTTTGAGAATACATCTAACTATAGTGTTGAAATCTTTGCTTTTTATTCACGTTCCTTCAGGTTATGGGCCCTCGCGGTTCGCTGAAACGAAAAGCAAAAGTATTTTACGCGAAAAAGGTATTTTTTGTTTCTAAAAATGATAAAATCGGTCGAAAAGATGGCCGGTTTGTCAGCATCCATATATGTCCGAGTTATAATTCCTTTGAAATAAAACTATGTTATAACGGATTTTATCGCAGTTTATTTTAGAATAATTGTAATTTCCTGTCGTTGATTGCTTCGGGTGTTAAAAAACAAAAAAAAAATGCAATTTTAATTAGTAATAATAACAATTTAATATACATATGCAAAAGCTTAGGCCTCGCGGACAGAGTAAAGCTCTTCACAGCTTTTACTGAACTTCAGATAGACATTCCATAGTATTGTCTTAGATTTACGCGAATATCACATATTGAAATAAAACTAGATTTTTAACGGATTTTATCGCGGTTTATTTTAGATTTTAGATCCCGACGTTTCAAAGTCTTTTCAGAATTCATGTTCACGGGTGGACTGAGGTATTTGACGTCCAACCATATTAATCACAATTATTACTGACTACCTCCAAACATTAACAATTAAGTTGCGTTCCGATTTAAGCAAACTGAGCTCACAATGTCTTGAATTCTGAGTTGATTTTGCTTGTGTTTTGATACAAGTAAATGAAGCACTGGGTCCCAAGCTGGTGATATATCCTAACAATTTTCTTAGAGATCCAAGACTTTGAAACGTCTGGCTCTAAAATCTAAAATAAACCGCGATAAAACCGTTAAAAAGTAGTTTTATTTCAATAGACATTCCATGTCTATTGAATGACATGATATTGACATTGAATTGTAATTTAACTTACGATTTACAAACTCATTACTTGCTAAATTATATGCTATTACTGCTTAAGTTTTTGTTAAAAATACGTTTGTACACATGGCTACATATCAAGATACACATTTCCAGTATAAGCTGATCTCGCATTGTATAGGATTTCCGTACAACGAGAGGTCAGCTTATAGGTACATACCTACAGCTTGATATGTACCCGTGTGTACTCTGTGAAACAACTACACATAGCGATGTGCGATAAAATTACATTTATCTTTACACTGACAACTGCCTTCACAATTTGCAGACTTCTGCCGATCTGTCATTAAAAATCATTTTCGTCAGATTTAATCTGTCTCTGTTTATTTATTGCCATAAAGTTTTCGCGCGCACTCGTTGGTCGTCTTTACTGTTTTGTCTATGGTTAATACTAAGGTGCAGATAAACATGCAATAAAAATCAGAAAAAAATCGAATTATTAACTTTTTAAAATATGTAAATTATAATGTGCAAATTATATGCCCAATCAAATTGAATGTATGAAATTGATATGGTTCTGGGTGTCACAGCACGTTAGTATGTTTCCACCTTAAATACTTTAGGATTTAAAGCTTAATTAAGCCCCGTATTCATAAACGTATTTTAAACTCATTATAGCTAAAATAGGTTCATAATTAGTTTATCTTTGTCTGTCATCTTGACATTTGTACTAGTAAGAAAGAGACCGAGTCCATTTTACTTGCTTGGACTCTTCGCCACTGTTTTCTCATAAGAACTGTGTTCATGTTTTTATAGCATGTCTGTCTGTACCTATGTATTATTGTATTAATTCAGCTCGATATATTATCACTAAGCTTATACTAAGAAATTCGATATTTTTGAGAATAATGTTATATAATAAACATTAAATTTATTCTGTGTTTTTGTTTGAATTCCGAAGTACCTAATTTCATACTTTAAGCAGACCTAATTAACTCTAGATACGTAAACACTGTGTATTGGGAGAAATATTAGATAAATTATTAATACTTAAGATCTATGGTTCTTAGTCTCCGTACTAAAATGTATTAATTAATATTATCTGTGGTAGTAAGGGGTGCGCCCACCGACTAGATACCTTCTAGACGTCACTTAATTCAAAAATTGCATGAAATTGTAATATTCAAAAGTTAGCGGGGTATTCGAGCAGATATCTAATTTTGTAGCATCGGGAAATGAAAGGCATTATTTATTATTTTAATTATTTATTAACCCAAAATAAAATTTAATAACATTTTTTTTTTTATAAAATTGAGCTCTAAATTTTGGTGTTCTAGCTTATCACACAATTTTTTCTTACACGTTTATTATTACCTTAACCAATATTTATACATATAGGATGACTGGTTCATGATTAGAAACTACTTTCCCATAGTTGCTTATTTATATTATTATATTATATTCGCTATTTTATCTTGAGCCTCGCAGTAGGGGCGAGACGAGTTATCGAGCCGCCGCGCCTTTTAGTAACTGTCGACGTAAATACTGTGCGGTTCAATAAAAAATAACGGACAAAATTAAAAAAATGCTCCAATAAAAGTTTTTGTGGGAAAGTTGTTTGTAATGAAAGTATTTTACACTGATTACCAGTCACCCTGTATAAAACGAATACTTTATAAAACAAGCTTCTACTGAACAAAACGTAGTTTTTTACATAAGGATAGTAGCAACTGTTGTCGATACAAACCAAACTAGCCCAAACTTAATATCTTGCTCAGTTTAGAAGTTCCCATGGCCACCTTCCGACTTCATCAGGCCGGCCAAGCCCTGGGTACAGTCAGCTATTTATTATAGGACTTAACCTACCACCGTAATCCCGCCACTGCTAATTAAGCCAAGATCAAAAGCGGCGCCGTAAAAAACTCGGGATTTGAACCCGGCTAAGTCCCGGGACTCCTAAAGTACCGTAACTTTCTATGAACCAAATAGCGCGGGCGCTATGGCATACTACATTAAGTACTGTAGGCGGAAAAAAATTGGATAGATTACTTTTCAGCTCAATTATGTTTTATATTCTGTTTATTTTTCGATATCAAGTACCCTGGCGTAGGTTGTCAAGTTAAGGGCGCTAATTTTAAAACATAGGTCCTTATCAGAACTCTGAAATTCAGAACAATGCTTAGAAATTATTCAGGATAGCTCAGGACACCCAAAAAAGCTGAAATAGGCCGTTTGACAACCCTATTTTGGTACGCAATTTGTCTAGGGGACCACTTTATAAAATACAAAATGCATTTATATTCATCTATTTAAATAAAAATCAATTGCTGTTCGTTAGTCTCGCTAAAACTCGAGAACGGCTGAACGGATTTATTTTATCTTGGTCTTGAAATGTTCGTGGAGGTCTAGGGAAGGTTTAAAAGGTAAGAACAAAAATATATTTTATTTTATTGAGGCAGAACGAAGTCTGCCGGGTCAGCTAGTATTCATATAAAAATACGCACATTTTTATACCCCCTGATTACGCCCACGCAGGGGTTAAGTCTCGCTGCTGTAGTATGAATGTTGAAAGCAATTATGATTCCGTTGAAAGAAAGGGATGCGGTTATACAATGCGTATATCCCCATCCCTTTCTTTCAACGGAATGACAATCGCTATAAACACTGATAATACGGCACCTGTGTACCTAATAAAATAAACAAAAACTTTCTTAAATACTTAGTGGACCTTGAGACGATAGCTAACCTTGGTTTTTGTAATAATTAACTGTGATTATCTAATAACAATCCGCAACCAATTGCTAATTACGAAGAGAAATTAACGGAAAACAACCGTTTATATGGAAACCGCGAAAGTAGAAACATCAATGCTGATGATTAATTTATGTATCAAGCAGTAGCGGCTACGACACAGTGTTGAATGGAGAGATTTTCGATTTTATTCAAAAACATATGTTTTTACCCGACTGCGCTAAAAGAGCGTAATGTATATTTCTTTGGCACGCTCTATAAAAAAACCTATACGTCTTGTCGCTTGAGAGGTATCATTAAATTCGTCTTAGTCGTGAGACTGACACCGTGTATATCAAAATTATGAAAAAAAAATACGACATTTCGCGCCAAATCAGTTCTCAATTCAATTATGTTGGCAGATGTTGGCGCAGTGGGGTCTTTGATTTTTTTTAAATAATATTGGATTTTGCATTTTTTTTTACCTATGTAAGCAGTTGAGACAGCTAGAAATTGCCTTTTCTGTAGAAATAAAAGTACAAATAAATTCCTCACATATTATTATTAATGCGAAAGTAGGTAACTGCAAAAACGCTTTCACGAGAAAACTACCGAACTGATTTGGATAAAATTTGGTATGGATATAATTTGAGACCTGGTATAGGACATAGTTTAGTTTTTATTCGACTGCCCAAAACGAGGCAATTATTTTTTTATTTTTTCATTTAGTCGATCTTTTTGTAAAAAAAGTTTTTTTTTAAAGTTAGTTTGAAATTTGGCGCGATTATTCATGTGACAGATTATAGATTGCTCAACAGAGCCTTATTATGCAATGTTCTAAATTTATGATTGTCATTCAAATAACTCGTTATAAACTCTGGTGGGTTTCTGCTTAAAAATAATTCCATACTCATGTATCTCGCAGCGTTTAACCGCTTTCGTTCAGCGTTCGAACGACACAAGTTCTTATACGCGTGTGTAGCAAAATTCGACGCGGTTTTTTCGACAAGCGTCGCTGTGACGCGCTTATTTGTATCGTCTTCTAATGGAGGCTGGAAATAAAAAAATATACATATTAGAACTCACTTCAACCCATTTTAGTACCCCACAGTTGGGCACCGGTCTCTCAACTCGTAAGGTAGTTTGAGAGAAGACCCGTGCCCAACAGTGGGATACTAAGTGATAGAAACCATAAAGAACGAACAATTTCATCCCATTGCCGTTAAACTTAAGGCGTTATTTTAAGGCGAAGGTAAGGTGGGCTGCTCTAGATAAAATAAAATTCGCTGATGTCTTAACAAGTTCTTGTATAATTCCAAGGCACAGTAGAGGTGGTACATGATACAAAAAGGTGGTGTAATGAGCACGAGAATAAAAAAAATGTGTGTGTAAAACACGAGAGCAATGAGTATAAGATTAACTATGGAATGAATTATTGAACTAAGTGAAGCACAATAGTGAAGTTAATACAATCAGTACCAAAAGGCGTTAAACTGACATTTTTTTAGTTCATAAATGTTGAACTTAATGTTGCCAATGCAACAATATAGGCTCTAGACAACATCAGGGAGCCCTCTAGCATAGTAATTATTAATAATAAAAAATTGAGAGATAAAAGTTTAAAAACGGCTCAGACGAAAAGTCTGTGGAATGTGCGTTTAAAAAAATGAAACAATAAATAAATTAGACGGGCCGGTGGCGTGGTCGGTAAATTACTTGCTTTTCACACCGCAGGTCGTGGGTTCGATTCCCACACAAGTCAGACATTTGTGTGATGAACACGTCTGTTTGTCTTTAGTCTGGGTGTAATTATCTATATTTAAGTATGTATTTACAAAAGAAAAGTATTATATGTAGTATATTACCAGTTATCTGGTTTCCATAGTACAAACTCTGCTTAGTTTGGGATCAGATGGCCGTGTGTGTTAATGTCCCTCTAGATAAAAAATCTATGCTCAGCCATGAAACGCTAAGAGGCCGTCTCCACGATCAAAAGAATCGCGGCGATTATCGTCGTGTCGCCTTATTAGTTTCATAATTTCTACAACCTAAATAGGAAAGGCTATACTATACTTGAAACCAAACATACTTCAATGACTTTATCTTCTTCTTTCCCCTTGCCTTTTTCCCATTTCTATTGGGGTCGGCTCCCAGTCTAACCTGATGCAGTTAGCTACCAGAATTATACGAGCGACTGCCATCAGATCTCGTAACCCATAGAGAACCAGTAGCCGAGATGGTTAGACCAGGTGTCAGATTATATTGGCTTCTGACTACATGTAACGATTGTCATAGATATGTTAAATGACAACCGGGACCGACGGCTTAACGTGCTCTCCGAGGCACGGAGGGTAGTCCCTCAACCAACCAGACACCGAAACCATTTTTTGTTGTTACACAAATATTGTCCGGGGCGGGAATCGAACCCGCAACCTCCCAGGCACAGTATAACCCAATCGGACGGTTTACACCGCTCGACTACCGAGGTTGTCTCTTCAATTACTTTATGTAGTCAGAAAATAATTTGCATTATGTTTTGGTACGATTTTTAATGTGTTCAAATAAAATCTCAACTCATCCCAATCCATTAGCATCTGGATGTGATAATGCGAACGTGGTTAAAAGATTGAAAAGAAACCACATAATCTCAGTTGAGAGCTGGGCATTGGCCTGCTACTCAATAAAAGACTGTGGACACTCATCAACACTGATAAAAGTCTGGCGACTGATTGCAGTTACAAGGCAAAAAAACAAAAAAAAACTGGTACACAGATAATAATCTAGTCTGGGAAAGGACATAGGCTAGTTTTATACTAATACCACGCAGGTGAAGTCGCGGGCGGCAGCTAGTAATAGATATAACCGCGACTCCCTCGCTCGAGGAGACGGCCCCTTACAGGGTTGTTACCCAATTTAAAAATTTTAACACATACCGAGAACCGAATCCACTGCCATATTTGAAATCTGGATATTTCAGCTGTAGCAGAATCTTCAATGTTGCCACTATAGAAAAAGTGTCCGATTCCCGCTAACCAGTAGTAAATAAACAATATTGATATGGCAACATTATGTTTTAACCCTTGCAGTGTTACCCCATCTTTGGGTATAGACAATAACTCCTGTGGCTTGATATTAACATCATAAGTTTTAAATATCTGGTTGGGTGAGGCCATAGTTTTCTTCCAGAGCTAAAAATAATAAAATAAATTTAATTAATAAGTCCGCAGCGGTGGCGCAGCGGTATCACGAGTTTGGTCCCCGGAGGTGCTCACACATATTTGTTTTTTTTTATTCTTCGATAGGCTGGAGCTTGACTACAACTTGCCTGATGTTAAGCAATGATGTAGTCTAAGATGGATCGCGCTAGCCAAGTATACCCATTCACTCGTGATTACGAATGATGATTATTATTATTATTTATTATCGTTTTACGCTGCGGCTCAATATCGGCGAAGGAAAACATCGTGAGGAAACCGGTATACCTAAGACATCCACCGACCACCGACTAACTTTTGTCTCGATGGTCCACCGAGACAAAAGTTAGTCGCGGCACTTAGTTGACAAATATTTTTTGTCTCGCTTCAACCCTTTTTAGTGTCCCACTGCTGTTCTTACGAGTTGAGAGAGTTTAGGCCTTAATCCACGCACGGTGGCCAAGTGCGGGTTGGTGGATGTCACATGTCCTCGAATGACTAGTTCTTAGACATACCGATGTTTTCCTTCACCGTTAATGAGCAGCGGCGATAAAACAATTGGTTAGAAACCTTAAAGGAGCAACAAATCCGACCCACCCTCTCTTTATGGTGTCACCAGACATCGCACCGGAATACAGCAAGGCCGCTTGGCGGAGCCGCTTTGTCTGTTGGGTGGTCACTAACCACGGCCGAAGCCTACCACCAGTTGATTGTCACCTGATTTGACCCGGGGACCAGGTGTGGGGATTCAACTAAAGGTGTAGGTACACCCACAGACGAAGGTGACTAAACCCGCGACCTTATATTTCAAAGGCGAGGCTGTTACCACTGCACCAGCACTGCTCATTTTGTCTATTACAATGTAATCAATTGAGAATCTCAATTTCCAATTTAGTTTTTATACAAAATGCGTAAATAAATGGTACTTATCAACTTCATTACCGGTCATGGAAATTGCCGAACGTTTATCTGAAGTACATTTTATCTCTTAAAAAAAAAAAGTCAAGTGCGTGTCAAACCCGTGTGCAAAGGATTCTGCCTCGGCATCTGAGGTCGCGGGTTCGAATCCCAGGCCACACACTTGGCCAGCGTGTGTGGATTAAGGCCTAAACTCTCTCAACTTGTAAGATAGTTGAGAGAAGACCCGTGCCCAGCAGTGGGACACTAAAAAGGGTTCTTCTGACTACGTGTAACGATTGTCATAGATGTGTTAAATTAAACCGGGACCGACGGCTTCACGTGCTCTCCGAGGCACGGAGGGTAGTCCCTCAACCAACCAGACACCGAAACAAAACTTTGTTGTTACACAAATACTGTCCGGGGCGGGAATCGAACCCGCGACCGGCTTACACCGCTCGACTATTACTATAGAGGTGGGATAAGTCCCAATAAAAAAACCACTAACCTCATTAACATAAGGCACCACTCTAGCATCATACACCATAAATCCATCAACACCATATTCAATTTCCTTCAGTTTTGCTTCAATGATCTTCGTAATTATTGTCTTCGATCTGAAATCACAATTTAATTCAATATAATCTCATAACTGCCCCTTCAAAAATGTGTGCCGGTGACGATTGGCCCCAAAACTTTACGAATACCAATGAAATATAACCTACAATTAATAGGCAGATGCAATGTCTTGTCTAAAATTTACGCAAAAATCACACATTGAAATAAAACTACCCGACAGACTTCGTACTGCCTCAATCGACTGCTGTTTTAAGGGTGTTCCCGGCAATTATTCGAAGTTTTCTCACCTTTTAAACCTTTTTTTTTATTCTTCGATAGGCTGGCGCTTGACTACAACTTGCCTGATGTTAAGCAATGCTGTAGGCTACGATGGAACGCGCCAGCCCAGTATACCGATTCACTCGTGATTACGAATGATTATCGGTGAGAAGGTGGCAGTGGAATGAGCCTCTTTAAGGTTAGAAACCTTAAAGGAGCAACAATTCCGACCCACACTTACTGCAGGGTGTTACCATCACCAGACATCGCACCGGAACACAGCAAGGCCGCTTGGCGGTGCGGCTTTGTCTGGTGGATGGTCACTAACCACGGCCGAAGCCTACCACCAGTTGATTGTCACCTGATTTGCACCACCCGGGGACCACGTGTGGGGATTCAATTAAAGGTCTACACCCACGGACGAAGGTGACTCAGCCCCCAAAAAACGGAACCTTCCCTACACCTCCACGAATATTTCAAGACCATTATAAGATAAATCCGTTCAGCCCTTCTGGAGTTTTCAGACTCCATGGTCACGTGTGGACTGAGGTATTTATAAAGTAGTTTTATTTCAATGTGTGATATTCGCGTAAATCTAAGAAAATACTAGTATACAAACGATAAAAATAAGATCAAAAATTATGATAAAATTGAAATAAAACTACTTTCTAACGGATTTATCGCGGTTTATTTTAGATTTTAGATCCCGACGTTTCAAAGTCTTCTCTTTAGTTTTATTTCAATGTGTGATATTCGTGTAAATGTTAGACAATACTAATTATGGAAAATTTTTGTTTTTCGTTTTCAGTACTTAGATTTTTCGTTATTTTTTTAAATTCTATTTCTAATCGTCGCTATAGGTAAGTAGATACCTACTGTTTGTGAAAACTGTTTTGGATCATATTTAATTAAGGTTGTCTGACAATATCTGTTAATTTATATACGTTTGTTTCCCAAATCAAATAGTCAAAATGCATTTTGTTTGTCTCTTTCTTAATACATCATTTCATATCAGGTAATATAATTACAAACCATTGTTATACGCGATTGACGGAGCGGCAAGCGCAGCAATGCAAACAAATGTTTGCAATTATTATTATATTAGCTGATATGAAATGATGTTCGTTACGCGCATGCATCTGACGCTGCGATTTCCGCATAAAACCGGTACCATGCGTTTCAAATAAGAATAGGACTGGACTCGCGGCTAACTTCATACCAAAAACAATGCAAAAGTAGCGCCAGCAGCACAAAATGTCAAACCACAGACAATAATATTATTTTGAAATGTGTGGAAAACTGATTTAGGTAAAATCTTTACATAAGTATGTAGCTACCTAACTAAGTAAATTTACGTGCTAGGATACCACAAACTAGTACACAAATTCTTTTACACGCATAAAAACACACGTTTTAACTTAAAGCACCGCTTTTTATCGTCAGAAGTTATTAAAATGTGTTCGTACTTAAATATTCTACTCCGAATGTCCAATTTTAGCCGAACGGCAGTAAAATATACGCATTTTTATTTTATTTTCATCTAGATGTGATTATTTTAACAAAGAAACATTTTTGCTAACTGTACTAAAAATGTGAAGTTGTTGCGCATTACGGTCCAAGATGGCGGATTTCCAATCCTATTCTCATTCGAAACGCATAGTAAATGTCACGATGTCAGACAAAGACAGATTAATTTACAAAGCTATTTTAGCTATTTCATGCTTATATGTAGTGTAAACTTACTCTTTGTCATTACCATCAGAGCCAGGTTTCAACATGGCCGCCGCCATGCCCCCAGTCGCAGGAGCACCACGGGCGTGACACGTACTAACTACTAGCCGCAGATAATTATTCAAAAACGGTCGATCCATATTCACATATTTGTTTCTATCAGGCAGTAGAAACTCTTCGCGATCACCTTGAAAAAAACTTTTTTTTAGTGGCCCACAACTGTGCACGGGTCTTTTCTCATCTATCTTACAAGTTGAGTTTACGCGTTAAACACGCTAGATAAGTGCAGGTTGATTGGTTGGTGTCACACGCACTCGAATGATTGACGGGCCGATGGCGTGGTCGGTAAGATACTTGCTTTTCACGCCGCAGGTCGTGGGGTTCGATTCCCACTCGAGACAAACATTTGTGTGATGAACATGTCAGTTTGTATCGAGTCTGAGTGTAAATATCTATTCTAAGTATATATTTACAAAAGAAAAGTATTATATGTATAGTATATACCAGTTATCTGGTTTCCATAACACAAGCTCTGCTTAGCTTGGGACCAGATGACCGTGTGTGTTAATGTCCCAGAATATTTATTTATTTATTAATTTTAAGACATTCCATTTCATGCGCCATCACTTTATCACTACTTAAACATCACGTCAACCCTTTTAGTGTCCCACAGCTGGGCACTAGTCTTCTTTCAACTATCTTACCACTTGAGAGAGTTTAGCATGAAGTTCTGTAATGTAATATGACGTATGGATAGGAATAACATTTATATTTATAGTATTTATTTAACTAGCTTTCTGCCCGCGGCTCTCCCGCGCGTATGTCGGTTATCGTGCTAAACCATTAACTTGCGCACACGCAAACTATCTCCACACCATATTTCATCCAAATCAGTATGTAGTAGTTTTGGCGTGAAACCGCGACAGACAGACAGACAGAGTTAGTTTTCCATTTATAATATTAGTAAGGATTAACAAAAAAAAATTTGGCAAATACTTTAAGTACCCTAATTTTGCGCATTCGGTTTCAGCTTCAAATTTTAATAATAATAATAAATCTAAAAGCTGTTTACAAAGTTATAAGTACTTATTTGTTTTAAACGGTTTCAGTTTCGGTGGAAAATCCTGTTTTGGTGATGTGTGGTGGTGTGTGGTTGTGTGTGGTTGTGTGTGTGTGTTTTATTATTATTAAACTTACCAAACTTCGCAATAATCGATGCACAATAATCCCATATCCCACAATTTAAGCCCGAAGAATGTTCTTTCAACGCATACAAAATCTCTTCAAGTTCAAATGTTGACACAACGTTTTCTATCAACACAGTCGCCTTAATAGTTCCTTGCGGTACACCAAGTTCTTTCTGAGCCCATACAAAAATTTCATTCCATAATCTTGCTTCTGATGACCCTTCCAACTTTGATAAGTAGAAATAAGGGCCGCTGCGAGCTTCGTGGAGTTTTTTGGCGTTGTGATACATTAATATAGCAAAGTCTACTAATGGACCGATAGCTTCCTTGCCATTTATCTAAAAAAAAACTAAAATTAAATAATAAGAAGTTTATATGTCAACTTACAGGAGGTAGAGAACCTAGAGCAGCGGTGGCGTAGCGGTACGGGCCTCGCCTTAGAAAAATAAGGTCGCGGGTTCGAATGTCGTGCCCACACATATTTGTGTGAATGGTTTCATCTCCTCTGCTCAATATCGGTGAAAGAAAACATAGTGAGGAAACCTACATGTCTAAGAATTAATCATGCGAGGACACGTGACATCCATCAACCCGCACTTGGCCAGCGTGTGTGGATAAGGCCTAAACTCTATCAACACATAAGGGTAAAAATAAATAAAAAAAGGATTGAAGTGAACTGTACCTAAACACGTATTTTAACAGGAAAGCTACATTTACCTGTAGGACCAATTATTACATACATCCCTACTAATATTATAAATGCTTAAACCACTGAACCGATTTGGATTAAATTGGGTATGGAGGTAGTTTGAGACCCGAGAAAGGATATAGGATAGTTTTTATCCGACTGCGCAAAAAGAAGGTAATGTTTTGGCGCGATAACCGACATACCAATAAATACCTCTTTTGAATAAAAAAAAAGTGTTTTGAAATTACACTGTGTGCCCTATGGGTTGTAACAGAACAATTGTGCCTTACTCTCAAGCAATTATAAGCATAACGGTCTTATTCACTAACTGACTTTGTCTCTTTCTAACTAGTATATATTTCAAGATGACAGACTAAGACAAACGAATTACAAACCTATTTTTGCTATAATGATGAGCTTATAAGATTTTATTTTATAATCATAAATAACTGCTCAAAAGTCATCTTGCTTTAAATTATGTAAAATTTAATATAATATTCGTAGAATATAATGCATGCTATTGTGGCTAACCAGGATATTTCTGGAAAGGTTGGCTAAATATTCTGGGACATTAACACACACAGTCATCTGGTCCCAAGCTAAGCAGAGCATGTTTTATGGAAACCACCATAACTGGTATATACTATACATAATACTTATCTTTTGTAAATATATACTTATAATAGATATTTACACCCAGACTCGACACAAACACAAATCATCATTAATGTTTGTCTCGGGTGGGAATCGAACCCATGACCTGCGGCGTGAAAAGCAAGTATCTTACCGACCACGCCACACACAAAAAAAAAACACAAATATCTACAAGAATTGCTTCTAATCCAACATTTAATAAGAAAAACATACCAAAATATTGTGTTCAATGATATTCCAAGCCCTCGGCCGCAGCATGAGTACAGGACACATACTGATTGTCACAGGAGCACCCTGCAGCTTTCCATTCACAGCTAAATAGATATTGTGGTATGCTTGCAGCTGGTTCCTCCATGTAGGACAGTGTCCATCATCGAAGTCTACTTGGATCCCTTGGACGTCTTCGTTAAGTGAAGATACAAAATGTGCTGTATTGGAGGCTGATACATCTCCAAGGTCTAAGTGACGGTTCCTAGTAATAAAAAGTTCAATCTCTAAGTATCAACCTTTTAGAGCCTAGCACCATCACTTTGTTGCTAGTCTTTCAGTCATATTCAGAGAGTGTGCGATGGAATTACATAATCTCATTCCACTATCTCCATTCCTTCATAAGACGGGCCGGTAGCGTGGTCGGTAACATACTTGCTTTTGACGCCACAGGTCGTGGGTTCGATTCCCACCCGATACAAACATTTGTTTAAATAAGTCTATTTGTCTTGTGTCTGTGTGTTATTATCTATATTTAAGTATGTATTTACAAAAGAAAAGTATAATATGTAGTATATTACCAGTTATCTGGTTTCCATAGTACGAGCTCTGCTTGGTTTGGGATCAGATGACCTGATGTTATTATTATTAAAAGACCAGTAGATGTAAAGCTATGAGCCACCAATATATGGTGAAAATTCCACGAAGCACTTTGCTTCCACTTTTACTGTGCGAATTTCCATGTTGTGGAATTCGCTACAGGCTACATTTACGACTAAATCAGTATTTACTGGGTAAGCGTGTTTCTTTGTAGACTACATCATTGTTCAACAACTGGCAAGTTGCGGTCAAGTGCAAGCCCATTGTAATAAAAAAACTAGTCGCTGACCAGAATGTCGACAATCGTAATTGTCATTGTAAAAAATGATTAATATTTAATGATAACGTTCTGTATATCTATGATTGGCATAAACACAAACATCTGTACATAACTATGATTTTATTTTAATGTTTTTGGTTATATACTATTGGCATGCCTTAGAATAAATAATAGAAATTATATTCCCATTTAAACTCACAACCCATTTCCTTTTTACTTCAACCCTTTTTAGTGTCCCACTGAGTCCCAGCGAGTTGAGAGAATTTAGGCCTTAATCCACACATGCTGGCCAAGTGCAGGTTGGCCAATGTCACATGTCCTTAAATGATTAGTTTTAAGACATGCCGGTTTCCTTACTATGTTTTCCTACATCAATATTAAGCAGCAGCAATGTAAAAATTCACACAAAGATGTGTAGACACGACTGGGAATCAAATCCACGACCTTATAAATCTAAGGCGAGGCCCATACTCCCTCCCTTCCTGGACTGCAATCGCAATGGACGTGTGTTTTGTGTTATTTTAAATAAATCAAATTGTTTTAATATTCAATAAATAAAATAAATCCATATTATTAAATTCGTCAAAGTACCAGGCGCTCATAACAGCGAAGAGCAAATTCGAGTCACCTGCAAGCAATTCGACCGTCCGCGCCGTGCTACACATACATCGTTCGTGAGTACTCAACTGCAATCAGTCATTCAACAAATTTGCCCCCACTCGGCAAACGTGAATTGTACTCGGCTGCGCCGACGACGCGTTGACCGGTTGTACAACTACTGCCTGCCTCTCACGCACACATATTAATAATCTACTTGCTTGCTGCTTGCACACATCAATTTAACCGGCAACGTACTGCACTCGCTAACTATAACCTCTACGTCGCTACTGCTTGCCTAGTAGGTACGATGATGCGATCACCTTCAAAAAGCGCCTCAGATATGGATTTAAGTCAGAGAATTGTTACCCCGCCACCTTCCTCGTTTGCTGCCTCGCGCCTAAAGCGACGTAATGACAACATTACGCGAGATGACTTGAATGATTTTAAGGATGAAATTCGACAAATGTTTACGTCCTTCCAAGAAAAAATGAATGCCTCATTCATAAACCTAGAAAAAGGTATGGAATTCATTTCACACCAATATGATGACTTCTGCATCAGAATCAAAACCTTGGAAGGCGAATGCAGTGATAACCGTAGTCAAATTTCAATACTACAAGAAAAACTGGAAGACTTACAACGGGTATCAAAACTAACTTTCGCTGAACTGAGAAACGTCCCCCAAAAACAACATGAAACAAAAAATGATCTTACGAACTATGTTACAAATATATCTAAAACACTTAAAGTCGACTTACAACCTACTGATATCCTTGATATTTATCGCTTACCTGGAAAAATTGATTCTAAAAGGCCTATAGTCACTCAACTTACAAACGTACACTTAAAAAATGTGCTCATTAGCGCAGTAAAAAATCATAACAAATCGAACCCCTCGAACAAACTAAATATGAGTCATGCAGGTGCAGTAGGTGATTCATCACCCATCTTTCTAGCAGAACTTCTCACTGTAAATTCAAGAAAACTATTCTTCTTGGCACGCCAATTGAAAAAAGAAGGCAAAATCAAATACTGCTGGATTAGTGATGGAAAGGTATTAGTAAAAAAACAAGAAGGAACCCAGACTGTGCACATCAAAACTGAAACCCAACTTCAAAAATTGTCAAACGAAGATTGACTATGCTTTTGTTTCACTTACATGTTTTTAATTTTTACACTAACTACCCACTCAGTAATTATGTTAATAATATTATTATATGTACACACACATACCAATAAACAAAACACGAACAAACTTCTATTAATAGCTATAAGGTTAATTAGTCAGTTACGTCAACAGAGATTTCACTACTATAAATGTAATCCTTTTAAAAAGTTTTTGGATAAACATGTTCTACCTACCAATCGAACGTTTACCGTCGACCTCTATTGTAAGCCACGTCTGTTTTTGTTCCAGTGGATAACTTAAGACAAATTAATGATGACATTGACCGACTGTCAGTGTCAAAGTCACTAACGTGTACCGCTGACGAATGCTCCTCTCACGTATCAAACTCGGACAAACAATTTAAAATCCTGACTCAAAACATACGCTCATTAAATGCTAATTTAGATAATTTTCTAACTCTCCTAAGCAGAATCAGTCTTGACATTGATGTTTGTGTAATGACAGAATGCTCTTTAGAACGAACCTCCCTAATTCCTACAATCACAAACTACTCATGTTATCACACTACTAAGCACATTAATCAAAACGATGGTGTTGTCCTGTACATAAAGAACTCTCACCACGTTATAGTTGAAGAACCAGCCTTTATGGATGCAAGTTGTCTTGTTATAAAAAATGGGTCTGAGAAGGCCTTTATCTGCATTTATAGGTCACCCTCATTTCGTGACATTACTAATTTTTTAAAGTCACTTGATTCTCTCCTTACTGAACTGTCGTCGTATAATAACATTGTTGTCATAGGAGATATTAATTTGAATATCAGAGGTACATCTCATCCTAACCATATAGCCGAATACTTAGATCTCATAGCATTTCACGGTCTTTTTCCAGCACACACTCTCCCAACCCGTGAGCAGACATGTCTTGATCATGTGATGATCAAAATTAACTCCAAGCATCAAGCATTAACACTGATTGTAGATTCTACTGTAACAGATCATTATGCTATCATATTATGTCTTAGACCGAATAAACCGTTTAAAAAATGCAACGCAACCATCTCCAAAATTAACTATGCTTCACTAGACATAGAAATGCCTAAACTTGATTTTGAACCAATTTATCAAACTGCTGATGCAAATGAAGTAACTGAATTATTTGTCAATCTAATCATGAGCATCATAAGTGCTCATACTAAAATAATCAAGCTCCCTAACCATAATCGACTGCTGAAACCATGGATGACCCCTGGTATCTTGCGCTGCATGCGCAACAGAGATGCGATGCATAGAAAACTTAAACTATATCCTAACGACGCAATTTTGAGCATATCCTACCGGCGATATAGAAACTATTGCACAAAAATTATTAAAAAGGTAAAAAGAGAGTACGATAGAAATGAACTACGACAGGCAGGTAAGAACAATAAAAAAATCTGGGAAATCGTAAAAAGAGTCACTAATACTGAGAAAACGCAAACGTCCCCTGCCAATCTACTTACCTCTTCGACCTCACCGGCAAAATCTGTTAATCATGTCAATGAATTCTTCGCGACTATTGGTCAAAACCTAGCCAAAAACATGATTAAACCCCAACACGACGTACAAAGAGCGACAAATGTCCAGCCATCTTCATCTTCCCTTCAATCTTTTACTATGTTAAATACCGACGAAGATGAGGTTGACACTTCCCTCATGTCACTTAAATCAGACTCTGCTCCTGGCTGGGACAGTATCCCCACGAACTTCCTGAAGCGCTACAGGTCAATAATCGTACCACATTTGACTTACTTAATCAATCTTTGCCTTAACTCAGGTACATTTCCTAAATATCTAAAAAGAGCGGTTATAATCCCAATTCATAAGGGAGGGAGTAGAGACTGTGTCAATAACTATCGCCCAATCGCTATCTTACCATCTATCTCAAAGATCATAGAGAAAATCATAAATAAGCGACTTACCAAATACCTTGAAGATAAAAAGTTACTATCTAGGAACCAATTTGGCTTTCGATCTGGTAAATCTACTAATAACGCCATCGAAGAGTTATGCAATCACATTGTTCACAAGATTGACAACAAAAAGAAAGTACTCTCTATTTTCTTAGACTTAAAAAAGGCGTTTGATACAGTCTCTATTCCCATCCTCTTATCAAAACTAGAGAAATTGGGTATCCGTGGCTCCTCATTAAATTTACTTGGGGAATACTTGTGCGATCGAACTCAATGTGTCAAAATCAATAATACCATAAGCACCGAACTCCCCGTTACTTTTGGTGTACCACAGGGCAGTGTGTTGGGACCAACTCTCTTTTTGGTATATATTAACCAACTATGCGACCTCGTTCTTCAAAATGGTAAAATTACTACATTTGCTGATGACACTGTCCTTACTTTTTCAGGCGACTCATGGCCTGAGGCATTTGACATAGCTCAAAAGGGATTAAACAGGGTGACTGGATGGCTGATTGATCATCTTCTTACTTTAAATGTAGAAAAAACAGCACTGCTGCCCTATAACATTCGTCAATGTGCGCAACCTCCTGACTCACTTAAGCTGTTCGCTCATTTTTGCCCTCAGCCTTATTCCTCTTCCTGCTCGTGTCTCACAATAGCGCGGTCTAATACTACTAAGTACCTTGGGATCATAATCGATGACAGGCTCAGCTTCGCCCCTCACATTGACACCTTAACATCACGCGTCAGAAAAATGATATTTATTTTCAAGACTCTTCGTCATATTGCGGAGGCGATGATTGTAAAAAGAGTTTACCTGGCATTATGTCAATCCATTCTAACCTATGGCATTACTGTGTGGGGTGGAGCACCTAAGACCCTATTGATAAAATTGGAGAGAGCTCAAAGAGCTGTTTTAAAAGTTTGCACTTTCCGCCCTCGCCTTTATTCAACAGAAGCCCTGTACAGAGAGTGTAAATTGTTAACAGTCAGACAACTTTTTGTACTTGCAATTGTTATACTGCAGCACAAATTGACCCCTTACAAAGTAACTAACAGACGTCGTAATGATATTGTTTGCCAACCCCATAAATGCCGTCTTTCATTTACTCATCGCTTTTTCTGTTACTTGGGGCCTATTCTTTATAACACACTCAACAAAAAATTATGTATATACCCACTTTCAACATACTCTTGTAAGGACTCGGTCTCAACTCATTTACTACAGCTGAATTATTATGATACTGAACAATTACTGGTAGCTCACATAATATAATACTATCTGGTAGAACATCACTAAATACTCACCTAACCACTTACTCCCTAATGCATACGCTCGAACATTATCCTTCACATACACACGCAAACACACAACTGACCACGCACAACTAGACATGCATACATATACACATACACTCTTGCATCACATACCCCACACACTCAGCACATACCTCACACACTTTACACTTACCTACATCAGATACTCAACTCAACACATATTTATATATAAAAATTAACAACTTAATTAATAGTTTTTCGTTTTACTGTTTTTAATTTTTTTTTTGTTTTGTATAATTTTATTTTTGCCTCATCACAACTATTGTTTAAAAAAAAAACCCTTTGTTTCAGACTAAGTAACCATGTAATAATATACCCATGAACTAGGAAACTGGGGGCCCAGCATCTTTAATACAAGTAGTCTAGCGACTACTTAGCAAAGGTGCTGGTCACCACACTTATGTTGTGTCTTCATTAATGCTATTTAACCAATACTTGTTTACTGCTGAATCTAATGTACTTGTTTTCTGTTGATTGTGGTGAAAATAAACTCATTATTATTATTATTATTATTATACTGTTGCGCCACTACTGCACTTTTTTCTTATAGCACAGGTGTAATAACATGTTATATACCTTCGGCGTAGCTAGTGAGATATTTTGATGAGGTCTTTACATCTCTAAGTTACAGTCTTATCAATGATATGCACAGATTGAACACATCTAATATTTATTTGAATAAAAGATCACAAAACTGAAACAAGGTAAAGGAGTACAATGAACAGGATTGACATAAAATAATTCTCAATTATTTTATACAAACTACAATTGACCTTTTAAACTCAAAACTGCTAAGTATTATTATCAGCAAGTTTTTTACGATGCTGGAAGACACACTTTTATTCAGCACCCTTCCAGATCATCACAAATCACACTTGACTAGTGTGTGTATCTGTGTGTTGACAATCTATAGGCCAACTAACGCCGTTTAACTCGCGTATCGCCATCTGAGGTACAAAGTCATAAAACGTTAATTCAATCTCATAAAGAACTATTTAACCACAGATGAAAGTAATGTAAGACTATTCATCACTAATACCCATATCGCTTGAATCATCATTACTGTCTGTGCAGCTTGAGGAGTCAGAATCTTGGCGATAGGCGATACACGAGTTAAACCGTTAGCCTATAACTTTCCAACTTTTTCTATTATCATTCTGATTAAATTCGTGTGGGATTCAAGACAGTTTAGGTGTCCCAGAATTTGGCCAGGTTCAAATCTTACAGGAGTAGCATGAACGGGTCTGTGGTGGTGGATTGGATTACGTATAGTAGGTATGTGCGGATTTAGGAGTAAACCCACTCAACTATCTTGTCAAGCTAGAACACTAGTGTTATAATAAATCTGAATAACATGTCCACTTACTGCAATCTAGATGGTAATGGAGCTATTTTCCACGTCTTATCATTTCGTTCCGGCGACTTCTTGAAGTCCAAAGTTGAAACACTGTTAATTATTGCCGTCCGCTGCAATCTATCTTTGTAAAGTTGTTCTATTTTCGTATCAAAATAACTGTGCAAGGCGCACATAAATTCTACAGCACCTGCACTGAATATAGTCTTCTGGATTTCTTCAAATTTAGGCGGCGGAGATTGCAAAAATATTATATCCGGCATTTTAGATTAGATATCACTTTACTGTATATTTTTCACTATTTATTGGTAGTGTACAACTAGATAGCGGACTATGCACTTTCGCTCGCTTGGCTGCGGGGAATAGAACAGATAAAGGAGTGGACATTGTATTTATTTGTTTAGATTATTATCAAAATAAAATGTCGATTGATAACAGACTGACAGACAGATAGTTCCATCTTGTGACAGTTGAGTTCAGTTGACACACTCTGACCTATATAGGTACCACTTGCTTGACTGACACTGACAGCATATAGGTACTTAAAAGCTAAAAATTATCACGATGGCGTCTTAGAACGTCGCAGTTTTTTACTACTAATCTTTAAAAACTTATATACTTATTTAAACTTGACACTGGCAAAATTGCGGAATAATTTCTGCAGAGGCCATAATTAAAAGAAGAAGAAGAAGAAGAAAAATTATCACTTTAAGTTATAGTATTATGTCAGCGTAAGGGTTTAATTAAATGTTCTTCTGTATTATGCGTTTCAAATGTACACGTACTGGTTTACCAAAATTATTTGACATTTATGCCAGTCTTGGTAAAAAATAAATCGACTTTAGTGAGCAGCTCTACCGATTGTGCATCATTATCGATTGGATTTTTAATGTTAACCGATCGATATTCGGTTATTGACGATTATTCTTTAATGGCCAGACAGACAGATAAACTACTAGTGGTCAACAATGCTGGAATAGATAAGAAACGAAAAAATAAAGAAGAAATAGAATAATAGATCAGCTCCAACAGGATTCTGAAAATAATAGCTGACAGTAGACAATGGAGTGTTCCTAGATAACACACTGCTGTCAGTTAGATAAACTGACATTTACAGCACAGTTAGCAAAATATATATTAAAATTAATGTAACAAACAATGTATGAGTTTGTGCCCACTCATCTTTATGTAAATTGTTTAACTGCCGTTGCTCAATATCGGTGCAAGAGAACATCGTGAGGAAACGGGCATGTCATGTCACAAATCCTGAGAGGCAAAATATTAATACTTATAAAAATAATTAATGAAATCACCAATCAAATTAAATATCATACATAGCAATAAATATAATTCTATTGTCAATATAAAAAAATAATTAAAATAGGTAACCTGTAACTGGAAGCTATAAAATTATTTTTCAGACAGCCACTTCGTCAGTTACATTTATTTAATGTGAAATCGTCTAACAGATTAGGAATTTCACTATTGAATTGCACCTGATATAGCTATTGTCAGCTGTTACTGTCAAATGGGTTCACATTATAAAGCAACATTCATTTATTTTATTAATCCCAAAACCACGCAGGCAAAGCGGCGGGTTAGACCTAGTTTGTAAATTGTATGTATATTCGGAATATTAAAAAAATTATCGATTTCGATTTAATTTACAGGTATGTACATTGTAGATCAATAATTTTCACAAAGAGAAATTCAGGTAATCCCATATTCTTCCGTAACTACGAAGTCTGAAAAGACTTTAAAATGTCAGGATATTTTCTAAAATAAACCACGATAAAATCCGTTTTCATGTAGTTGCATTATTAAGTGCAGTTTTACTTCTAATTAGTCCTAGTAATAGAAATAATCGTTGCATTCAGTCAGAATTGATCACATTTGCTTAATGTATTTAATTGAGCAATCGAAATGAAAATCGATTTCGCACATCACACGTTTGACTGACATCACTAGTTAACAATGAGCCGTCCGCCGTCCGTCACTCCGTTCGTCCCACAGACTACGAAGAGAACTTACCTAGTTCGTCCTCCATTTTGATTGAAAGAGCAAATTGTTTACGAATTTCCCATCGTTTAATTTTCTCTAGGTATTCAGTTAGGGTATTGTGTGACCAAATCTTGATTTCTTGTGTTGCGTTGAAATACAATTATATCCAGCTGGTGCTGTGCTTTCTTCTCTTTATCAGTCTCCAATCTCCAAACACGGTTTTGTTCTGATTCCGTCTGTAAGCGTTGGTTGTTGGTTGGCTTCATGCTTTTTCTTCGTCAGCGTTTTGGGTTTCCACATCGTCGTATACCGTTCTAATTCGTGTTTCACGCTACGTATTCTTCAGCGTAGTGGACTGGTTTTACAACATATTTCCTCTTTGATTTATCTGTTTGCCTGCCTTAAAATGGATGAAATTGACGAAAAACCTTTACCTGACCATATTACATTCAAACCTATTAAAAAGAAAAATTTCCGGCAACGTGTTAAAGAAGACGACGACTCTGAAGACGAAGATCATATTTTGGCTAAATTAGAAGAGACTAAAATTCTCCAGAAGCTTCGAGAAAGGCCGAACGGCGTTAGCATAACCGCGCTGGCCACGGGTGAAAAGTCTACTTTAGACGAGTCCCTAACTGCGAAAGATCCCTTTAAAGTAAAATCTGGTGGTATGGTGGACATGCAAGCGTTGAAAAGTGGTCAAGTGAAGCAAGTTGATGATGCATATGATACGGGTATAGGAACACAGTTTTCTGCTGAAACTAATAAACGTGATGAAGATGAGGAGATGATGAAGTATATAGAGGAAGAATTGGCTAAAAGAAAAGGTTTGTACTACTGTAATCTATTCTTATATTATTATTACAAAGCGAGCAGCGGCAGGGCAGCAATATTGACTTCACATTAGAGATAAAGTTTGTGTGTTCGACACATCTATGTGTGAATTATTATATTCATATCAAAACATATGTAAAGGAAACATAGGGGAAACTAGCATGTCTTATAATAATAATAAATAATATTTTAGGATATTAACACTCGCAGTCATCTGGTTTTAGTGGACATGATGCAAGTGTGAGGCATAAACTAGTTATAAATGTCCAATGTAGTTCATAGTATGTATATCTTGTTTATCTTGTGCTTCCGGTTAAAAAACAAAGATTCTCTGATTTGCAGGCAAAAACCTTGCTAATAATTGGTACATAATAAATAGACAATACTAAGCATAATGAATTTGTTATATGTTATATGAATTTGTTATGCATTCAGTCCTGGAATTTGCAGAATAATAATAATAATAGCCCGTGTTTCCGAACTGGTAATAGTCGATTTTGCCTGATATTTGCAGAATATTACATTAAAATAAGTGAAGGAAAACATTGTGAGGAAACTAGTATGTCTCAGTGCCAAATATTTAAGGTCTCAACTTTTAACGTTTTGAAATAATAATTATATGCTAGGACATTGACACACCTGATCGTCTGGTCTCAAGCTAAGCAGAGCTTGTGTTATGGAAACCAGATAATTGGTATATTCTTTACGTGTACTTTTTTTCTATTGTTAATACATGCTTATAGTAGATAATTACACCTGGACTCGAGACATATATATAGGTTCATTGCACAAAGGTCTGGCTCGGGCGGGAAACAAACCCAGGACCTGCAGTGAAAAAAGCTAGCAGATTACCAACCACACTACTGGAAAACGTAATAAAACTGTATAACAGATTTTGTTCTAGTTTATTTAAGATGTTATATCCCAATGTTTTGACATGTTTTTTTTTTAATATTTGTTTCTTTTTTGTTACAGAAGGCAACAAAGAAGATAATTCTCAATCGGAACATAATGATGTCCTCAAATACTTGTCTCCTGAAGAAGCGGCTTTACTCTCACTGCCAGAACATCTGAGAGGATCATCAGCACACAGATCTGAAGAAATGTTGTCCAACCAAATGTTAAGCGGTATCCCAGAAGTTGATTTGGGTATTGATGCAAAAATAAAAAATATTGAAGCAACTGAAGAAGCTAAAATGAAATTACTTTGGGAGCAACAAAATAAAAAAGATTATCCTTCACAATTTGTTCCTACTAACATGGCTGTAAATTTTGTACAACATAATCGCTTTAATATGGACGATAGTTCTAAAAAACGTAAAATTGAAAAACCAGAGCCTAAAACTAAGCCTAATGCTATTGATGATAGTGTTGATAAAATAGTAAAGAAAGCTAAAGGGGAGAGGGCAACTGATGATTATCACTATGAAAAGTTCAAGAAACAGTTTAGGAGATATTGAAATATTCGTTGATGTGTTGTTGGTCATAATATTTGGTGTCTAATCAGTTATTTAGACAAAATATCACAATAAAATCACTTTCAAATCAAAACCAAAATTTGATTTTCACAGGCGTTGCTACAAATAATGAAGTTGTTGGTGAATTTGGTTGTTATTTAATGGCTCGCTCACTTCAAATTTATTGAAATAACACATTTTTCCTGGCAGTCATTGCATTTCATTATTTTGGTTAATCTGTGTCATCTAGTCTCGGAGATACCGAAAAGTAAATATTACAACATATTTTTTCCGTCATAGTGACTTTACTTAGTTTTGATTTTCTGTCGTAATTTTTTCGTCGAGCATGACATTGTTTGTAATTATGTCATACGCTCCTGTAGGTAATAATGTCACCTGAAATAATTGTGTTATTATGAAATAGAATTCATAGTCGCCGTTCTTTTAGCCGTATATGTAACAGAAACCATTGTCATCCATTTCGGGCCTCTATACTAATCAATGCTCTCCGGGCGCAAGGGACTCGACAGTATTTCTTAGAATAAGCAGAATTTATTTTATTATTATTTATTAAATTGAAAAATCAGAGAAATAATGAAAAAACAAGGATATAAATACAACATTTTTTTTAATATGATGTGTGTCCTTAACTTCTTGTACATAATCAAAATCAAAATCAAAATATGCTTTATTTTTTTTGAGACGCGAGTCTACATAAAAATAGTTTTCAGTTCGATTAAGATCTGGCGAGTTGCCTGGCCATTCAAGGCATGTAATTTTTTTGTCTTTGAAATATTTTTAGGGTTCCGTACCTCAAAAGGAAAAAACGGAACCCTTATAGGATCACTTTGTTGTCCGTCTGTCCGTCCGTCCGTCCGTCTGTCAAGACCCTTTTTCTCAGGAACGCGTGGAGGTATGAAGCTGAAATTTATATCAATTACTCAGGTCTACTGTCCCTTGAAGCTGTGAAAAAATCAAACTTCTAAGCCAACGCAATCAAAAGATACAGCCGTTTATGCCGCAAATTTTCGACACTTGCAAGGGAATCAAAACCTACAGGGTGCTTCCCGTGAACTCAGAATCTTGAAATTTGGTACGAAGCAACGTCTTATAGCATAGATAAAGGAAAAATTACGAAAACCATAAATTTTTAGTTACATCACATAATATATATTTTTTTAATAATTTTAAACTTACTACCCATTTCCTCATAAACGCGTAGAGGTATTAAATTGAAATTCATACCAAATACTCAGGTCTATAATACCTTTAAGCTGTAACAAAATCAAACTTCTATGTCAACGCAATCAAAAGAAACAGCAATTTAAGCTGCATATTTTGAAACTCGCAAGTACTCGCAAGAGAATCAAAACCTAAAGGGTACTTCCAGTCGACCTAGAATCTTGAAATTTGGCATGAAGCAACGTTTTATAGCACACATAAAGGAAAAATTCCGAAAACCTTAAATTTTTCCTTTATTCCCATTTGCCCCCTCTAGGCTTGCCACCGGGGCACAGTGGTCTGAAAATCGAGCTCCCCTTTCATAGAAAGTCAATGTGGGATATTCATAAAACTAAAATATGGAACGTCTCAGGTATACATTCCTTTAATGCATATTTTAGTATGAATGATTTTAGTTACTCCGCGCCTGAGAAAAAAAATATTTAGTATTTTTTTGTATGGGAGAAATTACATAAAGTACATTTTCTTGCGACTGAATGAAACTGAAAGGCTGGTACTCATACGAGCTATTGCCGCTCTTAAGGCGATTACGCTGACATACCACTCGTGTACCTTTAGGTGCCGCTTCACACGTAGGATTTTTTTGAAATTTCGAATTTTCGGTATTGAATATTTTATGTTATGCCTTTGGGGTTGTTGTTTTCTTGCGAATTCCTTATGAAAACAACATTTTTTTTTATGGAAACAATCTCTAAATCGCGTAAAAATGTCTGCTGTTTCATACTAAAGTTCAATACCTGCTTGGCCGTAATGTATGAAACAGTTGTTTTCTTTTCCGTCATTTCAAGGTGGTTTCCATAAAAAAAGTTGTTTGTTTTTATGAGTAGAATCACCTCATAACAGGAAAGCAACGACCATAAAGTCACGCTATTTAAAGAAGGAATAAAACACTTATTTAACATTTTTTTCATATTTGAAAATTTAATACGATTAAAAACTGTACAATCAATTGTAAAACAAGTGTTTAAATATTATAACAGTTAAACAGCTAAAACTAATTTATTTATTTTTAAATTTAATCGAATAATTTAGAAAACTTCATTTGGTTAGTATGTACATTCCTCAAAATACTTCGTCTAAACCCTAGCCTTTGTTTGTTTAGTACTGAAAAACGTTATTTCTCTAGTATTAGAACATAAAATAATAATTACATCTATAACTAGAAAAAAACTGAATTAAAGAATACAAAAAGCTTCATTTGGTTAGTATTTACTTACATTCTTCAAAATACGTCTATATTCTCTTTGCTTCTTTAATACCAAAAATTCTTATTTATCTAGTCTTAACATTAAAATAAATAAAAATAATAATAACGTCGATATGTATAAAATACGCATTAACAATTATCATCAAAATCTTCTAATTCTGAATCCAGCATTGCGACACTAACATCAACAAACTCAATATTTTCTTTGTCCACACTTGTATTGTCTTCATTAATGAGAAGTGTTTTCATGTCATCAGAGACAGCTGTTCTGATTGACTTTCTGTGTACAGGTCTTATGCTGGATAGGTACGGATCTGACGATACAAGGAGTCCATTAAAAATATCTTCATTTGTTGCTCTACGACAAAATTCCGCGAATAATGTTCTCGGATTTTTTTGAAGTCTTTATTCCTGGCTTGTTGAAATGCCTGATAATTTCAGCACCATGCAGTAAAAGTTTGTGAACACTTGACGGCATATAATACCAACCATAGTGTTCCACATATCTTTCTGCAGTAAGGCGCGCAAAATTTGCAAACGCTTCAACATTAACGGGCTCCCCACATGCTATCACACCTAGAATTGTGGCAAATCTTTGGATTATAGTGGAATCTAATCCAGTGATGGCTGCCGTTTTTACAGGATTACTAAAAAATTTTCGGGCTGTACTGCCATCATTTGTAGTGCCTGCACCTGAAACAAAAACCAAAAACTTCACCATTTTGAGCAGAAACAAGGTATTTGGTAAGTAACGTTTTCAAAATCATTCAAATCAACTCGTTGCACTTCAAGACTCACCTTGTTTGATGATATCTACTAAGAGGCCCATTTCATCACGAAACTTCTGCTGGATGATTTGCTTTCTTGCCTTCAATAATTTTTTGCTGTCTGCATCCCTAGCTTGCCATGTTTTGAAATCAAGTCTGTAGGAAATGTGAAGCAAACATTCCATACACCTAATCCAAGCATGGAGAGTAGACAAACCATATTGGTATATTTCCGTTGACACTGGTTTTCTGGAAAACAAATAAATAATATATTTAAAAATAGGTATTCATGATTATCAGCCAAGAAAATTATAAAAGTATTCAAAACATACTCTGAGATCACATGTAATTTATTCATTTCAGATGGGGTTGCTTTACATATGTCACAAGTTTGGGTTGATGTTTCTGATAATTTAGAAACTATTTTACCATCTATCATAGTCATGAGCATTTTAACTTTAACTGCATGATTTCCCATTATAGAAGGCACCAGTGTAGCAATTTCAGCTTCAATCGTGGCTTGTTCTCTCTTGATGTCTAATTTGTTTTCACTTGCAAACTTGAAAAAAAGAGGCCTGCAAAACATTGTCGAAGACGGTTTTGGATTCTCCCATACATTTTCTTCATCACAATCTAATCTTACAGGTACAAAAGAACACATGAAGACGCTGGAATCATCTTCCTCCACCATGCTTTGCTTATACAAACTCTGCCCTGAAGAACCATCAAAGCCCCACTTACACAGAAGTGTTAACTCCTTGCCATCTAAAGTAGAGGGCAAACGTAGATATTTTCCAAGTCTTGACACAGTTTTATCCAAAATTGCTTGAAGTTTAACTCGTGCCCCATTTTCAGAAATGTCTATGCTATCCTTAGGTGGGTAACAGTCCTTTTTCGCTTCTAGGACAGTTGTGTATGAAGGAAATAGTGGGATTCCTTCTTCCTTTGCACAAGCTCTCAAAGTAGTATACTGCCACTTCGACAGCTTCAACGAAGTCAAAATACCTAAAGCTTTATCAGCAGAATATATGGGCACATTTTTTTTAGTTTTAAGTATATCTTTTATGTTTGTAGCCTCTTCGGGATTCTCTGTGACTAATTTTATTATGTCTGCTACATCTTTATTTTGCGCCTTCAAGCCAGTTGCATAAGCAAGACTTTCCGATGGATGATTTAAAAGCTCTTCTACTCTCCTTTTCTTCTGTAACGGGCTTAACACCGAAAACTCCTTTCTTTGGTTTCCAAGAGATGTTGAGGTTCCAACACTACAAGTCTGTGGTTGTGCGGATGTTGATGCACCTTCGTTTACGGGAAATTCTGAACTGGAACACTGTGACTGATCTATCGTTACGGAGGAAGTCATCTTTTCCTTGATGACTTCAGGCCATTTGATGTCTTCTTGGAGCCATGCTTCGTACTTTTTAATGAAAGTATGTCGTTTACGATTACATGAGATCCATTTCCTTTTCAATGCACACACATAAGTTTGGCAGAATTGTTTCAAGTCTCTCTTTTCATTTTCTGACAAATCAATACTATTCACAAACACATCAAACAACACATTGGGATCTGAGAAAGAAGTGTTGTTGGCCACAAACATGAAAATATCAAGATTGGTACCAAAACCTTCCATTGCAATAGAAAAATTGAAAGAACAGAAAAATTAAAGTTTACGCGCACAAGTGCTAAACGTTACTGACTGAGTCCATGCCAAACATTCTATTTATGTATAACTCTCTCACCGACCCTCATTAAGGGTCGGTACAAATTAACACGTAATAAAACTGAACTATTAGTAAAGTAATAAGTAATTCCCGTAATTGATAATGATAACGAACCTCTGTTATCATTAGGTATAGTAAAAATCATTAACACCCTCTTAGCTAATGAGGTTACTATTGTAAAAAGTTATTTGTTAAAATAAGGCAGATATTAGTTCAGTGCCCTAATTAGTATTCGCAAAAAACGAATTTCTAAAGTTAACTTATTTTTTGAGTTAAAGTAATTGAATCTATTATAACAGTTATTATAATATTAGGTGCGTATTTATTATAAATATTTAATTCCATATTCCTTACCAAACTAATTTAAATGCGTCACATACTTAAAATATTCAATGCCGAAAATTCGAAATTTCAAAAAAATCCTACGTGTGAAGCGGCACCTAAAGGTACACGAGTGGTATGTCAACGTAATCGCTTTAAGAGCGGCAATAGCTCGTATGAGTACCAGCCTTTCAGTTTCATTCAGTCGCAAGAAAATGTACTTTATGTAATTTCTCCCATACAAAAAAATACTAAATATTTTTTTTCTCAGGCGCGGAGTAACTAAAATCATTCATACTAAAATATGCATTAAAGGAATGTATACCTGAGACGTTCCATATTTTAGTTTTATGAATATCCCACATTGACTTTCTATGAAAGGGGAGCTCGATTTTCAGACCACTGTGCGGGGTGGTGGATGCCACTAATTAGGTGGCGTTTACCACCCCGGTGGTCGATGGCACTAAATAGGTGGTGTTCACCACCCCGGTGGTCGATGGCACTTAATTAGTTTCATCTGCCCCCTTCACAGTTATTAGTACGGAGGTTTATTCTCATATTGTATAGGACATTACCAATAAATAAAAAATAATAAATTAAACAATATGTTTTAGTTTCTCTGTTTCTTTATTGGATAAAATCACAGTTTTATTACACTAACATAAGTGATGGACGTAAGATATTTTCACAAAATTGAATCAGTAAAAAATATTTTAATATCATTTTCAATAGTCACACTTTTTAATCACAGAATCATTTACAATAATCGACTAGTTTTTATACGTAAAAAATATAAGTAAGTGTTTTCATAATAACGTAACACTGAAAACCGTTTTCAATTATCTACTAAGATCACAGTTTTAATCACAATATAATTAAAATTAGAATAATCTACCCAATTAGAAATAATAATATGTCACAGTTGTAAGTTAATCTAAGAACAAATTCAAGAAAAGTTATATTTATTTATGTACGCACCATTTCCAAAAAGTGGCCTACTGTTAATTGTCCATCTAATAACGCTAATTGAGCGTCCTGAATGAATTCGTCATTGGATATAGATTTTTGACACCGTTTTTTAAATATTTTGTTTCGTATTAAAATTTCTTTAACATTGACTAACGAAGCATCTTCTTCAATTATATTTAAAAAATGCATAATATTTGGATTCTTTTTTCCCATAGCTTTGTTTAGCTTGTTGTGCCAACCTTCCAAAAAATTGTTGGTACGGTGACGTTGGCCATACACTGACAAAATTTCTAACGAATCAGATTTGGTCCACTGTTTTTCCATATAAGACCTGAATTTCAGTAACTGAGGGTCCTCAATATCGTGACGCGTTATATATTTCCATCCATTTAATAGTTCATTGCGAGGCAATAATGGTAGTACTGCGCTCAGTTCTATTTCACGTCTTTTTATTTTTTCGCATTGTGTCAGTCCAAGCTCTTTTGCTTTTTTCCAAATACTTTTATTATAATGGTAATAACAGCCGGCAATTGTTGTATTTGGAAATAATTTTTTTATTGCTTTAATCGCAGCATTTTCAAAGTCTGTTTTGAAGTTTATTGGTTCCCACTCAGGAATCTGCGTTTTTATTAATTCGAATAGAGTGACGTAGGCTTTATATGTCATTTTATTCATGAGACAATACATCAACGGCACGATGTTAGTAGCGTCTCTATCGCTCCCCAAATCTCCATGAATTACATACAACTGTTTAAAACATGATGGGCAACTTTTAAATGTACCATCACTAAAGAAATCCTTGACCTTTTTAATTAACTCTCTGGATTTTTTGGAGCAGAATATAATTATACGGACACCTTCATGTTTGTAGTCGGCCAACAAGAATTCTTCGTATCTATCTGGGACTTCGACATCTTTAGCTTCATAACAGGATATTTTTGTCAATTTTGCTGTCTTATTTCGATACCTATATAATGATGATTTGATGTTATTGAATTGAGGAAATTTCATAATATTGCTCACGTCGGAATTACTCATCTTTGCTATTGCCTTGTTGTAAGTAGATGGCACGGCGGGAAAGGTTGGTTCTGTTATCTTCTCTTTTATTCTTTGCATTAATATTGCACTTTCATTTTTTGCGAAATCTGGTGTACAGTCGTGGTGCTTCTCACCGACAATATTTTCTCCCTATAAAAAGAAAAACACATATGTGAATATTCTTTAGTACACTAACTTTCTACACATTATTTATTAGGTATTACGTATTATTGTGTTCGTTTCACCAACGATACACGGTTGCCTTAGGATCACCGCAGACAGACTGCATTAATCCTCGCGCAGCTTTTTAAGGCACTCAAAAGTCAACTTTAAAATTATTAAAATAAAGTGAATTTAAGCTTGAACCTAACAAAATAATATTGTTTTCTCATGTTTTGTCAGGTTGATTTTAAATTATATTATACGTCTATCTTTAGAGTGGTACAATATACAATGTGGTGGTAGATTGACATGTCAATCCTTTACATTTATTTACAAGCTTTTATTGGAAATTTTGCAGGCATATGTATATGTCGTGACAATGCAATAAAATCTAGCTATATAAAAAACTTTTTATAAAAAACTTATTCTTATTGAACTTAGTTATCGTATCTAACTTCGGCAACGATAATGTTACTTTGCCTACGGCCCCTGGCACTAAAACTAGATTAACAAACTTATTAAGAGCCTGTTTCACAACATCTGAACAGTTACTAACTGTTGAATAAATTTAAAAATGAAACAGAATTTGTTTGAAATTATCTGCTAAATAATTATATGGGAACTTATTCGGATGTGGTGACACAGACAGTAAGTGTACTAAAAAACTACTTACCTTAATTCTTAAAACACCGCGACACTTATTTTTTCTTCTGCCTGAGCACTCCCATATCACGAGACCAGTGGTTTTGTATTGTTTTTTAATAATATATTGATGTCCCGCACGTAACAGCACTTTACCATTATTTTTATTAATATAAAAAATCGTATTAAGCTCTGGGGAACTTCCACTAGCTTGTGGTTCTGCCATATTAGTGTATAAATAATGTTTGAATTTGCACCAAGCCGTTTCGGATTATCTATTGCAAATTGTACAAGTAAGGAACCCGGAAGGTAAACAAATAAACGCACACATTAAAATTAAACACAAACAGGCGAACGGAGTGACAAGTAATGTAATGTGTAACTATACTGCGTTCTCCCTCGTACAAAGGGGGTCTCACTCGCACATAGGGGTGGAGTCGTACAACATTGCATTGTTCCTGTGTCTTCATATCGTCTTCTGTTGTAAATGTGAGCGAACACTATGGAAAAATACTGCAATGCACAAAATAGGTACTTCGGATTCAATTTTGTGAAAATATCTTACGTCCATCACTTATGTTAGTGTAATAAAACTGTGATTTTATCCAATAAAGAAACAGAGAAACTAAAATATATTGTTTAATTTATTATTTTTTATTTATTGGTAATGTTCTATACAATATGAGAATAAACCTCCGTACTAATAACTGTAAAGGGGGCAGATGAAACTAATTAAGTGCCATCGACCACCGGGGTGGTGAACACCACCTATTTAGTGCCATCGACCACCGGGGTGGTAAACGCCACCTAATTAGTGGCATCCACCACCCCGGTGGCAAGCCTAGAGGGGGCAAATGGGAATAAAGAAAATTTTTAGTTACATTACAAAATATATATTTTTTAATAAATATAAACTTATTACTTTTTTCCTCATGAACGCGTAGAGCTATCAAGTTGAAATTCATATCAAATACTTAGATCTAATTGCCTTTAACCCGTGAAAAAAAAAAAATTCTAAGTCAACGCAAAAACGCAAAACGCAAAAGTACAACCATTGATACCGCATATTTTGAAACTCGCAACTACACGCAAGGAAATTAAAACCTAAAGACCACTTCCCGTTGACATAGAATCTCGAAATTTGGTAAGAAGCAATAGCTTACAGCACAGTATGACTCGATTGTCGTAATGAACGAACTTTGTAAACCTTGCAGGTTTGTACGGAACCCTCGGTGCGCGAGTCCGACTCGCACTTGACCGGTTTTTTCAAATGACACGGAGTTAAATCATGTTAGAAAACTGCTTGACCGTTGGCATCAACTTTTCTTAGCTCGGCTTCCAATCTTTGATCTAGCAAGTCCTTCTATTTTTGAGAGTTCATCATTCCTTCGATCGGCACAACGGATTCAGTACCTTCCTAAGAAAAGCAGCCCCAGAACATCTTCTTTAATGGGTGTTTGACTGTTTGATCGAAATGTTGTGTTGGGAGTTTTTCGTTGTCGCTTCTAACGAAACAAGATCGGTGTCCTTTTACTAAACATGGCTCTCATCTGAAAACAACACTTCTCCAGTCTTCGACAGTCCAGTTTGCATATTTATTCACCCAATCATATCGCTTTTTCATCATAGGAGCCGTCAATAACTCCTTTTTCTGAGGTCTTATTGTTTTTCTTCCACCTTCAATAAGACGTTTTCGTACGGCGGAGTCATGAATAACAATCCCAGCATGTGCCAAGTCTTGAAGTTCTTGCTGGGTTTTCTAGAGTTTAATTTACTTTCCCTTGTGAGAAAAGTTTCATCTCTTGCTGTTGTCATTCTTTTTCTCCCACATTTCCTTTTTCTGTTCACATCAATTGTCCAAGTTTCCCTTTTTTGCTTCAAAATCTTGTTAACAGCTCCCAAACTCACACCACACTCTTTGGCTATTTCTCTTTGAGGCATTGATTTGTATTCACTCAAAGTAACAATCATAGAGCGTTTTTTTGGAGAAATATCCAGCTTCAAAAAATGAAACAATAAAGCTTTAGTTAAGTCTACTTCTGCAAATCACTAATTCAAAAAAATAACAAAATTTAACGCGTCAAAATTTAACACAGGCGAAATATCGCAAAACTTTGGCAAAATTCCATATTGCCATTATAAAAAATTTTAATACTATTCTAGAAACCTTATTTTTTGTCTGTTGGGGTTATTAACTAAAATAAAATTCAAATACATAAATAGAAAAAAACATTTATCATTATCAATTAAAGAAATTGCATGTAGGATGCGTGGAGTTTGGTGATGAAAACAATCACTTTTATGCACAATCAATAACCATATTTTAGTATTTCACAAAAAAGTAGTATCTTGGATGGCTGTTTGTAGGCGAGAGTGTTGATGTTGCCAACACAAGAAAAATATAATTTAACATAAATTGGTGGCAGTGTTGCCAACATTGCAATCGTACTTAGATGTTCATTTTGATTGAAGTTCATTTATTTAACCAGCTATATACATACATTTTCTTGGCTGGTATTTGTCTTAGTCTTGTAATGTAGCGGTTCGAAGACACCATTAATCTTAGAAAAGTATCTTCCATGGCTATATTTCTGGAAATTTTTCTCGAATGATTCTTTCTATAATTTCTTACATCTTTATTTCTGCTTTTTTAAACATCTTCACTTAATAGACCTATAGCAAGACCAATATTTTCTACAATGTGGGGCTCATGCACTAAAATTTTATGCACAGTAGTTGGTTTATTGAACCAAGGTAATTAAATACAAAAGCGGATGCAGTCCGCAGCCAAAACAAATTAAACTTTGCAAAATTAATTTTATATCCATTTGATAAAAAATTTAATATGGTGTAGAATCTATTTAAAAGACTTAAAGTTACTCCAGTGATCTGTACGACTGTGCAGTTTCATCTGCGTGTTGAAAAAGTATTCGTGCGGTGTTTCTAATATAATTCCAGAAGGGTAACACTTACCTTTGCTTTGGTAATGGTCTCATGATTTGGATATAAATTACAATTCATTTCTATTGCTTCTTTTCTGATTATTTTGTACTGGTGCTTCGTAAGCTTCCATTCAATAGAAATTGATAGCGCTTTATCAGGATATAGAATAGCATGACCTTTGTTAATTTTTGGCAAAACGTCTTGAGAGACATCTTTAATTAATTTAGATTTTGGTGTCTATCTACTCTCATTTGCATTAATTTCCCAACAGGGTTCATGCAATTCAAAGTTTCGTACCAAATTATAATAAAACAAAAATTTTAACCGTTTAATTTGGTTCAACAAAACCGAAGCTTCGTCTCGTGTGGACGTATCCTTATCTGTAGGTATTTGAGTAAACACCAAACAAAGCGTCATAATCTTGTCCTACATATTTGATATTTTAGCGGTTTTATTGCTTCGAATCGAATTTCCCATCTCGCGTCACTAAGTGGTTTTAGAGTAATACCTTTTATGTGGTTTACCACTAAGTTTAAAGAATGACTACTGCAAGGAACGTAAAATGTCTGTGGATTGATGTCTTTAACCTACCTAACATGTACCTAATATATACCTAACATGGTCATCTGCTTACTTTTGCTAGCGTCTGGAGTAAAATCTAAAATAATAATAAATATCCGGATGAAAATCTCAAATTTACATATTACATATACCTTTAATAACCTTCCCACCATGTTGTACATCTGTCGAGCATTCAACATCGTATTTTAGGAAAAGGTTCCTTGTGCATTTTAGGAGGTGAGGTGGGTCCAAAATTGTTATAATTTCATGACCCTCATATATAAAGAATGGTTTTTCCTTAGTTGATCCCAGATTATCCAATGCTTTAATATTGACTTTGGATAGATCACAAACAGTTGCTACCACATTGAGCCCAATTTCAAAGCACTTGTGTAATATCTCAAAAACATATGAAGCAATATGTTAGTAAGTATTTTCTATTATTCTTTCAAGTTCTATTTTATTAACCAACTCATATATGTTTTTTCTAGCATGATTGAAGATCATGTTTTTACAAAATGCGTAGTTTTTTTTTTCAATAAAATAAAAACGAATTATTTACTATCCCTATGACATAATTACATAAAGAACAGGATATATCTAATGTCATGCCTCTTTAATGACAATGGATAGTCTATCGGCTGTTAACGATTTTCCAGAGAAATAAAATGCTGTTGGTGGTTTCCACTTCTTTCTTACTCCAGCTAACATAAACACCAATGCGTTTCTAGCAATTTCGCTGTACCTTCCACGATTACCATGATCTTGGTATCCCTCTATCAAATCTAGTCTCTCATTATAATCAAGATGTTTTCTAATAGCCATCTCATCAAAGGATAATATACAGATATTTTCATGATCTACATGACTTTCAGCCTTTTTTTAAACCTTCAAATATTTGCTGGTTTATGCCTGTTTTTATTGGTATTTTATTTAGTAATTTTTTTAATGTACTTTGAGGTGGAAGAGAAAACATTCGCTTTAATAGCCTGTAGCAAGCTGGTGATTTTTTAAATAATGTAAGGGCCATCACTTTATCCTCAATACTGTGGCGTCTTCCTTTAGGTTTCTTTTTGCAATTACGCATCATAAGCATACTTATAAGTCCAATACCTAACAAAACAAGAAACAAGTTGTTGTCGCGCGCGAGTAACCTCGAGTGAACATCTGTGGTCAGTTTCCAGCACAACGCGAATCCTTGTTACGAATAATCTTTACCAAACAAGTAAACGGCCAAAAATAATCACAGAATAAAACTTGAGAAATGAGAAACAAGTTATCGTCGTGAATAACCTCCAACGATCAACTATGGTCCATTTCCAGCACAACACGGTTCCTTTAAATATTCTCTTTATGTTCCTTGTTGCCAGTGGCAGCGTAGCATAGGTTGGCACCCGGGGCGACTTTCTATCGAGCACCCTCAAAATAAAACGACAAATATTAAACGTGTTTACGTGACTTTATTTTGCTAAAATACTCAATGACATTATCAAAATTTACTTTCCTCTCCTTTTCAATGGACAATATGGATAGACTGGAAAGTCGTGTTTGGCTCATTGTAGATCTTAAGTAAGATTTTATTAACTTTAATTTTGAGAAACTTCTTTCACAAGTAGCCACCGAAACACAAATAGTTAAAAAAAATCTTAGACATAGAGCTAGACTTGGAACAGACTCAGAATAGTCCCATTTTACAATAAATTTCAGAAGCTCCAAGGTAGTCCATTGGATCGCTTCTTGAAGAGAAATGCTGGCGGCTTCCAAGTGGCGCTTCAGTCGTAAAATCTCCAAAATAATGTCCTCTGCAGAAAATTCATCATAGATTTTTGTAAGATTTGGAACTTTATCACGAAGTTCTTCTTCTGTTGACGTAAGTAGAGTTTCAGACTGAACAACACCAAATGTTATGAGAATATCATTCATTGCTTTGTAGCGATGCTCTAGTTCTTGGTAAAATCTATCAAGACATTCTAACATAGCTCTATGCAACTCTTCTGGCAATGTTAGTCCAACATCTTGGGACATTTCTCCTGGCATTCGTTTTCGGAATCTCCTCCTTCCTCTTCTTTCAACGGAGATATCCAAGTCCTCACATTTCTCAGTTGCGTAGGAAATAGCTCTTTCCACTATTTGTATGCGTTGAGTTTGAAGAAAAATTTTTAGGGCTTTAATTTTTACAACACACTTTTCCAGCGATAGTCCAGATGTTTGGATATACTTTTGTGTCTGATTAACTTCTTCTAGGATTTCACACCAAAAAGAGAGGTAGTATAAAAAACTGAAGTGACATAAAGCTGGTAAGAGTGTGGATGCTGCTTCTCTTGTATCGACGTTTTCTCTGCTGCTTCTGGGATCACACATCTCTTCGAGTGTTGATACAAGTTTCTCAAAATTATTCTTCAATGACTTAACAGCATCGTGATGAGCACTCCATCTTGTCTCTACTAGTCTTTTGACCGATACGCCTACACTTTTCCCATCTATGCGTGGATGACGAAAAGAACGTGTAAACTCTTTCTACTGTTCCAAAAAATTTTACACTTGAACTAACACTCATGAAAGAGTGCATCCCACATAGATTTAGCGAATGATTAGCACAAGGCATAAACAAAGCTTTAGGATTGTGTTTCTTAATGATAGATTGCACACCACCATGAACTCCTGCCATGGTTGCAGCGTTATCATATCCTTGAGCCCGACATAGATGAATGTCCAAGTTATCACTCTTTAACTGCGTAAGGATATTTTCCGTAAGTTCGATTGCAGTCTTTCCAGCTATAGGGAAGAAACCTAGAAATGATTCCTTCACTTCAACTTGATCGCCTTCAATATGAACATATCTGATTACATAACTCATCTGATCAACATGTGATATGTCTGGTGTACTATCGAAAATAATTCCAAAATATTTAGCTTTCTTTATGTCGTCCAAAATGTTATTCTTCACTTCTCTCCCCAAAAGACTGATAAACTCATTTTGAATGTCTTTAGACAAATAAGAATCTACCCGTTTACTTTTTGTACAGGCGATAGCATGTTCAATTCTAATTTTGTGCTCTTTTAGCACTGGATCATATTTTGACAATAGATTAACTAATTCTAAAAAGTTCCCTCTATTGTCTGATGAAATCCCTTCTCTATGTCCTCTTAGAGGAAGATTTTGGCGTGCCAGGAAAAGAATGATATCCAAAAGGCGACTCAAAATGTCACGCCACTTCTTTTTTTCTTGGTCTAAGACCATTTGATGCTCATAATCGATAGTTTTTTGCAGCTTCAATCCATTCTCCAAGATTTTCCATTTTTCAAAACAGGAGAGATGGCCCTCAGAATTCTCGTGTTCAGACACTTTAGGATTTAGTTTCCACCATGAATTAAAACCGTTAACGAAACTCTGTTTTGTTTCATGGAGCGTGAATAGTTTGCAGCAAAAACAGTATAAGCTTTTTTTTATTGGAGAGTATACCATCCATTGTCTGAGTACTTTTTCTCCATTTGGTAACGCTTTATAAAACCATTCTGAATGAAAATGTCGGCTCTTTCCTTTTATTTTATCTCCAGATCTTTGGACAGTGTCTACAAATGGACCATCTCTGTTTTGATAGGGTTCACTTCCCGCTTTAACGATTTCAACTCTCAGATCATCAGGCATTGGTGTTGGCCAAGTAGCAACATCGAAATGAGTAGTGCCATGCACCTTTTCTTCATCGTTTTCAATTTGCTGGGATTTTTCTTCATTGTCGCTATTTCGCCCTTTTTCTTGGTCATATTCTTCTTGGTGCTGATCTTCGCCTTGTCTTTCATCTTGTGTATTAAAATTGTCAGGCTCTCTTCCCAGCGTCCCTTCATCTAATGCATCTTGGCTCCGTGTTTCTTCATCATCTGTTACATCAAGAAGGTCACTTTCAACACTTTGCTGTGATGTATTTGGTACCAGAGAAGCCGAAGGTGCTACAAATTTCAAAATTGATCCAGATAACGATTCACGTGCAAGTTCTTTTGATTTTTTTATTTTTCTTTGCTGAAATCCACTAGGTCTATTTCTCTTCATAATAAAGTTATATACTGTAAAGATCGATAAAGGAATACTTGTTAATTTTGTCAGTTTTTTCTCGCTCATTATCATATTATACCATAGTAGAAGTAAGACAAGCAGTATATCGGCAGTGTATTTTTCTTTTCTTTAAATAATAATAATAGTGCAAATTATGTTGGATGAATTTGAATTCTTAGTTCAACTATAAAAATATTAAGCAAAACCATTTTTAAATCATGTTTAAAAAATACTTATTTTTTCTATTTTTTTATACACAATTGGACATAACGTTAAACCTACAAATTGAAGTCCGTACGTACTGTACGATTATTTTACGATAGCCGCTCTGAAGTAGGCTTTCCGAACTTAGCGCATTTACTCTAGTTACTATAACATATGTCGAGTTATTGGCAGCAATATAATTTTTTATTTGAGCCCAAACCAACTCAATTGGATTGAGTTTACAATGATACGGAGGCAGGCGGAGAATTTCAATGCCATTTGCTTTAGCGGTTTCGTCGACTAAATAGGTATTATATTGCGGGGCAATTTCGCTAACTTTCAACATAAGTTCCTTTTTTAAATAACTCATATCCATTGTCACGTCTTTACTTTGAAGCCAGTCTATTATCTGCTGTTTATTCCATTGAGGTGTCGGTATCTTCTCGGATTTAACAGAATGATAGGGAGCGTTATCCATGACGACAACGCTTCCCGGTTCAAGTTTTGGGATGATATTTTTGAACCAGTTTATAAATTTTTCGCCGTCCATTTCTTCGTGGTAATCTTTAGTTGATTTAGATTCAAATAACAATAATCCCCCTTCCACAAATCCTTTTTCACTTCCAATGTGCAAGACGATCAGCCTTTTACCTTTCCCTGTAGGAGCGCCAGGACCATTACTTAAACCGGCTCGATAAGCATCCTTCTTATTCTTGATCGTCGAATCTACCCATGCCTTTGCTTTAACGTGTCCAGCGTTTACCCACGTTTCATCAAGAAAATATATATTTTTGTTGGCTTCCCTGTGTTCTTTAATTTTTCTTAGGTATTTTCGTCGCCATAAAACGATGTCGTCTCTTTCTAGTAATAATGATCTGCTCTCCCGTTTCTCAAAATCGAAACCAAGCTCATGTAGTATTTTATGGAGGGTGGTACGTTTAAAAGGTGGAATGTCTGCATCATCATTACATAGTGATAAAACTTTGTCTAATGTCGGGTACTCTTTTTTTAAATACAATGAATGCACTTTTCTCCTTATAGTACTTTTGTCTACATCATCAAATTTGTCAATCATGGATAGTCGAGCTCTTTTTTTTACAGGAGATTTTAGAGTATTCGTTTCTTTCTGTTCTTTGATGATTTTATAAACGGTACTTTCAGAAACACCGCATGCACTAGCCGTTTTCACTACTATACTTTCCAAAGGCACGTTTTGGTCACCACACAGTTTAAAGTATTTAAAAACATTATAAATCACTCGTCTTTCTCCACTATGAATTATTGATCCACTTTTATTTTTACGAATAGGAAAGGTATTCATTTTTAAAATTATCAAAAACACGTCCGTACTGTCTGAAGGCCTCACTTGAACTGGTCAATGTGAACATGACTTTCTAATTTACTATGCTCTAATTGGTCAAGGGGCGTGGCTAAGCAGAGTGACAACGATGAGTCACTATTTTCTTAACGCGAATAGACTATAGTAATAATCTATCAACCTTTGTGTTTCAAATTTTTATTGTGACTATTATTGTGTTTGAAATGATGATTACAATTTAAATTAGTTTTTTTTATCGCAATACTTATTGGCTAATATAGATAAATTTGGACATTTTTCTTGATCAAGTTCTAATACTACTATTCACACACATCTCTTCTATCCACTTCACTTTGTCTAAGCCTTTTACATCGATTTCTTGATTTTCTAGATATGATACAATCATACGATGGAATTCTCTGTAGTCAATGTATCCTTCGTTCCAATATATATCTCTATTTCTTTCCAACCATTACTTGTCGCTTTTCATCATTTGTTACGTAGGTAAACAGGTATGGTGGTTTAGCTAAAAATGTTTGTGTATATTCACGTGTCGCAAAAGCTAATTCTTTTACGATAAAATTGTTGTAGAGATCTTTAAAACCCTGTACATCTCAATATGATAGTATTTATGATATTTTTCTCACAATATTACTTAAAGGTTTATACTCGATTTTAGAATCGTTTAATATAAGACGCTGACATTCACTTCAGGTCCTGACTTCAAGTTATCTGATAGTCTAGAGCAATCGACTACAAATAATGGTGTTAGTCTTAAACTGCTTCTCACTTAGTAAAGGCTCAGGGCGCCTGCCGTAATATGACTGTTGGAATCTAACTTATTGCTCGTATAATAAAGCGTATCGGTTATTTGCAAAATTAACATTTAGGTTTTCATAAGGGATGTAGGTCGAATTGAGATACACTCTAACATCACGCATATGACAGTGATCGAACTGAGACATATCGGAACTCGAATTGTTTTTCCTATTTGTTTGTAGACCAATAATAATGTATCTTGGTTTCTCAATTTGCGAGGAAGTTTTAATAGACCAGGTATGCTTCGTGGTTTTCGGTAAAGCAGGATATTCGTACAGATCCCAATTTCTAAATATCATCTGGAGCGGGCGATCTTTTTCTAATAGTTTTAGCAGACTAATTTTTTCATTGTCTGATACCTTTTTATCCAGTGAACTGTCATGCCTAAATAACTTTTGTTGTGAGCTGACCAACATTCAGCGGTTGTTGCCACCCAATCAATGTTTCCGAGTAAACTGAAATAAAATTAATAAAGAGTTTACTATAGGTACATTAAATTATAAATGATAAAAATTATGAAAATGATTATAAATTATATTTAATGCACAATGATGTAGACCCTAAGGGAAAGAAACGATATTTTTATTAAGTATCGGTTAATTATAGTGTAGTGAGATTATGATGATATCAGCAGATATTTACTTACTCTTGTCGAGACATTTCGAAAAACTATTAATTTTAAGCTATGCCTCCTATTTTAAATGTCGGTTAAAAAGATAAAATAAAAATATACCTAAGTACGTGGGGGTGACTTATCCGGTAGTCTATTAAAAAAACACCAATTTACATACCTAATCAAGTGTTGCTTCAATCTTATATGTTCTTCAATAACGTCTTCCCAAAGTTCTTCTCGAAATTGAATTTTTGCTAGGGTTTAATGTTTTAATCAACGTATTAAATGACTCGCTATCGACAACATGTAAAGGAATCATGTTTGAAACAAAAAAAACCACTGTGCATTGATCCACTTTGGCTTGAGGTACACCGTTGCCAGTACCTGCAATACCGAAAGATTCTCCAATGCTCATCTGTCGGCCCTGTTGCATTATTTTCGCCGGGTTATCGCTTCTGCTGGTACCGGCGCCATCATCATTGATATCGGAATGAGCGATTCTCCTCTTTGGCTTACCCCGGTTTGACCCCGCTTTAATCGTCTCTTCAAATTGTATGTATTGGGACTCATGCACTCTTCTTATGTGTTGTTTAAGATTTTTGAGGCTCGATATATGAGGTTTTTTTTTCGTTTGTTTAGGTAAGCATGGTTTACACTCAAATAGTATTTGTTCACCCGATCTAGACACAAAATTAACATAGTCACTCAAATGAGGCCACGGATTTTTGTCTGTAGTGGAGCTTGAATCCGATTCCATGATGTTATGGTTTTATTTGGCACAGAACACTATTTCTTTATAAATATACATGTTGGCACATCTACTTCACAATGCATCAGCAGTCATTTTATACTATCATCGCGTCCGTCATCTTTGAAGTCAACTGTCACTCGAAAATGTCAATATGAACGAACGAATGAATACCGAGTACGGTGAAGCGGCCATATCAGAATGGCTGACACTGTATGTTGGTCCGTTGTGTCGTCGGGAAGTGCAGATGCAATAATGTGCTCGGTAACGTTACGCTTTAATCCAATGTCATCTTAACGATCTGTAATTAACTGGTAGAATTAATGCTTGTGCTATCGAGAGATTGGGGTGAAGTGATATTTGCCGTAGTTATTTTATTGAAATACCGTCTTCTTACCCGATTATTCACGCCTATCTAAAGTTGTCTGTTAATCCTGATATGGCCCGGTACCTACGTGTGGTATCTGTGCTGGATTAACGATTAACGGACATAGGGAAATTTAACGAAAGTTAACGAGTCCGTTAACGTATTTTTAAGTTAAATTAAAAGTTAATCCGTTACTCGAAATGTTAACTTCTTTAATTAACGTTTAACGAATTAACGAGTTAATGCCCAGCTATGCTTGCGGCTAAAAAACACAAATATTTTTTCACAAACCTGACGGCGTAAGTGATTTTTTTTTCGTCGTAAAATATGAAAACCAGACCAATCGACGCAGTATTTATTTCTGATAAAAATGATGTAAAAAACGTAATTTTGATTTTTTGATATACGTTTTCCTAGGTCGATATTGTTTAATTCTTTGACAAATTCCAACCAATCACCCAAAATATCGTCTGGGGGGGTATCATCCCAACCTACTTTAGCTAACCATAACTTCTGTAGTATGACCTTGGCCCTAACAACAATAGGTGCAGCATAACCATAAATTGGGTCATAAAATTTACATGTGAGTCATCTAATAACAAAGGCGGCAATATCCATTTCGTTAGATTTTGTGTAAAGTGATAAAAACGTGTAGTGTGAAATATATTCATCTGAAAACTTAGATTTGTTTTAAATACGAAAAGTACAATAAGAATGATAATTTCTCATTTATTTTATTAAACAATAAAATAAATATTGCCTTTTTAAAGCAGAATTCAAAAATAACCGTTGGACATTGCCGACTTTGTTTGAAACAGTCGGATATTGCCATGTTTGTTACCGATGATCGCCATAATGTATGTAGTGACCACAATCTTGATACTTGAAATAAAATTTTGAAATAAGTAGACGTTATAATAATCAAACTCTTTTTTGTTGCTTATCATCAACTATACAAGTCTCGATGGCTTTTATGGAATTATATAAGTTGAATGGCACATTACGTAAAAGTTTAAGAAAACGAACACACGTACCAATAAAATAAAAAACACTATCAGAAATATTAAACTATCAGAAAATCGACATTCGTAAGAAGTCAAAATAATACTATCCTTAGATACTTAATCTTTCAAAGTAACCAGGTACCTAAATACGAAACTAATTCAGTTTATAGTTGTTGATTAATAAAATTGATTAATGACTATCACTTAACATTATTTGTGAGGGTACAGCAGACTCACTATTAAATACATCGAATTGTGTAAACAAACAACAGTGCTATCTACCGTCGAGTGTCAAAATTTTTGCTAAACCATAGATCGATCTTTAAGAACTAATAGTATCAAAAAAGAAATACAGATGGCGTTAGTTGTATGATTGCTGCACTCATTTCTGAAAACGTGAAATTATTAACACAAACAAAAAAACCAATGGATTCGGACACCGAATATATTACACAAAGACGTAAACAGGTAAAGGAAATGAGCCATCATAGTAGTAACTACAGCTTCATGGATACTTCTACCTTTCATGATTTATCAGATAACGCTCATAGCCTACCAGATTTGTCAAGAGCGATACTAAACACTGAGGTTGATGAATTGAGATGTGAACTAAATAAAGTAAGATTAGATTTGGAAAAAGCCCAGAACGAGGTTGACAATTTAAACTCAGACAACTATTCACTTCAGCAAATAATAAATGCTCAGGAACTAAAAATAAAACAACTAAAGCTCTTATGCATGAATTATTCAACACCAAAAAAATATAATTCATCCTCAAGGAAACATAAAACATTTGATAAAGAAGAAACAATAATTACTGAAACCCAATCTGTTCTGAACGATAGTTACTCTCAGCTTCATGTGAATACGGCGGAAACAAGAAATCTATCCCCAGATCCTGTGACGTGCGAAAAGGTTTGTGACACCCCGAAGCAAGCTTCTTTAAAGTCTAACGAAAAATGTAACGAAAATGAAACTTCCCCATATGAGGCGTGTAAAATATCCTCTCAAATAAACACGCACTTAAATAATCGTGCAAAAATTCAAATTTTCTCAGATGTACGTTCACGCATGAGGGATAAACTGCAAAATTACATTGGATCTTCTTACCTAGTGTCGTCGATAACCAAAACAGGGGCTTCAAGCGACAAACTGCTAGCATCATGTCTCGATACGTGCAAGGACTTTAACAAAACTGATTATGTAATTATTCTGTGTGGCAAATATGATAGTAATCCACTGAAGTTGCAATCAACCTTATATTTTTATCTAGACAAATTAGCCCATACAAATGTTTTGCTTTGTAATATACATAAAAGCAAGTTGTTAAATGAATATAAACTCAATGAACAGCTTCAATTTATCTGTTCTCAATTCTCTCATACCATAGTTGTAACTGTGAATAATAATAATAATCCCTTTGCCTATTATATTTCGGGATTGTGCAGGTCAATTTTACGTGACATCTTACATTTAAACTACAAGTATAAATACATCCAATACATTAACAACACATTAAAGATTTACAATTGTGTAAATGCCGATGAGAGAATTAAACATGTGTCAGTAAGTACTCAAACAAATACACTTCCGGGTCTTTTAACATCTTCAAACTCACAAAACGAAAGTATTTTTTTTCGAAACAAACAACAACAGTTTTACAATTTTACATAACAACGTCCAAGGTATGCGGTCAAAAATAAGTGATATAGAAATGATAATTCAATCAAATAAAATAGATGTTATGTGTTTAAGTGAAACGTTTTTAAAAAATGAAAATGCACAAATATTACAGCTACCTAACTTCAAACTAGCATCATACTTTTCAAGAAAAAATAAATCCCGAGGAGGAGTATGCATTTATGTAAAAAACACCATTAACTTTAAAGTGATTGACTGGATTGCTGATATATCAACGGAACTTCATTTTGAGAGTTGCGGTATAGTGATTCCTTCAATGAACTGGTACATATTATGCATCTATAGAACCCCAAATAGTAATTTAAACCTTTTCTTTAAAAAACTAGAACTATTATTATTTAAACTTACTATTAGATCAAGAGTTATGAAGAAAAAAAATTTTATTCTGGGTGATTTCAACATAGATATTCTTGCGTGTAGTAAACAAAGCAAAGAGTTTATAAATTTATTGAAATCTTACAATATGCACTTAGCAATAAATGAACCAACTAGGATAACATCATTTTCTGCAACATGTATAGATAACATTATAACAAATAATAAACGTTACAAGGCTGAAGTTTGGGATTTAGGCATTTCAGATCATACTGCGCAAGTTATAAAATTGCCGTGTAGCTTAAGTTTTCGCGAACATCATTGGTACAAAATGCAACATAAAGTAAACAACCATATTGAAATTTTTATTAAATACATATCACAACTTAACTTTTCAGAAATTTATTCTTTAAACGATGCGGACATAGCTTATAATACATTTTTAGAATTGTTTAGTTTGATTTTTAATTTATGTATTCCCACAACTAAAGTTAGAATGCAACATAAAAAAGTACAGTCTTGGAAAACTAAGGGTATAGCAGTTTCTAGTAAAGTAAAAAGAAATATGTATCTACAAATAAAAGGTAAACAGTGTCAAGATTACCAGTCAAAGTATTTAAAATATTGTAAAATCATGAAACGGGTTATAAGAAAAGCAAAGCAAAACTCCAACACTAGGTTTATATTAAAAAGTGATAATAAAACTAAAGCAACATGGCAACTAATTAAACAACAGACTCAATCAAATAACAATATTCAGCCAACCATTGATTATGTAGTCCAAAATGGAGATGTTATCAAGGACCCTCTGAATATTGTTACCGTCTTTAATCAATTCTACATCACACAAAACCTAAGTGAACCCTCATTTCGTGCGCAGGTGCAGCTACCTGAAAATCACCCTAAAAGTATATTTCTTAATCCAGTAGATAGACTTGAAGTAGCGAAAATTGTCAAACTCTTGAAAAATAAAAACAGTTACGGTCATGACAACATACCGATCAAAATTATAAAAGAAAGTCTTGAATATATAGTAGACCCACTAGTATACATAATAAACCTAATGCTTGAAACGGGTAAATTTCCAGAAAACTTAAAAAAAGCTTTAATAAAACCTCTCTACAAGAAAGGATCGCGTCATGATATAAATAATTATAGACCTATCGCTTTGCTTCCATGTTTCTCCAAAATCTTTGAAAAGGTAATATATAACAGATTGTCAAATTTTCTAAACGCCAATAATATTCTAAACTTAAATCAATTCGGATTTCAAAGGAAGAAAACAACTTCACTGGCAATTTTCAAGTTACTAAATTCTATATGGGAGAATATAAATAGTAAAAAGCAATGTGCAGCATTATTCATAGATATGTCAAAAGCATTTGACTGTGTCAGATACGATATCTTACTCCAACAATTAGAAAAAATAGGTATCAGAGGTAAAGCTTTAGAATTGATAGATAATTATTTACATAATAGGAAGCAAGCGACAATGATTGAAGTTTATAACAAATCCGAGAAACAAATAGAAACCGTCAAATCAGAATTCGATGACGTACATATAGGAGTACCACAAGGAAGCATTTTAGGCCCACTGCTATTTCTCATTTACATAAATGAACTTCCCAACATAACTGATCATTTATGCGTAATGTATGCGGATGATGCTACGATACTTATCACTAATAGTAGCAAAAAAAATTACGAAGACGAAATAAATGATACGTTAGGTCAAATAACTAAATGGTTGCTAACAGTAAACTTAAAGGTAAATTTAAACAAAACTAAATTAATCCAATTCCGAAACTATCAAAGCAAACACATTAAAATCAATATAACATTAGAGGACAAAGCAATAGAAGAAGTTATATCTACAAACTTTCTAGGGGTCACTATCGATCAACACCTAAATTGGAAAGCACACATCGAAAAAATTAATAAAAAAATCTCAAGTGCTTGCTACGCATTATCAATTTTATCGGAAAATACTAACATCAATATTGCAAGAAATGCCTATTTTGGAAATGTTTATCCTTTATTAACATATGGGGTTATCTACTGGGGAAACTCGACAGAAGTTCAATCAACTTTCATTCTTCAAAAAAAATGTCTTCGCACAATATATAACATGCACCGTACAGAATCACTAAGACAGGTCTTTAAAAATAAAAATATTCTGACTCTCACTGGTATTTATATATTAGAGCTTTGTTTATTTGTAAGAAATAATATGCAGTATTTTGACCTCAAATCCAACACCAAGAAAAATATTCGTATTAAATATAAATACAATATTATTTTACCCATTGTAAAGTGTTCAATATTTTACAAAAGCACTTATATAACCGCCATTCGTGTCTATAATCATCTACCTGTAGATATAAAGAAGTTAGATGGCAGATTATTTAAAACCTACTTGAAGAAGTGGCTAATTGTTAATGTGTTTTACAACTTGAATGAGTTCTTTGCACAAAAGTTTTGTTAGGCAGTTTTGTGTAATAATTATAATTATGTTAAATTGTTCTATTTTCTCTAATGTATTTAATTCTTAAAATGTTACATAGTTATTGTTTAACTTATTAATTATTGCATATCCGACTCGGGTAGACTGTTGAAACGTGACTACAATACTTACACCATTTATGTACACAGTTATGCAATAAACGTATCTTTATCTTTATCTTTACTCTTAAACTATAAGCATGTTTCCTCTACTTGCAATTCACAAGTAACTTCTTGTGATGCATCTTCCTCTTCCACTTCTAGACTTGATATTTGGGATAAAACACGTCTGTAAAAATCAAATCCCTCCTCATTTTCCCATTCATTTCCAAAGTGAGTGTTTAATAGTCTTTTTACATCTACCAATTTAGCAGGTTTGATTTTCACGAAGTTTTGACTGATCACTGCAGGGTTCACATCGGAGACCTTTTTATTATTACGAGTGAATTTCTTGAATACACCCATATTGTTACCATAGTGTACTTCACCTTGAATAACAACATTACCAAGCTCTTTGGATCGCTGTATAAAAAATCTTTTGCAATTCTTAAACTGGAAGTGCCAAGAACCGACAACCTTTATAACTGAACTCATTCCACTCTTAAAGTTCAGGACGTCACAGTCAGAACTCAGGACAAACTATTTTGCTGTAAGTGCCTATAATCTCAAGGTAATCTTCCGGTCTTATTATGCACTCCAACTTACTCACATCCTTTTCCTCCTTTGGACCTTGAGATAGTACTAGTTTTGGTGCGTTTACTAATAATTCCTTTCATTTTCAAATGCTTTGATATACAGGGTGGGCCATATGGGTGGAGGTTTCAATATTCAATTAAAAAATTACTACGAAATATAACAAAAATATATTTGTATTTTTAAACAGTAGAAACAGGAATTTTTAAAGACTTAAAAATCATGTTGTCCAAATGATTTCCCTCGGCTACTTGGCACTCTTGGAACCGAAGTCGCAAATTTTCGCACCTGAACTGGATAGCATTTCATTTTCAGTAGAATTTTCACGAGTTAGGTTTACTGTTTGTAGTTCACATATGTACAGGGTGTCTGGCGGCAGATTTATATTTTCAAAATTAAATAAAAAAAAATCTATTTGATATATTGTTTTATTTGAAATATTAATCGACAGACTAATAATGCGGATTTTATTTTTTGAACACTATGTCATCCAATTGATTCAATTGCGCTGATTTCTCGACGGATGTTTTCTTTTAAGTTCACTACAGTTCGGGGATTGTTGCTGTAGACTCTCTCTTTGAGGTAGCCCCATAAAAAAAAATCCATTGGGGTTAAGTCAGGGGACCTGGGTGGCCACGGGATGTCCCCAAAGCGACTGATAAGTTTTTGAGGGAAAGCTTCCCGAAGCAAATTCATCGAATCTCTAGCCGTGTGTGCAGTCGCACCATCCTGTTGGAACCACGTGTGCGATGAAAACGATGGATGAGCTCGCAGGTTTGGTAAAAAGAAGTCCGTTATCATGCGTCGGTTATTGTCACTATTGACATTTGTCGCCTGGCCCCGAGCATCTTCGAAAAAAAATGGTCCAATTATTCCATGCGTGGATAAGGCGCACCAAACAGTTACCCTGGGGCAATGCAATGGCTTTTGGTGTTTCAGTCGAGGGTTTTGAGTTCTTGGAGCCCAGTAACGGCAGTTTTGTTTATTAACGTGCCCGTTTAAATGAAAATGAGCCTCGTCACTCCAAAAAATGGGATTCACAGTACGAAAACGCTCCAACATCGTCTCACAAAAATTTTTGCGTGAAACAAAATCACTTTCTTTGAGTTCTTGAACGATTTGAATTTTGAATGGATGGAACTTTAAATCCTTTTTTAAAATTTCATGAATAATCGCTCTTGGAAGTCCTAGTGAGGCTGCCCTTTTCCGTATCGAAAGTTGTGGATTTTCACGTAAACTCTCTTCAACCACTTCAATGTTTTCGGGAGTCCTTGAAGATCGACTGGGCCCTGGCCGTGGAGTGTTCATAGCCGAAGCAGTTGCGCGGAACCTTTGCACCCAGGAACGAATTAAATTCACACTCGGCCCATCACTTATTCGTCGTATACCGAAGTGTGAACAAAACTGTCGACGCGCAATTACGTACGAATCGTTACTCTTGAAAAATGCCTCGATGGCGAACGCGCGATGCTCACTCGACCAGTGCGACATCGTGACTGAGAAATCCGCACGATCACTGATTCCAATGACACCACTCCCTCCCCGCACCGTTTATTACTTTTTGAAGTAATCGTATTTAAAAACATAAATCTGCCACCAGACACCCTGTATATCTAAAGATGGTTCCTGTACATTGTCACCTTGTTCAGCGTAAGATGTAGTCTAAGAAAACTTAAAAAAAGCTTTAATAAAACCTCTCTACAAGAAAGGATCGCGTCATGATATAAATAATTATAGACCTATCGCTTTGCTTCCATGTTTCTCCAAAATCTTTGAAAAGGTAATATATAACAGATTGTCAAATTTTCTAAACGCCAATAATATTCTAAACTTAAATCAATTCGGATTTCAAAGGAAGAAAACAACTTCACTGGCAATTTTCAAGTTACTAAATTCTATATGGGAGAATATAAATAGTAAAAAGCAATGTGCAGCATTATTCATAGATATGTCAAAAGCATTTGACTGTGTCAGATACGATATCTTACTCCAACAATTAGAAAAAATAGGTATCAGAGGTAAAGCTTTAGAATTGATAGATAATTATTTACATAATAGGAAGCAAGCGACAATGATTGAAGTTTATAACAAATCCGAGAAACAAATAGAAACCGTCAAATCAGAATTCGATGACGTACATATAGGAGTACCACAAGGAAGCATTTTAGGCCCACTGCTATTTCTCATTTACATAAATGAACTTCCCAACATAACTGATCATTTATGCGTAATGTATGCGGATGATGCTACGATACTTATCACTAATAGTAGCAAAAAAAATTACGAAGACGAAATAAATGATACGTTAGGTCAAATAACTAAATGGTTGCTAACAGTAAACTTAAAGGTAAATTTAAACAAAACTAAATTAATCCAATTCCGAAACTATCAAAGCAAACACATTAAAATCAATATAACATTAGAGGACAAAGCAATAGAAGAAGTTATATCTACAAACTTTCTAGGGGTCACTATCGATCAACACCTAAATTGGAAAGCACACATCGAAAAAATTAATAAAAAAATCTCAAGTGCTTGCTACGCATTATCAATTTTATCGGAAAATACTAACATCAATATTGCAAGAAATGCCTATTTTGGAAATGTTTATCCTTTATTAACATATGGGGTTATCTACTGGGGAAACTCGACAGATGTTCAATCAACTTTCATTCTTCAAAAAAAATGTCTTCGCACAATATATAACATGCACCGTACAGAATCACTAAGACAGGTCTTTAAAAATAAAAATATTCTGACTCTCACTGGTATTTATATATTAGAGCTTTGTTTATTTGTAAGAAATAATATGCAGTATTTTGACCTCAAATCCAACACCAAGAAAAATATTCGTATTAAATATAAATACAATATTATTTTACCCATTGTAAAGTGTTCAATATTTTACAAAAGCACTTATATAACCGCCATTCGTGTCTATAATCATCTACCTGTAGATATAAAGAAGTTAGATGGCAGATTATTTAAAACCTACTTGAAGAAGTGGCTAATTGTTAATGTGTTTTACAACTTGAATGAGTTCTTTGCACAAAAGTTTTGTTAGGCAGTTTTGTGTAATAATTATAATTATGTTAAATTGTTCTATTTTCTCTAATGTATTTAATTCTTAAAATGTTACATAGTTATTGTTTAACTTATTAATTATTGCATATCCGACTCGGGTAGACTGTTGAAACGTGACTACAATACTTACACCATTTATGTACACAGTTATGCAATAAACGTATCTTTATCTTTATCTTTACTCTTAAACTATAAGCATGTTTCCTCTACTTGCAATTCACAAGTAACTTCTTGTGATGCATCTTCCTCTTCCACTTCTAGACTTGATATTTGGGATAAAACACGTCTGTAAAAATCAAATCCCTCCTCATTTTCCCATTCATTTCCAAAGTGAGTGTTTAATAGTCTTTTTACATCTACCAATTTAGCAGGTTTGATTTTCACGAAGTTTTGACTGATCACTGCAGGGTTCACATCGGAGACCTTTTTATTATTACGAGTGAATTTCTTGAATACACCCATATTGTTACCATAGTGTACTTCACCTTGAATAACAACATTACCAAGCTCTTTGGATCGCTGTATAAAAAATCTTTTGCAATTCTTAAACTGGAAGTGCCAAGAACCGACAACCTTTATAACTGAACTCATTCCACTCTTAAAGTTCAGGACGTCACAGTCAGAACTCAGGACAAACTATTTTGCTGTAAGTGCCTATAATTTCAAGGTAATCTTCCGGTCTTATTATGCACTCCAACTTACTCACATCCTTTTCCTCCTTTGGACCTTGAGATAGTACTAGTTTTGGTGCGTTTACTAATAATTCCTTTCATTTTCAAATGCTTTGATATACAGGGTGGGCCATATGGGTGGAGGTTTCAATATTCAATTAAAAAATTACTACGAAATATAACAAAAATATATTTGTATTTTTAAACAGTAGAAACAGGAATTTTTAAAGACTTAAAAATCATGTTGTCCAAATGATTTCCCTCGGCTACTTGGCACTCTTGGAACCGAAGTCGCAAATTTTCGCACCTGAACTGGATAGCATTTCATTTTCAGTAGAATTTTCACGAGTTAGGTTTACTGTTTGTAGTTCACATATGTACAGGGTGTCTGGCGGCAGATTTATATTTTCAAAATTAAATAAAAAAAAATCTATTTGATATATTGTTTTATTTGAAATATTAATCGACAGACTAATAATGCGGATTTTATTTTTTGAACACTATGTCATCCAATTGATTCAATTGCGCTGATTTCTCGACGGATGTTTTCTTTTAAGTTCACTACAGTTCGGGGATTGTTGCTGTAGACTCTCTCTTTGAGGTAGCCCCATAAAAAAAAATCCATTGGGGTTAAGTCAGGGGACCTGGGTGGCCACGGGATGTCCCCAAAGCGACTGATAAGTTTTTGAGGGAAAGCTTCCCGAAGCAAATTCATCGAATCTCTAGCCGTGTGTGCAGTCGCACCATCCTGTTGGAACCACGTGTGCGATGAAAACGATGGATGAGCTCGCAGGTTTGGTAAAAAGAAGTCCGTTATCATGCGTCGGTTATTGTCACTATTGACATTTGTCGCCTGGCCCCGAGCATCTTCGAAAAAAAATGGTCCAATTATTCCATGCGTGGATAAGGCGCACCAAACAGTTACCCTGGGGCAATGCAATGGCTTTTGGTGTTTCAGTCGAGGGTTTTGAGTTCTTGGAGCCCAGTAACGGCAGTTTTGTTTATTAACGTGCCCGTTTAAATGAAAATGAGCCTCGTCACTCCAAAAAATGGGATTCACAGTACGAAAACGCTCCAACATCGTCTCACAAAAATTTTTGCGTGAAACAAAATCACTTTCTTTGAGTTCTTGAACGATTTGAATTTTGAATGGATGGAACTTTAAATCCTTTTTTAAAATTTCATGAATAATCGCTCTTGGAAGTCCTAGTGAGGCTGCCCTTTTCCGTATCGAAAGTTGTGGATTTTCACGTAAACTCTCTTCAACCACTTCAATGTTTTCGGGAGTCCTTGAAGATCGACTGGGCCCTGGCCGTGGAGTGTTCATAGCCGAAGCAGTTGCGCGGAACCTTTGCACCCAGGAACGAATTAAATTCACACTCGGCCCATCACTTATTCGTCGTATACCGAAGTGTGAACAAAACTGTCGACGCGCAATTACGTACGAATCGTTACTCTTGAAAAATGCCTCGATGGCGAACGCGCGATGCTCACTCGACCAGTGCGACATCGTGACTGAGAAATCCGCACGATCACTGATTCCAATGACACCACTCCCTCCCCGCACCGTTTATTACTTTTTGAAGTAATCGTATTTAAAAACATAAATCTGCCACCAGACACCCTGTATATCTAAAGATGGTTCCTGTACATTGTCACCTTGTTCAGCGTAAGATGTAGTCGGTACATCTAAAATATTAACATATATACTTAAGTTAATATGAAATAATACAAGAAACTAACGTTTTACAGATAGAGCAGGTATCTACGTACCGATTAAAACTTTTGTTGCTATGCCGTCACATGGAAGAATATCAGGCATTTCGACCATGAAACCATTCAGAGGAACAGCAATAACAGGATCGGTTGAAAGAATATTTAATTATCGCCTGTCTAGGGCGCGATGAGTGGTGGAGAATGATTCTGGGATTTCCAATTCTGTCTTTCGAATTTTAAGAAAACCACTATTGCTTCAACCAAAAACAGCCCAGAAGGTGGTCTTAGCGATTAGGTAAATGGAAATATAATCCCTGGAAGTTGGAGAACAGAACATAGGTAGTGCTTTTCAGCCAATAGATAATATATCGCGATGACCACTTAACTCTGCCAAAGATATACGAATGCATTTAGCAGAGTATTTTAAAATAAACTTTACTCTTCCATGGCAAAATAATTATTAAAATAAACATTATTCTAGTAAAATCAGCTCCTGTAAAATCATTAGTTCCATTTACATTTAATTTTCTATTTTAAATTGGAAATAAATCAATATTATATTCATTTGACGGTTGTTTATGCTTGTTTACGAAAAAAAGGTTTTATCAGAATTCGACAAAAAATTGCTGTGTTTTAGTGTATAAAATATTTACCTGATCCAGTAACATGACTCTTCTTAACTCGAGATTTCTCCCGTCGAAAGGATCCCGTTAGTGACTATTTTCTTCTTAAGTCTTTGACGGGAATCTTGACTTGCTGTGATATTTGACGCCACGCGTCTTCCCTTTACATTTATTGTAATAATCAGAATGTTTAGAGTCCCACAACACTCTGTTTTTTTTACTTAAAGTTGAACAAGTTCACACAGTGATTTGGTATTGGCCTTTATAGCCGGATCCCCACTTGAGCAGCCGCGGGGCGAGCTGCCTCAATCTGAGCATGCCGCGCGCCGCGGAAACTTTATGCATCTCCACTTGAGCCACATTAATCAGCAACTCGGCAGCATACCTCAAGCCGAGCAACGAATTTATCTAGTTTCTTACTAGCTACCATGGGTGACGCACGCAAAATCGCTGCAGCTTTAGTGATAATTAATCACTACAAAAAGAAAAAAGGACAGAAAGTCAAACGTCAATGGTGGATCAAGGAATTATATCGGCAGCGAAATGATCATTTCCAAGAAATATTGTCAGATATGACTTTTGAAGGAGTAGAAGATACTATACAAAATTTTATTAGAATGAATTCTGAAACATTTGATGGTCTATGTATGAAACTTCATCCAATAATTAGAAAAAAAGACACATCGTTCCGCAAAGCCATAACGACTAGAGAAAGACTTGCGATAACATTAAGATATTTGGCAACTGGTGATTCATTTGTTAGTTTACAATACCTTTTTAGAGTATCAAAGCAATCTATTTCTAAAATTGTTCGCGAAACATGTGATGGCTTGGTAGAAGTGCTAAATGAATATGTTCAGGTATGTTTTTCAAATTATCCTTTATTTATAGTAAATAATTATAAGTTACAAATATGTGTAGGAGATTCTTCAAAACTCCCAACAGCATTTTGTGGTGGCGCAGAAGTTTGGTTTTGCCCGTATTCCTGAGTGTAGTATCCTCAATACTCAATACTCAATACTCAATATTTATTGCAAACCATAATGTTAAAAAGGTGTTAATAATTATATAAGAGACAATTATGGACCCTGTCGGGCACAAGCAAAAGTAGGAGAGAGGAGGAATAGCGCTAACTTATGTAATATAAATATTTACTTTTTAAAATTGTCATTTAGGTATTCTTCTATTTTGTAATAACATTTATTTATCAGTAATTTTTTTAATTTTGATATGAATGTACTATATTTTTGTTCGTCTTTTATTTCATTCGGGAGTTTATTATATATTTTTATGGACATAGCGTAGGTACCATTTGAAAACATCCTTGTCGTGTCCAGGCAACATACCCACATCTGCTTGAAAAATGATGTCCATTATACTCTTTTCTACGTGTGCTGATGTTAGAGCGTCATATTTTCTAAGTTTTGCTGCAACATGTTTACCGAAAGTATCGTAGGTATCATCAGTATAATTTAACACCTCTATAGCTTAATCAAGATCAATGTTATTTTCCAAAATATCTGTCTCCTTTCTTTTATTTGCTCTCGGAGTTGTAGACGGCAACTGTCGTTGATCATCGAGGGACAATGTTAAGTTTTCGGAAGATGTTTCAGGTAGTGTTTCATTTATTTCTCTTTATTCTGTAATTGAAATAAATTAAATTATTAGGGAATCATTACTACAGCTGATGTCATCGCTGTATTTTTTTTCTCACAAAACATCTTTATACTCTATTCATACATTCATGCATTGATCACATGACAACAACCTCAGACCATAATTATTGTAAATGTGAATCTAGTGGTAGTATATTTAAATTCATTTGAATTTTCAGATACCATCGTCAGAAGAAGAATGGTTAAAAATATCAGAAGATTTTGATAATTATTGGCATTTTCCTCATTGCATTGGTGCCCTTGATGGGAAACATATTGTTCTCCAATCACCGCTGAATAGTCATGGAGAACATATAAATTATAAGGATTTTCCTAGCATCGTATTGCTAGGATTGGTAGATGCTCATTACAATTTTTTGTATGTAGATGTTGGTTGTCAAGGACGCATATCTGATGGTGGAGTCTTCAGAAACTCTACATTATATTCGAAATTGGAAAATAAGGAATTAAAGTTGCCAGCACCTAGTATATTACAGGTACCATATTTAACTGAAGTACCTTATGTTATATTAGCTGACAAGGCATTTGCCTTAAATAATTATACAATGAAACCATTTGAGGGGACTCCAGATAATGGCTCCCCAGAAAGAGTATTTAATTACCGTCTATCTAGAGCACGGCGCGTGGTAGAAAATGATTTTGGTATTATGAGTTCTGTATTTAGAGTGTTAAGAAAGCCAATGTTATTGGCTAATTACCAAAGTGGTATTGGCTACTGTTTATTTGCATAATTTTTTAAGAAAAATGCGCATAAATATTTATACACCAGCAGGAAGTTTAGATTCTGAAGTTTATGGGAATTTTGCAAATGGGTCTTGGAGACATGAAGAAGTTGGGACCTCGTTCTTACCTTTACGCGCAATTCCACGAAGGTCTGCAAATGACGCAAAATCAGTTCGTTCACACTTGGCTACACACTTTGTTACTAATGGAGAAATACCATGGCAATGTAGATATTGATGATATAATAAACCAAAAAGTAATGTTTAAAAAAAAGGAGATAATAAATATTTACATAAGTATCAGTTGCAGCAGCTGTTGATGGTTCTTTCTGCATTGTGTCCGTTGTCGACTTGTCGGTAGACGTAGTTTCACGGGGAGTGAATTTGTCCGCTAAAAAGTGGAAGTGCTCGTAAGCGAACCATTTTGAAATATAAATTTCGTTACGGCCTGGAAAAAATTATAAGGTAGGTATAGGTATAAGCAGTAACAATAAATAATTTAAACATGAAATTGCATTTTAAATAGATATGTGCATACCCCTTCCTGTTGTAATTTAATATAATTAATACTTTAGGTAACAGAACTCTTTAGTCTACACATGAAATATTACAACAAAAATAGAAAAAGAAATTGAAATATTACAACAAAAATATATTTACCTGATCCCGTGATGAGGCTTTGTTTGTGTCGGGATTTTTCCCTCCGAAAAGAACCACAAAGTGCCGTCATCTTCTTTTTCACTTCCGTTACAGATATTCCTATTTTCTTACTTATAATTTTCCAGGAATCTTCCTTAAAGGCCTTATTATAATTGTTCACGCGTGAACATCGCCCACAAGCGACGGTGTATCCGGTGCGTGCCGCGGGGCAAGGGCGGCGCGGTGCACCGATGTATAGCTAACTTAACGACGGACGTAGTAAGAAAATGTCGCGTCATTCGATCAACTTGTATTTTATTTAATTTTCTAATATAAAAGGTTTATACGAGACTGGTGCCTTATTTGCTCGCCCAACAAGTTTTTTGGCGACCGTAAACAAAAGTTTGCTGCAGATTTGGATACGAGGATTTACTCAGATACCATTCTATGGAAAAATTCCACGTCGTCATTGTGACATTTCTCGTGGCGGCGCGGCGCGTAGCGGACTTTGGACCGTTCGAGATGGTTCCGTTGGAGCAATAACTGCAAAAAATCAAGCTGACGAATGTTTACCATTTGGATTTGGACAAAAATGGATTGAAGTAAATGGCTGCAGTTAAACCATGTACGGTGGATCTCTCTGTACCTATTCTGGACGTTGGCTCCACAGCAGGAGGTTCGATCCGAGGGGAGTAGCTCGTTCCTAATATTTCCTTTGTTCCAAATTCCTTTCTATTTGTATAAATATGGTCCAATAGGTACCTAAATTAAAACAAAATTTAATTTTTTTCGTAACAGTTTCATAATGTGTTAATTATGCAATTTGTCTTCGTGTCAGTGGTAAATATGTATGTATATCAGTGCAAATTACAAAGTTAAATAATGTGCAATTACTTTCCCATCTATTTACCAGTAGATACTTAACTTATTTGCGTTGTCCTTAGCACCTGCCTACCTACTATTTTAATGCGTACGCAGTAAATACGTAACTCGCTTTGTGCATAATACTTTCGATTTCATTCACAAGATCACTAGCAATATAATAGCAGTATAGTATATAATACTATCGTAATTTTTGCTCAATTTCTGACCTATATACCTACAAAAACTTCGCCTACGCCTGTCTAAGCCTATGCTTTGCTTCAAACATTTCTACCGAACGTTTTCAGGATATAATACCAGCGGTAATCGTGGACTCGCGACTTCCGCGAGTAATCCCGTGAAGCCCCGGCCCGTAAGCGGTGCAGCTGCCGCTGCCGATCAGCTGATCGAGACGTGGCCATTAAGCGAGGCGATTGGAGCGTGGAACATCATTGGGTTTGATGCACAATTTTTTGCCTAGTTCATTAATAGCCATAATTTTCGTAATTAGGTAAAACATAGTTATTATTAAAAAAAAAATATTATTAAGTAGGTGGGTAGTAGTGTTTAATGATGTCTAAAGAAAAGTTTGATATTAATGAGGAATTATGTAGATTAGTACGATCCCGTGCTTATTTGAAGGGTCGTTTAACTAATACTGCACAATTTGTAACCAGTCTATCCAATCTTAAGACTATAACAAGTGCACAGAAAATAGAATTTCAATTACGTTTGGATAAGTGTCAAGATTTATTCAGGGAGTTTGACAGGGTTCAGACTCAAATTGAATCTCTTAGTGGTGATGAAGAATTTATGAACGATCAAATTAATTTGAGGATAGAATCTGAAGATAAATTTATAACCGTTATTGCTGGTTTAAAGGATACTATTAACAAGTACTGTAATACGGCCAAAAATGAGTCTGAAACATGTTGTTCACATTCTGAAAATTTAAATTCTATAAAATTACCTACTATTCAACTCCCAACATTTGATGGGTCTTATTTAAAATGGCTTGAATATCGTGACACTTTCCAGTCGTTAATTCATTCAAATAAATCAATTCCAGACATCAATAAATACCATTACCTGAGGTCCTCACTAGAGGGCGGTGCCCTTGAAGTACTAAAGTCGTTGGAGTTTACCTCAGATAATTATTCTGTTGCTTGGGATCTGTTACGTAGTAGATATGATAACAAAAAGATTTTAATAACTAATCATCTTAAGGCATTATTTAATTTTACGCCTTTAGTTAAAGAATCACACAAATCACTAAGATATTTAGTTGATTATGTATCAAAAAATTTAAGAGCCCTCAACACACTTGGTCAAAAGACAGATCATTGGGATGTTTTAATTATTTACATGATCTCGTCAAAGTTAGATAGCGTTACGTATATGAAATGGGAGGAGTTCCGAAATAATTTGTCTGATATTCCAAGCCTAGAAGAATTTTATACATTTATACGTAATCGCGCGGATGTCTTAGAAGCGACAGCGACGGTTGCGGTTGGCGACAAAGGAGTTTATTTTAATCAGTCTAAAACTAATTTTAATAATAAAAGTCACAACAATTTACCTTGTAATAATAATTATAAAGAAACAAAAGGGTCGAATTCCTTTGTAACTTCTGTTGAGAGTGTATGTGATCTGTTATGTTTATATTGTAATCAGCAAGGTCATCGTATTTATGATTGTACTAAATTTAAACAATTAGATGTCTCAAACAGGATTGAAGAAGTTAAGAGGTTAAATATTTGTACTAATTGCCTACGAGAAGGGCACGTTACAAAACGTTGTCGACTCCGGGGCATGTGTCGAACCTGTAAATACAATCATAACAGCTTATTACATATAAATAAATCACAAAATAATACAAATGAACGAGTAAGCTTAACTGTTAACTCACCTTCACCAGATCCTCTGCCACCAGTCGCACTGTCTGCTGTCTGCACGAACCAAGTGTTGCTGTGTACTGCTGTAATAAAAGTTTTTAACGAGTCTTCAGATGAAGCTCACCTTGTGCGGGCGTTGTTGGACACCGGCAGCCAGTCTTCGTTTTTAACTGAAAACCTGAAAAATAAATTAAAATTATGTACTTTTAATACTAAACCGCTCCGTATATCGGGCATCAATAATTTGTCATTTAATATAACAGAACGATGCGTTATTAATATACAATCGTGCAACAAGTCTTATACAAAACAAATTCATTGTCACGTTGTACCAAAAATAACAAGTACATTGCCGAGTACTGTTGATATAATAAGTTTAAATATACCTCACAATGTAGAATTAGCTGACCCACAGTTCCACCGCCCCGCCGAAATTGATTTGTTGTTGGGTGCGGACGTTTTTTGGGAATTAGTAGGTTTGAAGCGTATATCTCTGGGTGTAGGTAAACCGATTCTTCAGGATTCTCGATTAGGTTGGTTGATTAGTGGGCCTTTAAGTTGTAACAGTGTCCCTAATTCTAACCACGTTATTTGTAATTTTACTAGTGAAATTAATGAAAGCTTAAAACGTTTTTGGGAGCTTGAGGAACTTGGTCCAAAAAATGGTACTTTACTCAGCCCTGAAGAGAAGTTGTGTGAATCACACTTTCTTGAGAATGTAAGCCGCCTTCCAAATGGGCGATTTTGTGTCAAAATGCCACTGAAAGAGATTCCTGAAGAGTCATTGGGGGATTCGTATTACCAGGCCAAAAGGCGTTTTCTTAACTTGGAGAAAAAATTTCAAAAACAGCCTGATATTAAAAAAAGGTATACTGAATTTATTGAAGAATACCGCAGCTTAGGACATTTAACTGAAATTGAAAAACCTAAGTTCGGTTATTACTTACCCCACCACGCAGTATTGAGAGAAAAAAGTGAGACCACAAAGCTCAGAGTAGTTTTTGACGCGTCTTCAAAAACTACTTCTGGGAAATCTCTCAACGATATACAGCTTATAGGACCAGTTGTGCAAGATGACTTGTTGTCTATATTGTTGCGTTTTAGGTGTCATAAATATGTCTTCACTGGAGACATTCAAAAAATGTATCGACAGGTTGTAATAGATCCTTGTCAACGTCACCTGCAGCTCATATTGTGGAGGGGCGATGGAGCTGTGTCCCAGCTTCATTCATCTATAGATACGTCTAAGTCTAGAGCGCCCATTAAGATTTTTCAACTTAATACTGTTACTTATGGGACAGCTTCGGCACCATACTTGAGCACACGTTGTCTGCTTCAATTGGCACGTGAGTGTTTAGAACCCGTTATTTGTAATACCATAGAACATGATATATACATGGATGACATAAATACGGGGGCTCAGTGTAAAGCCGAGCTAAAAAAGCTCTATGATGGGGTAAGGGCAGTTTTAACTTCAGCAGGTTTTCCTTTACACAAGATTCGAAGTAATTGTCCAGATATTATTGGCGATGAAATCACTTCTAAGTCTTTAGAATTAAATAAGCAATTTTCTGTTTTGGGACTTAACTGGTCACCCATTGCAGACACTTTACATTTTAGTGCGAATATTTCATTCAGTGAAAATATCACAAAAAGATCTATAATATCCATGACTTGCAAAATATTTGATCCGTTAGGGCTCTTATGTGCTTGTATTATTAAGGCTAAAATAATTTTACAAAGTCTATGGTTTCAAAAATTAGATTGGGACGATCCAGTTCCAGCTCATATAGTTAAAGTCTGGACGGACATAGCAAAAGGCTTACCTATTTTGTCAAATATAAACATTCCAAGATATGTTTTATGTAATGCGGTATCTGAGGTGGAATTACATTGTTTTGTAGATGCGTCATTAAATGCCTATAGTTGTTGCGTTTACCTACGCTCTATTAATGACGAAAATGATGTCGTCGTTAGGTTATTATGCGCAAAATCTAGAGTAGCCCCCCTAAAGGCAATGACTACCCCTCGTCTAGAGTTATGTGGTGCTTTGCTGGGTGCTCGGTTGTCGACAAAGGTATTAGAGTCTATTCGTTTTCCCATACATAAAAAAGTTTTATGGTGTGACTCCACGGTTGTGTTGGGTTGGCTCAAAGCTCCACCAAGATCTTTAAAAAGCTTTGTCGCCAATCGAGTTGCAGAAATTCACGAACTTACTCAAGATTTCCTATGGAGACACGTTCCGACTGATATGAACCCAGCTGATCTAGCGTCCAGGGGCGTTGATCCTCAGAGGCTTCTCAACGAACCCTTGTGGTGGGAAGGACCTTCCTTCTTGAAGGAAGGCTTATCAGCTTGGCCAAACCAGCCTTATAATAATATATCGGTGGATCTACCCGAACTTAAATCTCTCGTGCAAATCGAGCACGCTGATGATAACAGTAAATTGTCTATTATTGTTGATTTTAGTAGGTTTTCTAACTTCAGTCACTTAAAACGATCATTTGCATACGCCCTTAGGTTTATACATAATATAAGAAATAAAAATTCGAAATTAACGGGATGTTTGCAAATAGATGAAATTAATAAGTCTTTAGAAGCTTTAATTAAAATATGTCAAAGTGATACTTATGCAAATGAATTAAAAAGGTTAAATAAAGGAGATCACTTAAATAATAAATCGAAATTACTACCCCTTAATCCATTTATTGATGGCAACGGCATATTAAGAGTCGGTGGTCGTATCGGAAACTCTCCGTTCACTTTTAATAAAAAACATCCCATTATTCTGGATGCGAAACATAAATTTACTAGTTTATTGATGCAATACGAACACCGTCGCTTATTTCACGCCGGTCCGCAACTGCTTTTATCTTCAATACGCGAAGATTATTGGCCTGTTGGTGGTAGACAACTCTCGCGCAAGGTTTTGAAATCCTGCGTGATATGTACACGTTATCGTGGCAAGTGCGTGCCACCCTTGATGGGTAATTTACCCTCAGTTAGAACCAATGCGACCTTTCCTTTTTATGCTAGCGGTACTGACTTTGCCGGACCCTTTATGATTTCAAGTAAGAAAGGTAGAGGTAATCGCATTACGAAATGTTACTTGTGTTTATTTGTGTGTCTTAATACTAGAGCGTTGCACTTAGAAGTAGTGAGCGATCTAAGTACTCAAGCTTTTGTTTTATGTTTGCGTAGATTTGTGTCGCGTCGAGGTAAGCCCCACACGATTTACTGTGACAATGGCACCAACTTTGTCGGTGCTAATAATGAACTAGGTAGAATTCTACGCTCCAGTCGCGACTCCGTTATCGAGTTCGCTAATAATGAGGGCATACAATTTAAATTCAGCCCAGCATATTCTCCTCATTTTGGAGGAATTTGGGAGGCAGGTGTAAAGGCTGCCAAATATCATTTAAAAAGAATTGTAGGAAATCATTCGTTTACTTTTGAAGAATTAAGTACATTATTTGTACAAATAGAAGCAATCCTCAATTCACGTCCCTTATCTCCCATGTCATCTGATCCGTTTGATTTAAATCCCCTAACTCCCGGGCATTTCCTCATCGGTCGGCCACTGATGTCGCTGCCTTCTCTTCCAGCGGACGACAGCAAGCCGAAGTATCACCTCATGGAGAAAATACGCCAACAGTTCTGGAATCGGTGGCACAAGGAGTTTCTCGCTGAGTTGCAGCATCGCACGAAGTGGCGAGTAAACACGACAAGTCCAAGGATTGGTGACTTAGTCATAATAAAAGAAGAAAACTTACCGCCTCAGCGCTGGCGTCTTGGACGTGTGACTGGCCTACATCCAGGAAGTGACAACATTTGTAGAGTAGTTGACATCTATACCTCAAGAGGCACTATTCGAAGAGCTGTCCATAATATTGTTAGATTGCCAAATGATGAAGAGCTGCTTGAAAGCTAACTCTTTCAAAAGGGGGAATATGTTCACGCGTGAACATCGCCCACAAGCGACGGTGTATCCGGTGCGTGCCGCGGGGCAAGGGCGGCGCGGTGCACCGATGTATAGCTAACTTAACGACGGACGTAGTAAGAAAATGTCGCGTCATTCGATCAACTTGTATTTTATTTAATTTTCTAATATAAAAGGTTTATACGAGACTGGTGCCTTATTTGCTCGCCCAACAATAATGATGCGGTGACGTCGGATCCCATAGAAGCCTGTGGCTTTGATATTCTTTAATTAACTCAATGCATTTATTATTGTCCATTTTGCAGCGAAGTGAGCGTACAACGTCCGTCTCTACTGTTTGCGTGGCTCACACTGAGGCGCCTTTGAGCACCGACGTTTACCGACACAAAATGGCTCGTCACGAGGCCGCCTCGTTTGGCTTAATACGCGGCACGCCTCGACCCGCGGCAGCGTCTCCACTGGAGCTGCCGCGAGTTGAGGCGGCCGCTCGCCCCGCGGCTGCTCAAGTGGGGATCCGGCTTATGATGCATGCACGCAACGCAAACAACACCTGTCCGTCCACATGGAGCGCACGGCTCGTACTGAGGCGGCGTTCGCACGATCGTATGGCGCGAATGCTCACTGTGAGCACACACGTCCACACAGCCCGAGGCATGCGAGACGAACCATTCGTGTCGCACGCCTCGCTATGTCTGTACGCGGCTTGATAAGTGTCATATTTCTCAAAACAGAGCGCCGCCGCCTGCGGGTTTTTTCTTCCGAAATGGTATTGAAAGTAACTAGGTTTGATTGATTTATTAGTAGGTAACTATAGAAAATTACTGTAAATTAATTGCAAATTGAAGGTTGTAACCTCTTCGTACAGCAAAGCATGTGAGTTAGGTACATGTGTGTATAGTCAGTTGGTATGACAGGAATTTACTATCGGGTGTTCAATGGGTATCGAAATTCAAGACTATTGAAATACTATATTACTATATTTTATTTAATTATTAGCGGACCCCGCAGACGTCGTCCTGCCTGGTAGAGCAGTGCCACCTACCGGGTCTGAAAATAAAATACGACCTATAAGATTTCATAAAAACCGCTCAAGCGGTTCCGGAGGAGCTTTTTAATTTTTCTCTGCGTAAAAACCATCTTCGTACTTCAAGGAATATTTTAGTATGCAATTACGAAGATAGTAATACTAGTGCCTAATTATTTCATATCCAATTTAGGTTAATCTTTTCTGACTTATAGTTGCATTTTCCCAGGCTAAAGGAGATACTTTGTCAGATAATAGCATCCGTTTATCGTCATTGCTTGTAAGTGCTATTTAATTCATACTCTGTGTGTATATATAATGTTTTATTCACTTAAATAGAACATTTTTTTTTCCGAATTACATTGCAATCTGTGCACTCAGGTATGTTGTTAAGAGACATGTCTATTAATTTCTTAATTTTTATCTCGAATATTATCTAAAAACAATCCCATAGATCGTTTTTGTATGGATCAACAATTCTATAAAATTACGAAACCCAGTTTGTATTATATTAAAATCTTTGCAAAAAAGCAAAATATTTTGGTTTTTGTGGCTGTTACTTGATAGGTGACCTGTCCAGTGACTGCGGTCAACAGTTTTATTACAATCAGCACAGAAGGTCATTTCAGAATTATTATTATTAGCTTGAGCTTAAACTTTAATAATGTAAGCTTGCGCTTGTAAGGGGCAAAATATTAAATGAGAAATCGTTAATTCTAATACCCCTTTAAAAAGTAAATGTATTTATTACAAAAATAAATCAAAAACAATGTTTAAAAAATATCGCAAGTCTAACCAAAAATTTATTTTATATTAATTTTATCGCTATAATAGACAGGCTCCGCATTATCAAATAATTTGTAAGCTCGTCTCATAAATATTGTAAGAGCGTCCCACTGAGAGGAGCCTTTATCTAATTGAACTTTCAGTGCCACTGCAGCCTTTTTCCAACGTTCCACCCTGGGAGTGGAGACGATGTCAGGCTTGTGGTAAACCTTCAGATCGACGTAGAACTCGCCAGATAAAAACCGACCGCCTCACCTTCCCGTTGTCAACGCCGCTCACTAAGGACGATCCGAGGTACTCGCTTGTTGTAGTCGGTCGTAGAATCTCGGTGTCCTCCTACTCGAAGATGTCGGCAGTGAGATGTTTACTTTTACTGTCAAAATTAAAAAGGTATTTATAATTACTCAAGAAATGCGACCTTAGATAAACACAATATTATTAGTACAAAAGAGTATTCCGAGGAAATATGTTACCGGGATTTCTGAGAAACTAAACTAACTGTTTAATGAAAGTCACTGGTTCCAATTTACACACTTTATTGATCACAATCTTTATTTATCTTTTTGATGTTATGCCTATGAAGCATAAAGTGTGGTCCTTCGGCTGTTGAAGACAAGCTGGGTGTTGGTGTACAAGACCGACGCTATTTTCATCGCAAGAAGATCGGCTTTGACACGCGAAGCCGGGGCGGGCCACTAGTTATAAATAATTCTATGGTACAACACTACTATTACCAAAACAGACAAAATTAATCAAAAATCAAGTACAAATAAACATGTTATAGTTGTATATTGGTTGAATATAGTATAGCTTTTGACACCCTAAAACATAACGTACTACACAGATCAAGATTTCAAAATAAGAGATGTTAGTCAAATTTCTGACCTTGTACTGTCACAGGTCCAAATTTCTGAATGATGCAGATGATAAGTGCGTGAGACACTACTCAGAAACTATAGTCTCATTCATTTTAAAATAGGTTACGTCTGGCTTATCTCGTATCTTGGTCCACTACATGCATCGAAACTTTATTTTATGAAACTCAGACTAGTCTGTTCACTTTTCAAGCTCAAATGCGTTTGAGCTCGCGGCGGGCCCGCTTACGGTTACGGTCACGTCGCTGCCGATTAACGAAAGATTTTCACGGTGACGTCCACCTCGGTTGAATGTGTTAATTGTTATCATTGACCCTCGACTCGCAGGGCAGCAGCACAATGCGCAGATAGTCGTCAACCGCCTCGAGCTGGACGTCGGTTCGCAAGCACTGCCATATATCAGCGCAGTCAGTTGCGCCACTCTCTATCGCCTCATATGTCGGGTATAGGTATTTTTCTTTCGACTGCAACAAATAATAGCTTTTAGAAAATATATACATTAATTGAGTACCTTCTTCTAAAATTGGTTGATAACCTTGCAGAATGGAAGCTTCCTAACTTACTTCAAAAATTTTACCTACTTTTATAGGGTTGTCTATCAGTTGTAGAAAATTAAAAAAGAAACAAGTATTTATCAATAGCGGGCCCCAAATAGGCAATGGTAACTGAAGAAGGAGTTACAAAACTCAACTTCACAATCGGTTGAATGTGTTAATTGTTATCATGACCCTCGACTCACAGGGCAGCAGCACAATGCGCAGATAGTCGTCAACCGCCTCGAGCTGGACGTCGGTTCGCAAGCACTGCCATATATCAGCGCAGTCAGTTGCGCCACTCTCTATCGCCTCATATGTCGGGAATAGGTATTTTTCTATCGACTGCAACAAATAATAGCTTTTAAAAAATATATACATTAATTGAGAACCTTGTTCTAAAATTGGTTGATAACCTTGCAGAATAAAAGCTTCCTGACTTAGTTCAAAATTTTTACCTACTTTTATAGGGTTGTCTATCAGTTGTAGAAAATTAAAAAAGAAACAAGTATTTATCAATAGCGGGCCCCAAATAGGCAATGGTAACTGAAGAAGGAGTTACAAAACTCATCTTCACAATCGGTTGAATGTGTTAATTGTTATCATGACCCTCGACTCACAGGGCAGCAGCACAATGCGCAGATAGTCGTCAACCGCTTCGAGCTGGACGTCGGTTCGCAAGCACTGCCATATATCAGCGCAGTCAGTTGCGCCACTCTCTATCGCCTCATATGTCGGGAATAGGTATTTTTCTATCGACTGCAACAAATAATAGCTTTTAAAAAATATATACATTAATTGAGAACCTTCTTCTAAAATTGGTTGATAACCTTGCAGAATAAAAGCTTCCTAACTTAGTTCAAAATTTTTACCTACTTTTATAGGGTTGTCTATCAGTTGTAGATAATTAAAAAAGAAACAATTATTTATCAACAGCGGGCCCCAAATAGGCAATGGTAACTGAAGAAGGAGTTACAAAACTCAACTTCACAATCGGTTGAATGTGTTAATTGTTATCATTGACCCTCGACTCACAGGGCAGCAGCACAATGCGCAGATAGTCGTCAACCGCCTCGAGCTGGACGTCGGTTCGCAAGCACTGCCATATATCAGCGCAGTCAGTTGCGCCACTCTCTATCGCCTCATATGTCGGGAATAGGTATTTTTCTATCGACTGCAACAAATAATAGCTTTTAAAAAATATATACATTAATTGAGAACCTTCTTCTAAAATTGGTTGATAACCTTGCAGAATAAAAGCTTCCTGACTTAGTTCAAAATTTTTACCTACTTTTATAGGGTTGTCTATCAGTTGTAGATAATTAAAAAAGAAACAAGTATTTATCAACAGCGGGCCCCAAATAGGCAATGGTAACTGAAGAAGGAGTTACAAAACTCAACTTCACAATCGGTTGAATGTGTTAATTGTTATCATTGACCCTCGACTCACAGGGCAGCAGCACAATGCGCAGATAGTCGTCAACCGCCTCGAGCTGGACGTCGGTTCGCAAGCACTGCCATATATCAGCGCAGTCAGTTGCGCCACTCTATCGCCTCATATGTCGGGAATAGGTATTTTTCTATCGACTGCAACAAATAATAGCTTTTAAAAAATATATACATTAATTGAGAACCTTCTTCTGAAATTGGTTAATAACCTTGCCGAATAAAAGCTTCCTAACTTAGTTCAAATTTTTTACCTACTTTTATAGGGTTGTCTATCAGTTGTAGAAAATTAAAAAAGAAACAAGTATTTATCAATAGCGGGCCCCAAATAGGCAATGGTAACTGAAGAAGGAGTTACAAAACTCAACTTCACAATCGGTTGAATGTGTTAATTGTTATCATGACCCTCGACTCACAGGGCAGCAGCACAATGCGCAGATAGTCGTCAACCGCCTCGAGCTGGACGTCGGTTCGCAAGCACTGCCATATATCAGCGCAGTCAGTTGCGCCACTCTCTATCGCCTCATATGTCGGGAATAGGTATTTTTCTATCGACTGCAACAAATAATAGCTTTTAAAAAATATATACATTAATTGAAAACCTTCTTCTAAAATTGGTTGATAACCTTGCAGAATAAAAGCTTCCTAACTTAGTTCAAAATTTTTACCTACTTTTATAGGGTTGTCTATCAGTTGTAGATAATTAAAAAATAAACAAGTATTTATCAACAGCGGGCCCCAAATAGGCAATGGTAACTGAAGAAGGAGTTACAAAACTCAACTTCACAATCGGTTGAATGTGTTAATTGTTATCATTGACCCTCGACTCACAGGGCAGCAGCACAATGCGCAGATAGTGGTCAACCGATCGAGCTGGACGTCGGTTCGCAATTACTGCCATATATCAGCGTAGTTCAAAGTTGCGCCACTCTCTATCGCCTCATATGTCGGAAATAGGTATTTTTCTTTCGACTGCAACAAATAATAGCTTTTAGAAAATATATACATTAATTGAGTACCTTCTTCTAAAATTGGTTAATAACCTTGCAGAATGGAAGCTTCCTAACTTAGTTCAAAATTATTACCTCCTTTTATAGGGTTGTCAATCAGATGTACAAAATTAAAAAAGAAACAAGTATTATCTATTAACAGCGGGACCCAAATAGGCAATGGTAACTGAAGTAGGAGTTACCAAACTCAAATATTATCTACTTGAGTACCACCTAAACTAGGGACAAGATAATAGGTCACTTTTGACAGATGTCAGTTTTATATTCATAGTGAGGTGACCTGCTTAAAAACATCGATTAAATGAATGAATCGAATGAATCGATACAGACTTGAAACATATGTGAAATTTAAAAATGACCATGCGAATCCCTGTCCCATTATTATTTTTTCTTTCATAAATTAAAGGAGCAAAATAAGACAAGTACCTACGTAATTTAACAAAAAAATTGCTTTTATTCACTTGAACTATCGGAACTGCTATCTTCATCACTGCTGTCAGCACTCAGAGATATTATTAATTCATTTTCAATAATATTGTCTATTCTCACATCTCGTCTTCTCCACGACTTTTCGCCAGTCTTCTGTAGTGACTTCTGCACATGCAGTTTGTAGCAGAGTCATCATTTTAGCAGTACTGAAGGGTGGTTCAGTATTGTTCCGCGCTGCATGACCCTTTATTTGTGCCCAAATAAGCTCGATGGCGTTATACTGGCAATGGTAGGGAGGCAATCGAATAACTTCGTGTCCATGTTCTAGGGCTAGTTCATCGATTACATAGCGGAGCTTGGACGGCTTAGTTGCTTTTACCAGATTTAACAACTCAACTTTTAATAAAGTTGGACTTGCCTCCACACCATTTCTTACCAGCCACGAGACAATTTCTTGCTTTTTATTTGCTTGAGTTGGTGGTTTATCAACTTGTACAGAATGATACGGAGCATTGTCCATTATAATTTTCGAAGGGTTTTCTAAGCTGACTAGCAGCTTCTCAAACCACTCTTTAAAAACATCAAAGTTCATTTCCTCATGGTAATCTGTTGTAGTTTTAGAGGCGAATGCGAGGAGGCAGTCTGGAATAAAACCTTGAGAAGCTGATCCCGCGTGACATATAATAAGTCGGGCTCCTTTTCCCGATGGAACTTTTGAGGTGGAGGCCGCTGTATCATCGGTCCATGTCCGCGCAACCGTATGGTTCGCATTCAACCATGTTTCGTCAATAAACACGACATTGTCCCAATCCGTAATTTTATTTACCTGACGTAAGAATGATATTCTCTTCAAAATAATATCGTAGCGTTCTAGCAGGATTTTCCGCTTGTCGGATTTTTTAAATCTAAAGCCAATCGATTTCAAAACCTTTGATAGAGACTCCAAAAAATAAGCCTGCGCCTTTTAACGAACTCAATAGCTTTTCCCGTGTAGGATATTCTTTTCTCGAGTAATATCCATAAATGTGGTTGCGAATTGCAGCAGCATCAAAATTATCAACGTCAACAATTTTCTTGTCCCTCTTTCGTTTTTTCGATGTACGTAAAGTATTATCTTCTGAGCCTGATGGTCCGTATTTCTCTTTCAGAATTTGAGTTACTGTCTTCTTCCCTATTCCCAATGCTTCGGCAACGCGTTCTCTCGGTGGTTTCAATGGTAAAAGAGGCCCATCGTTAACTGATTCACGTCCAAAATAATTGTACAATTTCAGCACTAGTTCGCGAGATTGACTGTTTAGAGTTTTCCCCCGTTTCGACATAGTAAGACTGTAATTTTTTTCTTGTTTAATAATCGTTAAGCAATCGGAGTCCAATTTATAGCCAGGTAAACGTAGTCAGTAAGATCAGGTTAAATGAAAAAGCCGGATCAGAAGAAAATAACAGAGAGCACACCAAAAATGCACAGTCACTTCGCACAACAACAAAAGACTGCGTCATCATCATGTAATGGCGACATGACATGCGTCATCGACAGGCACTGGTGTTGCCAGCAACATCCACCTAAATTGCACCCAACATCAATGACCTTTCTATTTAGTTATTTTTTTGTATTTTTATAGTTAGTTAAAAGAATAATAAATATGTATAATTAGGTTTTATTATAATCACAACGTGGTTATAAATTTATGGTGATTTTTCTTCACAAGTAATCATTGCATTCGATTCAACTTACAATCCTATCAGCTTTCGATTTTTAGAGTAACATCCCTAGTGTTTAAAAAGAAATAGGGTTGACTGACGCAACATTGTAACGACGTTCAGTTCTTTAGATCAGAAATTGTTTATTATGTTTAGAATGGTTTATTAGTGAAAGCAAATCGTAAAATTACTCGTATCGGTCATTATTACAATAAATATGTAAACGTAATTGAAAAAAGTTAAGCAATTGTGCAGTTCTTATTTTATGCCCGCCGTTACAAGGTTACGTTGTTGAATTTTGATGAAATGTCAAAAGTGACCTATTATCTTGTCCCTATTTTAATACTCATCATCGTCGGCATATTCTAGTCTACGGCTGGACATAGGCCTCTCCTAAAGCTCGTCAATGCGCACGATCCACCACTTTTCTCATCCAGTTCTTGCCGGCCGCCCTGCTAAGCCCGTACCTAGTCTGAGGGCGTCTATTTTACGTAATACTCGTAACCCTGTTCATGCTTTAAAGTTTATTATTTCGTAGATAAAACCCTATGAGCGGTCTCGACATACCCTTTTATTTAAAAAAAAAACAAACCCAATTTATCTCTTTCAGTTAATTGTTTACAACTTTTGCAATTTTTACACGCTCTCCCAGCTTGACTGACACCTCTTTTATAATAATTTCCGGAAGCAGAGAAAAAAATTGACAATAGGCACTTGTCGATCAGCAGTTATTACTATTGTACCTTACTAATATGTATTATAAATGCGAAAGTAAGTGTGTGTGTGTGCGTGCGTGCGTGATAAGGCTGTTGAAATCTTGCGTATTGCTCGTATAATAAATTTATTTTGCTGTCAGCAAAACTTATATTCAAACCTTCTAGGGATAATACGATGAATTCAAAAATACTTTTATATGAGCCTGGATGAGTGCAGCTGGTCCTGGAGAACTTGTATACATCCCAGAGAGGGTAAACGGTGCAAGTTATCTGCGTCTGTTGCAAGATACATTTTTGCCAACAGTGCGAGTGGTGTATCCAGAAGAGGAGATGCCGGAAATTGTCTTTATTCAGGACAATTGTCCAATACACCGTTCGCGCTTGGTTCAAAATTGGATCCAGCAACAGCCAGGTATTAGATCCATACCGTGGCCCTCTCGTTCTCCGGACCTAAACCCCATCGAAAACCTTTGGGGTATAATGGTCCAGAGATAGGATAGCAGGTCTGAAAGGACCAAAGAAGCACTGGTGTCTCATGTTGACCAAATTTGGGAAACATTTCGCGGCTCGGACCTTTGTGAAGTCCTGGTAAAATCGATGCGAGCGCGCTGTGACGCTGTGATAGATGCTGAAGGGGCTCTTACAAAATACTAGGTTCAGATTTATAAATTAAATTGTAGTTTTGTGTCTGATCCACCGGTGCTCTTATAATTGTGTGTTCTTGATTGTCAAGGAACGTAAGTACTGCGTAACTTATGGCGACGGCGGTATCAAGAGTATTGGGGCTGTCGGAATTCTTGATTTGTTTTCAGAGAAATCCCTCTTAATAGTTTTACCCATTACAAGTTGGCTAACCCGACTCCCATAGGTAATTATTAAATAAAATTGTCGATTTGTTACTAATAGGTGTTATAAGTCTCCTGGTAATTTGAAAACCTTTAGTCACTCGTTTACTATCCAGTCAAAATGGTGGTGTTCTTTGATGTAGATCAACAATTATACCGTAGTGACTTTCAGAATTTGGTGACAAGTGAGGTGATTTGGCCGTGGGTTATTACCCACTTCGTAAAAAATTTCAGTTGCAACAACTGTAACAATGCGCTGCCCATGGTACCGGGCCAGCCACAGCATTTTATTGTAGATGAATCCTTAGGGCTTCATGTGGGACACCTAATGTTCATCGATTTTCTTTGGTGTAATACGTGCAACATGTGCGCGTACACGCATTACGTGCCCGAAGAATGCGAACTCTGTGCGTAAGGTAAGAACTTACTTCTTTTAGTTTTTATTAATTTACTGCTACTTTAGTTCAAGTTCCTTATAATTAAGTAGGTATCCCAAAGTTTAGTCGGGTTTTTCAGGAAACTTTAGACGTAAATAAAATTCAGGTTTTATATTTTAGTTTTTTAATGACACATTCAACTGTCGGTTGTTGGTCTGTAGTTTAAAGTAAATGATGTTAGATTTTAGAAGCGTAACTATTTTGTTTTGTTTGAAGTAAATATTTCTTCGAAGAGCAGCGGTTGCGCAGCGGTATGGGTCTCGCCTTAGAAATATAAGGCGCCGGTATTATCGCGGGTTCGATTCCCGGTCGAGCGCACACATATTTGTGTGAATTGTTGCATCGCCGCTGCTCAATTAGCCGGGTCCACACCGGATGATCCAACCTGCATCAGCGATCGCGCGATCCGCGATCCAGGATCACGGAGTGTGGTTCGTGGATCGTACTAGGCCGATCCAGTTTAATTGAACTGCGATCCTGAACCTACGCTCCTAGCGATCCATAGGCGATCCATGATTCAGTCGAACTCTTGCTTGAGATGGAGTCACACGTGCAGCGTCGGCGTCGAATTGCCGTGGCAGCAGTAACCTATATTTTGCTTAAAAATTTGCGCAAAAAATCACAAAAAATAAAAAGACGGTTCTGGATAAAAACAATATACAAAAATCGCTTAAAATCTGGCACTCAGCTTTATGCAGAGTTAGTGTCAGATAAAGCTGAACACAATTTTGCAAGAATGAATGTCAATAAAGGAGAGGTCAAAAGTGGGATAGAATTTTGAACACCAATGTGATATACCTCATTGGAAAGCTTATCTAATAAGCTGTTAGAATTTAACTAAACACGAATTTTAGGAGCAACCATTTTTGTAAAAATCTAAAAAATGTAATAGCCTCCTGAGTCCACCAATTTTTTTTTTATTAAAAAAAATGACCCGATGTCCTTTTTAAAGAACAATTACGAAGAAGGGTTAAAGTCCTGGCACTTTAACGGCCTTGAAATAAGTTTCGAAGCAGATTTTTTATTTTTTGATAGAATAAACGTTATTTGTATAGACTCAAAGATTATTTTAGAATGAACTTTACTGCACTATAATTTGTTCTTTTTGTAGGACATCGGGTCTCTATAACAAAAATGGTAGGCTGGAATTTGTTCTTTACAAAGGATTTTGGGACTATAGACTTTTAAAAATGGTAACATTAACTCAAACAAAAATATTAAATAATATTCATCTTTTTATTACAAACAGCACAAAAGTAAGTATTGTGGTTGCCTAATAATTAAATTAAAAACAAATAATAAAATAACATAAACTTAAATTATACTTCTCTCAGTCTAAAAAAAATTGCAAAATATGCAGAAACTCAAACTTACATGAACGTACAAAACAAAATGAAAACTTAAGTTGTGAAATAAAAATTAGTCGGAAATATGAAACTGTTTGAAGCAATTTCTATTTGCCGTCATACAAAGTGCTAAATTGCAACCTAAACATTTAACCGATGTTTTTTTGGAACATCTAAGATTTCTACAACGACTTTGAGTTGATACCATTTCTGGCATGTGGTCAATTCCATGCTTGCGTCTAATTTTTGAAGGCAAAGGTACAATAGGGGGACGCCTTTTTCTGCCGTTTCTTTCTTCAGGTTCTTCATTGTCATTTATAAGTAAGTTATCTTCATCTGCGTAAATATTCTCTTCAATTAGTCTTTCAGCAATCAGTCTTTTAAATTCTCGCAGCTGAACAATTTTGTGGAGACGTATTCCTTTGCCTAACTGTTCTTGCTTGTACTTTATCCAAGAATTCGTTACAGCCAAGTCCAAGCAATGTGAAATGAACCTAACTGTCCATTTACGTGTCCGTGCTCTACTAGGACATACCGCCAGCAACCTATCTGCCAAATCTACTCCACCCATATTGCTATTATATTCTTTGATAACTTCTGGACGTGAAATATTGATATATTGTTTTGTTGCTCTATTGTATCTTCTGCAGTTATCAAGGTTATCAGCAGCATGAATAGTAGATAGCATTAATACCGACTTATTGTCCATCCACTTTGTAAACGCAACTCCGCCATCATTTCGTACTAACATGTCACAACTCCCTCTCCCTTTTCTAGTCAAAGCCTTGTCATCATCAATTTTATCAGTTACTTCTTTAGGAACCCGATTTTTCATAATTGTCCCAGTACATCTAAAGCCTCTATTTGCAAGTTCATCAGCCAATCTGAGCGTCGTAAAATATCTGTGGAAATATATTACATGCCCTGGTACTAGTGATTCGGTTAATTGGAGGACAACTTTTTCTCCTAAATGGAATTCATTTTCATTTGTAAACGTTTCTTTTCCTTGGTAAACTATAATGTCGCAAACAAGCCCATTTGGATTTGCCAATATAAACGCTTTAATACCCGTGGGGTTGGGCTTTCCCGGGCAATACTGTCGTATGGGACAGGCCCCTGTAAATGGGATGATCATTTCATCTACGGAAATTTTTTGTTGCCTTCCTTGGGCACGGCAGCCTCTTAGAATCCTATTTAATATAGGACGAACTTTCCATAGTTTATCTTCACGCCTCATGTCCTCAGTGATATCGTTATCAAAAACTATTTTGATTGAATTCCTAAGTAAAAAATACCTATCTCGTGTCATGGATTGTGCGATTATGGGTAATGCAAATTTTTGGTTCCAGTACAGTCTTATTTGTGACAGAGGTAAACATGCCATCATCATCGTTATTCCAATATATATTTTACACTCTGCTTTTGTAAAATTTAACACTCTACCAGTTCTTTCAATAGACGATTGATTTGTATATTGTACCATAATATTTATTAAATCATCGTCTATACAATGTCGCCCATGCGCATGTGACCGCCCGTAATATTCTGAATATTCATGAAAAAATATCGAAAATAAACTTCAAAAGGGGGGGTCTATCTGTAACATTTATCATGTTATTCAATTTTGATTTTTTTAAGTAGAGTTTGTAGACTTGCTTTCTATTTTTTGATACATCTCCGAAGTTTATGGGTCGATTTGTATTTTGTTTATTATTTCCAAAAGCTTATGAGTTATTTTAACAGGTTAATTAACATTTTACTAAAAATTATCGACTACGAAAAAAAAAAACGGAATCGAAGTAATTTTTTAGGTAAAAAATTGTGTATTTATTTTAAAAAAACTAGTGTAAGTCCATAAATTATCCCCATAGGACCACTTTTTTAATCATTATTTGTAATCTACTACATAACAGCTAAAAATTTATAGAACATTATTAAACCAAACTGTAACTAAATCCAAAGTAAAACTCTAAAACTCTAAGAGTCAAATTTAGGAAAAGAAAATGTGAAAGTCAATTAAATGTCCCCGCTTTTAGCAGTGAGTACTAAAAGGTTAAACTAATAAGGAGGATGATAATGGAAATAAAAACAAACAAGCAATAGCCAGATTTTTACTTAAAAAATAAAAAATACAAGAATTTTAATTAATTAGATTTTCGAAATGGTCCCCACCCTCCTGTAAACAAACTAAAGCTCTCATGGCAACACTTTTTATTGTACGACGTAATTCTTCACGGTTTTCTTTAATTTCCGCAGCAGCAGCAAAAATCCTAGCCGTTAATTGCTCGCGGCTTTCAATGGGCACGGCATACACTTTTTGTTTCATGTTGCCCCAAAGATAAAAATCTAAGGGTGTAAGGTCGGGAGATCGCGGCGGCCAAGCAATGGGACCTCCTCTGCCAATCCATCGCGGATAATTTTGATTTAAATAATCACGAACTAGTCGTGCGAAGTGTGCTGGAGCTCCATCTAATTGCAGATACATCCGCCTTCTTGTTTCCAGCGGTACTTCCTCCAAAAGCAACGGCAACGTATTGACTATAAAATCTAAAAATGCGTGTTGATCTAGTCTGTTTGGTAACACGAAAGGGCCAATAAGTTCACCGTCAATCATTCCAGCCCATACATTTATGGAAAATTGAGTCTGGAAAGTTGTTTCTCTAATGACGTGTGGATTTTCAGTGGCCCACACATGAAGATTGCGATGATTTGTTATACCCGCCCTTGTAAACGTGGCTTCATCTGTCCACAAAATCTTCCTCATAAAATTGAGATTAGCTCTTTGCTGTGCAATTATCCAATTACAAAAAACAGATCTCGCACCGTAATCGACATTTTCCAAATGTTGTGCACGTCGGAAATGATAAGGATGCAGGCCTTCTTTTTTGAGAATTCTCCAAACTCTTATTCTTGGTATACCTACTCTTATCGATAGGAGACGAATGCTTAGCATAGGGTTAGCGCGCACTAATCGTAACACATCCTCTTCCACGTCTACATCAACAATCACGCCGGGCTCATTTTGTTGCGGAAATAATCCTCTTTCGCAAAAAAGACGATGTACGGCAATGAAGGATCGGTACCCAAGTACTGGTCTACTTGGATATCGACGTCTGTACTCTTCGACAGCAGCGCGTGCATTTCCATTACAAACACCGTAAATGAAATGCATGTCAGCCACATGAGACGGCGGTAGATCACGCAATCGTACCATTGCAATGATACGAGTAGTTAACAAACTTTCCTCACAAGATTAAGTAGTGCACAAATCACAAAACACGTAGCGTCACGGGGTCAGTAATCAAGCGACTGAATGAAGTAACGCTAGCCGACAAGGGTGTGCACGTGGTAGGGACGCAATTGATAAAAAGCTGTTTCTAGGAACCTGTTTCTACCTGAGCGACCCTTTTTATTTGAATAGTTGCAAATGTTCAACAAGTTGTTTGCTGGTTTTTTTTTAGAGATAGGTATTAGTAATGTTCTGTGAATTTTTAGCTGTTATGTAGTAGATTACAAATAATGATTAAAAAAGTGGTCCTATGGGGATAATTTATGGACTTACACTAGTTTTTTTAAAATAAATACACAATTTTATACCGAAAAAATTACTTCGATTCCGTTTTTTTTTTTCGTAGTCGATAATTTTTAGTAAAATGTTAATTAACCTGTTAAAATAACTCATAAGCTTTTGGAAATAATAAACAAAATACAAATCGACCCATAAACTTCGGAGATGTGTCAAAAAATAGAAAGCAAGTCTACAAACTCTACTTAAAAAATTCAAAATTGAATAACATGATAAATGTTACAGATAGACCCCCTTTTGAAGTTTATTTTCGATATTTTTTCATGAATATTCAGAATATTACGGGCGGTCACATGTGCATGGGCGACATTGTATATTCAATAAAATATTGTAGAAAATCTTCGGAGTTTATATCATTAGGTAAATATGAAGGCTCTTGCAGATGTGGCATCAACGTATTAAAAGTATTCCTACTCCAAAGTCCTTCAGATTCCAGAGTAACCAAATCATTAGATCGAAAACCTCTACCTCTGCCTCTGCCTCCCCGAGTACGTACTCCACGACGACAAAATCCACCTATTTAACAAAAGATATGAAATTAATATTTAGGAAATAGTTTCACCAAAATAATTTAGATACCTATCTTTAAATGAGTCAAGTAATAACTATATAGGTACCTCTAGTGCGGGCTCTTCTTTGGCTAGTTGTAGATGATGAACTAGGCATTGACTGTGGAGTGCCTTCTGGTTCAGTTTCAGATTCCGACGATGAGGAGGCACGATTTAACTCTTCTGTGGGTACTTCGAAAATATCAGAATCGTCATCATCCTCAAAGTCTGATTGGTTTAGAATATCCCGAAGTTGATCCTCAGTCAAATCTAAATAAGAAAAGTAAATACAATAAGATTATAAGCAGATTTTTATCAGCACAACAGAGAAACTAATTATGAGTTTATAACCGAATGTACTCTTTCAAGTACAAATTGTAGATGCCCTTTTTATTAGTTATAGCCGAAAGTACTTTGAAAAGAACATATACAATTATGGCGTATTTTCAACACTAAACATTCGATTTTAGACACAATTTTAATGTTTACGTAAAAATCATAACTATATCATAATATTAAATGTAAATTTAGCGCAAATTGTACAAAAATAATACAAAAAATAAGTAATTTAGTTACCTGTAGTTCGGTGACGCTCCATTTTTGAACTCGTACACTGGCCAACTGAATGAATAACTGTTTCCTGATTGGCTAATCAAATAGTTTACAGATTGGATGTTACGTTTTGACAATGACATAAAAGTTTTCAAAAACGAGCGCGGAATTCAAAACTAAAAACGAATTTGTGTGTTAAAAAGTACATGCGGTCATTATACCACAGTAATCCGATAAAAGTCGGGACTTAATGGCGTCGAGCAAATTGTTTTTTTTAAAGGATGGTAGGACTCAGGAGGATAGAAAAACAAAACGCACATTACCTTTAATTATCCGTTTCCTAAGCAGTATAAATATTGCAATCACGTCAATAATTGCATTCTATTACAGTACTTTTCTCTTGTAATATTATTCTAGCTGCAGTTTAATGTAATTATGACGAAAAATATTTGTTATCTTATTAGTGTAATAACAAAACGCGTGGAAAAAAATATAATTACGGGAAACGTCATGATGTCATTGTCATTGATCAGTTTGATTGACAGCGTTCTAAATAATTTTAATTTTTTTGGTTGCAATTGTCATTTGGCCATGGGGTTGCCAATTGCAATAATCATAATATTGCGTTAAGGATTCTTATTTTCAATTTCAATTTAAAAAAAAACGGGGGCGTGTAAAATTATTTTAAATACACCAAAAAATTTAATTAATTATACTCTATTAACATATGTAACTCAGATTGCTGTTCAAATTTACAATTATTTTAATCCCAGGCTCCATACATTTTTTGAACGTCTCCTTTGAGATATTGTGTTCGTTACTGAACAACAAGCTAAGAAAGAATGATACAAATTATAGAGATGCCATTACTGTGAAGGAAAGATTACTACTTACATTGCGATTTTTAGCGACTGGAGATTCATATGTCAGTTTGCAGTATCTCTTCCGCATTTCCAAACAGTCTATATCGAAAATTATTCCCGAAGTTTGTGAAGTAATCATTGACTTGTTAAAGGATTATGTGAAGGTAAGTAAAACCATACTTTATTACTCAATAAAAAAGTAGTGTATTATAATTATAGTGAAGTAACATGTTTACAATTAATCAACATTATTTGAAAACATAAGAAAACAAGAAAGAATAGGTAGGCACTTATTTAATTCGGTGGTGACTGTGGAACTGAATAATCCTGAGGTTGTTGAGACTGGGATTGCGCTGAAGTTGAGGCTAGATGAGTAGATGGTGATGCCTGTGGAGGTGGAACTGGAGTATGCGATGAAGTGGAGGCTGAAGGTGTGCTAGGATATGAATTAGTGTAATATCCATAATTGTTATATCTTCCTGTGTCAGCTTCAAAAATTACTTGGCATATAGCATTTTTGACATAAGCTAATGTTACTGCATCATATTTCCGCAATTCAGTAGATATATACTGCCCGAAAGCAATGTAAGAATCTGTGTCTGGTTGTGGTGGCTGTGCACATTGTTGCAGCAGTTGGAAAGCTTCTGAAAGAGTATCATCTGATATGTCATCTGCATTATTAGAAGTAGTTTTCTTCCTTTTTTTTTGCTCGATTGCTTGTTGTTTGGACATTGGATTGTACACTTTGAGCATTCTGCTCTCTACTCAAATCTGTGTGTTGGTTGGCTCTTTCCGGTTGTATGTCACTACTAACAATGTTACTGTTCTCGTTTTCGCTCACTGTAACATTTACTTCAAGTTCCCGTTCAGTCGTATTAGTTTCTTCCTGTAACAACATTATTATTATTATTACTACTTATTTTTATTTTCAACTTTTTATTATTAACCTTTAACTAGTGACGTGTAGCCTCACAGGCGTCGCGTAGTTTGCAAATTCTTAGAATTAACCCTTTCCCCCCACTTGCCTCAACCCTGCTTCTCAGTAGCTTTTGTTTTAGGGCTAGGGTGGACGTGTCATCGGTTGATTTATACGTAAGTAATACTAATTACAAAATCGGCTGTAGCCTGTGAGACTACATGTCCCTTAAAGTGTTATAAATTTGTCATGTCCCCAGTTAAAGGTTAAGGATCTCACGGCATCTTTATTTTCAGGTGCCATCTACTGAAGAAGAGTGGCGTAAAATTTCTCAGCAATTCGAGGATAAATGGAATTTCCCACACGTGATAGGAGCGATGGACGGCAAACATGTTGTTTTGCAATCGCCTTTTAATAGTGGCAACGACTTTGATAACTACAAATTATTTCCTAGTATTGTTCTTTTTGCATTAGTAGATGCAAATTATAAGTTTCTGTATGTGAATGTTGGGACTAAAGGCAGAATATCAGATGGAGGCGTGTTCAAAAACACAAATTTATATAAAAAACTTGAAAAAAAAGAACTAAACATTCCACCCCCGGAAATATTACAAGTTCCCTATAAAATTGAAGTACCCTATTGTATACTAGGTGATAAAGCTTTTCAGCTGAATGATTATACAATGAGACCATACGATGGTACTCGGGAAAGGGGCTCGTGTGAAAGAATTTTCAACTACCGACTGTCAAGAGCACGTAGAGTAGTAGAAAACGCATTTGGAGTACTTAGTTCTGTCTATAGAGTTCTGCGTAAACCTATGCTTTTGGAACCAGAAACTGCGACTAAAGTCGTGCTGGCAACGGTTCATCTATATAACTATTTACGTAGTAATTCTAACTTTACATCGCCTGGAACGTTTGATATGGTCCAGGACAATGGAGATGTAATACTTGGAAGCTGGCGAAATGAACCACCATCACAATCACTACAACCGATGGCCGTCATACCAAGAAGAGCAGTAGAAAGTGCCCATACAATACGGTCCCATTTAGCAAGACACTTTGTTACAAACCATACAATAATTTGGCAAAATGAATATCAGTGAACTTGACTCACGTGTTCCAAAGTATCTCGAGTAGTTCCGGGTTCATTTTTATCCGCCATAAAGTCGAAGTCATCATACGCAAACCACTTTGATTTATATGTATCTTGTGCACCTGAAATAAACAAGTAATTCATTAAATAACGTTTTTTTTTTCAACATAATAAATTTAAAAACAACAACAAAATTATAATTTATATAAAAACTAACTGAACTCCCGCAGCTTTGCCCGCGTCGATTTCAGAAATGCGGGCGAAGCTGAGGTAAGATCGGTTGCGGTATTCAAGTGCCGTGCACTATTCCGGACTGTTCTAATATGCAGGTATGTAAAAATTCAAAATTCAAAGCATCTTTATTCTGTAGGCCCTCACGGGCACTTAGACACGTCTTTACATAGTTATAATATTTTGAATAATTATAAATTTAAATTAAATAAGCTACTCTATAAACTACCACCATTTCGGAAGCAAAGCAAAATGCCCACCGGTAAAAGAAATGGCGAAAAAAAATCGGTGAGAGTGTGTATGAGAATATTACTTACCCGATCCAGTTATACGGCTTTGTTTTTCTCTAAATTTTTCCCTTCTATAGCCTCCCGCCAAAGACCGCATTTTTTTCTTTAGGTCTTCTATTTTTATGTTATCCATTTCGCGAGAAATCTGACGCCAAGCATCGTCTCTTATACCTCTATTGGTATAATTAACATCTTTTGGGTCCCATAAACATTTAAATTCCTTATAAAGCGATATCAGACGACGACTTTGCGAGATGTCCATGGCGTGAAGGATCGCGCGAACCACACACAACTGTCCACACCGCGCGCGGCACGCAACTGAGGCACCTTTGAGGCTGGCAAAAAAACCGACAACGCACGGATCGGGCGCAGCAGGGATCGCGCGCTCCAATACTTGCGCATGGATCGCGCGCGGCACGTCCACACCGCCCGCACATTTGGATCGCGCTCCTGCCGCGCGCGATTGGCGCGCGATGGATCGTCCGGTGTGGACCCGGCTAATATCGGTGAAGGAATAAATTGAGGAACTCGGCATGTCTAAGAACTAACCATTCGAGGACTTGTAACATCCACCAATCCGCACTGGGTCCGCGTGTGTGCCCAGCAGTGGGACACTAAAAAAGAGCTGTATTGTGAAATATTTATTAGGTATTTTAAATTTAAATTAAATTTAACACTTAACATTTAATCTTTGGTAAATATTTCTTAGGTATTTTAAATTAAAATTTAACACTTGACACTTAATCTTAGGTAAATATTTTAAATTAAAGTTTAACACTTAACAATGTCATATTGTCTTTTTTTTAGATTGTCCAGTATCCACTGGATGAGGACGAGGCAGAATCGTCCTCTGCGCTCAATCTGCTGCCCGAACTCGTTGAAGAAGGTGGTGGTGACCTTCCGTCTCCTGCTTCCGAGCTGCCACACGAGCTGCAGCAGCTGGTACCAGGAGACGGAGGCGGTGCATACATGCCGTCTCCTGCCTCCGAGCTGCCGCACGAGCTACAGCAGCTAGTAGCGAGAGACGGAGGCGGTGCATACACGCCGTCCCCTGCCTCCAACCTGCCGCACGAGCTGCAGCAGCTGGTAACGGGAGACGGAGGCGGTGCATACACGCCGTCGTCGCCCGCTTCAGAGCTGCCGCCCGAGCTGCAGCAGCTAGCAGCAGGCGACGGAGGTGGCGCATACGCTCCGTCGCATAATCTGTAAAACATTTTATTTTAATTTTGATTCATTTACAGACTAGAAATTAAATAATGTTCTTATGCATTGAATTAACTTACCCTTGATTTTCGTCCATACTTCCCGAAGGCACTTTACACTTTGTTTGAGCATAGTGCCAAACATGAATTTATTTATGTTATGGTATAGGCTTACATTTCAATAAATCATAGTAATTAGTGTTATAAGTGTAAACATTTCTTATCGGCAAACCTTTTTGAACTTTTTTAGAACCTAAGTAATCAATAAAACTGCTTAAAAATCATTCTTGAGTTAACAAAACTAGGTATAATTGTTAAAGTAAAATTAAATAGGTATTGATTTATTTTTGTTACACATTGAAAAATAATTTTATAACTTATCTATATTGTATGACATAATATCTTTATTAAATTATTATTTAAATTATTTCTAATGCATTAGTTGCCAAGATTTATGTCTGTGTTAGTTGATTGATTTGTTTCTACTTAATTTCTTAAGTGTTTTGTATATTTACTTTTCTTTGTTCTAATAGTATTTTCTTAGATTTACGTGAATAAATACGGTACGGTTTTTGATACGGTTGTTGTTTTTAATTTTTAATTTAGTTAATTTAGTATAAGTTTAGTTATATATTATTGTTTATCATTTATTGTTTTATTCAGGCTTTATATTAGGTTACCTCATAAGTAGTAAAGTAATTATGATTTTGTATAACTTGTATTATTTAAATGAAAAAATGAAAATATGTTTATTGTTTGAATGCTTAGCTTACAATCGTAGTTAGTTATGAATGCTAACCTCCACACTAGGATTCCCTGTGTTGTGGTGACACAACTAAATAAATGTTACCTACTTTTCTTAAGTTAAGATTTTGCTGTTCGAAAATAAACATTTGAATGATTTTATTTTTGGTTTTACTCAAGTTTCACAATTTAGGTTTCTATTTATTTTATTTTTTATTCTAACAGGCTTGCACTTGATTATAGCTTCCCTGACGTTAAGCATTGACGTAGTCTACGATGAAATCCTCTTACCCAGCTCCGATTCACTCGTGACAACTAGTGATTATCGTCGAAAAGGTGGAACGAGGCTCCCCACTAAGAGGCCTAGCCTATTCACCTAGCCTCCCAAATGATGTCATCAGACAAGGCCGCTTAGCGGTGCGGCTTTGTTTGTTGGGTGGTCACTAAACACAGCTAAATCCTACCACCTGTTTTTGAATTGCACCACCTGGGGATCACGTGGTTTGATACAAGATAAAGTATGCGTTCTTATATTCAAAATAGTTTTGGGTTATTAAAACATTTTCACACAACAATTTTATGTGTCACTATTAAACTGTGCTCTCTAATTATTCTTAAAAACACACTTAACGTAAAAACATATCTTATCTAAACGGCACAAAACCCTATTGTCAATGTGATGAATAAATATTTATAATCGCTTCAAACAAATCAATATAAGCCGACATTTACAATACTTTCGTGATAGTTTTAAATATTTAAATCAATAAACCTTTTCTCTTAACAACTGTAAAATTAAAAATAATAATAATAATAATAAAATTGAAATTAAAATTAAATTGCCGATTTCTTCAATTGTTATGCGTTAGACATTAAAGGTATTGTCATTTGTAAAATTAAGGTTAACTTTAAACAGTTTGAGTACTTTTTTATCAATTGATAAAACAGTACTTACACTGTAAAATAAAATAAATGTTTGAGAATACTAAAACATTTAAAGCTGCGGAGTATGTGGTGGTTTATTAATGATTTTTTGTATCCTTTTTTTGTTTCATTACAAAAACAAAGGGCTTCTTATAACCAGATGCGACTCTATTGGTTAGGGGCGTTGGTAAGCAGTTAGCAAAGCTACAGATCGCTGCAAGCGAAAATAGCCCTTAGGGTGGGCAGGTTTGGACTTTGCTGATAGTACATTGCAATGATGAAACTCAGCCATAAACATTTTAGCTTAGCTTTTACGATTGGTGTGATCTAGAACAAAGGCATCTCCTTCGTTAAAAAATAATGGAACGTTTCTTCTTCGATGGGCGCGTCATGATTTTCAAGATTTTTTTGTCATGATCTGAGCGTCGGTTGTTCTAGGGGAGTAAGGTCCTAATACATCAAGAATATATTGATCTGCGCCAACTATCATGAAAGGTTTCACAAGATTTCTATATTTGTGCAAACTATATGAACGACGACGTTGAAATAAAAAATTGGAACTTCACTACATAGTATAAAACAAAGTCGCTTTCCTGTCTCTTGTATCCCTATGTATGCCTAAATCTTTAAAACTACGCAACCGATTTTCATGCGGTTTTTTATCATATAGAGTGATTCAAGAGAAAGGTTTATGTATATAATACATGCATAATATAGTAGAAAAACACTGATAATTTTAGATGTTTCTGATGCGATGTCGTAAATTAACGCATTTTTTGTGCTTACATTGCAAACGCTGGCTAAACTTTACAAGATATATCAAAATAATGTACTACAGTATTGCACACCTTAAAAAGGTCAACAAAAAAAGTCCGCGATGGTATATGTCTATCTCTTATGGATAACCCACAATATCCATTTTTTTATCTTTTACTTTCAACCAAAAGTAATGGCTTATTTACGAAGCGATTTTAAGCAATTTTGCATTAATCCTTATCTAATTAAGTACCTTAAATACATTGCCTATTAATATAGATCAATATGGCCCTTTACAGCACATAATTTAAATGATTATTTCCGAAGATATTACAGATTTAAAATAGCGGTGCGGCGGTACCGGCCCGGCCGCGCGCGGCGCGTGTTGTTTGTATTGTCTACTGGAAATAAAGCCGTAAACGTTATAAAAGGACATTCTGTAAATATACCTCAATATATTTAGTATCAGCATTGCACTCGTGCGAAGCCGGGGTGGGTCGCTAGTTTTTGTATGTTCGTACGTAAATTCCGAAACGTAAGTTCCGTCACATATCATTATAGCTTTCGTAGTTTTCATCACCGAAAAGCCAATTCGTTAATACACGGTTGTGTTCTATCACTTGCTCTCGGGTTATGTGGTCGATGCCAAGGTGCAATGGAACAAAATCCGCTTGAAGATACTCTCTGACCTTGCGAATTTTTCTGTCAATAGTTCGTGCCGATAAGTTGAAAAGCGCTGCAATTCTATTATTATTTGGTTCACCCGTTCTTAACTTGCATAAATAAATGAGGAGTGACTTTTCAAAATGGCTTATTTCTGTATGGTCATTTTTTTCAGGACCAAGAAAAATACGAAAACTTTTCATATATGAATATTTTTAGTAACAAACTTCTATGTACATAATCTAGGTACGTTAATAGATCGTTTCACAGTGTATATATTTTTTTTAATACTCTAAATTATGAGTTATTATCATATGATTTAAGGAAATAAGCCATTTAGTCGCAAACTCCAAGAAATAAGATGTTTTGTTTCAGCACTCCTAAGAAATAAGCCATTTTGTTTTGGCACATGGATTATATTAAGCCTTTTTTCATTGACACTAAAAACTGCAATGAACATTTTCTTACACACAGGTTTAATTTTATTTTTCTTACAAAATAAGTTGTAACTGCAGCTTACAGTTCTCTTTCTCATATTCTTTGATGGTTTGGTTTTATCCTGTGGTTCATACGAATGTAATAATCTACAAAGATAGGTATCCTGATCAATTTTGGACGTGTTAGCATAAAACGCACTACGGTTTATTAGAACTTGGCGCGTAGTGAAAGAACTACATTTATATTTACTGCCCTCTTTGTGCCGACATGGAATCCTGAATTCTAAACCCAAAGGATCCTTATCAATGTACCTGAAGCAATAATAAATTTAATTGTTAAGAAATAGGTATCTAGTAGGATTAAATTACAATTGAAACGAGAGCCGTTTATACATTGCTGAAAACTACTTACGATTTTCTTGTTCGGCTGTTTTGTCCTGATTTCCTTTTTCTGGTGCCTGAATTTAACTCCTCCACGGTCTTATCTGCCATTATGCACCGTTATTTACTCAGAATTATTCGGATTAGCAACAAAAACACCAACGAGCAACGATACAAGAAAATATTTTTCACCTTGACACTCAGCCTTGACATGAAAGTATTGAGAAGTTGACAGCAAGGTGACACATGACGTTTAATATTTTTTTAATTGGCTGTAGTCAAATAAAAAGTGTTGCCAATGTATAAAAATATATTTGCGGATCCACTTCCAGATATTAAAGCTATCTTTCAACCCTCCAAAATAACCTGTGATACCAGATTAGAAATAAGCCATTTTGATACGTATTAACAAAATTTCCATACAAAATGTTCTAGAAATGAGCTATTTTGAAAAAACTCCTATCACAATTAGTAGGGCCGAGAATTAACGTGAATTAAGCTATTTTGTTGCGGAAAGCATTTTCTATGGCTATTTTTCTTCGAGATTAAAGTACTTTAGAACCGGACACTTCACGTCATATAATGTGAGTGTATACATAAAGTCCCGATTGGCATTAAAAAAAAAAGTAAAATTGGGAACCCGAAATAAGCCGTTTTGAAAAGTCACTCCTCAAATGGCCAAGTCTCTTTGTAAGGTATTGGATGATTGATGAAGTGACGGAGTTTCATTTAGCAAAAGTCATTGTGCTTTGTCCAGTCCAAAAATGTAGATCGCCCTCATTTGTATCATGTAGATTTTCAAAAAAAGATGACTTTCATTCCATAGCTAATGTATACATACTAATAATGTCACCAACATTCTCTCCATTTAAGCCAGTTATTTGATTCGTTACGTTCAGGGGAATATCTTCTATTTGCATGTGCAGCAAGCAGGTGTTGTTGACAAATGTGAGCAAGGTTTGGTACATAGAACTGGTGATAGCTAAGAAGTTGCACCCTTATCGAATTAGGCACTTGCCGTAGTTGCGTTCTGTTGCAGTTATCAATCAAGCATCGTCGGGCCGTATTAGAAGCTCGCCTAACTCCTTCCACATTTACTACTCCAACACCAGGCATAATAGCATGTGCGGGTGACGTTTGTCGCTCTTGAGAATCAATTTTATGCCTACAAGCGTTGCAAGTTGCAAATTGACCGCAAGCCATCAAGGGCTACTTGTAAAGAGAAAATATAATTGTTAAAACGTGCTATGTTTCGCCTTTTGGAACCAATGAAATAGTTAAAACGTTATGTATACTATCTATATTAATATTATAAAGCTGAAGGGTTTGTTTATTTGTGTGAACGCGCTAATCTCAGGAACTACTGGTCCGAATTGGAAAATTCTTTTTGTGTTAGATTGTCCATTCATCAAGGAAGGCTATTGTTATGTATGTGTGCACGCACACGAGCGCGGGTTGCGCCCCGCCATCCCTCTTACCGTCGTGCATCACCTTATTTAATAAATCAGTGTGACAGTAGCTATTGCGTTTGAATGACGTAGTCGGTTCCTCCGTATAAGTACCTACATATCTAACACGTGGCGACGAGCGAACCTATTTCGGGCCTTAAGTAGTGTGGTGTTGCAAAAATGTCTACAACAACGGTTACTTATGGTGTCCTGTCTACCTTTGACCACCAGACTCAAGACTGGGACAGTTTTAAATCGCGTTTAAATCAGTGGTATATCGCGAACGACTTAACCTCTTCGTCGGATAAAGCAACAATCAAACGGAGGGCGATTTTATTAACGTCATTATGTGAATCGACGTTCAAACTCACAACGCACCTGGCGTTACCTAACAAGGTTGAAGAATTAGGCTATGAGGATATACTGAAGCTGCTTGATGATCACTTCACACCAAAAAGGTTTGGGTTTGCGGAGAAATCTATATTCTACTCGGCTACACAACGACCAGGAGAGGGTCACACTCAGTGGGCAGCCAGATTAAGAGGATTAGCGTCTCACTGTGCATTTAAAAATTTGGAGGAAGCCTTGCTGGATAAATTTATTATGGGCATGGTTGCTGGACACGAGCGGGACAAGCTTTTTGCACAGGATCAAAGAGAATTGACGCTCGCGAAAGCCATCGACTTGGCAGAGAGTGTGCGTTGCGCGCGCCAAGCGTCACAGGTGACGCCGGAACCTCACAGCACCGGCACCACCAACGCGATAGGCCAGGACGGGGTTTTTACCATTTCCAAGAAGGAGAAATGCAGTGTGTGTGGGTTTACTAATCACAAATCTAATCAGTGCCGTTACAAAAATTTTAAGTGCAAAAAGTGCGGTAGTATGGGCCATTTGCGTAAAATGTGCACTAACGAGAGCAAGGTGAAGTACGTGGATGAAGGTAATGTGGACGAAGGAGACGACGACGGTGAGTGTTTCTATAATATTAGATGTGTCGAGGGTAAACCGATGACGGAGCGCGTGACGATCAGTGGGCTTGCTTTAGAGTTCGAAATCGATAGTGGTTCAGCCGTAAGTGTAGTGTCCGACAAAACATACAAATTGCATTTTAAACGATTACCGTTGCTAACCACCAACAAAAGCTTGTTTAGTTATACGGGCGAGAAAATAAATACGATCGGAGTGGTAAATTTACCTATATCATACCTAGGGCATACACACATCTTAAAAGTATACGTAGTACGAGCTGACGGCCCACCGCTGTTAGGGCGCGATTTCATACGAGAGTTTGACCTTGAACTTGCGCCAGCGGCAACGCACGCATCGGTGCATACAGTTGTTGACCGAACTATAGGCGAGTCAATTAATAACAATAGCCTCGAACAACAACTCAGTAAAATGTTTCCTAAAGTCTTTTCAGGTACCTTGGGATCGTTTAATAAGTACGAAATCGAATTAAACTTAAAACCAGATTCAAAACCCATATTTATCAAAGCGAGACCGGTACCGTATGCGTTAAAAGATAAAATAGATAAAGAACTCGATCGATTATTGTCGTTAGGCATTTTAACGCCTGTAGATTACTCGGACTATGCTTCACCTGTAGTGCCTGTTCTAAAAAAAAATGGTAGTCTTAGGCTATGTGCAGATTATTCGGTCACTATTAATAAACAGTTGATAATCGATCAGTATCCCTTACCGACAGTGAATGATTTACTAGCTAAATTACATGAGGGTGCCCAGTTTAGTAAAATCGATTTATCTAGCGCCTACAATCAATTTAAATTGAGCAAAAGGTCACAAAAGTTCACTTGCATCAATACTCACCGTGGTCTTTTCAATTTTACAAGATTAGTATTTGGCCTATCAAGTGCGCCTGCCATATTCCAGCGCGCAATGGAATGTTTACTGTCTGGAATTGACGGGATAATCTTCCTACTTGACGATATTTTAATAACGGGGATAAATAAGGAGCAACACATACAGAGACTTATCACGGTTTTACAGAGATTAGAGGATGCTGAACTTACGATACAAATTAATAAGTGCGATTTTTTTAAGGAGGAGGTCTCATACCTAGGTCACGTTATAGACAGACACGGACTTAGGAAGTCACCTGAAAAAGTGAGAGCCATTAAAGAAGCCCCTAGGCCTACCAATGTGGCACAGCTGCAGTCTTTTTTAGGTCTCACTAACTATTATCGGAATTTTGTGCCAGACGCGTCGTCGGTATTAAGTCCGTTGTATAACTTGTTAAACAAAAACGTCAAGTGGGAGTGGACTCGTATCCACGATGACGCCTTTACTCGAATAAAAAACCTTTTGTGTTCCGACAAAACATTAGCGCATTTCGACCCTAACGCCAAATTAATTTTAACCGTAGATGGTTCACCGACAGGTTTAGGGGCGGTTTTATCACAAATAGGTACTGACGGGTTAGAAAGGCCTATTTCACATGCCTCTAGGACATTAACGCCGGCGGAAAAAAACTACGCGCAAATTCAAAAAGAAGCCACGGCCATAATCTTTGGAGTCAGACGGTTCCACCAGTATTTATACGGTCGGGCCGAACCGTTCATATTACGCACGGACCATAAACCCTTGCTAACTATTTTTGGGCCTCACAAAGGTATACCCGAAGTAACAGCAAATCGTTTACAAAGATATGCAATATTTTTAAGTGCATACAATTATACCATCGAGTATATAAAAAGCAAACTAAATAGCGCGGATTATTTGTCCCGGGCGTATAATAATATTACACTAACGTCCCAACCGCGACAAGACGAGCTCGATGATTGGAAAGATCGCGCGTCGTACGTTAACTTTGTAATAGACGGACAACTGCCGGTGACTCATACCGACATACAGCGCGAGACAGCTCGTGACCCGCTTTTACGGGCTGTCAAGCACTATGTTAGTATCGGCTGGCCTAGGAAAGTTAATGACGTAGACCTTAAACATTTTTCAAATTGTAGGACACAGTTGTCATACGAAAACGGTATTTTGATGCGTGGTCATAAAGTCGTTATTCCATTATCATTAAGAGAAAAAATATGTAGTGAATTACACAGTTCCCATTTTGGAATAGTAAAGATGAAAGCAGAAGCTCGTAAACGGTTGTGGTTCCCTGGTGTGGACGCAGCGTTAGAACGTTTAGCCGAAGGATGTGCAGTGTGCTGTGCTCTGCGCCCCGCTCCTCCACACGCTCGCCTCGCACCTTGGCCAGTGCCGCCACAACCGTTCTATCGAATACACATAGATTTTTTAGGCCCATTTCATGATTATATGTTTCTAATTATAGTAGATGCCTACAGTAAATGGGTTGAGTGTTATGAGATGTCTTCGACTTACAGTTCAAAAGCAGTCATAAATAAATTATATGATTTTATGTCACATTTCGGAGTTCCGCATACGTTGGTGAGTGACAACGGTACATCGTTTACATCCTTAGAATTCAAAGAATTTTGTAAAATTAACGCTATCGAACACATTTTATCACCGGTTTATCATCCGGTTAGCAACGGACAAGCTGAGTCTTACGTAAAAATCGTAAAAAAAGGGCTCAAGACAGTAATTATCGAGGGAGCTAACAAAAAATCTATTCAGAGTAAAATTGCGAAATTTTTGTTTGATTATAGGAATTCTAAAAATAGCACCACTGATAGGTCACCGGCAGAGATAGTTTTTGGGCGAGCACTGCGCTCACGGTTAGATTTATTGAAACCCATCGAACCGTCGCCACCTCCGTCCACAGATCTAACTCGTACCGTCGAACGTAATCAGTCCTTACAGGCTAAAACCTACCGAGGTGTACAAAGACCAGACTAAAGTAAACGATAAGGTTTGGATAACAAAAAAAGCTGCTACTATCGTACTGAGTTTTGATTTGTAATACTCATCGCATGCGTCGAAAAATAACGCGTCTTCACCTAGGTCCTGACTAGAGTCCCCGAACAAGCTTAGCCGTGATGTGTGTACCTTGGTCTTTGACACACAGATGGTATATGCGCCACTGGGTATCATGGACAGAGCGGTGGTTAGCATCAATGGCGAATACAGTCTCCAGGATGTTATGTCCTCCAGTACCCGTACATGCACAAGGAACATCTCTCTCATCTCACGCAGCGCTGCCATGTTTTGCAACACGATGAGCACGGGCACCCTCGCGTACCTGTGTCTGTACAGAACCGAACCTATCGATTTCATTGTGAGATTGTTTACTTTCATGTCTCTCAGCTTAGTGAAGCCATCTAGGTCAGAGGGGTACTCCAGTAAGTAAAACAACCCCACTATAGACGGCAAAGTTGCGTAGTCTAGCTGAGTGCTCACCGCGACAGATGTTTCCCTCAGTCGTCGCATGTCCGAATCCATGTTGTATCCGCTTAACAGCTCACGGATCACGTTAAGTCTTGGTGCGTACATATCGAAAGGGTTCATACCCCTTAAGATCTCGATTAGAGTGATGTTCCCAACCATTCTGAAGGCTGAATGGGATGCCGCACTGTTGAAGTTGATTGAGTCAGTTGACGTATAATGCCGTAGAGCCTTGTAATATGAGAAAGATGTATTGTAATGCGACGCCTGTATTATATCAAATTCGTATCGCAGACGAGGTGTGTCTAACAGATATTGCACGCTCATGGTGAAAGTAGATTCTGAGTCGAATAGAATGCGAGGCAGCCTATGCCCCATGTCCGCGCGCTGCGTGAAGGTATATGACGCGCGATTGTTTCTCAAGAAATTGTTGTTGTATTCCGCCACCTTTCGTAGTCCCTTGCTCTTGTCACCGCCTTTGCCCTGTCTTACATATGGGGAGAAATTTGGAAAGATGTCGTTGAAGTATGGAGTATAGTCATTTATTATGTACTTGGCAGGTCCATTGTAAAAGAAAATATCCCCTAGGATGTATGAATCATCGAAATGTACGGCCAGTGTCTCCTCCAAGATATCACGAGACAACCCTTCCAACGGCATTTCGAAGAATGGGGAACACAGTCGTAGAGTGTCGCCCGGCAGTCCTCTGGCGAGGTCAAAGACTATGTCTGCTGGTGTAAAAACACGCCTCCTCACAATTATGCTGTCCTCCGGGTCAGCTGCGTCCAGCACTGCATTTCTCAGCGTGGCGTTGTGGAAACATTGGGACCACAACAGGGTTGTTACAGCTATAAAAAATCGCTCGTAAGAGGCCAAGCGTTGTATTGGGTGTATCGTGTTTATCCTGACGTCGAACGTACGCAAGTTTTCGTCTGCAGACATTACCCATGGTATTGAGTAGGCGGCACCTGTCTTTATCCAGCCAGGTATCCTGTTGTACGCCTTTCCTATCGCCCTTATTCCAGTGGCCAGCTTCCTGCTCACTATGTTGGCTTGCCTCCTTCTGCGCTTGGGTATTCTACGCAGTGCTTTTAGTATATTGGTCAGCACTGACCTGCTGTTTGACCTGATGATGGAAACAGTAGCGGGAGTTTCCTACCTACATATCTAACAGCTATATAACATCACGCTACGATAGGAGCGGAGCAGCAATGAAAAATGTTGCAAAAACGGGGTTAAAAATGCTACCCAAAAACACTATTCCACGCGGACGAAGTCGTGGGCACTGCTAGTACTGATTATTTGATTAATGATATAACCCTGTACTGTACATGTATAATAAATAATGTAAAGTAGGTTGACTTACTTCACCATCGCCGGCACGTAGCATTTGTTCCACGAAATCTCTTCTAGTTTCCAGTAAGCGTTCATCGAGAACATATCGACGACGTCGACGTAGCGCACGCTGACACATAACACAATTAGTGTCTGCCATATCAATAAACCAATCTTAATGCAATTAATCAAGTCCAGTAAAAAGGCCAAAATCGTCGTAAAATGATCAGTCGAATACAAAAGAAACGCACAGAATCTCAACACAGGGCAAGCAACCGCAAGACTGCGCCCGCGCGGTGGGTGGGTGCCCCGCACCCATCGCGCGGGGCCGGACAACAAAACACCGGCTGGCCAGCGGACCCGAATATTATCCTTCTCGCTCTAATGAAAAGAGTATAGTGAGACGGAATGATTATTGTTTCGGGCGTTATCTCAACGCCGGCTACCTGAATTTATTGCTATGTTAGCCACTGATATTTAATATAATCTTCTTTCTCTTAATAAAAATGAATTGCTGTTCGGAATGCACCTCTATTGTTTAGAATTTGTTACTTAGCAAACTCGAGCTTTTGTCGTAGTTCTTGCTCGGTGTCACCTTGATACACTATTTCTTTGAAATAGCCCCAAACAAAAAAGTATGGGATTAAGGTCGGGCGGCCGGGGTGGACATGTAATAGGTCCGCCTTGACCAATCCACCGGTTAAGGAAACGCTCGTTCAAATGTCCTCGAACTGCTCTAGCGTAATGCGGTGGGGCGCCGTGTTGTTGCAGCCACATTTCTGCCACTCTATCTTCAGGAATCTCAGCTTCGTTCAGTAATTGATTCAAATTATTTTGTTAAAAATTCAAATACTCAGCACCATTCAGCCTTGGTAGCATTTCATGAAGCACAAGCTCGTCGATTATTCCAGCCCACATGTTTAAGCCAAACAGATGCTGGAATCGGTCATTTCTGATGATATGTGGGTTCACACTGCTGTAATGTAAATTGTGGATGTTAAAAATTCCCATTCTATAATTTGACTCATTGTTGAAGAAATGCGGATCCTCTCTGTGTCTTCTAAGCAACTCTCTGCAAAATCTCACTCTAAAGCTGGCAGTAAAGCTTGCACCCTTTGCACGTGCTAAGCGTGATATTGATTTCTTTTAATAATAAGCTTCACCGTCTATCGTGAGATCCCGAGATGTCTTGATATTTGGCGTTGGCTAATACCAGGGTTTAATCTTAGCTGTCTCAGTATTTGCTCTTCATTGTCAAATCGTACTACTGGTCTACCTGTTCTCGCAGCATGCTCCCCAGGCAAGGTGGGTCCATGTACGCATTACGCACGCGCTCAAAGACCCTGTAGTCCGGGAAACAGTCTCGGTTGTTGATATTCTCTGGCAACAGCCCGAGCATTGCAGTCGCAAAAGCCATAGAGGTAATACATTTGTGCATACTCCCGTTGGGTGTATACTTTCCTCGCAGCAGACATCAGGCAATCAATCACAAGTCTAAAAATGAAGCCATGATCACAACTAATTACAAAAAATACCGTGTGCGTAAGATTTGATTAGTATTTCATTTTGATTTGATCTAGATTCGTTTTAAATTTAGTAGTTATTATTAATAATGTAATGTGATTTCAAACTTGTAATATTAAAATTTATTTTAAGACAACAAACACGAACAAAATGGTTGTCTAAATAAAGAATTAAATCATTATTATTATGTTCATTTTTAAGGAGGTAATAGTCTATTTTGCTGTTTTAAACCAAGACTATTCTTCCTTTATTTCATTTCGCGATAGAGTTAATAACGGCATTCCAGCATTGTTGCGTACGCCTTACTAAAATAAAGGATTTATCTACCTAAATAAAATCTACTGACTGTTGGGGGCGGCGATACGGGTATTTGAATGTGGAAAAACTTATACTTTTTTAAGTTATTTAATTAATTTAAATATACAATACATCAAAACAAAATGGCGTGACACGAGTCTAAAAGTAATACAATAACCGCGCCTCGTTCTCTTCCGCCCGCGCCCCTTCCCCTCGGCGCGCGGGCACATTTTATCGCTGCGTTCAACGTTATTTGTGCGTTCATAAACATCCTCCCGCCCATTGAAAGCTTCTAGCCTTTCAATTCTCAGTGGTGGGAAGAAGGCAAAGTTTGTGGACGGCCCTTCTGACCGTCCCTCTGGCTGTGCGGACATCTGCGACTCTGCTGATTTGGTCTGGACCTGGGTAAAGTTGAACAATCCGCCCCAACCTCCAGCTTAGGGGTGGCAAGTTATCTTCTTTTATAACTACCATGTCTCCAACCTTTACTGCTTGGCTTTGTGTCTTCCACTTCGTACGTTGCTGGAGTTCTGACAAGTACTCCCGGCGCCACCTCTCCCAAAAATGCTGCCGCAGCTGCTCGATCCTGTGGTATCTATTGGCCACTGGTCTCGAATTCTCAATAGGTCTTGACGGTACTGATACGAGAGGTCGCCCGACGAGAAAGTGCCCAGGAGTGAGTGGAAGTAAGTCGGATGGGTCAGGTGACAGAGGGGTTAGAGGGCGCGAGTTTAGAATAGCCTCTATTTGGTGAAACAGCGTAGCAAGTTCTTCGAATGTAAGACTAGCGTTCCCGGCTACCCGTTTTAAATGAAATTTAGACGCCTTAACACCGGCTTCCCATATTCCCCCAAAATGCGGTGAATATGCAGGGCTGAACGTGAATTTAATGCCCTCCGTGTTACCGAACTCCGTCACAGCTTGACGGCTACTCTTGATAATCCTACCCAACTCATTATTGGCTCCTACAAATGTTTTACCATTGTCGCAGTAAATCTCATATGGTTTTCCTCTCCTGGATACAAATCTACGTAGACAGAGGATAAAAGCCTCTGTAGTTAGGTCACTTACAACTTCCAAATGAACTGCTTTTGTAGATAAGCATACAAATAAACATAAATAACATTTTGTTGTCCTACTACCTCTTCCTTTTTTATTACAAATTAAGAATGGTCCGGCAAAGTCCGTACCACTATAGTAAAATGGAAAACTAGGAGAGGTTCTCACATTAGGTAAGTTGCCCATTATAGGCTGTATAGTCTTACCTTTAAATCTTACACAAACAACGCAGTTTCTAACAATATTACGAGCTAGGTTCCTACCTCCTATAGGCCAATACTCTTCTCTAAAGGAAGATAGAAGCAATTGAGGTCCTGCATGATATAAACGTAGGTGCTCATACCTCATAATTAATTTTGTTAATTTATGCTTGGCATCTAAAATTATTGGGTTTATTTTATTAAAATTATATTTTGGATTTAGGATTCTACCACCTACTCTAAGCAAACCTTCTGAATCCAAAAAGGGGTTTAGTGCTAATAGGCTAGATTTGTTAGGAAGGTTGCTTTCTTTGGAAATAAGGTTAATCTCACATGGAAAAGCTTCTGATTGAGAAGCTTTAATTAAAATTTTGTTTGCATTCCTTAATTCTTCAATACTTAGAGTGTTATCATACTAGCGGTTTGCGGGCGGTTGCGGGGCGGAGCGGGCGCGCTGCGAATTCGTCGCGAACACGTCACGGCTAAAAAGCGAGGACGTCGCGGACGTGTGACGAATGCGCAACGTTTTCGTCGCGTGTTCGTAGCAAATTAACGACGTACAATACACTCAGTAACAAAATGGATTCCGACGAGGAAACACTGCTTTTGGCTTTGTTGCTTCGAAGACGCCGGAGGCAGAAGCATCGACGATTTTGGGAAAATCCATTATCAACTAATCGAATACAAGAGAGTGACTACTTTGTGTTGTTTTGCAAACGCATAAAAAATAATTCGAAAAAATTTCGTTCCTACCTGCGAATGTCAAGACCTACATTTTAGTAGTTGCTGCATCTGATACAAACTGACTTAAGACATGAAGACACACAAATGAGATTAGCAGTGTCACCTGAAGAAAGGCTCGTGATAACTATAAGGTATGTTTTAACATTAAATAAATACACAAAAGATAATCAATTATACTTTTTTATTACTCGTATTATTAATCGGTTAATCATTAGTTACCCACAAATTATCTAGATAACTGTTGTTTTGCAGTAGCGATTAAATTATTTCACAACAAAAGGAGGTACCTAATCAATATTTAGGAAAGGATTACTATTCTGAAAATAAATCATTATAAATTATATCTGCCGCGTTACTGTTCTCGTCATAAACACTTGGTGATGAACTAATTGGTTGCAATGAATTACGGGGTGGCTCTGGACTTGTAAAATAACCCTGATAGTTTGGAGGATAGCTGTTAGACATATGCTTGTATTTTTTCAAAACTCCCATGATCTCCATTTTGGCTTCCATTTTATAGTCTGGATGAATTGATTTTAAATCTTCAACCAGAGACAACGCAAAGTTGTATTCGGGTTCACTTTCACCGCTTCTTCTGTCTTTTTTCATTCTCTCATCCATTCTTTGCATTAACAGTGTAATCATTTTGTCCTCGGCATCATTAGATTTTTTCTTCTTTTTTGTAACATTCGTTGTATAATTATCGCTTGTATTCATTGTATTCTCATCGTCTGAAATTGATAGTGGCGGTGTTTTCGAAGGACGAGTCCGCGTAGTAGTATTCAAAAATGATAGCAAAGGTAAATATAGGTATTCTTTCGAAGTAGATGCCCCGGAGCCACTCCTGATTTTTTTATTCCTATCTTTGACGTATGCGTCGCGGATTCCTTTCCATCTTTTTTGTAGTTTGACAACTGTAACAATACAGAAATATTTTTATTTTTAAATGTATGTAGGAATGTAAGTGTGTGATGCATGAAATGGAATACAGTGAACGAGATTGATGTGAACGATAAGTGAAAGGTGAATGAGTTAAAACGGAGAATGAATGGAATAAAGTGAAGAGGACGACAGGGAGTGGTTGCTTTTAAGATTGTAAAGACGAAAGACGATTATAATTAGTTCAAAAGTATTTTAATAAACGTTATTGGAAACCATCTATTATTCCAAATCCCATATGTTTGTGTTTTTGTAATATATTTTTATATTTAAAAATGTAATAATTGTGATGTGTTAAAATAAAAGAATTATTTCAGGTATTTGGCAACTGGGTGCTCTTTAATGGACCTGCATTTTTCATTTAGAAGAGGATTTTCAACAATACAAAAAATAGTTCGAGTAACATGCCAAGCTATTATTAAAAATCTTATTCATATTTGTATGCCACCCAAGCAAACAGAAGACTGGAAAAACATTAGTAAAGGCTTTCTGGAAAATACTAATTTTCCTAACTGCATTGGTGCAGTGGATGGCAAACATATAAGGATGATAAAGCCCTGTCATAGCGGCTCACTATATTTTAACTACAAAAAGTATTTCTCGATGAACTTGCTAGCAGTCTGTGACTCCAACTACAAGTACATATTTATTGATGTCGGTTCCTATGGAAAAAGTTCAGATTCAACTATATTTGACAGAAGCCAATTGAGAAGTGATATAGAAGAAAATCGTTTAAATATTCCACAACCGAAACAAATAACAAACAATGAAATAGCATTGCCTTTTACGTTTATTGGCGACGAAGCATTTCCGTTGTCAAAGTACATGCAACGACCGTATGCCGGCAACTATTTAACGCCTGCTAAAAGAATATATAATTATAGATTAAGCCGAGCACGTAGATATATAGAGTGCACATTTGGTATCATGACTAATAAATGGCGTATTTTTCATCGACCATTAAATGTTGGAATAGAGTTTGCCGAAGAAATAGTCAAAACTTGTTGTATATTGCATAATTTTGTACGATCTAAGGTTAGGGTAGTAAGACGTCGTAAGGAAATACCACAGATATTTGGACTTTATGACAACCCACACGTTGATGAAAATGTTTGTAGACTTGCGGGTAATGAGATAAGGAATAAATTTGCCGACTATTTTGTTTCAAATGAAGGGGCATTACCATGGCAGCATAAGTACATATAAATAATAATATTGTGTTTCTCTTACCTGCTTCATTTTTCTCCTTGACTGTTTTTTCCGTAAAGCCTTGAATAAATAAATTGCAAATTTCTTCCCATGCCTTTTTTTTTAAATTACGATCACTGAATTCTCTAGCTTTTTGATCCCATAATACGTAACGACTTTGAATTTCACTTATAAATAACTCTGTATCAATATCCGAATCTCCCAACGATGCCATGGTGATACGTACGTCCTCTCACAATCGTGTGTCGTTACGGACTGAATTGTAGGCGGGGCGAACTGGCTGGCGATTGCACGAGACAGTACAAAATGGCGTCCACGCTGTTATCCGCGGCGAATTCGTTGCGCGTCCGCAACTAATTCGCTGCGCATGCGCGGCGAGTTCGTTGCGCGCCCGCTCCGCTTTGAAGACGCTCACAATCCGCTAGTATGATAAGGCCCTTAGGCATCCTGATAATTTCTTACTAGATCTTAAATTGTTGATAAATCTACAAACGTATGCTGCTATTCTTTTTAATTTAGTAAAGCTATTATATTTTTCAAAATTTATCACATTAACATGATCTGTATTTAAATTAATCTTTAACTCGGGTAATTCTATAGGCGATGGTGCATCATTATGCATAGGCCATTCGCTTGGATCCCTTCGCAGAAACGAAGGCCCCTCCCACCACAGGGATGAGGACTCTAGTTGCTGTGGAGTCACCCCCCTTGAAGCCAAGTCTGCGGGATTACAGTCTGTAGGTACATGTCGCCATGTAAAGCCATCTGTAAGTTCATTAATTTCATTTACTCTATTGCGTACAAAAGGTTTTAATTCTTTATATTTAACATTAAGCCAACCAAGTACTATGGTGGAATCAGTCCATATGTATTTATTTGTTATATTACAACGGAGTGACTGAAGAACTTTGGCACATAATCTTGCGCCTAGTAAGGCTCCGCAAAGCTCTAGGCGTGGAATAGTTGAGGAGGTGAAGAACAAAACCTCACTTTTCCACTTTTTCTAATATTGAAGAAAACAGTAAAATGTAAATAACTAACTGACTACGACATCTGCATTTTGGTTTAATTGTGTCATATTATGGAGTCTACACACCAAACCCGCCGACCCGCCGACACAGCCCGGCGGCTTGGTGTCGGCGACCCAAACCCGCCAACCCGCCAACATGTGTCATGGGGCTGTGTCGGTGAGTTAGTCGGCGGCAAGAAATCAGTACAACTTTTTTAGTTAGTGATTGCAGTGTGTACGAACGTGACGTGTGGTTTTTCTCGAATATTGCAGCCTACAATAAACATGGATACTGATGCTGATCTAATAATAGCAGCATGTGGAATAATTTTAGCTGGGTCCCTGAAGAGAAAACGACAGTGTTGGGTTAGACCAAGCTTAATGAGTCGCAGTCGTTACAGTAACAGTGATAGAATAAAAGATTTAAGAACAGACGATTTGATTGTAAAAAGACCCTTACATTTTAAGACATTTATGTCGTTAACGTTTACCGACTTTGAATATTTACTAAGCATTGTTGGACCCACAATAGTTAAAAAAAATACAAATTACAGAAGTGCAATTTCACCAACGGACAGATTATCATTAACATTAAAATACCTGACTACGGGAGATTCATTCAACAGTCTTTGTGACACCTTTAAAGTATCTCCTCAACTTATTTCCTACATTATTCCAGAAGTGTGCCAAGCTATCGTAGATGGACTTTCGGATTATGTGAAGGTATGTACATATATGGGCGTTTAACTTTCTTTAATCTTCCAGAAAAACTATGTTCCGAAAAATTACTATATAAGTAGGCAAATGGCTATCCTATCACCGAGCACATTTCCGATTTCAGATTCCACGAACATCAAACGAATGGACAAAAGTTGCAGATGGATATCTGAGTAGATGGAATGTACCTAATTGTGTTGGATCTATGGATGGAAAGCACATTAGAATTGAATGTCCAGCACGAAGTGGAAGCGATTATTTTAATTATAAAATGTATTTCAGTATTGTACTGTTTGCATTAGTGGATGCAGATTATAAGTTTTTATACGCTAATGTGGGGTGCCAGGGTCGCATTTCCGATGGTGGTGTATTTGCTAACTCTTCATTATGCAGAATGTTATATAATAATGATTTAAATTTGCCAGATAAAAAACCTCTACCTGGAAGTATTATGCCAGTACCCTATTTTTTTTTTGGGCGACGATGCGTTTCCTTTACAAACCAATATTTTAAAACCTTATGATGGTAATCATGCGAAAGGGTCTCCCAAGAGAGTGTACAACTATCGCATGTGTCGAGGTCGAAGAGTAGTTGAAAACGTATTTGGACAGTTAACAAAACAATTTAAGATATTTAACAAACCCATCCAGCTAAATCCACAAAAAGTTACTATTGTAACATTGGCATGTATTCATTTGTTCAATTATGTAAAACGACATGGTATAATACAACAAAATGAATATGATACTGAAAATAGTAGGGGAGAAATCAATCCAGGAGATTGGCGCAGGGAACCACGTGAAAATAATTTGTTTGCTGACTTGCCTAGACAAGACAATACACATTCCCTTGAGGTTACAAGGACACAATCTCCTGAGGTTATAAGGACAGAATTGGTTCAATATTTTCTTTCCGATGTCGGGAGATTACCATGGCAGAATGATCAATGACTAACTCGTAAGTTTTAATGAAACTCATACTTGTATTAGTACTTGTATTTTTATTATAATTTGTATTAAAAACTTCGTAAATCACTTGTTTTTGTTCATTTATAAGTGGTTTTATTTACCGAGTTATTCTATAAATCCCCACCGCGAAATCCCCACTGATGTTTTTATGCATTTTGAGTATACTATGACGATTCTATGACAACAACATTAAGACGAAATACTTGTGCCTACATAACGTTATCTCGCATCAGGTGATAGGGTTATTCTCAGAGTGCATACGGTGGGGATTTGTGGAATAAACCTATTTATCTGACTCAATAGATGATAATATGTTCTCAATATCACCACTCTCTTGAAGCGACACACGTAACGAAGGTTCAATTGAAGATGTTGAAGGTTCACCAAGAGGCGGTGAAACAGGGTTTGTTACGGCAGAGTTGGATGATGAGTAGTAGGAATTTACAGCACATTGATCCATTGTATAATATCCTGGATGACTATGGGAAGTAGAAGGTCTTGGCGAAGCTTCGAACATGTCTGAACGATATCCAGTTTCGGTTTCAAAAAAGATACTTGTTAATCCGATGTTTTATTATTGCCTTTGTTGTTTTATCAAATTTTCTAAGTTGTGTCGCAATATATTCGCCAAACAAATCGTCCTCATCTTTTATTTTTTGATTTGTCCGTTGACTGACTGTTCTCATTAAATTTAATGCTTCCGACACCATCTCATTACTTGGATTAGGTTTATAACGTTTATTCGCTTGGGGAATGATGTTTGACGTTTGAGGTGAATCGTTTTCCCCATGTTGAGCATCATTGTCCGCATGTTGGGCATTAATATGAAAAAAAAGACAATGGTCATAAATCATACCTAATACTAATTGTTTTAGAAATATTATTATTAATTATTATTTACATTGATAATTATTATTATTGATAAATATTATTATTAATTATTATTTACATTGATAATTATTATCAATGTAAATAATAATTAATAATAATATTTCTAAAACAACCTAAAAAGAAAAAAAAAAGGAAATGGTACGGAATCTCTCGGTTTATAATAGAAATTCGGCGAAATTAAAAGATTGTTGAGAAAAGAGTTGTTAGTTTTTAAAAAATACATTTGCAATGACTATTATATCTGTGCACATGCCATTCCAAGAAATAATTTGTTTAGGAAATATTTCGGTGCAATAACAATAGCGGCAGCGCAACAACAAAGGCAGATAAAATAAGTACCTATGTCTTTATTTACCGCGCGCCTCTCTTCACTCGGGCCAAGCTTACATATTATTCTTGTGTGCTCTAATAATTAGGTTAGAAATAAAATAATACAACATCACTGAAATGTTACATACCGTATCGATTGTTCCAGTAGGTTTATTTTTATTGAGCAAGAAATTCAAAGATTTAAAGGCAAACCACTTGCTCTCATGAACAGAATCTGCGCTGGTTCCAGACTTTTTTGATTCAATCGTCTTTTTTCTTTCTCTATAATATTGGCTCGTCAAATTTTTTATCTTCCGTTCTATTTCTGTGACATTTGTATTTAATTCGTTTGCCATCTCATTTAGTGCATCAAAACGTTTAGGTCTACATTTGTGATCCAAGTGTTTTGGATTCCATAATAATTCCTTTATATGATACAAATTTATTAACTTTAGAGTGGTTTCTTCGTCCCATTCCATTATTGCAGAAAATCGCAAAAAAAACACAAGCACGTCACTATCGCTGGAGTGTCGGCGGGCAACTGAGCGTGCGCGTACGCAAGTCGCCGGCCATGCCGCCGACTTGCACGCGCGGGTACGAGTCGCCGACATGATTCTTGAAGCAAAGTCGCCGACACCAAGCCGCCGGGCTGTGTCGGCGGGTCGGCGGGTTTGGTGTGTAGACTCCTTTATGCTAGAGTTACAGTCAATCTGATGTACCAAATGGCTGGTAAAAATGATAAGAATCTTGGCTAATATTTTGAAATGAAATTTGGAAATGTGAGGTTTTGATTAAATATTTTTGGAAAAGTGTGGTTTTGATCAAGACTAGTGGAAAAGCGAGGTTTTGATATTAATGTAACTTATTCTTCTGTCCGGTCAAAAAGAAACTGGAACATAATTTTCTTGGTTTCGAAAGAGATCCTTTAGGTTCCTTGATTCTTTGAGGTGTGTATGAAGAGACCAATCTTGTCAGATAAGTATCTTGTGCTACTTTTGTTTTGTTTTTATAAAAAAGCTTTCTGTTCTTGAGTAGTATGGGAAGGCTTAACTTATTGCATTTGAAAACACTTTTCGTAACATGTTTACAGTTTCTCTTCAAATTAAGTGCAAGTGGATCACTATCCACATACCTGTAACAGAAAAATAGGTAATTGAAAATATATTTAGGTTTCTTTATAAAATTCCCGCTCAAATTGATGTGAAATGTCACTTACTTGGAAGTTGATATTGCTATTCGTTTACGTCCACGCCGTGGCCTTGTTTTTGTACCACAATTGATCGTTACAACTTCAGCAGTCCCGTCTTCATCCATTTCAACATAAATTTAACAGTAAAAACTGCACGTCAACACCTAAATAAACAACCGAATACAACAAGTTCTAACTCGAAAAACTTTAACAACCTAATAGTTTTGACAACAATGACAACTTGAAAAGTAAGCGTCAAACGTCAAATAGCTGAAAAAATGTTGCCACACGTATGAAAAATAAACTATTTAGCAAAAAGACCAGACATAGATGTTTAGCACCTTTAATCTAAACTCAATGTTTTTATGTGGTTTTGATGAAGTCTTAATGATACCGCTAAATTGTACTCCAATAAAGTGAGCTTTTGAAAAGTATCGAAGGAGACTGTTTTTTTTCTCGTCTAAAGTGTGGTTTTGTTCTAAACTCTCTATTTGAAATGAATTTTTTAATAAGAAAAGATGTGTTTTAGATAAGGTTTTACTTATTTGCTTTAATGAATTCAACATTTTTTTGCACATAGACTAAAAAAAATATTTAAAACAAAAATGAAAAAGTGAGGTTTTGTTCTTCACCTCCTCAGTTGTAGGCTTCAAGGGAGCTACTCGTGCTTTGGCGCAAAGTAACCTGACTGTTACCTCATTACTGTTATTAATTGTACGTAGGTAGACGCATCCGCTATAGGCATTCTGTGAAGCGTCTACGAAGCATACTAGATCAATACTTATAGGCGAATTACAAATTACATTTCTAGGTAAACTTATGGAAGATAAATAAAATAGGTTTTTAACAAATATAGACCAAATATTCTCTATATCTTTAGGTACTGGATCATCCCAGTCTAGCCCAGCATCCCATAGTCGCTGCAATAGAATTTTAGCAGCGATGATGCTTGGACACAATAGTCCCAGTGGGTCAAAAATTTTACAAATATTCGAGATTATTGTTCTCTTAGTAATAGGAGTTACTTCTTCTGTACTCGAAGGAAATTGGAGTAAGTCAGTCCTAGGCAACCAAGTAAGACCTAGAATACTTGACTCTTTGGTTAAGTCTAATGTATCAGTAAATTTAGGCTGACCATTAAATATTCGTGGGCAATTAGTCCGAATTTTACGTAATGGAAACGAAGCAGAACTTAAAGTTTGTGTTACTGTTTCATAAATGTGTAGTAATTCTTTTTCGTCATCAGAACCTGTGTTCAGATCATCATAATAGAAATCGTTTTTAATAATATTTGAAATTAGTGAATCAGTACATTCTTCAGCAAGTTGGTATAAACATCTAGTACTTAGGAAAGGCGCAGACGCTGTACCATAAGTGACAGTGTTAAGCTGCAAGACCTTAATGGTAGGGTTTCATTCTCCCTCCACAGTATAAGCTGTAGGTGGCGCTGTGATTCTGATAATAATATTTGTCTGTACATTTTTTCTATATCACCTGTAAGCACATACTTATGTGTACGAAAACGCATTAAAATACTAATTAAATCATTCTGTATGACTGGACCTATTAACTGTATATCATTTAAGGATTTTCCAGATGAAGTTTTGGCTGAGGCATCAAAAACTACACGCAGTTTAGTAGTTTCGCTCTTTTCGCGAATTACTGCGTGATGGGGTAAGTAAACACCGAAACTAGGACGTTGTATTTCACTTAGGTGTCCTAGGTCCTCATATTCTTTTATAAATTTGGAATATTCAATTTTCATTTTAGGGCTTAACCTTTTCTCTAAATTTAAAAAACGCCTTTTGGCTATGTGAAACGATTCACCCAGAGCCTCCTCTGGTGACTCCTTAAATGGCATTCGAACAATAAACCTACCGTCAGGTAATCTATAGGTATTTTTCTTAAAACTTGTTTCACATGCTTGTTCTTCTAGTGTATAAGAGGGTTTATTTACTGGTAACTCATCTAAAAGCCAAAACTTTTCTAGTGAGCTTTGGATATCAACTTTGTTAAAATTACATTGAATATTATTATTATGTTTAGGTTTAATTGAGCAGTTCAAAGGGCCTGATACTAACCACCCCAATTTAGAAGCCTGAAGTGTGGGCTTATTTTTACCTAGTTTTATTTGTTGAGCTTCTACAATGTCCCAAAATATGTCTGCTCCTAATAGTATGTCTATGTCAGACGGGTAATAAAATTTTGGATCTGCTAGTTTTAGATTCAACGGTAAACTTAATTCTTTGATATCAAAATATTGTGAAGGCAAAAGACCTGTAATAATGGGAACTACTAAGCAATCTATATTAAAACTGTATGAATGATCTGATGCAAGGATGTTTAAACTACAACGTTCTTTAATATTCAATTTTGAGTTATTTATTCCAGATATATTTAATGAATTAATAGACTGTGTACTGATACCTATCTTTCTTTTGAAATTTTCAGTTATTAGTGATGATTGGCTCCCTGTATCAAGCAGAGCTCTTGCAAGATATATTTGGTTATTGATTTCATTGAGTACTGCTACTTGTGCAGTACATAGAAGTTCTTGCCCTGCCGAGACTGCAGATAGAGACACAGGAAGCATATTCAAAGCAGAATCACTTCTCTCATTGCTAGAACAACTATTTACATTTTTATTAAACTTATGTACTAATGTGTTGTGTTTGCCTTTACACAACTTACACGAGCCCTTCAAAAAACAATGTGGGGCTGTATGCCCACTACGCAGACAGTTAAGGCATAATTTAAACTTACAAACAGTATTGAAACGTTCTTCGGCTGACAATTGCTTAAATTTGTCACAAGTATGTATAGGATGTTTTTCTTCACAATAGATACATTTTATTATGTTACTATTATAGGCAGTAACAAAAGATCTAGAAGTAGTAGGTTTACTATGACTACTATTCTTATTAAATTGTATTTGGGTTGTCTCTAGGACATCAGCTCGGTTTCTTAAGAATTCAAAAAATTGCTCAAGTGTGGGCAGGTCTGACAAGTTATTCTTGTGTTCCTCCCACTTCCTACTTGTAGTAGTATCAAGTTTAATAGACACCATATATATAATAAGTGCATCCCACTTTTCTGTAGGTTGACCTAGGCTATTCAATGACCTTAAATTTTTAGAGACTAAATCTATAACATACCTCAACGCTTTGTGGGATTCTCTACTTAGCGGCTCAAGACTAAATAATGTTTTGAGATGGTTATTAATAAGAAGGTTTTTGTTGTTATATCTTTGGCACAACAAATCCCATGCAACACTGTAATTTTTGGATGTAAATTCTAGAGATTTTATAATAACTAATGCACTTCCCTCCAGAGATGATCTTAAATAATGAAACTTATTAATATTTGGTATGGACTCATTTGTGTTAATTAAGGAGTCAAAAGTATCCCTATACTATAACCATTTTAAATAGTTTCCATCGAATGTGGGTAATTTAATAGTTGGAAGTTTAATAGAATTTGAAAATGTTTGTTGCGTAGACTTACTACCCGGAGAACTACAACGGGACCCACCAATGTTTTCTTTGAGCGGACCTACGAAAGACTCATTTAAGTCTTCTGCCAAAGATATTAATGAAAAAAATAGACTTTCAATAACATCTCTCTCTGATAACTGTTCATCAAAGTTGGAGCATAGTGATTCTATGTCATTTTGTAATGTGTCAAAACTAGCAAGCATAACTTTAAACTTTTCAGTTTTCATTAATAGTTCTTTTGACTGTAGTTTTGTTATTTCTTTAGACTGTTTTAACTGTGACAAATAATCATTAAATCTAGTGAGTTGGCCTTTAATACAACTGCGTTTTTTAAGTAAGATTGGTAAATTTTTACTCTCCATCTCAGTAGACATTTTACTATGTAATTAAATAAAATTGAATGTTAAATTGTTAATAGATAGTAAGAGCCAAATAAAGAGCGAGGTATGACCATCAATTAAGCCTAGTCGTTAAAAAAAGTGTGTGTAAAAACTCACGATACCGACGCTGTGACGGTGTGAAGCAACTCTGGATGCGACCGCCTTACCGCTGTCCGCTGAACTCAGCAGGCGGCAGCAGGAAGCCGTGGCACGAAGACACGAAGGCAGCCAAGCACATCCACCGCGCCGTTGCCTGGAATAAGCGGCGTACCCTGTTCAGGCCGGGACTCCACCAAAGCAGAGATGTGTGCGGTGTGCTGTGTGCTGTGCGAGAAGAGATGTTTTTCAGCTCGCGGGACTCCACCAAAGCGGAGATGTGTGCGGTGTGCTGTGTGCTGTGCGAGAAGAGATGTTTTTCAGCTCGGGTGCGAGGCCTTGAGTGCTCAGTACGCATTCTGACACGAAAGGTAGACGATGTCGCTATTATTACAAAAAAAGTATCTTCTTTTACTTGAAGAAGAACTACAGTCTGAAGAAGCAGAATTGATAGCTTTATACTACCTAAACAAAAGAAAACATCGGTTTTGGAAAAGAAGTCACTTGTATTACCATACCAGTCATGGAGAATTCTTTACTCTGTTTAATGAGTTAGATGATGAAAGTTTTACCAAGTCCTACAGACTACCGAGGAATATATTCTACGAACTACATAACTTAATTAAACCGCATATATTTAAGCAAGATACTAACTACAGGAGATCTATCTGTACCCAAGAGCGGCTAGCAGTATGTTTGAAGTAAGTACCTACCTAATTATTTTTTTGTTAATGTGTGTTTGTGTTTATGTGTGTTATCTGCGTTTGAATGTGATCAGTCTTTTTTGAGTGTTTGTTTTTTTTGTGTAAAAGGGCTAAGTGAGAAGTACTCAAAACGAGAATCAAGAAGTACGAGAATACATGAAAAATATTATGTAAACTGAGGTATGTAAGGATTACGAGAAATCGAGATCCGTTGTCTCTTTCTACCCCTCCGGGAGACTGGAGTGATGCATATTATGTAAAAACCAAATATATTTTTATATTATCTTATTTATTCATAAAGAAAACAAAAAAATCAACTGCCGTTCTGGGAGTAGCAAAAAAAACGTAAGGTTATATTAGAAACATAACGTACAAAAAAATTATAACAGTAAATCACATGAGACATATTGCTTTCTTTTCCATATAGTTACAAATTATCATATGTGTCTTCTTCGTTTCTGAATGCTTCTTCTATCTGTTCATCGGTCATGTGCGTATCTTCCAAGCTTGGAACAGGTGCCTGTGTCGAACTTGGACCCGGTGTTTGTGTTGAGCTAGGAACCGGTGCCTGTGTTGAGTTAGGACCACCGGCCTGTGTTGATGTAAGAACCGGTGCCTGTGTTGAGCTAGGACCCGGTGTCGAACTTGGACCCGTTGCTGAAGTATAACCGGGGGAATACCAATTATTTTCATTTGTGTTATACCATGTGTTTTGTAGCTCAAGTTCTTCCAATTCTAAAAGAACATTGAAAATTTTACGTTTAGCCTGAAGCTGCATATATTGAGAAAGTTTTTTTACACTTTTTGATATCGACAGAAAAAAAGTGTCCATTTCGTCAAGGGTATTATTTTTCTCTATCAATGATTGTATTTCTAGTTTTTCTTGGCGTATTCTTTCACGGTTTGCATGGTGCTGTATAAGTAAATTACTTATTTCATCCGATTTTCTTGTTGCATTTCTGCATGTCGAGGCTGAGACGCTTGATGTCAGTGACGGCGAATGTTGTACAGATGGACGATCTTCTGGAGTGCTTCTTGTATGATTGCTTGATGTTTCAAAAAACTCATCGGTTACATTATTTTCCAATGAATTTGTTTCCTGTTCATTTATATTTGTTTGTGAGGTATAATTTGTAGTCCTGTTTCTATTCGTCATATATGGTATCAAAAATTCCATTACCTTCTCATATTTCCATTCACGAATTTGTTTACCACTCTGTCCACTTCTAGTGGCATTCTTCCTTTTTAATGCCTCCCGGTGGCTGTCTCTCAACTTTTTCCACTTAGATTTAGCCGTTTTTACTGAAATAAAAATAATTGAAATCATTATAAATATTAAATGTTGACATTGCCATAGTCAAAATATACTTACCGCATTATCACTCATGCAGAATTTATAACCATTATAAATATTTAAAAAATACCAGAGTTTCAAGGGAAACCAATTTATAAAAAAAAATATCTGAAATCAAACAGACAAAACGGATTGTATCTCTCGTACGTGGTCGCGGCAGACGGCGGCGTCGAAATTTGAAATGTTAATAAATAACGAGTGATAAATCCATTTTATTTGTTTGATTTCAATGTGTTGTGCTCGTGTGAATCTTAGACTTTCAATTGTTTATTTTCTATTATTTAAAAATGGCTATAACTTTTGAACGAGTGAAAATTCTGTAAATACATAATTTCAGTAATGCCTAATCTTTTATAGTTCCGGAAACAACACGACACTGATTAAGATATTATTTTGAAATGACCCTTCTATTCTAACTGAAACCACGACACATAAATATAAATCTATATTATAATTATTACAGGTATTTGGCGACTGGTTCAAAATTTTCACAAATAGCTGAAAATTTTAGGATTGGAAAATCGACTGTTCCAAGAATTATAGAAGATGTCTGCGATGCCTTGTGGACAGTATTACAACCTTTGGTTATGCCAGAACTTAATGAAAATGATTGGAAAAAAATTTCAAAGCAATTTGAAGAAATCTGGCAATTCAAAAACTGCGTCGGGGCCATTGATGGCAAGCATGTGTACATGTTTGCACCCCCAAAATCTGGGTCCTCATATTACTGTTATAAACACAGGTTTTCAACTGTAATGATGTGCGTAGCCGACGCTACCCGAAGAATAATTATGGTAGATATAGGTTCAATGGGAAGGTTTAGCGATGGTGGTATTTTTGCTGATAGTATATTCGGAATTCGTTTGAGAGAAAACAGACTAAATCTACCACAGCCACAACCCTTGTACCAAAATGGAGAACCTGTACCGTTTGTTTTTATTGGAGACGAAGCTTTCCCTTTGATGCCTAACTTAATGAGACCATATCCACGCGATAATTTAAATAACGAAAAACGAACATACAATTATAGACTTTCAAGAGCTCGTCGTATTGTGGAAGCTACATTTGGTGTATTATCACGGAAATGGTACGTATACCGTAAAGAATTTGAATGTAAAATAGAAACAGTGGAAAAAGTGATAAAAGCAACGTGTGTTCTACACAACTTTTTAATTGACAAGATGCCTGGCTATCTAGATAATAATGAAACGGGTTTGGCCACGACTATGTTTAACGACACAAACGTGGAAAATCTATTATCGAATGACAATATGGATGCCTATCAAGTTCGAGAAAAATTCTGTAGTTATTTCAACAACGAGGGCGCCGTTCCATGGCAAGACACTCGTATTACAATATTACTTGAACGAAATACTTAGTATAATAAATTGCACTTACCGTCAGATAATTGAGTTTCTTTCAAAACGTTCTCCCAAGCTGCATCTTTGACGTCAGTAAGTTTATAGGTATCTATTGATGTGTTCCATAGACATGGATATTTTTTTACTGATTCAATAAATTGTTCATCCATTACGTTTTATTTAAATTAACTAATTGTTTACGTTGAAAAATACAATCTGCACAAATTATTCACGATAAAAGCGTGTGCTCGCGTGCACGGTACTAGCAAGATGGCCGGCCGGCCGGCGCGCGCGCGGGGTTCTGCGGGTTGCTAGCGGGCGAGAGGGGGGAGGGTGACATCGCTCACTGCACGCCGCTCACATCTCTCGTCTCCACTGCGCGTCGTCCGCGCACAGCTCACATCTCCGCTTCCATCGCGACATACAAATATTACACATCTCCGCACAGCGATCTCCACTGAAGCTGAGCGGAGAGGAGACGTGTCAATAACTCAATTCTATTGGTTGTTTAAAAAACATCTCTCCGCTCGTCTCGTCTCCGCTTTGGTGGAGTCCCGGCCTCAAGGTCGGTAGCAAGCTAGGCGAGCAATTTTAGACTCGCAAACGATAGTACCTAGGTAGGTCTGAAGATAATAAGCACTGGTTGTGCAATGAAAGTTTAGAGCAGGAAATAATTAGGCTTATAGTGCACTGAAGAACGAAGAAAAATCTTAGGCGTATCACATAAAGGGTTAATTAGGCACAAAATAGGCGTGCAAATATTTAGAAAACACAATAGGCTTTTGTAGGCGCGCTATTGTTTGAGACAAGCTCCACGTATGGATTAATTAGGCACAAAATCGGCGTGCAATTTAATACTAGACAAGCACCACGTGCTTGGGAATTTTTGGATATCTTAGGCACAAAATAGGCGTGCAATTTATTAACACCACGAGCTAGGGTGCTTTTGCATAATTTAGGCACAAAAAGACGTGCAATTTATAACTAGGCAAGCACCACGTGCTTAGGAACTTTTAGGCACAAAAATAGGCGTGCAATTTAGAAAATAAGGCCACTTTGTTTGGGATTTAGGTTGGTTAAGCTAGTCCACATACGATTCTAGGCCGCTGTATCACCAAATAGAAACTTTAGGTAGGTAATAGGAATTTTGGAAAATAGGCTTACTTCCCCCGGGCTAGACCTTCGATGCAGCGTTTTACGTTGCTCCCGATGGCCCCGTGGAGTAGCAAGATCGAGAAACGGCAGCTTTCTTGACCATCCCGGCTCCTTCAAATTTTTGAACGCCCGGCGCCTTCCGTTCTTGAACGCCCGGCACCGTCCAATTTTGAACGCCCGGCTCCGTCCAGTTTATTACGCCCGGCGCCTTCCAGGTTTTGAAAACGCCCGGCTCCTTCCAGACTTGGAAACGCCCGGCGCCTTGCAGATGGTAAGCACGTGCTCCGAAATATTTGCAGGAATTCTTTGTATTATCATAGACGGTCGCCAATTATGTTGGGGGCGGCGATACGGGTATTTGAATGTGGAAAAACTAATACTTTTTTTAAGTTATTTAATTAATTTAAATATACAATACATCAAAACAAAATGGCGTGACACGAGTCTAAAAGTAATACAATAACCGCGCCTCGTTCTCTTCCGCCCGCGCCCCTTCCCCTCGGCGCGCGGGCACATTTTATCGCTGCGTTCAACGTTATTTGTGCGTTTATAAACACTGACCTTTAATGTACTAGGATAAGTAGAAAGGCGAAATTATAATACTTATTTTATTTACAGTCCATCAAATAACCCTCAGGAGAAGGTTAGCAAAATCTAGGGGGGGGGATTACTTGAGGAAACTTTAATATTCAAATCAACATAATTATTTGCAATGTATACAACAAGTTGTTGTATACATTGCAAATAATTATGTTGATTGAGATTATGTTGATTGAGATTATGTAGTTGTTGTCAACAACTACATAATCTGCATAAACTGATCTGTATCTTTGATCAAACATACTTATAACTATAATTGACAAAAAAAATATTAATCAATAACTAAATTTTATTACATAATGTCTAAATATCTATGGCGTTAAAGTAAAAACCACATAAAACACTTAAGCACTAAAAATGTAAGTGTTTTAAATGCTAGTAGCATTTAAAACACTTACATTTATTTGTATTTCACTATTTAGGGTCTTGATTCAAGATTGGTGCACTTGCACAGTTATAAAACTCTATCTTGGTCTTGCTTGCACGCCACAGTCGATTCATAAGTAACTGCCTGCATGCCCTGCCATTTGCTAGCTGGTCGTGTGAAGCATTCCTATTTCCACTTAAGGTTTGAATCAACGATTGTTCTTCGTTAATTTCACTTTGAGAGGGTTGGGGCAGGAATCGCAGCATTGATGCGTATGTTATGCAGAACACAGCATGCAATAACAGTTTTTGCAACCATTGTGGGGTCGTAGTGCAGTACTCTGTAAATTAATAGGAATCCGAATCGACCCTTCAAAATACCTATAGTCCTCTCCACACTGTTCCTAGGTTCGGGATTGCTGAATGGTGTCATAAGGCTTTAAGCATATCCAAAGTGACCTAAAATACAAGAGTAACATTATAAACTTGAGTATACTCAACTGTAAGGTTTAGTTATAATTAATAATATATGATTACTGGAAGCAAAAATATTACATAATTTTTATCTGAGCTTACCAAGTAAGTACACTGACTCTCCATTATCCGTCAATCTTTGTAAGTGCTCTTTGGTCACGGAGTTATCAAATATGTATGAAATTGTCATGGGTTGCTCCACCATAAGTAACATCCACATGCAAAATATATATAAATAAGCATCCGATACCTAATACAAAATAAGTATTGTTTTTAAAATAAATTTAAAATGTAATTAGTTTATTTATGTCTATGATCATATTACTTACAAGCATTACATACCTAGCATGGTATCCTTTCCAGCGGCATCGCTCCTCATTTTGAGTTGGCATGGTCATAGCACCGAATTTTCCATCAATGCAGCCAATAGCACCAGGGATTTTAAACTTCTTATAAAAACTGCAAAACAACAATAGTTTTTAAATTTAGCTTAGCTTCTCAGCAAGGGATTACTCATCATTCATTGTAGAAATACTGTAAATTTATTAATATTTTTTATTCTTAGATAGGTTGGCGCTTGACTACAACTTGCCTGATGTTAAGCAATATGTAGTCTACAATGGAACGCGCCAGCCTAGTATGCCTGTTGTCTGGTGGGTGGTCACTAACCACGGCCAAAGCCTACCACCAGTTAATTTTCACCTAACTTCATTTAATATTTTACCTTTTTTAAGTGCCTGCCTTTTTGTTGCATTTTGAGGAAAATTAATATATTTTTTTGTAATATTTGGGTGTTTCAATTCATATACAACGGCAGCAGTGATACTAGCAATTCACATTTTTGCCCACCAGCTTCTGATAACTACCATTCGCCAGAAAATATTAAGTACACAAAACCTGAAATAAACTTAATACTTAGGTTATATTATACACACCTATCCATTCAGGAAATTAAAACACACTCAGTTTCTCTGTAAGAAAATAATTTATTGTGTTAATTACATGTTTACTTGGCGTAACGTACATAGACAATCGAATTCTGGCGTGTAATACCGATATGCCAAATTCAAGAACTGAAAAGTTTACTTCTCTTGTATAGTCCAATTTATTAAAATCTTTCGCGGTTGCTCCACATAATATGTAACATCTAATTGTAGACTTAGTGCCTGTGGCTGCATTGCAGGCTTTTCCGTCTACCATGGTCATTATAAATATGTGCTTAATGAAGAGCTTTTCCCCTGCTATGTCAACCTCTGTTGGGAGTAAGCTGCTAATAGAACTTTTAACATCACTTATTTCTTCTTCAATAACATCTGTAGTTTCTTTGATGAACCGGAACCTTATTGATCGACAAAATCGCGGCGATGAGGGCGTTGGATTATTCCATAAAACTTTTTTATTGTTATCTCCACAAACTAATTGGAGAGGTACGAAGCGGCTTTGGAAAATGTTTGAATCCGAATCGGTATTGCTGGGACCCATCACAGCTCCATTTACTAATGAGAGTTAGGCGTTCACGGTCTTGCTCTTTTAAAGTTTTCAATACCTCTTCTGGCAATTCGGATAAACGCCTAGCGGTGATATCAATTAGAGGCTGTAACCTCGGTACTAGTACTTGTTACCGTAATAGATTCTTGAGGTGGGTAAATTTTCTTTTTGGCTTGTTGTAAGACTATAGCACGGAAAAAACTGTATATTAGTCTTTCTTATAATTTCGTACTGTCCTTGTGTCAAGTCGGCATCAACAAACATTTGCAAAGGTTGCATTGGGGTTTAGGAAGATGGTTGATCTTTACTTGATTTGGTACGATAAAATGCCTTTTTATATTTAGTTGTTCGTGTCGGACTACTGATGATATCTTTTAAGACATTTGACGCATCTTTTTTACCAGATTTTCCCAGTTCCACTTTAGCAGCATGTATTATAACCTCTTTTTAAAATTAGCATTTTGTCTTTCATTTAGGCTCTTAATTTGAAGAAGTAAAGAAAGTAAAAATTTCCTGTCGGCATCTTCTTCGGTTGCTTTAGGTTACTTTGTTCATTGCTGTTATTAAACTGTTAAAAGGCTGTCATTTTAGGTTTTTTTTGTCATTTGGGAGGACCCTGAAACTTCTTCAATTTGAGATGGAATAAAATTCTCAGTTAGTTTTTGTGCGTTTGCATTTCTTGGTTGAGTGTTTGTATTAGTTGATATTTCATCACAAGAATTTACATTTTGGTCATTATCACCTGCCGGAGCGCTTATGTTCCCCGATGAAACCCGAGACTCTTCGTTTTTTTACGTTTCTTAGGTGCAGCACTTCCACTTGTTGTATTATCTTGTTTTTTTTTTCTTTTTCGTAATAATCTCTTAAGTGCTTCCATTTCTTTTGAAGTTCATCCACTGTAAAATTAAATAATATAAGTATCAACAAAATGTCGAAATAACTTAGCTTAGGGTGATATAGCTTTTATAGAGGCGCCCTCAATAGAAAATAATTAATTATAAGTACAATTACTATAATTTATCTATACCACATATGGAAAATCCGCTTCGTTGGCCCTCTCAAGACTACCATTTAACTATGTTTTTACATAGTGTATTAGCGATGCGAACTCTTAACTTCGAATTTTGAAGGCAAAGGTGCCTCTTTTCTGTTTATACGCCAAAGGTGAGAGTTGGCAGTTTGCGCATCTGTATTTTGTGTTATCTGAATTTGTGGTGATTCAGGATAAATGTGGTATATATCTTGTTCTTCTGGAATGTGAATTTGCGGTGGTTCAGAATATACTATATGGGTATTCTGTCGATCACCTACGTTGCGTAACTGCGGTTCGGAATGGGAAGACATGGTAGATGAAGCTCGAGAAGGTTTACTAAATAATGGTGGAATGGTTGAAAATCTTTCTGGGTTCTTGGCGCGGCGGCAATTAATAATCATGCCATCGATATGATACAAAATTTCCATTCTTTCTTCTTCAGTGAATGCTCGCAATTTCTTCGCTAACCCCAATGCATATATTTCACAGTCGTCCACTAGGGCTTGAGACTCCCTTTTTCTAATGCTTTCCTGAAAAAGATTTATTGCTTCCTTCACATGCTTTCCAGCCTCTTTCACCTCACACTGAAGTTGCGACCTAGAACGAGCAATCTGTAGTGGTTTTGTTTCATTTCTTATGATTCACTCTTCATTACAACTTGTACCTGGTTGTTCAGTCTGAAAAAGAAACAATCATTTCGATTTAATTAAGGATATGCATTACCAAGTTTTTTTTTTCAGATTCCATCATCTGCAGAATTTGTTTGGAAATTGAAAAAGGATTAAATTTCCCAGGGCTGTCGGTGCAATAGATGGCAAACATATTGTTCTGATATGTCCACCTAATTCGGGCTCAGAATATTTCAACTATAAAAAAACTTTTAGCATTGTGCTCGGTGAACGTTACGATTTAATCCAACGTAATCCTATCGATCTGTAATTAACGGGTAGAATTCGTGATTGTGCTATCGAGAGATTGGGGATAAGTGATATTTGCTCGTAGTTATTTCATTGGAATACCGTCTTCATACCCGATTATTCACGCCTACCTAAAGTTGTCTGTTAATCCTGCTATTTTTAGTCTAAAACCTTCAAATGCCTTCAAATCTATTATTGGAACATAATAATAAGAAAGAAAACAATACATTTTTATTATTTTTTATAAAAAAGAATAAGTAGTTATTTATTTTGTTGAAGGACACATTTTACTTGTCTGCGTTGGCTTTCCTAGTAATGCCATGGATCAGTGTTCGTCACACTTTTCTGGTCAAGGTCCACTTGAGACAGCTTGAGACAGACGACATATACACACACACACACACACACACACACACACACACACACACACACACACACACACACACACACACACACACACACATATATATATATATAGCAATATAGGTGTAATAATAAACCGTTAACTCCTATTTTGACGATGTGCTCTCGTGTGACTAATGTGACCGATCTTTTTATTGAAGACCCGCCCGCACGAGGGACACGTGAGCGCACCGCCTATATAATTATAATTTATAGCCGCTGGTGGTCGGGCTTTCAGCTCGTCTCTTTTAAAATCGAGTTCTATGAGCCGATTCTTTTCAAATTCTTGAAAACGAAATCGAAATCGCCTTAACCGAAATCGGTTGGATTGGCATCATCATCATCATCAATAAACCGTTAATGAAAAAAAATTATCAAGTATTTTTTAATTATTTCTTCTATATTGGCGTCTTTAGGGCTACATGCAATTCTCATTGTGTCTTCTAAATGAGTAGAAAGGCGATTGCGATATTTATTTTTTAAGAAGTTCATTTTGGAAAATGAAGCTTCACAGAGATATGTTGAAGAAAATATTGTCAAAATAAATTGTGCGCAGTCTCGTAAGCTTTTATAATTATTTGGTACATTTTTCCAAAATTCAATGTGTTCTTGCTTTTCGAGTCCTGTGTCGTACTTTAATTCTATGAGTTCATTCATCAATTGAGTTTTAGGAAATTCAAACTGACTAAATAAAAACATATCATTGTCTTCAAAATGCCATGGATTTTCTACAAGAATAAAACATTTCTTAATATTTCTGACATCATTGAATCTTTTTTGTTCGCGACAGACTTAGTGTTTGCGATAGACTTAGACTGTGCTAGATATTGTTATCAGTAAATTTAGTATTGCAAAATGTGATAGTGCATATCTTAGAACATTTTAACAGTTTTCTTAGAAATATTTTTGTTGTTAAAAATGTTAAAAAATTTAGGTACTTATATAAAAGAAGTACCTTCATCTCACAAATGTTAATAATAGGTTTTGCATTTTCCAAAATTGTTAATATTATGAAAATTTAGTTGTAATTAAACAGTATATAAGCAGTATGTGATGTATTTTCAGGTAATTTTATAGTAAAATTGTAACATGTTAAAATTTGTAAGAAAGTTGTATAACGTTGTTAGAAAGTCCGCTATAACTTTGTAAGTTTTAATAAATGAATTATAGTTTTGTGTTTAATTTGTACCTAGATAGGCTATCTATCAATAGGTAGGAGATAGTGAACCTAGGTCTTAGGGTTTGGCAAGTATAACGAGTGAAAGTACTAACTGCACCAAAAGTGCCTAGATTTTGCAGATATTTCTCGTTATACTTGCGAAGCCTAGGAACTTAGGTTCAAAACTTTAGGCTTCCTAGATAGAGGGTTAGGTAGGCTTGCTAATTGTGTTTACCTTATAGATCTAGCCCTAATAGTTTAATAGCTAGGAACCAAAATGTATAGTTTTTAAAATGAAATTAAAGTTAACACAGGAGAGGTTACTGCGGTCGTCGTTACGGTAAAGTTTCGAAGTAGCTAAGCGTACCGCACTATTCGGCGGGCGTTCCCACGCCGTCGTGGGCCGCGCCGTGCCCCTCCAAGATAGGCCCTCAGTCGATTACGGTTCCGGTCAGGACCGGACTCCTAGCGCTGGCTGGGGTACCCCCCTCTTGGCCTCGTATAGTTGAGCTGCCTCGCGTATACGTAGGTCAAGGGGGAGCATCCCAGACAGCACCAGCACCGAGTTGAGGGAGGCCGTGCGGTAGGCTCTGCACAACTTCTGTGCGATCCCTCTTTGGACAGCTCCGAGCTGTTTCCTAACACCTAGCTTTGTCGCGGCTGGAGCCCAAGCACTCGCCGCATACAGGACTATTGGCTCGACAGTCGCCGTGTAAATAACCCTAACCACCTCCGGATTCAGGCCCCAGCTAACCTTCGCAGCCCTGCAGAGCTGCTTGTACACGCCTATAGCCTTACCGCAGACGTTGGCTACGTGGGAGTTAAAAGTCAGCTTCTCATCAATTGTTATGCCAAGCAATTTGATTTCTTGAGACATGCCAATGACAACCCCGCCCATGCTCGAATACTAGATGTTTCCCGCGATGCCGTTCGCGCTGAGTGCTTTACGCCCTAAACTCGTCTATATCGCGCTTTTCTTTGGGAATACAAAAGTTTCTAAGCCTATCTATATCGTTTCTCGTTGTCTAATCTATCTCTGTATCAAATTTCATCAAAATCAGTTCTTTAGTTTAGGCGTGAGAGAGTAGCAGACTGACAGACAAACAGACTGAATTTATAATATTAGTAACGGATTATTTTGCACATACACACACATATATGAAATAAAAATAATATAACAATAGGTTATTGGACGGACACCATTTATTAAATTAAAATAATGACAGAAATTGTTTGATAAAAAGTTAATTCCTAAAAATTTACTTAGTGTTAGTACTCAAAATTAACTAGCGGCAAATTATGGTGAATGAATACTAGGTTTTCAGCATTTGTTGGTAAGAGGCGACTCCGCTTGGCTTCGTATACCAGACCAGCTTCTGAAAATAGCCTTTCGCTGTAAACGCTACTGGCAGGTGCTCCAAGATAAATTCTTGCAAACTTCGCCAATTGAGGGTATTGGTTTGAATTGACCGACCACCAAAAGTATGGGTCGCGATTGCGATCTATTCGAGATAACTTTAAGAAAAAGTCAATCTCATTAGAAATTGGATTTTGTTTTTCTTGATCGCGACAACTGCTACTGTTGTCCTTTGCCACTTCATTGAAACAGTCCCAAAAAGTGTTATGAGCTTCGCGTGTGAAATTTGATCCAGTTTCATCTTCTTTTTGTCGTTTAGCAGGTGTTTAAGACGGCGATGATCTATTACTGTCGGAAGAAGAATCGTCGTAAGAATTTTTTTATATATTCTATCAGGATTTTCTGTCGGGCTTTTTCAGTTTCAAGAACTCCTAAATAGTCTGATTTGAATCTTGGGTCTAGAAAGGTAGCAATTATGAAGTTTAGATCTTCTTCTAAGGATTTAAAACGACTTTCCAATTCAGCTTTCAAGGAGGCTCTTAAACGTGCTAAGTCTGGTGTTCTTTGTGCTGTCTCGGTTTTATCCAAATACTTTTTTAGTGCATAAACGTGTGGTATCACTTCGGATATACAGGAAAGGCCAGAACTTGTAATTTTTGTTATTTCTTCAAATGGTTTTAAAAGGTTTATGCACTGCTCCAACAGACCCCACTGTTGTATCGTCAAATTAGTCAGTGTCTCATGTTCAACAACATAAAGAGAGATAGCCCTTTTTTGTTCCACCAAGCGTACAGCCATGTAGTAGGTAGAATTCCACCTCGTGTTGATGTCCTGCACTAACTGATGCTGCGGCAAATTTAACTCCTTTTGAATTGCAAGTAATTTTTCTTGTGCCAAACCTGAATGATTGAAATGAGTTACTAGACGTCTACCACTAGCAATCACTTCTAATAGCTCAGCCTGGACCTTCATTGACTTATCAATAACTCGCTGAAGCGAATGTATGAAACATCTAGCGGAATGATACTCTCCAACTCGAGCTCCTTTCACCATATTAGCTCCACTATCATGGATTAGTAAGTGAATTTTATCTTTCTCAATATTCCAGCGAGCAGCTATAGCATTCAGTTCGTTTGCTATATTTTCACCTGTGTGTGATCCTGAAAACGGTTTCATAGCAAGAACGCCGTGGTTCAGCTGAAATTCCGGAGACAACCAATGGGCTGTGAAACTTAGGAAACTGGAACTATTGTGCAGGCAGGTCCAAATGTCAGACGTAACAGAAATTGCAATAGCTTTAGAAATGTTTGCTTTTATTTTGTCGCGAATTCTATTGTAGATGTCTGGAATAATTTTTTGAGATATATAAGTGCGACTTGGTAATTCATAACGAGATAGCGCTTGTTCTAAAAGTCTTTTAAACCCAACCTTTTCTACAATACTGAACGGCTCGTTATCTATTGCAATCATTTCTGCAATTAAATAATGATACTTTTTGGCTTTGGCATCATTCACATCCCAAAGTAATTTTCTTTCAAACGATTCCGACAGTGTTAGCTGTTTTTCTGCAGTTGTAGAAGGAGCAATTGGGCTGGGATTGGCACGTTGTGAAACCGTAATTGGTCTTGAAATTTCGCTAGTTTTACTTGTACTTATCAATCTAGACTCCTCTGGATGTTTGGACTTTAAATGATTACTCATGGCAGACGTACCTGATGAATGAAAAAGAAACGTATTTTAAAATATTGTACCTAGTACCTACCCATTCACAATATGCATAAATAAACTGAAGTCTGAAGCTTGCATTAATAAAATATCGTTTAGAAAAAAAATAAATTTTAAATTTCAAATTGAGATTGTAGTAGTAGTAATGAAAATTAAAATGAAATGAATGACCAGCGAAATAACTAATTTAAGAATACTGCTAAGTAGTATGTTTGTTTATTAACAAAATAAGTTTGAAAATATAAGAGTATTCTCGCATTAAAATTGAAGTAAAAACATAACCTCTAAAACGTACATACCTGCCTTTTTTCCTTCACCACCGCGAGAAATTTCAACGTGACACAATAAACATGACGCGTACTTGTTATCGTCACTTTTTAAATCAAAATATTGCCAAATTGGCGATCTTTTTTTGATGCTGACATTTTTTAATAATCGACAAGTTAAATAGAAAGAAAAACAATGGAATAAACAAATGCACACAACCTGACATGAGCGATTACACCCGAACGCCGCGAGTCGTGCCGGCCGAATGCCGATCACGCCGAATGCGTCCGAATATTTCCGATCTTAATCACGCGCGCATATTCAAATCAAATTGTAACGCGATAAGCGGCCGAATATCCGGTGGCCGAATATCCGGCGCTCCGGCCTCGTAGTTAGCCGAATATCCGGTATCCGGTATCCGGCCAAATCACTATCCGTTTCATCTCTAGTTTTTATGTCTATATATTATATACAATAGAATCAATTTTGGTCCAAAAATAAAAAATTTTCCGCTTAACTCTAGGTTGGATCTACCTAGAGCAACGTCGTGGGTCTCGGTAGATAGGTCTCCCCAGGACCTTTACAATGGTCCCAAACTCGGGCCGTCCAGCACGCCTAGTTCCGGAGATATCTTATATCAAAGTTTTGCGGTTTGAACCCTAGGTGACGGTTTGATTCCGGTTTGCTTTGATATCTCCGGTGTTCTTGGTCGCAGAGTACCCGAGTTTGGGTTATTTCTGGTGGGCTAGAGATCCCCTATCCGTCCAGGTGGGTTTCAGCCTGAAAAATTTTTTAGGCCTGAAAACCCCTGAAAATTTGTACACCGGTTAGCGCTCCCTCGGGCAAGATCAGTTGTGGAAACCCGGTCGCTCTGCGACCCTCCGTTCAGGAGATATGCACGTCTGAAAATTTTCAAAATGGCCGCCCTGCGACTTTTCGATGGCTATATCTCCCGTCTGGGAGATCGCAGAACCCTCGAGTTTGGGCGCTTTACAATCAGCGCGTCACGGTCTAATCCGCGCGACCGTTTTCAGGAGCCCTGAAATTTTCAGGCCTGAAAAGTCCCGAGCTCCGCCCGGCTCGACAGGGGAGGCTCCCAGAAGCCCGGAACCGAAGTCCCCGTCAATCTACGACACCGCAATGCGGAGATATCGCCGATCAAAGTTTTTCAAAATGGCGGCCTGGCTGTCAGACGCCAACTTTGAAAGCCGACATCTCCCCAACCGCTAATCGCAGAGAGTCCGGACTTCGACCGGGCACACAGGCTTCGCCTCCTCTGCCTTCCCCGTTACGTTTCAGGCCTGAAAAAATTTTCAGCCCGAAAACTCCTGCAAACGGTCTTGTCTTATAAACTATAATCCGCGCTTTATAACAAAGAAAACGCGGCTTCTCTAGGGTGTTTAGTTCTCCCGTAGTCCTAGTTTAAAAATTTGAACCGAAAGAACCGAAAAACGGTTTGACCTGAAAATTTTCAGTTTTGCTGCTAGGACGTTGGTCTTTGGGCTCAAACGTGACCCTACTATGTGACTGGACCCAGTCCAGTGGTCAAAAACACAATATTACTATTTATTTCTGACTTATATATAAAAAACACTTAAAATTAAATATCTTTGGCCCCCGTGAGGATAAAAATCTAGAAAAAGCTGATAAATTTGTCTAAAATAGAGCTCTTTCAGACTACTATTAATAACTTAAATTAATTTAAAAATCTTAATACATTTACCGCTAAAAACTAAAATTTTCACTTATTTAATTACTACTCTTATATTTATAAATAAAAAATGTCCATAAATAGTGTGCTGTGTTGTCCTCTCGAGCGCGCAAAAGATAGCAGTTGCAGATTTAAAAAATATCGCCGCGTTCTCGAGTTATTCACGTGTAAAGTTTCGACTTTTGAACTGCAACTACTTCTAAACTATACACCTTAAAATTCTACTACTTGCGGTTTATAGCTTGTAGTAAGGAGGTCTTCACAGGTGCCAAATCCCAACTTCGTCGGACGTCTGCTTCTATGACCACGCCACACGTGGTCAGTTGTTTTTCTGGCTTTCCCGGGAAAACGGCTGTTTCCCGGAAAATTTCGAGCGCCGGGGGAGATGCGGGGTCACAGGGCCCACACCCCGGCAGTTTTCTCCTCGCGATCCGTGCACTGGTCACTGAGTTACACTCCACTTTGTGTAAAATTAACAAACATACCTCTTTTCGCACAAGAAAATTCACTTTTCCGGCTCGGGGCGACTTTTCCGGGTAGCGTGCGAATCGTGGGCGTGTAGCCCTCACGCTCACGTGTCGAAAGACACTTTCCGCACTGCGATACGACGAAAATAACCCACCGAAATGAATTTTTTACTGGGGAGCGCTATGAAATCACATGTGCACTCGACCGCGGTATGGCTGTGACTAGGCTAATAGGGTTAGGTCATCAGCTAAAAAAAAAATTCGGCGGGCGTAGCACGGCGTAATTGCGATCTACCACTGCAAGAAGTAATGATCAAGCAGTAATCTCAAGTGTGTGCGTATGTTGTCAAGTCGGTGTTTCATTTAGTGTCCCGGTGGCTTTCCCGTAGCGGATAGGAGAACAACGTCGGGCGGTGGGCAGTATTTCAGGGAGTATAAATCGTCGTCACGAAATCTATGAACACGCGTGTTCAGGGCGTCAGCTAGATTTTCATATATTGAATTTTTCCAGCCCGTCCGAAACATTTTTTGAATTTCTGATAAATATTCCTTTAAACAGGTAACCATATCTTGATAAATACTGTCGGAAATATGAGTAGACACCTCTGATTGCATAGCTGTGACAGTTGGAAAATTAGAGCAGTCTCCGGATAGGATAGGATCATTCATATATAATTGAAGTTTTGCTTCAAATGCAAATATTTTATTGGTCATTTGCCCTATTATCTTGTTGGGTCCTTGCAATTCTAAATTAAGATTATTAAATTTCTTAGTCATATCAGTCAAAAATGCTGCTTATATCCACCATTCATCTTTGAGAAGTTGAGGATATTCTTTACCACTTTGTTGTAAGAAAAGAATTATTTTTAATAAACATGAAAATTCGATGAAATTACGTCTAGTCACCGCACTATTTAGCGAAATGAACACACGAAGCTTGCGAAGTTGCCGTTCTGTTGTCGAGAGTTCGCGGTACCGACGTCGCACTGTTGCCGCACCCAGCGCTTTGTATGAAAACAAGCGAAAGTCCGCGCGTCATACGACATACGCACCGCTTCGGCACTGCAGTGGTCTGACACAAAACGTATATACATATTAAAAGCGCACTAAGGCCACGTTCAGATGACAAGCGCTCAACGCGCGTTGTATTTTTCAATAGTGTTCGCATGCTACGCGTTTGGGCTCGAACACAAAACTGCGATGCGATGCGAATTCGCAACGCAACAAATAACGACACGAATTGCTGCGATGTAATTTCGTGCGACAAAGCGTCTCCCAGAGTGATCATTCCTTTGACGACCGTCAATCGTATTAAACGTATTTTAAATTGAAAACTAGGTCGTGACATGGATCGTAAAAACCAATACTGTAATTCTTGTTATGGACAACATTCGGCCCTTGGAATTTAAGTATTTTATCAGGAGTTAAATTGTAAAAAAATCCTGTTTCATCAGCATTAAAGATTTCATCTGGCGTGTATCCTTCGCACAGTGCAGGCCACTAACGAGAGAGCCACTCTTCAAACACTCCTTCAGGAACGCCAGCCGCTTCACCGCAAACTTTTTCTGCCGCAATATTATGACGAGCACGAACACGTTGTACCCAAGACGACGAATACTCAAAGTTTTCTTTACCCATAAGACGAGCAAAGTCATTGGCTTTTTGTTGCAGAATCGGACCACTTATTGGGACGTTGTTTGCCCTCTGATGTTTAAACCATGTTAATAAAGCATCTTCTATAACTTTATGTTCACTTGTCTTCGCTCGTTTAAGTTTTAAAGAGTCGTTTTCGAAAAGAACTTTTATTTTATCTCTATTCCTCCAAATTATTGATACCGTCGAGTCCGACACTCCACATTCCTTTGCAATTTCACTATTCGACTCGCCATTTTTTAATCTCCATATGACATGAGAATTTTCTTCAATAGAAAACACTTCTCTGTTTTTGCGACGTGATAACACATAAATGCACAATTGCACAGTCTAAACAACACCAACACTTTTAAATCAAACTGTTACTCACGCAGTCTATCGTAGATTCCCGAATCCGTTTACAATTACAGGATAATTCTAGACGATAGTTTTAACCTGCTCAACAATAGATGGCGCTAATATTATCCGCTTTTATTACTCTTACAATGCTCGACAATAGATGGCGTTCTTATTTACTTATTTTATATTTTGTTTTATCGAACAAAAGATGGTGCTGCCAGTCTTAACAATACTATGGCGCACACATACAAGCCACGCGTGGTCTGTTTGTATGAAGATAACGTACTTACTCACTCTTTCTACAATGTTAATAGTTATTAGAAACAATTGGCAACAATATAGGTCAGTAAACAGTTATATTGAACTTACCAATGAGGCATTCGTCAATTGATTGGCATTGTATTTTTCTTTACAATACATCATTTTATGAGCTAAAAAGTAAGCCAAATTGGTAGTGACATTTCGATATACTTAACAATACCAAAACTAACGCAACAGCTGTTTGAAGACATTGCTGCGAACTTTGACAAGAAAGCAAACTTCCCTAACTGTATTGGAGTCCTTGATGGGAAACATATTCGTATTCGTAGTCCGTCAAACAGAGAATCACTTTATTTAATTACAAGGGCTACAATTCAATAGTTTTGTTAGCTATTGCTGACTTGAAATACAGATTTTTATATGTGGACATAGAAGTATATGGAAACGGCGCTAATATTATCCGCCTATATTACTCTTAGGCTAAGCGTGCACTACGATAAAAAATCGTTGCGATTTTTTTTATGCGAAATAAAATCGCAAATTACAATATTTCGTACGCGCACTACGATTTATTGTCGCCTGCGAAATAGCGGACTGGGGAGACAGTCAATAGGTACTGTGCCACCACGTAAAACGGGAGTGTACCTATACATAGCAACATGGACTTACAAAAGAAATTAACCATTTTAAACTACTTAATTTTACGTAAAAGAAATTTGAAGAAGAAGAGGATAAAAACTTAACGTTACTGGGTCCATCCTTTGACAGCATTAAGGCTTTTGAAAGGATTTTTTTACGTACGGTATAACGATCTGCGAGTGTATGAAAAAAGTTTTTTGGTTATTTTCGGATGACTTTCAAAGTTTTGATAACCTTTTAGGCTTCCTGTATACGACGCCGGAACCGCACCGGCGCCGGACCGCAATACTGTGTATTCACATCAAAATCGCATCACCACCATTTTTTTTTTTTTTTTTTTTTTCGAGGGGAAATGCTTTAAGCATCCCCTCGCCCTTAATGGGCACAGGGCGAGGGGTATGTGGGAATCCCGTTATTGGCCCGGGCGAGCGAGACCCCGCAGGGTCTCCAGCTACAAGCGGCCGGGCCCGGTTTACCCACTAAAACCCCCCGGTGTTCCGTCGGACACCCTTTGTGCCGGGCTGCGGGATTCGCTCCTGCATTCACCGAACAGCCCGGCGGGTCGGCCCGCCTGCCTTAAGACGGCAAAGTGGCGAGCCCCGTCCGGGACGGAGACAAGTCTCCGTCCTTGTTGCGGGGGAGGCTGCCCTCCCCCTCCTCTGGAGAAAGGCGCGCGCGGAACACGTCGCGCCACCTTCTCGGACTTGCTGCTGCTAAGGCGGCGGATTGCCCTACCCGCCGCCCGCAGGCCGCCTCTACGGAGGCTGCAGGTCGTCTCGAGGCGCCCTTCGGCGCCTGGTGCGTCTGGAGCGGCAAGGGAGGGTGGTGGTCGCCTCCCTTTCTCGCTCCGCCGCTTCCTTCTCGGCCATCACCTCGTCACAGAATGAGGTGACGGCCGACCACGCCTCCTCGCTCCGGGTCATTATAGTGACCACGGACTCAAGCGAGGAGGGGTCTGCACCAGTCGCCGAGACAAGATTCCGGCGCTGCAACGACCACGCCGGGCACTCGGCCAGCGTGTGCAGCGCCGTATCCTCCGGGGCCCCACAGTGGTGGCACCCGGGAGTCGGCTCCCGTCCAATGCGACACAGGTACTTGCCAAAACACCCATGGCCCGTAAGCACCTGTGTCACTCGGAAGCCGAGGGCGCCGTGACGCCTCTGCAGCCACTCCGAGAGGATGGGTCTCACCGCCACGATTGTGGCGTGCCCTGCGCTGGGTTGCGCAAGTCGCGCGTCCCACTCCGCCACCAGGACAGCGCGGAGCCGAGACCGCTCTAATTCAGTCTCTCGCGGCGAAGGCCGCAAGCTCCGCGTAAGGTAATCCTCGCGCCATTTAAAAAGTGACGCGAGGGCCTTTGCCTCTAAGTCCCAGGGCGGGGATCCGGCCAGAAGACTTCCCGCTTCAAAGGAGATCGTGCGGTATCCCCTGATGATCCTGACAACCAAGGCGCGCTGCGGAGCTCGCAGCAGCCTAGCATTGTTGGCTGTCAGGTTTTCCGCCCACACCGGGGCCCCGTAAAGGGCCATTGACCGCACGACCCCCAGGTAAAGCCTTCGTGTGGAGGCGTCGGGCCCTCCCAAATTTGGTAGCAACCGCGCTAAAGATCTCGCGGTGGCTACCAATTTCGGGATTAGTTTCCCGAAGTGGGCCCTAAAGTCCCATCGGCCATCAAGTGTGAGGCCGAGGTATCGCATCGACGATTTTATGTCGATGCGGACGCCTCCTACCACTATGTGGGATCCTGCTGGTGGCCTATTCCGAGGCCCGTAAAAACATATTGCCTCGGATTTGTGTAAGGCTACCTGTAGTCCCAAACGCCGGATCCGTTCCACGACTTGCGCAACCCCAGCGGTTGCCCGAATTGTCGCCTGCCGGTGCGTCTCCCCCCTTGCCAACACTAGTGTGTCATCAGCGTAGCAAACCACGCTGACGGAGGGGAGGAAGGCACCGCGCAGCACCCAGTCATAGCCGGCATTCCACAGGAGAGGGCCTAGAACCGACCCCTGTGGAACGCCGCACATCATCTCTCGCCTGTGCCAATCCTCGTGACCCGGGAAAATAATGTTCCTATCGGAGAGGTAGGCCTCGACAATGCGGCGGAGGTAGCTGGGCACCTGGTGATATTTTAGTGCCTCATTTATGCAGCTCCAGGGCAAAGTGTTAAAGGCATTGGCGATGTCAAGAGACACCGCTAGCACCACCTTGCCCTGGGAAACAGCTTCCTCCGCCTGGGCCCTAACCCGCAACACTGCGTGTACGGTGGAGCGCCCTCGGCGAAAACCAAACTGGTTGTCCGCCAGGTCCGGCCCTATACCACTCAGGTGTTGGACGAGGCGCTCGGCGATTATTCGCTCGAAGAGTTTCGCCACCTCGTCCAGCAACACTATGGGCCGGTAGGCGGATGGGCTATCCGCCGGGCGCCCCTCCTTCTTCAGCAGGACCAGTTTTCCAGATTTCCACCTACGCGGAAACTGGCCCCGCTCCAGGCACGTGTTGTAAAGCCCTATAAGTCGAGGTCCGAGAGCCCCTAAAGCCAGAGCCCACACACGGCCATGGATGCCGTCGGGCCCTGGGGCGGTGTTTTTCGCAGACATACGCGCCACCGCCGCTCTCAACTCTGCCCGGGTCACTTCGGGCACGTCGTCATTTGCGTCCACGCTGAGTTCCTGGGTGGGCGGAACCATAGGTGGCGGCACATGCTCCCCCGTCGCAGGGAATAAAGTGCTCACCACCTCTTCAAGGAGCTCAGGCCGGAGACTCTGCGTCAATGGTGGGGCCCACGGACGTAACTTGCCCCGTACCAAGCGGTATGGGCGACCCCACGGATCTCGTTCAAGAGTCTCGAGAAACAATTTGTATCCCTCGGCCTTCGCTCGTTCGATGGCGTACTGAAGGGCCCTCTTCGCCTCTCGGTACGCCTCGTGTAATTCCGCCCCCCTGAGGGCCACGTGTGCAGCGCCACGGTGCCTTCTGTTATGCCTGTTCAGGTGTCGTTTGGCGTCCAAACAGGCCTCGCGCAACTGCGCGATCTGCGGCGACCACCAGTACATTTGACGTTTGGTCGCCACAGAATGAACCCGCGGCATTGCCGCGTCGCACAAACGTGACCCACTCTCCTGGAACCATTCCGCTTCATCCTCAACGTCAACAGGTCTATCGGGGAATGTCACCCAAGCCTGGACTAGAGCGGCTTCCAGGAGCAGCTCCCTGTTTAGTTGCTTTAGAGCCCAGCGTGGAGCACCCCCAACCGGGCCGGGACGAATGGGGGCGTCGGAAGTCCGAGTGGAGACGTCGAAGCGGATATATTGATGATCCGAAAGCGTCTCCACGTCCTCAACGACGCGCCATTCCCGAACACGACGTGCCAGGGTGGGGCTAGCCAATGAGAGGTCCACTATGGACCCGCCCCACAAGCGCACGCACGTGTGTGCAGAGCCCCGGTTGAGAATGAGTAGACCTGTAGTAAGGGCCCACTCCTCGAGCGACTCTCCCCTCGGGCTCGTAGCCGGGGAGCCCCAAGCCGTTGATTTGGCATTGAAGTCCCCCAGGACGAGTGCAGGGAGAGGACGGCTAAGAGCGACGATCGTGCCCAAGCTCGCTAAAAGAGCCTCAAAGTCAGCGAGAGACTGACTGGGTGGGGAGTAAACCCCCACGACCAGAGTTTTTCCTATTTTGGCTGCCACGTATCCCTGACCTCTCGTCACACTCTCGAAGGGCGGGGTACCAGCAGCCGCACGAATTATTATGGCCACCGAGCCACTCACGTCGCCCGCCCAGTCATCTCTAGGCGGGACGAAGTACGGCTCGGCGGCAACGCACACATTGATTTCCCACTGCGCCAGGCTCTGGTATAGAAGATCTTGTGCTCTGGCACAGTGATTTAGATTTGTTTGGAGGTAGCGGAAGAGAGCCATTATTGGGTCAGTTCCACTACCTCCATTTCCACTGGCGCTGCGGGTGGCGCACTAGGTACACTGGGCTTTATAGTGACCGCAGTTACCGTCTTGTTTCCCTTGTTTTTGGGTGGGGCGCAGGCCTTGCTCCCCATGCGGTGGTCAGCCGGCTTACCTGTCGCAGCACATGCAGCGCAATGCGGCGCGGCGCTGCAGTCGGCAGCCTTATGGCCCGACTGACCACAGCGGAAGCACCTACCCACGCAGGTTACTTCAGCGGTGCACCGCACGCCGACGTGACCGTTGGTCATACAACGGTAGCACCGCAAGGGGCGCGGTGGTAGGATCTTAACCTGCGCCGACACCCAGCCAACGAGGAGACGCTTTCCTCCCGCTAGCTTTTTAGCTGCCGCTACAGGACAGCTTATTACCGTCGTCCTCAAACCAGAGGGCGCCGGTCGAATAGTGCTCGCCCGCACTTGCTCCGCGGGACAGTTACCCACCTTGGCTACTGCAGCCGTCAATTCGGCCTGTGAGACTGAGTCATCCAGGCCAGAGACACGTAACTCAATGGTCTTGATCGGCCTGGACACTCTTACAACGTCTTTTGGCAGGCTGGCCATTAGCTTGTCAGCAAGGGCGTCAGCTTTCGACCCACTGGCTGCACCGGGGATTTCGAGTAACCTAGCCCCGGTGCGCGTAGTCTTGAACCGAAGACCGTTGATGTCAAGCTCGTCCAGTTTGACCGACGCTTTCGCTTTGCTTAGAAGTTCAGCATAACTGACGCCCTGCTCCACAGCTTCCGGCTGCAGTGTTAAAACGACGGCAGCGGATCGCGGCACGCTAAGTCGCGCCGCAGCCTTCTTTGCCGCCTTGCGCTTTTTCTGAGCAGCTTTTCTCTCGGCTTTTCTTTTGCCGGCTGTCTCCCATTGATCGCCCCCCCGTGATGGCTGAGTAGGCAACGGTGGCACCCCTGTGCCATTGCGACTCTTTTTATTAATCCCTGTTGGAGGAATCTGTTGTTGGGCACCTGCAGGTGGGACAACGCTCTTCTTCTTCTTCTTTTTCCTCCTTCTGGTGAGTCTCAACTTCCCTTCTTCTGCACCCTTATTCATTGGAGCAGTGTCAGGAGGAGAAGAAGACTTACTCGACGCTTGGTTGGAGTAAGATGCCGAAGCCTTATTACTGGACAGCGGACCAGGACGGGACAGCGACGCTGAACTTTTGGGAAGCGAGGCGGTTACCACTTCACTAAAAGTTTTCAAACTTTTCCCACCGGCTAAGTTGGGGCGCAGCATAATACGCTCTAGAGCGCAGAGACGGGCATTGAAAGTCGCCTCCTGCTCCTTGAGGCTGCGCACCTCTTCTCGACTTTGGCTTGCCACTGGTTGAGCACTTGCTAGAGCCTCTTTTCCCAGCGCGTATTCTCGGCGGAGCATTTCAAGTTCTGACTTGATTTCAGAATTTTCTCGCTGCAGAAACTCAAGTTTGCGGGACATTTTCCGCACCTCTTCTGAGCTAGTACGCTCCAAGAGCTCTTCGCTCAGTTCCCGAATGCATTGCACGGCATCTTTTAATTGCTTGACCATCCGCCCTGATAGGTTTTTGGACACCCTAGCAACGTGGCTAATTGAATCCAGGGCCACGTCTATTTGAGCGGACATGTCTTTGGCCATCAGCTGCTTCGGGTCCTCACTGCATGGTGAGGAGTCATGGATATTATCCAGGCTCCTTGCCGAACGGAGAACACGCCGACTGCTCTCAGCTTCTTTCTCTGTACTCCCCGCCAGTAGAACTTTCTGGGCTTTGGAGGCCCTCACATAAGCACTTATGCTTGGTGTAGGCGGAGGCAGTAGCGGTTGCGGCGGAGGCATCTCCTTCCGCTTTCGCTTGTCCTCAGGACTCAGTCGCCCCGCTTCGTCACTCGGAGTGTTGGGTGAGGGTTTCGTCTTTTTGCGCTTCCGAGCGCTTCTAGAATTGCCGCGGCTCACTAAAGAGTCAGCGTCAGACTCCACTGCACTCTCGATTTGTTCCGAGAAACGAACCTCTTCTGGTTGTCTCTCCAAATCCTGTGCCCCGGTCGCGGACACAACGTCCATTTTCTCCACTCTAACTTCAGTTTTTTTATTGGTAGTTTGTTTTAAAATTTCAGACATCATGCAAGTCCCACGAGTATGGGGGAAATATTCAGTCCACCCGAGCAGTGCCCCCTGTACCCGGGTAAGCCTATATACAACGGGGTGTCGGCCGGTTCCCCGAGGTGAGGGACACTCACGACTGGCCTCCCTGCCAGCCACGCATTCTTCGCCGTGCGCCTCACCGGCTTGAATTAGGGTAATTTTTTATAGAGGTTTTCTTCCTCGCGGCCCGGGCGGTTAAGCCAAGGCCCTCGTTCCCCAAAGGCTTACGAGATTTTGGTACGGTGCTATGAAGGAATGAATCCCCCACAGCATGCTCGACGGCAGGGTAAGTGCTCGCCGAGCCCGCAACCTGCCTCATCCGTTAGCCACCTCTGATGGACAGAGGCGGCAGAGGAGAGGTCCGCAGTGGCCCTAAAAAAGGGCCATTGTTGTCGAGCCTTTCGAAACTAGAAATGCAAACCCCATGCGGGGAGTTCATCTCTAGTATCCAGGGTGCACCGGCCGCTAACGGTTGCCCTTCCCCCCAGATACAAGTATCCAGCAAGGAACTGCAACCGTGCGACACACGAGGAGGTAGCCCGACCTGGCACCCCATCACCACCATGCCGTAGCCGCATCGCAGCCGCACCGTCGCCGCGTAAAAACCGTATTGTATCCGCGTTTATTAATAAAGCAGCGATCACAGTTCAGTATAACATTGTCGGTGTAACTGTACAGACTTCACTGTTATTCGTATCTATATAATGTTAACATTAAGTAAAAAAAAGAAAGTGTTACTCACTTATTTGATCTTCAAGCAACGGCAAGAGCAAATTACTAAACCCAGAAGAAGATTTTGGGTACACCCTGTTTTATCCTTTAGGGAGGATAAGGGTGAATTTCATGTACTTTTTGAAGAGTTAAGAAATTATGAAGAAAAATTTTATGAATATCTCAGAATGAGTGTAAGAACTTTTGATGCACTGTTGAACATTTTACGAAGCAAAATTCAACATCAAGATACCAATATGCGACCTAGCATTTCTCCTGCAGAAAGACTGGTGGTCACCTTAAGGTAAGTAAAATACATTTAATTAGAACATATTTATTCAAGAAGATGCCAGATGTATGTATCTAATTATTATGAATTTAAATAAACTTAAAAATGTAACACGTAAATTCAATTTAATTCTGCAAAATTCAAATCAAAAGTAGATCCATCGGGGCTCATTGCATTATCTGTCAAAGAATTGGTTCCAGTATAGTTTGAATTTTGGGTCTCTGGTCGTCTAGTAAAGGTCGATTCATTTGCGACAGCAGTACGATATCCGTAAGAAGGAGAGGATTGCATTTCGGCGTTGTAGTCATAGGAACTTGGTTGTCCTATACGATGAGTGGTAGGTGCATTAGTAATTGGAGTACTATATTGGTAATCATAATGAGCATTTGTAATTCTGTTTTTGTTTTGTATATTTCGTATTATGGACATTACTTGAAACTGAAATTCTACCACATCAGCGTCACAGAAATTGTCTACAGTTGCTGCAATGCTTTTAAAAAAAGACATTGAGCGGCTCTCATCTTCATTTTCAACTTTATCAATAAACTTCAACATCCTTTCGTCGACTGCGCTTGTTATTGATGTAGTGCGTGGTTTCTTTGGGGCTGAAGAATCATTATTATTAATTTGGCGGAACATGTTTGAACCCGTTTCCCTTGTAGTAACAATTTTCTTTAAAAATTGCATGTTATCGTAATACACGTATTTGTGAAGTTTCTTAGCACCTGATCCTGACTTGTATTCGTTGAGTTTTTTTTCGTATTTCATCCACGAATCTCTCATATTTCGCCATTTATTTAATAATAATTTACCTGAAAAAAAAACGGTATTATTAATGTATTTTTTATCTTTACAGATACCTTGCAACTGGAAACTCAATGGCTGATTTAGAATATAGGTTCAGAATTGGGAAGAAAACTATAAGTTTGATTATACTTGAAGTATGTATTCATATATGGTTAGAGCTCGCACCAAACTACATGAAAATGCCTTCTGAAGAAGAGTGGCTTCAAATAGCTCAAGATTTTGAAAATATCGCTAATTTTCCGCACTGCCTTGGCGCCGTAGATGGAAAACATATCAGACTCATAAAGCCACATAAAAGTAGATCAATGTTTCTAAATTACAAGCACTTCGTTTCTATCGTCCTTATGGCTGTAGTTGACACAAATTATAATTTTATATTCATTGACGTCGGAGCTTATGGCAAAGACTGTGATTCAAGGATTTTTAAAGAAACAGCATTTTGGCGAGGTCTAATAAATAACACGCTTAATTTACCACGACCTCAGACTTTGCCCAATACTAATTTGGATTTACCCTATATATTTGTGGGTGATGAAGCATTCGCCTTACATTGTAATTTACTACGACCATTTAGTGGTCAACAACTTGATGCAACTAAATCAGTTTTTAATTATCGGTTCACCAGAGCTCGAAGATATGTAGAATGTGCATTTGGAATAATGTCCAAAAAGTGGCAAATTTTTAATCGCCCTTTAGATGTGTCACTCAATTTGGCCATAGATATAGTAAAATCATGCTGCGTATTACAGAATTTTATTCATAAATACGAGAATATCAACGACATAATAAATACGACTAACTCGGAGTTTAGTACTTTCCGAAGTTCCAATAGTCTACGGACTGATCTGATAGAAACGGCAAACGCAGTTCGTAACAGATTTGCTTAATACTTTGTCTGAACAAGGACGAGTATCATGGCAAAATATATATTCATAATAAGTAGGTATATATTCATATATTCCATGAGGACTATGTAGGCATCTACACTGTTACGATTAAATAAAATAAATGCAACTACCATATTCGTTTTTTCTTTATCGGACAAAGTTTCAAATTTCTCATTTAAAATTACACAAATCTCTTGCCATGCTTTTATATTTTTTCTTTTATCTTTATAAGATTCACTTGTCTTATCCCATAATACCTCCCTTTCCTGCACTAAATTAATCAGTAACTCATAATCAAACTCCTCCATGTTAATAAAATGCCTGAAGACACACGTGTGGACATCTGCGCGGGCGACCTGTCACTGAGCGTCGTGTAATGTCTACAAAATGGCGGCGCTCTGGCGGCGGCACGGCCCATGAGCAATTATCATTCGTATACATATAATTGCGGTACGGCACCGGTGCGGTTCCGGCGTCGTATACAGGAAGCCTTACATATCGTTGATCCTTTTCTTCAGTACAGCAACACGTCATGGCGAAATGCTATATCTCCTGAAGGGAGGCTGTCAGTGGCAATAAGGTAAGTAAATGAAAACGTTTTGTATCAATCAATTTACTTAGTGTCCAATAATTTTACTAAAGCAAGTTAACCATGTAAATTTTACTCATTTAAGCGTGTGAATCATAATATCCTCCTAGGCCATACAACTCTTCCGATTCCGAAATATTAGAATCCGACAGATACATTGTAAACTGTTCTAAATAATTAGCGCAAGAACTGGTTGATGGCTGGGGCTCCATAGGTTTTTTTAGGATTATATTCGATGGTGGTGCAATTATAGTTTTAGAAGATTAAGCTGAGTCTCTTGTTGTTTGTGGCCGAGGTTGTAAAAATTCTGCTGGCGATGGAATAGTTTATTTGTTAGATATGGCTGAGTAGTTGGTTGCATAGGTGGAGGAACAAAATATCGAGCTTTATTAAGAATGTTCAATATTTCTACTTTTGCGTAATGTTTTTGATCAATGTTAAGATTTTTCAACATTGGTATTATCATTTCAGAGAAGCTCACATCTTCATCGTATGTTCTGTTTGATTTTGTAAAATATTTAATAATTCCTCTTCGCAGTCGGTGTTCTCACGAGCATTTGTTTTTCTCAATGTAGTGGCAAGTCGTCGGTTAGCTAAGCCGATATCAGTAACTGCATCGGTCTCCGATTGAGTAGAATCGTCTTCGATTGTAATATTCCCACTAGATTCGCGTTGTAGTAGTGGCTAAAAAAGATAGTGCGTCAAAATACAAATATTTCTTCTTTTTGCGAGCCGCCTGACCTGATTTTTTTTTCTGTGATGAAAGCTCTATTAAAGGTATCTCTTAAATTGCGCCACTTTTTCTGTATTTTTAGGCCTGTGATAAGAAAGAAAAAATAAAATAGTTATGCAAGAGGAGTGTCCGTGTGGGAGACGGAGAGGGGAGGTGTATGCGTGTGTGGGAGAGTGTAGGTGTGTGTGAGAGACTGTAGGTATGTGTGAGAGAGTGTAAGTCCGTGTGTGAGTGAATAAGGGTGTGTGTGTGTGCGTAAGAAGGGATGTGTGAGGGTGAGTGAAGGTGTGTGTCCGTAGTGTGTAGAAGAGTAGAAAAATTATTATAACAACTGTAGTGCAGTATTCGGCTTAAGGTGATTCCGATCGCACACTACCGTCGGTAGTGGGCAGTAAACGAACTTTTTAAGTATTTTGCGAATATGAAAGGGTAAAATATATTTTTTAATATTTAAGGTACACAGTCAGTTATAAGAGGCTTTTATTTAATTGTGTACCTAACGTATATATTAAAAATATATATTTCACTCTTTTATATTCCCAAAATACTCAACAACTTCGTTCATCGTAAATTATTTATTTCTAATGGCGTCGCTAGTGTGTGATCGAAATCACCATAATAAGATTTTATGAAATAATGTCATAATATATTAATATATTATTAATAAAAAATACTCACCTATCAATTTGGCTCCAATCATCCACTACTTCATCAGATAATTCATTCCATGATTTGATTTTTAAATTACACAATTTGATCCACATACAGCGGGGATAGTTTATTCCATATTTGAGGTCTTTTTGCCACCGCACTGATTAATCTGTCTACATCATCGCTAGTGGCGGTGGCGGCAGGTGGCGTAGCCACAGGCGATTCCGATTCACTTGCGTCTGACATCGTCAAAGATCGTCAATCGACTGACCGCTGCGCTTGTGATTTTATTCGCAATGCGCGGGCCTCAGTACCGCTTCGTAGGGTACAAAATACACATACAATTTCGCATATGCAATTTTAAATCGCAAACGATTTATTTTCGCAATGCGCGGATCGTAGTGTTTTCTGTGGTTCACAGATTTGCGATATTTTTTCGCAACGATTTTTTATCGTAGTCGCGCTTAGCCTTACAATGCTCGACAATAGATGGCGTTCTTATTTACTTATTTTATATTTCGTCTTATCGAACAATAGATGGTGCTGCCAGCCTTAACAATACTATGGCGCACACATACGAGCCACGCGTGGTCTGTTTGTATGAAGATAACGTACTTACTCACTCTTTCTACTATGTTAATAGTTATTAGAAACAATTGGCAACAATATAGAGCAATATAAAGCAGTTATATTGAACTTACCAATGAGGCATATGTCAATTGATTGTCATTGTATTTTTCTTTACAATACATCATTTTATGAGCTAAACAGTAAGTCAAACTGGAAATGACATTTCGACATACTTTACATTCATGTTGTTCATCGGTTCGTCTATGTCGGACTCCTCCGTGTCCGTTGTTCTCCGACGCTTCACCGAGGCCGACTTCAAGCTTTTTATGTTCGTCTTCGATTTCGATGTCGAGGCTTTTGTTGATACTTACCCATAGTGTGAGTTGAAGCTCACTCAATTGTTTCTTCGATTGTTGTGTCTTCTTGGTAGTACCGCATCAATCTGCACCTGCACGACCCACCGCTGTACGTGCAGTCATGCAAGATGTGAACGTGATCATTGTGTTCGGCAATGTAGAGGATTCCTCTTGTACATCGCTTTCTGACAGCATCTCCTTCGACTCGAGATAAGCCGTCCCGAACAGTTTGAAGAAGATTTGCTCGAAATCTTCCTCCCAAACCATCAGCTGGGCGTTCGTAAACATCGTGCACAATCCTGCATTTAAGGCCCACTGTTCGAAAGTGTCCCATGATATATTTTTTTAAATTCCGCCCTTGCGAATTCATAGCTTGAATGAAGTTTTTCATTATTTTGCTCAATGGGCGTACAATCTTCCCGAGTTGGTGATTCTTCGTTTTTATGGCGTGTTGCTTGATTGCCATGGTGAACTTGCCGATCAGTGGAATTGTGCTTTCGTTGTCTCAGTATGTCTTCAACCATATGAAAAAACTCATCTGTTGTACATCTTTCCTCTGCTTTATTTGACTTACTTTGCTTGGTCCTTTTCCTTTTGTCACTTTCATCTTTGTATTTGGTAAATCGAGAACGAGAACGAACTTGTGTATTCGCCTGCATGTCCTCGGACATCATATGGTCGGTTGTTTCGTCCTCGTTTCCTCTTGGGCTCGAAATAACTTCTAATTCTAGACTGTCTTGAAGGGGTGATTTCTCCCTTTTGTCGTCTGTCGAGTTTCCGAAGTTTGTCTTGCTCGCCATTTCTTAGAGTAATAGTACTATCAACCAAAGCCCTACGACAGGCGTTAAATGCGCGCCACCCTGTTTCAGTTTGAGTTCTACATTTGTCGAACAGAATACGGAGATATTGGGTCCACCCAATTTTGTCACACAGGTTGACTGAAAGCCAGTACATTATTTTGTATCCTAAGTTAAGGGAATTTGAGTAAAAATTCTTTAACTACTTCAGAATGTCCATCAAGTCATTTGATGACTTGCTGACTCTCATAAACGATGATCTCGGAGCAGATAAAAACGCTGTGCGATTTAGCATTTCACCAGAAGAAAAACTCATATTTAATTCCAATCAACTTGTTTAGGAATATTGTTTTGAAAAAAAAAACACATTTTGTCAGTCGCAAAATAAGTCTAACGCCGATTCATTGCTGACATCAGTAGGTGCTCGCGATGGAGTGTGTGCTACTAGCGATGGAGTGAGTGTTACTAGCGATGGAGACCCCATTTCTGTAGTATAATCATTAGTGCTAAATTGTTTGGCACACTAGATTGCTGTGATCTATAATCATGATATTGAAAGCTTGATTACGCTGCTCTTGTGACAAATAATTTCTTCGTTGTGGTACCGGGTAACGATAATTTTGATTTTCAAATGTCTGATGTTGTGGTCCTTGAAAGTCATTTTGGTTTTGCAAGATTAAATTATAAATGGCAATTTTAGTATGAAGTCGTCTATATTTCGGGATTTTTTCCATCTCTTTAACGAGTGACAAACAAAACAGCTTGTCTTCATCGTCATCTTCTTTTGGGTGCTAAACATTTTTCTGAGCCAAACTGTGCTCTAATATGTTTGCAAATATTTCGTCAGCAGCACTTATTTTTTTTCTTAAAGAACATTTAGGACTCTGAAAGGCAGAACTTATTGCTACTTCAGCAACTTCTGACGAAGCTGATGCATTATCTCCATCTGAACTAGTTTCTGTATCTTTGTTGGCTATTGATGCCGGTAGAAATCGATTTCATCGATAAATAAATCTGTATCGAAGTGCTCGATTTCCATTTCTCCTTATTTATTCTGGTAGGCGTCCACCCTACACGAAAGCGCGCGATCAAATGTACGGCAAAATGGCGGCGCATGTATCTACAAGCGCGTAGCTGACGCGCGCTTGATGTACACATGCAAGCGCGCGCTTCTGATCAAGCCTTGATCAGAAGCGCGCGCTTGCATGTGTACACATCAATTGAAACTCCTAGTTCCCAAAACGCGCGTTAGCAAAGCGCGCGTTTTTCAGCGCCTAATTTGTACCCGCTCTAATGACTCATGGCAGAGACGTTGCAACTAACACTACCTACCCCGCGCCCCTAACCCCGCTAACTAAAAAGTAACGTTCTTCTAAAGTTGAAAATTTTCCGCTGGACACCCTTTATATTAAATTAGTGGAAATAAAGAATAAAAAAAATAAAAATAAATGTTTATGGCATATGCATGCATAGGTATGTGTTTTAGTGTAAGTGAAGTTTATTTGCGTGTTTATTTTGTGAAAGTGAAATATTTGTATATGTACTAACATAACGCTGCTTTTAAATTAAAGGGCAAAAATCTAAATTACGTGTTTTTTCAGGAGAGCACATTAAAATTTTTATTGAAGTTTTTTCTTCGTTTTTTTGATACTCCTATTATCAATTCTTATGTGTCATATATCATTCGATGCGTATTTTAATTCCCTATCTTTTGATAAATTAAACTTTATTGTAACTTTAACCTAAAGGCAGTTCGTACATAAGTCAAGTCCCTTTAGCATATAAAATATTGTTTTATAAACCAGTCTCATATTATTACGTTTAATTAAAGATTAGAATAAAAAGCTTCGTAATATTTTGGTATAGTATTTTTATTTATCAGTTTAAGAAAACCCCGTTTCTTTGTTTCAGGAACTTTGAGTTTTTGTCCATATAATTTTTGAGTGTCGTAGTTGCTACAGTGTTGGATTTAGCTTGTCTTTTACCCAAAGTGGACACTGTCTTAAACTCTGCGTCTTTATACGAAGTTTTAATGGAAAATTTGTTTTGGTGTTCTTGATCAATTTCTATAACTTTTATGTCTGTCCATCTCAACTTTTCTCCATCTTCTGTAACAGTGTAGTTACCAACAGCCAGAGGTTTTACGTCATAAAAACTGTCGTGTGTCAGTTCTTTAACAGTGTACGATGTGTCTTTCTTCTTAGGACTTTGGAGATTGGCGAAGATTTCAATGCATTTGATATATTCCTCCCGATGACAGAATGTACCGAGTCTCTCGTTTTGGGTATGTCCTTTTATTAAATATTGGTGTGTTATACTTCGAAGTTTTGGAAAGTTACGTATAGCATGTATACATAGCCACCATAAATTTTTTCTTTTGTTGACCACAACAATTGTCACTATAAAAGACAGCATCAAAATTTTCATTTGCTTTATCATGCAAATTTTTAAGGTACATAAAAACGCAAGAGCCTAATTCGTTGACACCCCGAGCTCCTTCTCCTTTATTCCATACAAAACAAATGGTGATTTTAGTCTCAAGCTCAGTGATAGTAAAGTTTAATAGGTTTACCTTTGAGATATAATAGAAACTCGATACATCTCCTCGCGTGGTCTAAGCATCACGGCGTGTAGGTCATAAACAGCCACTATAAAAGTATCACTGACATTTTCTTTATCTCTCTCCTTTTCTGCTCTTGCGAGAGATTTTTCTTTTAGGTGCAAATCGTAGTTTGCTTGTAGTGTATGTTCAGCATTAATGAAGGCGTTGCAATCGTCACACTGATCTTTTTCGGGCTGCCAAAAATAATAATAATATATATATATATATATAATTCGTTTTAAAGATGATGTAATATATTGGGTACGAAGCGTACTCTTTACCCTCAGATTCATATTTTTCAACATAACAGTAACGCGTTTGTCCCACCTTCAATGTACTCTCGTTTCGTTTGAGCACAGCAATATTGGCCCTCAATCCGTGGAATTTAATTAATAAGCGCTTTAACACGTTCCCTGCGCCATCACTTTCAAAAAACTTTCAGCTGGTGCTTTGGAGACCTAAAAGATCTCCAAACTAACCTACCATTTGGTGCGTTTCGGTTACCTAATCGGTCTCCTAAAGATACAGTTTTCAAAATAGTTTATATCTTCCATAAAAACAATCAAATATATTTTGAAGTTTTTGTGGGTGAAAGATAGCCTATTGCTTTATATTTTGGTAGGTTCGCACGCAGTTATGACATTTGAATAAACTACAAATACCAAAAAAAAATAATATCGATTGTATCTCGTACCGCAACGGAAGATAGTTCAATATGTGTAGTAAGTAGTGATGGGAATAAAATAATATCTCAGTTGTCGATTGAAAAAGTTTTATTAATTATGCAAAGTGTTTTTCATTAAAACATGGTAAGCACATTGATTGCTTGCATTGTGCGCAAATGGTAACAATTCGTTTAGTTTTTTTAGAAGCGTCAGTGCTGTTTAATGTGTGTCGTAATTTTTCGTAACAACCCACACAACGTCTTTTTTTGTCGCCACGTTAGAAAACATGATCAGTACATCTTCCTTCGGGTAATTCTGTAATAAAGTGCATTGTATAAATAAACAGCATGTAACTATGTCAGTGAAGTAAATGCGATGGAATCTAATTTTATTAGTTTCCTTATTCGAGTGTCTTATGTATATTTTCGTTCTTAGGCTGTTGTTGCTTTAAAAAAATATACGGAGGTAAAGGGTGTCCAGCGGGAATTTTTCATTTTAGAAATAAAAAAAAAATAAACTAATAAGTTTTAAATATTCATTATATTTAATAAATGTAACCAGGGTTTGCGGATTTCACTTTTTAAAAATAACGTCCTCCAAGTGACGTCCATGTCTCGCAATACACTCTTGTAAGCGAACCCTCACATTGGCAAGTACGCGCGCGCGAACAAAGCGCTGGGGGGATATCAGCGATTTCACGCCGGATATTTTCTTGTAGAGCAGTTATGGTACTGGGATTATTGCAGTACACTTTAGATTTAAGGTAACCCCACAAGAAAAAATCGCACGGCGTCAAATCCGGCGATCGAGGTGGCCAGGGTATGTCTCCATACTTGCTTATCAATTTTCTGGGGAAAATTTCCCTTAACTTCGACATTGAGACCCTGGCAGTGTGTGGAGTTGCCCCATCTTGTTGAAAATGAGTTCTGTTGTTGCGTCCGTGAAACACTTGCAATTGCGGTACCAAAAACTCGTCAATCATACGGCAGTATACCGTGGAAGTGACAGTTTCTCTGTCATTGAAAAAATATGGACCGATTATTCCATGAGCAAAAATGGCGCACCATACTGTCGTTTTCGAGCAGTGCAAACTCTTTTGATGCCATTCCCTTGGATTGGTGGGGTTCCAGTAACGCATATTTTGTTTATTTACGTAGCCATTGATGTGGAAATGAGCTTCATCGCTAAACAATATGTTTCCAAGCGTTCTGGAGGTCCGAAAACGTTCCAACATCGTTCAGGCGAACGTTTCTCTTAATAAACATAATCGCTTTCGTTTAGTTTTTGGACAATTTGCATTTTATAGGGATGAAGTTTTAATTTTTTTTTTCAATATCATATGCACAGTTGACTTCTTAATACCTGTAGAGGCGGCAATCTTTCTCACTGATTTTCTTGGATTTGTAATGATTTCTTGACGCACCTGTGCCACCCGTTCTGGCGTTGCGGCTGACGAGGACGGTCCTGGGTGCGGCGTATTAACCATTGTCCCTTCTTGTCGGAATCTTTGTCCCACGACCATATAAGCTGCGTGCTCGGACCATCGTTTAACCGCCGAATATCAAAGTGGGAACAGAAAGCACGACGCGCTCGAATTAATGATTCACCACACTTTAAATATTGCTCCACAGCATTAGCGCGGTGCGCTCCCGACCAGTGACTCACGGTTACTAACAAATCCGCAAAGATGACGCAATAGACGCTACCCCTCCCGCGCCCCTAGCGCAGCTAACAAAAGAGTAACGATAATTTAAATTTGAAAAATTCCCGCTGGACACCCTGTACCTATTTTATCCGGTAACTCATCTAATGAAGGTATATAGGTTCAACTTCGCCTTGGTGATCTTCAAAAACTTGAATTTAGATTTCGTACGTCTGTAGTTTGGGGGCGAATGCTAACCGTAATGCAATAAGTGCCGGTGACCAAGTCTTAATTTCACTACGAATGCCTGCCCACCACGTACTCGCAGTATCTTTTAACAGTAGCGGAAGGCCTGCTGAAGCGTCTTCGTCCGATATACCTTTAATAAATGATTATTCGATTTGAGTGTCGTATTTTATTTGACCCGAGTGTGAACCCTTTGCATCATTCAGAAACGTTAATTTTTTTGCATAAGTGCGGGTACGAAGACAGGCTTTAATTTGATTCATCTCTTGAACTTTCAATATTGTCATTGATGACGTTCATGCAGTCTTCGCATGTCAACATCTTCTTTATTAATCTTTTTTTGTTTTTCTTTCGGGTAACAAAATAGAGTTAATCTTGAGTTTCGTCTAATAAATTGGGTGACCATGAACGTTTTTTTCTGAATTTTTTTTTAATTGTTTTTGGTGTAGCATCGGAATCTTAGACAATGAATCGGGAATAACTTAACTAATTGCATCAATTCTTTTAAAGTTCATTTTGATACGATTGTTTGGATTAACAAAAAGGCAATGAAAATAAGGTGTATAAATATACATAATATGTATATTATATTATAATATCAGTTGGTAAATCTTCTCGAAGAACTGCAATGGTGGCACATATATCATTTTCTAATTCAACAAACCTACGTAGCATATAATAAGTAGAGGTCCACCTTGCTGGCACATCTTGAATAACCTCTTTGGTGTATCTTCCGGCTTTTCTTGGGATTGAACTTTTAATATTTTTTTCAAAGCCACGGTGCTCATTATGAAAGGACGCACGATAGTTTTTACTTTATTCAAAGTACTGTCTATTAGTTTGAGGCCATCCTAAACATTTAATTTAAGGTATGACCAAAACATCCATAACGTTTTCACCATATATCGGTTATAGCTTTTTTATATTTGCTGCATTGTCGCTTACTATAAAATGAACAGAAGAAGCACGAAGATATTTTTTTCGGCTATGTTAGAATGAGTGATTCGTCATTTGAAGAATTACTCAAACTTTTATATGATACCATCAAAGGACAAGATAATAAATTTCGTGATTGTATCTAACCCAAACAGAAATTGGTAATAACATTAAGGTAAGTAAATAAAAAAGATTTTGTATCTTCATAATTAAAAAATAGAAAAAAATATATTACTGAGAATTATTATCATTTAAAAAGATCTAGATAATCAGTTTGTTGAGATGTCTGTGCATTCTGTGAATATGTTGATTCAGGAGAGGCTACTGATTCTTGTTGAACGGAGGATTGTGGTGGTGGGTTATTATTTCTAGCCAATGATGGTGTCGGATATCCTTGAGATTGCCCTTGGTTGTAATTAAACGATCGTAGAGTTACGTTAGAATGAGTGTCTTGATCCAGCTTTCTTCAAAGTAAATTCCTTTAGTTTTTAACCAGTCTTGCATCTCAGATTTTAACTTGACATTGTAGGCGCTTTATTAAGTCGTATGCAGTGATATTTATCAATTACTACTAGACAGTTCAGGTAAGTTAGGAAGAGTTTCGGTCATCAACTTACGCAATACTCATGTGCTGACGATGGAACTGATTTGGCGTAGTACTTATCCACGTCGCTTATCGCCTTATACTCCTGATCTATCAGATTTACGAACCCAGCTGCATCAGCGTTAAACTCCTTAGCGGCGTTTTCACACACGAAGCCCGATTCTCCATCTATAACGAAAGAATCCTTCCACAACGGATCATTAGAAAAGTAATAGAATTCATATCATCATGGTAATCTGAGGATTTCGATTTTGATTTAAACATGAGAAGCGCATTGCCAATAAAACCATTTATTGATCCAGCATGTGCGATTATCCATATACTTCCGGCCATGTCAGAAATAAGAATTCCCTGTTCCTCTTCATTTGCCAACACATTTGTGCGTGATATGTGGGATGAATATAATAAATACATAAAAAGTTTATTTCTCACCAACAACCATAGTCTATTACAAATTTTAACCTTGGATCGCTGGTGCCTATGTTAAGTTAGAAATAAACTGTATTACAGGTCACCAGGGTTCCACTCGGCAGCCAATACATAACAAATCAGGACAAAATAATATAAAATATGTTTCATCTAAAAACATAACTGGCTTCTTATTTAACAATCTATCTTTCCTCATTCTCTCTTGGCTCGCCAACCAGTTATGTCATATTGCTCTATTAGTTAAAACTTTTCTTTTGATAGATTGATACCATGTAAATCGAAGTCCGACTGACTTCAATATTCTTCGCAATGTGGTATTACTGCTATTAAAGTTTATATCTTGCTGTAATTCAAGTCTCAGTTTGTTAACAGTGGGCAATTATTTTTTTACTAAATAGAAATTACGTATTTTTGACGTAATGCAGAAAGATCCAATTCATATAAATCTACTTATTTTAGGATGTGGCCGGTTTTTTCCTAGTGACAATTTTTTTAGATATGCTCGCTGCGCATTTCCCTTCTTTAGTTATCCTCGTAACGGATATTTCAGAAACACCTGAAACTGCAATAAATACATTAATGCCAGCAGTGGAACTATTTAAGAACATGTGGTTCATAATTTGTCTTAAGATTTGTGTATATCGAATTTTAAATGAATAGGACCAATTGGTAGACCAATTTTAAATGAATAGGACCAATGATTGTGGGAACTTGCCGATTTTATATTGTTTTTCATTGGTATGCAACAAAAAAAATATTATGACTAAAACTAGAGTTCCCCAGTTCAGGGAACTATTCTCATAATTATTACAATGAAAAATAACTTACATTGTTCAGGCATTATATAGCTTGTTTTTAATCGATACAAACAAACAATATACAAAAAATATATTCAAAATTTATTCTATAGTAAGCGAGAAGTTAAGAAATAATAAGGAAACTATTTACCTTGTAAAGTTGGCAAAGTAAATATACATTTAATATTGAAGTTATAAATTACGTCGTGTAAGTAATTCTGTGAGCTGTTTTGTTAACTCTACAACAGCCATCCTAATGTCAGCAAGTTCCACGTTTCTTTGTTCTTCATATAGCATACGGCAAAAAAAATCTCGCACTAAGCTATTGGCCCGAAGAGTCGCCGCATGCCGTGGCCGTCGCAATTGTCTACCTACGCTGTCGTGAGTAGCCTACTCTTGGCGGTGACAGTACCTATCCATGTTAAAATTATATTCAGACAGATTTTAAAATACTGTTGATATTGGAAATAAAATAGAATAAATGATTATAACCAAAAACAAGACTTTAAAAAAAGCTATTCTACAAATCAACAAGAAAAAGTTACTATTCATGTATTTTGAAGACAAGCATAAAACTTGGTTAGTGTTGTTGAGGCATCACTCGCTATTGTGACTGTACCTTGGCTTGTACTCGTATGAACAAGGGTGTCCAGTTCTGACGGCAAAGCCTATACCCATAAATGATCTGCAAAAAATAAGCATAAACATTATAATATAAAGTATAAACATTATAGTTGGTAGTCATTTAAATGCTTCTTAAAGTATTTTACTACATTACATACTATATACCAGTGAGTTGAGAAAGATCTTGGCCGGGTTGGGTCGAAGCAGCTATTGACGATTCTTACTTGTCTGAAAATCAAAATATTTGGTTTGAAATACAGTATTTACAGTACAGCTCTAAAGTATTTTATTCTTCATATGAGTTGATAGTCAATTTTTTTTATTGAAATTAGAATTACACTATAATTATTTCCATTATTTCATTCTTAAAAAAGCCGGTACTCTTGCTGAAGTCTGCGGTTCCCCAGATCCGTTTCCCATTATTGAAAGTATTTTTAATTCCCATTGGTAGAGCGTCCACCTCCTGTAGCTGATGCAGACCTGCGTACTACCACCGCTACTTTCTAGGTCAAATATTTTTTATCTGTCTACATCTATAATAAATACACTATTGAAATTATTCAGTTTAAATTATTCAATATCGAGTCATGTTGAATTCATACACACATACTTAAATTAATTATGTCATCTGTAATGGCAAGTTCAGAATTACACAATTGTACAATACTATTTTTAAGGTAATGCAATTACTATAACCTAATATAAAATTATCTAATTAAAAAGTAACTATGTTGGTAGCTTACCTATTTAACTATTTGTAATTGCACTCAAAATAAAATATAATAGAAAACTTACTTTTTGCCACTGCTTCGTTGTTTTAGTGCACCGGCCCATAGCATTCAGCATGGTGCTAACTTCTTCCCACAGCCGATGAGATAGCGTGCATCCCTCGATACTCCTCAAGTTTCCTCAAACTATATCGTTATGCTCCTCGAGGGAGTTCAAGAGAGCATCAATTTGGGCCTCAGTCGGGGAAGACATGTCTTTCAGTGTCGAATGTTTCTTCTAAAATAAGTTTCATTTCGTTTGGTTTTTAATTAATAAATAATCGATTTTTCTTAAAAAAATATTAGATTTTTTATATTTATCGATCTTTTCTTAATTTTTCAATACTACTAAAGATACCAGAGTGTTTCCATTCCATGTGTTGTTTTAAATTGGTTGTATTACTACACGTTTTTTAAATTTTAGGGCAACATTTACATTTAGCATCGCCAGATTTATGGTCAACTTGAAAATATTGACGCTCTAGTTAAACTTCAGGAGCGCGCTTAAGACTTTATAAAAACTAATTAAAATTAAGGTGATCACTGCTCGAGATTCTATCCAGCAAAAGATGTGCGGGTTTCCGGGTGACAGTTTATATAGTGAGACTATTGCATCAGCCTAAGCTTAAGTGGGGGCTTGTCGTTAGATAAGATAAGATTATATTTATTTGATTCAAACATGTGTACAATTATGTTGGTTATAGTTTACACAGTTTCAACATATCTGTATCTATTGCAGACGTACAAATATGTTACTAAATATAAGATCAAATAAAATTAATTCAAAATTTAACATCTATTGCATTGTCAGTTACACGGGTTTCTAGGGAATGATGACAAAGGTCTTCCTGTTGTTATAGAGATAGCCACAATGTAATAAATACCTAAAGTTACTTTAGGTATCTAAGGTTAGATAAATACCTAAAGTTGTTATGGGATGAGGGTTTACCGCACACATAACTCCCTTTTGGTTGTTGACATTGTTAAAAACAAGATTTTTAAAAACTCAACACTTTTTGTCACGAAAAACTATCAAAATTGTCGTTTGAAAAATGGAGTTTCAATAACGAATAATCAATAACATATCAGCCGAATGTTGGTAAAATAAATAGTACAATTCGTTGCCTATTTCCATCTAGTGAATGTTTGATAAGCTAAATTAATGAAGTAATCTGTTTCAAAAGCACAGAAGGGCTGTTATAGTAGACGCACAGATGGCGTTAATGTTATTACATGTTATCTCCATGGAGATAGTATTCTTTGATAGTTTGCGCTCCGGGTTATAAAAGACCTGTAGGCTAATTCACGTAATTTCTCGACGCACCGATCAAGTTGCAGTGCAGTTCCGATCAAGTTTACGTTTACGTGCAAAATGGTATTCTTGTAATTGTTTAGCTGCGCGTGTGTTGCACGTCAGCTTGGCGTAAACTGCGCGTGTGCTGCACGTCAACTGTACGTCAGTCGTACGTAATACTTTTGACATGACTTCTAAGCTTTTGGGCCATTACACAGTTAAATTTACCCACGGTGTGGCCACCTGTAGGAAATTAATTTTCCCACTAAGTAATCGCATGGAATCGATTACATTTTTATAATTATAACATGATAAAATGTGAAATTAATATACTGATACGATTTCTAGGATGTTTCCTTAATAAGAAAATCGGTAATCATATTTTTAACTACAATAAAAGCAAAATATTGTAAAGATTTGGCTGTTTGAAGGTTTGTCATTGCCAAAAAAAGAAAAAAAAGTCAATTTTTTGTAGTCATCTCTTAGTAGTCTGTGTTTGTAGTAGCGCCAGTATTTAAGTGATCTAAATAGTAATCTCGTCTATTTTGCATATGCAATAAGTTTTTAAGATGATGGCAGCAGCTTGCCAGACAATGGCAGAAACCACAAACAAAATGGCTGAGGCTGCACTGAAGTCAGCTGAAGCTCAGTGCCGAATAGCAGAAGCCCTTGAAAATATTAGTAAAGCCTTACGAGACAAAAATGTAAGTATAAACAAGTTTGAATTTAGTTATGTTGAACATCTATTATAATAATACATAATATTTGACTTTATTTGCATAATCTCAAAAGTTTTAAAAGATTTTAAAAATATTTAACATAATTATCTTTTTTAGGTAAGATGGAGGATTAGTTCAGAAGAAGAATAATTAAAAAAGATTATATTAAAAAAATACTTATTTTCATTAATAAAAATATTGATAACATTAAGCTATTATTATTCACTCCCTATGAATCCACAGACGGTTGATAAGAGCCTGTTGGACAGCTCGACCTTCCAACAAGTCTCTGTTGACACGTCGGTTGCCTTGAGCAAGTATATTTTGGCTCTCCAGATGAATATCCTCCTCAGCTGCTTTACGCTGTACACGCATCCTCTCTTCTTGTTCGGCCTCTTGCTGTGTCAGATGTGGCACTGGTAATCGTGCCTTGTTTGCAATGTTATGTAACACAGCACAGGCATTTACTACTTGACCAGCAAATATAGGGTCATAATGGAGCACACGTGCAGCTAGTAAACATCTGGAACCAATACATTGAACTACAATAAATAACCATTGAAGATTATGCTAAAAACTTTTTTTACCTTTTGTTTAATTCAAAACAAGGATGATAAATATGTCAACTATGAAAAAATATCATTGAAAATCATTTAATATACTGTCGGTAAAGGAATAATCCTCAAAAGCTGGTACTCAACACATGTATAAATTAGTATTGTTTACTTATTTGAACTCGTTATGACAATTGGAGTAATAAGACACATTACATGAAATAATTATGTATCATACAAATACATACCTGAATCGAGCTTTCAAGACTCCAATGCATCTCTCTACAGTATTACGTGCAGAAACCTGTATGTCCGTTTCGACTGCTCGGCCACTATGTCGTAGAAAAAAAAACTTATGTCAGCATTTCGAAGGAATTTGTAAAAGATGAACAGTGAAAACCGCAAATTCGAAAAGTCAATAATCAGAAAGTTATGTGGGTTTAACCGTGGCCGCGCAGTCCGCATGAATTCAACTGCGCGGCCACCAGTTCTCTTAAACGGAGCGTTGTAAAAGTCTAATTCCTTTTGCTAATCACTGACAGGATTTCGAAGAAAATGTAGATCATAAAAATAATGCCCTACTGTCTGTAGTTCACGACCTACATCACTCCAAAGTTTGGCCGCGCAGTCCGCACAAAGCGAACCGCGCGGCCACCAGTTCTCTTAAACGGAGCGTTGTAAAAGTCTAAGTTTTTTTGCTAATCACTGATAGGATTTCGAAGAAAAAATACATTGTAAAAATATAGCTCTAAAGTTTGGACTTCTCGTTCCACAACACTCACGTAATGGCGAACCGCGCGGCCACGTGTTTCTTAAAGTGGAGCTTAAACGGAGCTTGGTACAGGTGTCTTTCTTTTTGCTAATCACTGATACGATTTCGAAGAATTTGTAAACATCATGAATGAAGTTCTAATGTTTGAAAATCGCGAGTTACAGAACTTATACCCTGTAACTAGAGTTAAAAGAAGGGTGACCATGATTTACGATGCGCTGACGAGATATTCCCATATAAGACGTTTTCATTGTCACGTATATTTCTATACTTTTTATCGTAACATGCAAATAGTTTTAGTCTTTTGGTTTGAAATTGAGTAGAGAAGCTAATTAAAAGGATATAAAGAAAAAAATGTCATCGATTGATTTATATTTCTATTTCTTAAGTAATAGATAAAACATAATATTACTATAAACTATAAATCACATAATTTAAAAATCACAATTCGTTTTCATATTTATAATTACAATTTAAAAAATAATTGCTTATTTTCGTTGTTGTAACGATTAAGATCATAACTATATAAGCTAAAAAAAGTAGCTTATTTAAAAACTACACTAGATATACGAGAGCAACATCATGTACCTATATAACATAAAATTATAACTTTGTAAGTAGATAAAGTTTTATTAAAGTATACTTTAAATCACCTAATTCAACAATCACAGTTCGTTTTCATATTGCAATCAGAATTTAAAAACAAAATCTGACTTACGATAACAACAACATTTCTAAAACTTAAAATTATACAACTTACACCTACCTACCAATCACAGTTTAATTTGTTATTGTACTTACAATTACAATTTAATCAAGAAATAACGACCTACGTTTTTGTATCGATTAACATCATAATATTTTTATTACAAACAAATCAGTCATACTATAATCGTTATAGCAAAACTTACTACGATAAAATCACAAAATATTCCTATATCATGTAAATCACAGTGAATTTCGATATAAGCCTACTATTATCTAACATTTAACAAGTCTCTATATAATAAAAATCTAATTTTAGCTCCACTTTAGAGCAAAATTCTCACCTATTATCATGTAACTTAACTACCAATAAGACCATAAGTTAAATTGTGCAGTGTTATGGGCTGCACTGAACTTTCATGAGTTTTGTTTCGGTTGTCGTCATAACATAACCATTGGTCGTCGATTAAGCAATGACACTTGTAATGACCGATATTGCCAACACATGGAAGAACATACTCTAACGCACCTATCAACTTGAATGTTTTACGTTCCGTTATTTTTATATAACGTGGTATTTCATTAAGTATAATGTTTTGAGTACCATTTAAATCAAATAAAATAATATTATTTAATTTGTATTCGTATTTAATGCTTTTGTTATTGCATTCTAAACAATGTTTTAATTCTAAATTATCGATAACGATGGCGTCTTCTAAGCTTCTGATACCAAACATGTTAATAATATCGAAATTGAGAGAAAGAAACACAATGAATCTTGTTACATTTTTCTCATTACAAAAAGGCGTAATACATTTTTTACTTCTTTCTGCACTAAACAAGAAATCAAAAAGTATATGCTCAAACACAAAAGCCATATTACAATTACATTCGTAATAATTGTTTTTTTTTGGTAATAGAGTGAAACAATGTTTTCTCTTAGCTTATATGCTTCCTTTTCATTTTGATTTTGGGCTAATATATTAATAAAATCACGAATTAAACTATTTTCACAAGAGTTGAAAACTTCGCGAATATAATTGTTTGTTTGGTATCCATGTGCCAGCATAAAAAACACAGAATCAAACGCGCAGGTGTTTAAAACATTTTGTTTAGATTCGATTACATTTCCATTTTTTAAAAATAAGATTGAAGTAGATGTTATTTTATGAGTTTCATATCCCTCACCCTTCCAATTTTCGGTATACGAGGGCTCCTCAGCAAATATCGAGTCGGAAGTGAATGTCACGGCAGCATTTTTTATTCTTTTCTTTATGCTAATGCTTTTAACTCGCTTTAACTTTCGTTTTCGGGATTTAGAACTAATATTGTGTGGAATATCATTCAGACTCTTCAAACTAACTTTGGTTTCTCCTTGCAGAAAATTGTAATGAATATTCAAAAACTCATCAATATTATATTTGTGAGTACGAGTCTCAAATAACAAATGCTTTAGTGTTTTGAAGTAACTCTCTACTGAGGAGGATGTAGGCGACTTATTTTGTGTATCATACAAAGGACACATTACGTTACTCCACAATGGAAGCTTGATTAGCAATCTTCTCAAAGTTGATGTTAGGTGGGGCAGATAATATTTGTTGCGTGTTTCAGTCGGCGTCTGAAATAAGCTTTTTTGTTGCTCAACGATCTCATCAAACCAATACATTATATTATCTTCCTCAATTATTAAGGTATCGTGATAGAAAGTTTCTCTTTCACCGCCATATTCGGGGACCGGATCTTCCGTAGCGAATAATCTCTCCTTCATATTTTGCATTGCTAAGTCCCAAGCTTTATTAGTAGTGTTATAGTATTTGTAAGTGCATATTTTGACCATATTTGAAACTATCATTTTGACTTCATCAAAACTTTCAGATCTTTTTATCAATAAAATACAGCGAATAAAAAACATTTTAATTGGAGTATCCACGTTTTGAAAACAAGGTAAATTGTAAACATTTTTAATAAAATGGCTGGTGTCTAACCTAAGAAAAACTTCTGGTAAGTTTACACTAAGTTTTCTCAACACTAAGAATGATTGTCTCAGATAGTTTTTCACTGTTATAGATGTTGTAAAAGCATCTACATTTGCAGCAATCAAAGCAGACGAGTCGTCAGTTACAACTTCGTTAGGAGCGGTATGTATTTCCTTATACCATCTTTTTAACCAGGATGATATGGAATCTGCAGTATGAGTGTCCGCTATCATTTGAAATATCGCTTGAGATTTTATCGTTTTTGAAGTTAGCATACAAACGTATAGAAAGAGTCGCTTAGTTAATGTTGATCCATCAGGAAGTTTTATTGGGTGAAAGAAAGATCCCGTGGCGTCTATAGTGATAGTTACTTCCTGTGGATTTTTTTCTAAAAAATCTTTGTAGAATTGATTTTGTTCTTCAGACCAATAATACATGTAAAAATTCGGGACAAGTTTTATTTCGCGAATCAAATTTTTAAAACTTGGCAACATTGACATCATGAGTAGGCTTAAAATGGGATTGGCATGCAAACGATTACTTTGTCTCTTCTCGTGCTTTATTTTCCGAAGAGCGTTCATTGTAGGAAGTATGGGAGGGATTGCATTATCTTTATACTTAATAACTTTTGAAGCTATTTCTTTATGAATTACTGTGGCAGATTTGTACTGTAATTTCTTTGCAAGTTGATTTCTTTTGTATGGTGACATCTTAGATTTCAGTTTTGGATTATGCGGAACTAAGTTATCTGTATTAAAAATTGTACATTTTATAGTTGCTGTTTTGTCTGTTAACTTTTCGCTACATATTTCTACAGTGCAGCTGCATTGTGTGCATTTCCCTTTTATTTTCACATTATCTTCTGAGTCAATTAATTTATTCTTGAAAGTCCACGTGCAAGGTCGTCTCGAGTACTGCCATATTTTTTCTTTGAGTAGATTGCTCCACTTGAACTTAGGCAATGTTTTGTATTTCTTGTGTGTCGATGTAGTTTTTAGATCTCGTCTTATATAACGAACAGAAATTGGTTCTACTTTTTTCCACTCATGCTCATCTAGTAAGAAAGAAAATTGATTTGTATGCTTATCATTAATTTCACTTTTTGTCGTTGAAGATGTCGTGCTCCGACACGATGGAGAAGATAAAGAACTTTCTGTCGTCGTACTTATATCAAAAACTTTATTGTAATTTCTCTTTAGCCACGAGTACAACGCAAGCGGTGACATATCGTGATTTATTTCTTCTGAGATAGTATGAAATATAGGATCATTATATTTAATTTTTGTGTTTATGCAGTCTGTGGAATATTTTATAAATATTTTTTTTAGCTTGTCTTCGTTGACTCTCAGTTTACGTCCTTTTCTACCCATCGTTCTGAAAAAAAATGCGATGTATTAGTGGTAAGAAGTGGTCCTCCGGCCAGCTACGGTAACAACGCGAGCTTTGACGCGAGTTTGCCGCTTTAGTGGAAGTCTGCCGCGGACGAACATTTCCTAGGAAGTTTTATATTTGGTATCTATTTGTTTATTCCTTTAATATAATATCGAATTCATATGAGTTTCAATCCTTTTGGCAATGTATTTCGAGGGCTTAGAATTGACCTACCGAATAGGTAAAACATTTTTTTATGATAATGGTTATAATGTTGCATTAAATTTAACATATTATCCACTGTATTCAACTTTCAATTTAACAATACCCACCTTAAACTGTAGGCATGCAATAAAGAATTGGGAATTACACGCATGTTTCAATACATTACATTTTATTAATGTTTTGAATAAGTACTTACCGCTTGATTGATAAAACTTCCTTGTGTGATAAAAGCAACAGTATTAAAGACAATTAGTATAGTCACAATACAATCCTATGAAATAACTATGAACTATCTAACACTGCACTGATAAACACGGGCGCACTCTGTAACAACCGAGACTGAATAAAAACACTATACAGAGTCAAGCTCCGCGGGGCAGGGCGGGACCCCTCCCCGCTGATATTGTAGCCATTTTGGGAGTCGCTACAGACGCAACTGGGTAGGTGCTTACCTATACTCTCGAATGAAAACATACCAACGCAAGCGCACAGTGACTTTTTTAGGAAGTTATTTAAAACAGCTTACATCTTGGATATGAAACGCATGGACTACTGCAATAGGTAAACGTCATCATTATAAAATAATTAAGTTTTATAAATAAACACTTTAGGAAGATATTATATTTTTGGCATTCCTTTCATTCGCAGACAGGACAGATGTTTCATATAATTTAATAATTTAACTAATATTATAAACGTGAAAGGTTGTAATAATGTGTGTGTGTGTGTGTGTGTGTGTGTGTTTGTTGCTCTCACGCAACAACTACTGAACGGATTTTTCTGAAACTTTGCAGTAAAATAGCTTACATGTCAGAATAACACATGTGCTATAATTTATATAGATATAGTGTACATTTTTCAAAATATCACGATAAATAAAAAAATTAAAATGTAAAGTATGAAAAATCTGTCTTTTGCGAGCTAGCTTTTATTTTACCCTATACTTTTTTTTGAGGCATCCTACTTCCTACTAATATTATAAACGTGAAAGTTTGTAATAATGTGTGTGTGTGTTTGCGCAACTACTACTGAACAGGTTTATAAAAACGTTTAAATACGCGCGGGCGAAGTACTTCGAACGTTGTACATCACGTTAGAAACATCAAAAATAACAGCCCCTATTTAATGGATTTTATTATTATACATATAAACCTTCCTCTTCTATCACTATCTATTAAAAAAACCGCATTAAAATCTATACATAGGGATATAGGGAGGGACAGAAAAAGCGACTTTGTATATTGTGTAGTGATGATATATTTATACTATGATATTGAAATGGAAAAAAGCCTGGATTCACACACTATAAATCTTGGTCACCCTATTTTTTCCTTCGATTATAGGTTTTAAGTTCTGTAGGTCTTGTAGTTCTTAATTATAGGATTTATTTATACTGTCTACATATTCTTCGAAATGGTGTCAGTAATTAGCAAAAAGAATGGGACTTCTACTAAGCTCCGTGTAAGGTCTATTAAAAAAAACTCGTGGCCGCGCGGTTCGCTTTGTGCGGACTGCGCGGCCAAACTTTGGAGTGATGTAGGTCGTGAACTACAGACAGTAGGGCATTATTTTTATGATCTACATTTTCTTCGAAATCCTGTCAGTGATTAGCAAAAGGAATTAGACTTTTACAACGCTCCGTTTAAGAGAACTGGTGGCCGCGCAGTTGAATTCATGCGGACTGCGCGGCCACGGTTAAACCCACATAACTTTCTGATTATTGACTTTTCGAATTTGCGGTTTTCACTGTTCATCTTTTACAAATTCCTTCGAAATGCTGACATAAGTTTTTTTTTCTACGACATAGTGGCCGAGCAGTCGAAACGGACACGAAACCTGTAGCTTATAATAGTGCTCTTCTGGAGACCCTGGCACTGAGTTAAGCACTGGAGTCATCATGGTTGTGCGAAGTGCATACCCACTGTCACCTGGATAATATATTAGTGTTAGTTTATTATTACAATATCTGCAGTGTTATAAATATTTATTTTATTGATGCATTAAAATTTGGTGCAAAGGCTTTATTTGACATATTTACCCAACAAAAATATTTCCTCTTCCTGATATATTTGCTGAAGATAGGGCTGTAGTGGGTGCACACCCCACACTGCTGAGTCATGAGTAGCTCCAGGCTTACTTGGGTCAATGCAAATAATATTTAGATCTGCATCACAAATCTGAAACAATAATTTTCAAATTAATGTTTTGTTTATATGAATAAACTATTTTACCATATTAAGGGTTATGATTGATTATAAAAAGATACATACTACCATAACATTGAGAGAATGATATCCTTTTCTATTAAAATATCGTTCTTCATGTTGGTTAGGCCTTACTATAGCAATATGGGTACCATCTATACAGCCAATTACCCCCGGCAACTTGAACTTCCTATAGAAACTGAAAAATAAAACAAGAGCTTATTAGATATATTTCCACTAAAATATTACGTAACAATATCTAGTAGGTGGTAATGGACACTTACCATCTTTTAACATCATCACGGGCTTGCCTTGTCATAGGAAATTTTACGTAGTGTTTAAATATGTGTCCTATGTTAAGGGCTTTGGTTACTTGGCGAACAGCCCTTGACACTGTAGGCTGTGAAACTCCATGGTACCTACTTTGACCCACCAGTGTTTGGTATGATCCACTGGCATAAAAAGCTAGTGTTATGGATGCTGATGTTAAAAATATATTATAAATTCAAATAAAAAAAGATTTTGAGAATCGGTCCACAAATAAGGGACATATCGCTGTACATAAAAAATATGTGGAACTTATAATATTCTCCTGTTTTCAAAAGTCTGTTAAAAATAAAATTGAATCAATTAATTTCAAACTGAGGTGGGGTTAGTATTTTTGGAAAGTTATCTTCATATTTACCTCGTGTGACTGCCCCCAGAGGCAGCGCTCATTCTGTAAACACTTACCTACCTACTTGTGTGCGTGCACGAATACTAGGTACGAGTATATGCATTGGTATTAGCATTTCAACAAAAAACATTTCATTTTTACAATTTTATTTGAACATTGCCGAAGGGGGGCTGGGCACCGGAACATGTCTTTAGAACTGCAACTTTTACAATAGTCAATAGTCATTTATTCATAATATAAATTATACGTCGTCGCTTAAATAATAAATTAAATAATGAAAACACATTCAACACTGTTGAAATTGGACCGCAACCCGTAACATAAACGTCAGTGTCATACGGCTGACACATATACTCTGTATGTTTAATCGCTCCTTGCAATATACGTCACCATTCAGTTCCTAGCACAGTGTTTCTTTTTTCTCTTATCCAACTAAATAAGTGAGGCAGTCAATTAAATATTCAATCAGATTTATTCCTACAAACACCTACATATCGTAGAGTACTATTATATTACAAAATAAAATTAAAATAAATTAGAAATTATATAAATTCGTCAACAGTATAGAACATTAGCGAGTCTAAGAAATAAAAGACGTATTTATTAATACTAATAAAAATTTATTCAGAATAATCAAAATCTGACTCTAAAACATCAATTTCTAGAGATTCTTCAGAATCACTAGTACCGCTGCTGCTATTTCCTACACTAATTATGAAGCTTTCTAAATTAGTCTCTGTCACTCTATCCCTTTCTCTATATTTTTCTTCGAAATGAATGACATGGTCAGTCATTTTCTTCCACTCTTCTGCAGTTATACTCTCAAATGATTCTTTAATAGCCCTTTCAAATTGAGGTAAAGTCAAGTTGACATTTATACTGGCCACCTTTCTTTTTGCCAAACTCCAAATTAACTCGATGGCGTTTAAATCGCAATGATATGGCGGAAGTCTAATTACCTCATGCCCATTTTGTTTCAAAATTTCGTCGGCTTCATAAATTGGTTCATGACTATTCTTCTTTACTAGGCATAGAAGCTCTGCTTTTGTATGGTATTCCTCAAATGCGACATCATTTAATGTAAGCCACTGTCTAATATCGGATTTGCGGGTTTGAGTAGTAGGTGCCTTTTTAATAATTACAGAGTGGTATGCTGCATTGTCCATAATAATTACACTTGGTACATTTAAATTAGGAAGAAGTTTTTCTTCTAGCCATTTATTAAAATTAGTTGAGTTCATATCGTGATGATAGCCTGCCATCTTTGATTTTGTGCTAAATACTAATAACGAGTTAGGGACAGGGCCAGTCTCAGATCCCGCATGTACTATTATAAAACGTTTTCCTGTAGATATGTTTTGGACTACACGGCTGGTTGATGGGCCCTGCCAAGACTTTTTTGGTTTATACGATTTATGTATATAAGTCTCGTCTAAATAAATGATCGGCACCCCTTCTGCACGCTTTGTAGCAATTGTCCGCAAAAATCTATGCCTCCATGCAGCAATGTCATAACACTCCATCAGTATTGAACGTTCATTGATATTTTTTTTAAATGTATATCCATTCTTAAATAAAATTAGGCGAAGAGTCTCTCGGCTTCCATTGAATCCAATACTTTCTCGTAGATCTGCCAACAAAGTTCTTAATGTTGGTACTTGTTTTCGAACTATGTAGAATCATTAATTTTATTTTTTATAGCGTTAATGTCAAAGCTATCGAGGTCTGACACTGTTGAGCGGTGAGGTCGTTTTTTACCTGGAGTACGCCACACACCATCATTCATGGTACCTTCTTTCTTAATCCTCTGCAGTGTTCTGACACTTATATCTGCAATTATATAATAAAGTAAATAAGTGACAGTTCAATGTATGACCGAGAAATTTAAACATCACAATTTAAAATTAGAAATAAATAGATTGTTATTACAGAAAAATATATAGATTCACAGAGACAAATTACAGAATGTGATTTGGTTATGGACGGCTTAGTGGCTGACTAAGGCGCGAAGCACACCAATCTGGCGCCTGGCTAGGACATGGCTCGGACCTGGCGCGGACCTGGCGCAGATACGGCGCTGGCAGGCACATAGGGTAGGCACGTTTAGTCGATTGCTAGATATTGAGCCATGTCGTCGTCCGAAGACGAGGACGCTCTCGCTCTCGTACAATTAATAAATATACAGATGCAGGTGAATCGACGGTACTGGGTTCATCCTGTGTGGCGACGGGGACAAAATTCAAGACTTTACCTAACTATGCGAGACGTAACAAATTATCCTGATCGTTTTTGTGATGTATACAAAATGTCTCCACGATGTTTCCATTTTCTACTGCAAAGGACTAAACGGCACCTTCAGAAGAAATTTACAAACTACAGCGCGGCAGCTGTCTGTTCAATGGAGATTGTCCCGGAGTTGCAGGGCTGTTTGGAGAGAACGGCGGAATATTACCTTCATTTGTTTTTTGGGGATTTACTTGATGATAAGGTTGATTACTTTGTTGTGTATCGTATGATTTTTCGTTAAGAATTTTGTTACATAGATTTAGTATACCAATTTTAAAATTTCTTTTCTGGTTAAATGTCATTAACTTCATGTCCGGAAGAACACTTTGTAGAAATTGTAAATCAGGATCTATTGGGTTCTCAGAGCTTGCAAGTGTAGACACTGTAGAGGAATATTTATTTTTCCGATTGAAATATTCATAGGCCACATCATTAACGTCATTTAATGTCCTTTTCTGGGGTTTAGCAGATCCTGATAACTCAGATCCCATCGGGGATGCTGTAGTATTTGAAGAGTACACTGACCGTTCGGACTCTGAATCCGAGTCATTATTTTTCTGAATATTGCCTTTAGGTTTTCGCGACTTAAGAAAACCATCCAAAAAACGCAAATGGGGCGCCAGATAATACTCTTTGGTAATTTTCGCTTCTGAACCGGATGGAAGAGATTGTGCTTTTTTAAACTTAGAGTATCTGCCTCGAATATTCTGCCAACGCTGTTTGCAGTCTTTTGCTGTAAAAGAAAAAACAAAAACATAACATTTCTTTTCTCTAAAGATGCATCAGATAGGCTATAAGATCTAAGGATGGCCACTTTAATGAGTTTTTTTTTTACTTTAAAGTATACAGGTGTTACATGACTATGAAATAATATTTTATCAAACCTTTTTTTCGACTTCTCATAAAAATTGTTAGTTCCAACGGCGCTAGTATCCATATGGAGTCCTTACTTAAGGTGCAACCATGGGTGCAACATCAGTAAGCGTTCCGAACTACACTTTTTTTACACTATTTTTTAATTTTTGGAAAAACTATGTTATTTAGACGTGTGATTTTAAACAGCCGGCAATAATAGGTTGTTTTCGTTGTAGAAATATCTATAAAAATTTAGAAAATAATCTATTATTGCCGGCTGTTTAAAATCACACGTCTAAATAACATAGTTTTTCCAAAAAATAAAAAATAGTTTTAAAAAAAGTGTAGTTCGGAACGCTCACTGATGTTGCACCTTAAAATACCTCTCTCCTATCACGAATCGGATATTACTATTTCATCGTCACAAAACATCCTGTATAAATAAATACAACGTGTATTAGGGGCGAGGCGTATGGATGGGTTATACTTGCTAAATGACAAACTGGGGCTAAAAAAATTGTTATTGTTTCTGGCTGGTACCGAACCTACAGTTTGCCGCTTTGGTGCGATGACAGATAGACTACATATTATTATTTTTACTTTTTAGGTACTTTGCAGATGGATGTTCTTTCAAGTCACTTGCGCTATATTTCATGAGAGGACAAAGCACAGTTCGTAAAATTGTTCATGAAACTTGTACGGTACTTTGGATACATCTACAGCCCGAATACATGCCGACACTTACAGAAGAAATGTGGTTAGAAGTTTCTCAACGTTTTCACACACTATGGAATCTACCAAATTGTGTAGGAAGTCTTGATGGGAAACACAAGAATAAGAGCAGCACCGAATTCCGGCTCTAGTTATATTAACTATAAAAGTTTTTTTTCCATTATCTTATTGGCAGTGGTCGATGCCGACGGTTTATTCCTAACCATAGATGTTGGAGAATATGGACGAAATGGTGACGCACGTGCATTACAAGAAAGTAATTTTGGACGAGCCTTACAACAAGCAGAACTTAATTTACCTGCGCCTTCACCATTGCCTGGGCAAACACAAAACGTGCCATATTACTTTGTTGGAGACGAAGCGTTTCCTCTTAAAGAAAACATTATGAAACCTTATGGCCGGGAGCAGTTGACTAATTCTCGAAAAATATTCAACAATAGACTTTCAAGGGGGCGAAAATCAGTTGAGTGTGCTTTCGGAATGCTCAGGGCAAAATTTGAGGGTTTGAGCAAGCCTATTACCTGCCACCCGGACAAAATTGATACTATTATTCAAGCAATGTGTGTATTACATAATGTTGTTAGAAGATGGGACGGAAAATTTGCGGTACCTAAATTTAATAATATCTTAATGGAGCCAATCATTGACACACAAATACAGAATAACGCGGCATATGCTAATAACGTTAGAGAATATCTAACAAGATACTTTGAATTTCGATCACCAATTCCATTTCAAAATAGATTTGCTGTGTGATTTTCCTAGACATTATAGTAAAATTATTTTGTCCGTGCGAACTTGGTCATAAATCATTAAGTTTGTTAGGTATTCTAGTGATAGGCGCACGCGGCGCGCGCGGACTCGTTATCGATATGAACCCTGTTTATCGACTATAGCTTTGTCCATCCCTAACACACACAATAGATTCCTACTTAAGAGCGAGAGCGTGAGGTGCGTGAACGCCGTTAAGCGCATGAGTTCCAAGAAATAAATATTGCTATCTCCCTCCGATGATTGATGTTCAAGTTCGCTCGGACAAAATATTTACTTACTTGCGTACGTACTTGTAGCTTATTTAGTAGAATTACGAGGTCCTGTAGAATTTCTTTACAAACTTTAAATAAAACACGATAAAAAATCTTACCTGATTCTTTTAATTCTCGTCCAATTTCTTGCCAAATTTTGTCCTGTACGTTAATATTACAATAATCATGGCGAGTATGATCATATATAGATGGATTTTTCTCGACTATTTCACAGAATGTAATATTAAACTCAATATCGTCACGCATTTTATTTAATTTTCTGACCCTAGTAGACATGCGTGCGTACTGCTTGCGAACTGACGCCGAACTGACTGCAATCAGGCGGTGATCGGACGCGGGCGCCGAAACGACCGCCCGACGGTTACGCCGTAGGATGTATTCAACAATGTACCTAATTAATGTGCTATTAAGTACGAGATTTATATGAAACGAAATAATGTCCGCGCCATGCCCTTGCCAGGCGCCACATTGGTGTGTTCCGCGCCTTAAAGCAAAGTGAACAGAAGTTGATGTCGCTATCCAACTACTACTGTAATGACATAGACATCACTCCTACACGACTCAGCTGTCCAAGATCAAGCACTGATCCAAACTGTAAATCTCAAATTGAAATAACAAATAAACATACAAACAGTACTTCCATAATTGTCAACCATAATAATCATATAATAAAAAATACTAAATTTGAAAACAATATAATTATGTATAGTGATGAAATAGGTAAACATATGGGCCAAATACTTTTCGAAAATACAGGCAATCGCGTTACTAATTATTGTTTCCCTGGTGCATCCTTTGTCCAAATTATGGTGAAAATTATTAGTAGTAGGCACTGTCCTAGCACCACCTTGATTGTGTATGTCGGGAGAAGAGGAAATGCAAACTGTCACATGCTAACAAAATATTTGAATTTGTTAGCTCAATTAAATGTTAAACGCATAATTTTCACTGCATTTCCTTATAGCAAATTGTTGCTGGAGGTAGAAAATAATGCCAGACATAGAATCAACAATAAATTACATACTTTGGCATTGTATAACAATAAATTCACAATAATTGACATTAATGCCTTTATCATTAATAAGACATGTAAATTGACAAAAGATAATTTTTATCTTGCCAACTTTTACAAAAGACACTAGACTAGACACTAACCATCATGTGTTTAGAAGTAAAAACTTTATGAAAAATATTATTAATTTGATTAAATAGATAATTATACTGATAGTCCGGGCGCCGTTGACTGGGTAGCCACTCTAATTTAAGTGATAAATTGTTTTTAAACTTTTCTAAGCGGCTTTCACTGAAGGGTACAACTGTTATTTTCCTTTTTTTATTTTTTGGAGCATCTACTGGATAGCAAACTAGTTGACCACTGTGATCTGATTGTATCTTGTTGTCATATTACAAAAAATATTATCAATACATGTTGCACTAGTGGCAGTTATTCTAGTTGGTTCACAAAATATGTTTGTCAAATTATAAGATTTAAATAAATTTAAGAAAATCGTAGTAGTGGAACAATTCTCCAAAATATTTATATTAAAGTCTCCACAGACAGTAACAGTTTTATGGCTATTGGATATTTTATTTAAGGCATCCTCCATTATACTTAAAAATGTCTCAAATGGCGCGCAGGGAGGTTTGTATACGTTAATAACAATGTGTCGCTCCAACTCAACACAAGAGATTTCTACAACTCGCTCAACAGAGAGGCTCACAATATCAGATCTTTCCTTATATTTAATTTATTTATTTGTTAATATTAAAGAGCCACCATGGATAAACTTTTCTCTTATGAACGAGCTTGCAATCTGGTGATTATTGAAGCTGTAAATGAATTGATGGCGCTTAAGCCAGTGCTCAGTAAGACAAATAATATCAATATTCTCACAATTCATAAACAACTCCAATTCTAACTCTTTACCTAGTAGACCTTGAATATTTTGATGCACCAGATTGATACAATTTTTATTAAAATTATTACATTTTAAAGATTTTGTTTTACTTAAGGTCTTCGCACATTATAACAACTCCACGCCAACGCGGCAGCAACTCTACTCACACTCTCGATGAGTAGTCAACTAGTTGATCCACCCAATGGTCACTAGTGGACAACGCGGTGTCAAGGAGTGGCCAACGCGGTGCCAACGAGTGGGTTATTCAACAGACAACTCGTCTAACCTCAGTTTTCGGTTAAATTTTGTCCAAAGAAGTCGTGTTGCTTATGAAATGTCGAACTTTACATTCAGTGAACTGGCGATTATAGCTATTATATTTGATAATGAAAATGAACGAAACAGCAGGAAAAGAAGATATTGGGTACATGATATGTTGCGACAAAGGAAATCAGAAGGGGAATATTGGAATATCCGGAAACGTCTGCTAGATGACGAAGAAAAATTCTATATCTATTTCCGTATGCCGAGATACTTGTTTTATTATATACTTAATATTATTGAGGACGACATCTACAAAAGAAACACGCGATTTAGAGAAGCTGTATCACCGGAAGAAAAGCTGGCAGTGACATTAAGGTAAGCAATAAGAAACTTTTTTATAATTTATATGTATTTATTTATATATCAAGTTAAAGGATAAATCAAAGCAAAGCAATTTTACTTTAATTGTGTTAAGAAGAACCATCAACCCTCGATTCTTCCATAGGCGTTGTATTTTGCTGTTGGGTGCTAGCGGTGCTACTACCGGTAGTACCTGCATTTAGGTTTTGAGTTGTGTAGCTACTACCGATAGTACCTGCATTTAGGTTTTGAGTTGTGTAGCCAGAAGTTCCTGGTGCAAAAAAATCATCATAGTAACAGTTTCGATTATTTTGCAGTTCTTGTATTTCAGCTTCCGAAACTAAATTAAAAATTCTTGACTTTAAAAGTGCTTGATTATAGGTAGATAATTTTTTTACTGTGCTAGAAATACTTAAAAAAAATTTATCCATTTCGTCATTCTGCTTTCCATCTTCATCGTTTTTTTTTTTAATAAATATTCCATTAAAACCGCCGATGCACTTGTTTCTTGCAATTTCTTTCGTTTTGTCGTTTTTGGAATGTCAGGAAACACTGATCTAGATGAATCGTACATAGACACCGAAGATTCCTGAATCTTCGGTGTCTATGTACGATTGCGTCCTGACGCTCCGAGATAATTGACGAGTCTTGAGATTCTTCATTATTAGTCACATTGGCAAGAATTTCCGCAGCAGATAAGCTATTTTCATCATCACCATCATCTGTGTTGTCCACTGACGTCACTGTAGACCGTTCTTTATAATGTGGTAATAAAAAAGACATTTCAGTTTCATATTGCCATTTTTTATTAGTATTAGCACTCTGACCACTTTTAGTTGTTTTCTTTTTAATGGCTCTTTTATGATATTCCCTTAAGTTTTGCCATATCTTCTTACATTCTGACGCTGTAACAAAATAATATAAATATAAAGAAAAATTGGTTGTTTCAGGTACTTGATTAGTGGCTGTTCATTTAGGACTATGAGTTCAAGCTTTACACGAGTACACCCAAAATATGTTGATATTGTGGTCTTTGCGACGTGTATTTTACACAATGTCATGCGGTGTTATAATATACCATCCGATGATGAAGTCAACACAAGGCAGAGTTCGGCCAATAATGATGATGAACAGAGATTACTAAGTCATCTAAGTACAATTCCAGAAGATATAAGTGAATCTTCGGCATCTGCTTTTGAAACTCGTGATATGTTTGCAACTTATTTTCAATCTCCCGAAGGACGAGTTCCGTGGCAGCATTTAATATAGATCATGGATAATTAATATGTAATAATCGTAAGAAGTTGGTTATAATATTATTGGCTTATTAAGAATATTAAACAAGTTTCTATACTAAGCTGGGATTTTATTACTGATTACCTATATTAAATAAACGTAAGGCACTTTATTATAACATACAGAAACCCAAACTAAAAATAAAATATATATGACGTAGATTTAATATTTTATATCAGTAAATTCTGGGATTTTATATTACTGTATGTGAAAAAACTAATTTTTACGATAAACCAAGATTTTTCGAGTGTCCAAGTAGAAAATCGTAGGTACTGTTAACTGTACAATAACATACGTACTTTTTGGATGTAACAGGTTGAATTAAATTTTCTCAACAATGTACTTTAATGAAATGACTTATAAGTTTTAACATTATTTTTAATATCTATTAGAATCACACATATTTATTTGTTCGACAGCTGAATTTCTGTAGATTATGGCAAAATCAATAACTCAATACCAACACTGAAAACGTCACAAATAGAAATTAATTATGTTAATAGTATTTTATGCAATAGTTGTATAAGAGGGTTCAAATATGGTGAGTGGCGTGGTGAGTGTTAATGCAACGTCGCATACAAAACTTTTTCTACGACTAGGGATTAAATATAACAAACACAGCAATACCGCATAATTAAGAGCGGGAAGTTGTATAGTCACATATGACAGTTAGTTTTTGCAAAATTCAATTGCAAAAAAGACTAGATAGACTTTTTAATTAACAGATAAATGTACCGGAGTAGAAAAAAATTCTTACCTGGTTGCGACAATACAATAGCGATTTCATTCCATGCCTTTTCCTTCTTATGTACGTCACTATATTTCGGATCACGAAGGTCGTATAGTAGCGGATATTTTCGCACTTCTTCTATCAACTTTTCTTTCTGCATGATTTTCGAAAAATATCACCGTGTACCGCCAACGTGCACTCCGTCCTTCGATTCTATAGTGAATGATGGCGGGCGGGGGGAAGGCACGGGGCGGACGGGTGGGCTGGCAAATGGTTGCCCGTCACGCGTCAGTCGCAAACGCATAGTCGTTACGTGGACAACGTGTGGTCGTTGCGTGGACGACGTATGGTCATTGCGTGACAAACGTGTCGGGGTTGACCTCTAGTGTACGATGCGTAGGCCACTCGTTGTACACTACTTTATAATCATTTTTTGAAATTGAACCTTGAACATATGATACAGGGCTTAAATTTCAATGTCTAGCATAGAGTCGAGTCGCCGGTGAGTTGTTATAATGTGCGAAGACCTTTAAATTATTATTCTGATTTACAGAATCAGATCTAATATTAATGCCAGAGTTTGTCTCTTTTGTCTTACGGTCTAATTTAAAGAAATTGGAACATGTTCCAAACTATCAAAATTAAATCTTACATTACTATTCTGCTCAATAGAAGCATTGGGGTTAGCCAAAAATTTGGCTGGGTCATTAATACAATATGATAGCGACATTGGTATTTGTCTTTTGTAAAAGTTGGCAAGATAAAAATTATCTTTTGTCAATTTACATGTCTTATTAATGATAAAGGCATTAATGTCAATTATTGTGAATTTATTGTTATACAATGCCAAAGTATGTAATTTATTGTTGACTCTATGTCTGGCATTATTTTCTACCTCCAGCAACAATTTGCTATAAGGAAATGCAGTGAAAATTATGCGTTTAACATTTAATTGAGCTAACAAATTCAAATATTTTGTTAGCATGTGACAGTTTGCATTTCCTCTTCTCCCGACATACACAATCAAGGTGGTGCTAGGACAGTGCCTACTACTAATAATTTTCACCATAATTTGGACAAAGGATGCACCAGGGAAACAATAATTAGTAACGCGATTGCCTGTATTTTCGAAAAGTATTTGGCCCATATGTTTACCTATTTCATCACTATACATAATTATATTGTTTTCAAATTTAGTATTTTTTATTATATGATTATTATGGTTGACAATTATGGAAGTACTGTTTGTATGTTTATTTGTTATTTCAATTTGAGATTTACAGTTTGGATCAGTGCTTGATCTTGGACAGCTGAGTCGTGCACGAGTGATGTCTATGTCATTACAGTAGTAGTTGGATAGCGACATCAACTTCTGTTCACTTTGCTTTAAGTCAGCCACTAAGCCGTCCATAACCAAATCACATTCTGTAATTTGTCTCTGTGAATCTATATATTTTTCTGTAATCATACCCAGTGATTCACTCAAAGCTTGCATTTCTTCTTTTAGGTCCTGAATTATATCGGTATATTTTAAAACAATAGAATCTATTTTAATCTGGCATAAACTACATACATTAGCATGACTTACCTGATCAGCTGTAATTACAGGATCATCACAGGTTAAATCAATTGTCATTACCACATTATTGCTCAAGTTGGTCATGGCAGCAACTGACACAGTCTCTGGGGCACTAGAAATCAATTCATCAAATAATGACTGTGATTGTACAGCCATGGTGTCATGAGAGGTTCGCTCTAAACATTCAATTTTCTCGTAAGCCTCTTTCAGTTGATTTTTCAGCTCGGCATTGTTTTTGAGAGTTTTCTCAAACTCAATGCCGCACTGGTCAAAACTGGTCACCATTGACTGCAATTTTTTATGTTCACTATTAATATTATCAAGTTCAAAACTCATTGCTGCCATCTCTTTCTTGAGGTCAGAATTATTTTTCAAGACCGACAGTACCTCCAACTCATTCTCATCTCGCTCAACCTGCAATTTGTCATTTTCACTTCTGAGTTCTTTTAATTCCTTCAGTGATATTAGCAATCTACCATTGGTGTCCCTATATTGTTGTTCTACAGCTTTCAGGTCTTTTAGGGCTGTTAGGTATTTAGTATTTAATTCCTCAAATCGCGCTTCAGCCACAGCCTTCCTAGTTAACATTGTTACTAAAACTAAATGTGAGGCTCAAGACAGTAAGAAGTGGCAACAGATGGGAAAGAATAAAGACAGGAACTGGTTTATAGTAAATAGGTAGTTGTACAGAACAGAAAAATATTAAACAAAGCAGTAAGTCTTAAGAGAAAAGCTAGAGTTTTAGGATGTGAGTTAGAAACTAGAAATTTTAAACAAAAAGAAGATACAATAGGTATATGTACACTAGGTTGGTATAAATCTATGAAGTTATTTTTAAGGCAGTATTTAAGGACTTTCTAGTGTCACTAATCTGATATTGAAATCAGAGTGTTGTCTATTTATTAAAGTTATTGTTTTAAGAGGTAAAACCAAGAATAAATAAATGAAAAGTGATTAATTATAATTACACTTGATGCAGAATTATAGGTTATGTTAAAAAGCAATTACTAAAACCATAATAAGTGTTTTGGTTAAATGTTTGCAGTGTATACTGTCTGAGGGCACTATTGCAAGTCCTGCAATTTCATTTCAACATATAATTAAATGAAAAGAGACAAACTTCAGCCCTAGTGTGTATTCTAAAGTAACTCACAGGTGTGAGCTGTGTTAGCGGTGTTGTTGTTGTAAAAATTGGGATAAGGTTATAGTAATCACCCTTAGGTAGTTAACACCTTACTTAAAAAGACAGCACAACTAACAAAGACAATGACCTCTTAACACAATAAAAACTGATTCAAGTAACTAAAACAAAATTTATTTCATAACAGAATGTAATATTTATAAGCTAATTGAATTTATATTATGACTTATTTATTAAAAACATGTATTAAATTGTATACAGTGCTATGATATTTTGAAAATGAGGGACATTTCAACGGCAATTTTCAACGTAAGTATAGCAACAGACAAATTGCAGGTTAGGATTATTTAGCAAGTAAACACCTATTCCAGGTAGTACAATAGAATAATAGCAAGATAATAAGTGTCCACTTACCAATATCCAACGAGTTAATAATGAATTTACCATAAAACAACCAGTACCTATTTGAAAATATCGTTACAATTTGACGTTTCACTTTGATTACAATTTATTTGCTTTGTAACAACAAATATAATATGTATAACCACATACACATTTAAATTATAACACTACACATATTATTTAACGTACAAAATAGGTAAACGGGCTTTAAATTAAATAAAAATAAAATTAAATATCGGGAGAAGTTATTAAGACGTCATGTCACAAGTGTTGCCAGAAGCAAAAAAAAAAGAAGAAGAAAAAAGTGAGCATCATAACTTCATAACCCGATAAATTATGAAATATAACAGGTATAAATGGACATACTTTAAACTATAAATTGCACTATAAATATTGCAATATAAATCACCTCTATATTCAGAAGTAATATGATCATGATCACACTTTATCATCAAATAATAATTGCTTACAAATGTGACATACAGTTGAATTATAATAATCATGAATTTGTTCTTTAGTCATTGGTTTGATAGGCTTTTTCGAAATTAAAATCTTATTAATTGCCTTAGCATCTTGTTCCAACTTTTTAACAAACACTTGCACACAATCTTTTCCTCTGTACGTAACAAATTTATTCAAACTTCTGTCATGGGAGCAACCTAGGTAATATGCAAAACATGAAGGTTGATGGCACTTATTTCGTAGGGTACTTTTATCAGAATTCGGTTTTGTAAAATCGGATAACAGACATTCAAAGTCTGCATATATCACAAAATTAATCTTTTGCTGTCTCTCATAATTTTTTTAATTTTAGAAAACTGTTTTTTCTGGTAATATGGTTATCACTTACGAACAGTCATGTGAACTATATTTTGTTTCAGAAGCAAAAAGCTGTAGACATTGCTCGCATAAATACATTCGACCTTTATGACGTGAGACTTGTGGTCTGACTAGACGTCTAAGATCTTTTATCAAACAGTAATGAGCTTTGCGGTCTTGTTCAAAATACAGCAACTTAATGTGGTCACTTTTCTTATTACTAGTAACATACAAAGGTCCAGTAACTTTATGATTCTTATCTAATCCATAAACATTTACGCTTATTGCACAATTATATTTTTCAAACAACTGAATATCTTTATGTGATGGTGGAAATGACATGCCCTGTGTATTAAATAATGCGTTTAAATTGGGATATGAGCTTGGTCGACATACATTATTTTTTGCAGGAAATAATGCTGCAGCAATACTCCACAAAAAACAAAAGTCATCATTATTTTGTATATTCAAACAACTCTTTGTATTTTTTAATTTTCGCAGGTAGGTCGATATAAGATCCTCCCCGCATGGGTGAATATTTATTAATATTAATTTCTAAGTGATTCAACGATTTCAGTGACCATCCAGATTGACAATGCTCAAAATCAGTCAATCTCATTTTATATATTTCCTTTATACGTCAATACAACTCATCATAATTCGTACTTTGGTATACAGTCTCATATTTTGTATTAAACGACTTCAAGTCCTGCTGACCTGCTGCAGGTAGTATGAAATCAGCAAACAACTCGAAATTTACTTTGATACTAGTATGTTTCAATAATTTTAATTCTATTAGTTTGATAACGTCGTCACGCTTCCCATCTAAGAACGCCTCTAGAAAGAGGTACTCGTCTTCTTGAGATGGATGTAAGCGATACGTCATTATTCTGTTCTTAAATGCTGTGGCAACAATATCAACATTTGCAAATTTTGATTGGATTAAACTATTTGATTTGTGAATATTAGTTCGTTTATGATATCTGTACCTATTCATGTTCAGGGATCTAAATTTTGCATTTATCACAAGTAATATTGCTTGATCGTGAATTAAATGGCGGTCGAACTGAAAATAAAAATGAAGAATGTGGTTGTATGAATATTTATTACAACAGATTACTTATGTATAATGAACATAATGATCAAAAAGTACCTATTATGTAATTATTACAATAATAACGATGTAAGTTAAGACGGTAAATATACCCATTTTATTTTAAGTAAATACATTGCTAGGAACAGCAAGAATAATAATAGACAATACAGTAATGTATGTAAAACTAAATTTTATTGATATGAATTTATAAAAGTAGGAGGGCAGTTCTTAAATTCATTGCGAGCACTTTTGATATATGCGTTCAAGTAACTCCAGGATTCTGAATCAGTTTCGCATTTATTTTTTACTGTCAAAACGTTTCCACTTATTCACTGGCGGCACTCGCTCTATCTCATTACAATTATAAATTTTCAACTCCACATAATAACTGCCTTTCTTAAATTCGTCCATCTGCCTGGAAAACCCGTTCGCCGATCTGCGCGTTATATAGGAGTATATAGGTGGGCAGTTTTTACCCGTGGCAGTTTCCACCAACTGCTCGTCTCCGGAATCGCTCCCGAACAGGTCCATGCCGTTGGTCTGATGCTTGACCTTGACTTTTTACTAGTCGAGGGCTGACACTCGACGACACTCTGCGGAGTCTTACGCTTCCTCTTATCTTGTTTTGGTTTTACTGAGGATTCCGCCCCGACTCATCTTCAGACGGAAGCTGGTCGGCGTTATGTTTGGACCTAAAACAAATTAATACAGATAAATAATAATAAATAATAAGTATACATAAATAGCGAAAATATTGTGATGAAAAATGGGTCAAATGATTTATGCATTAGTTTAATTTAGGTACTTTATTTTACTTAGCGGATGAATGATTGTCGTGCAAAACTGCATCGAAAATCGGTCTATCTGTTTAGACACTCTAAGACAACAAACTTGTACATAGTCATACACGTCAAACTTCTAGGTAACTCCCTTTATTTTGGCGATGGTCACTGCAAAAGTAGTGCTGTAAAAGTTGCCCTTTTACACAATTGAATAGATGACTGATTGAATATTAAAATGATTGTTTGTTCAAAAAGTCTTTAAATAGAAGTTAAATGTTACTTACATCTTTAGTTCTGTGAAGATGACAGTATATTTTGCAAGGCTGGGAGATGATCTTGCTAGCTCTCTAAGAAGTGCTTTGTAGGGACACACCTTTGTTTATTTATGTAAGTGCACGTACATGGATATGCATATGTTGGCGTCACTCATCGTTCCCGATCCGATACTTATTTGTTAACATCAGTCCGGTTGTGAACACTAAACGTGACGTACGGTACCTATACCTATTGTACTTGTGGATCGAATAAAATAATTACATAGTACCTACTCTATCATTTGGGGACATCCAACCGGGCTCACACCTAAACTGGTGACCCCGACCCAAAATAGTGACTCGAACGTTTCAAGGACTTTAATTTTTTTTTGGGTGAATTAGCTGTCATGAATCCGCAAGCGGCGACTCAAGGAACGGCAACGCGCGTGCAAGATGGGAAAGGATATTCCGGGAGTGAAGGACGCGATGGTGCACTAGCCAGCATCACGGTCTCGTCAAGGATACCCGAGTTTTGGGTGGACCAACCAAGACTGGTTCGTACAGTTTGAGGCCGCGGTGGAAAGCCAGAAGTTAGGTGACGGACCCAAACAAAATCTTGTAGTTACCAAGCTTCCTAAAAGTGCAATACAACAAGTGAGCGACATTTTACTTGCACCTCCGGACACAGACAAGTACAAAACCTTGAAGGATAGGTTACTTCAAGTTTTTGAGGAGTCAGAGACACGGCAATTCCAAAAGTTGCTGGGAGAAATGGAATTGGGTAGCCAAAAACCCTCTCAACTTCTACGTAGGATGCGAGACCTGGCCCGAGGGAAAATTCCGGACCAGACACTGCAGATCATGTGGAATAGCCATCTTCCATCTGCGATGCAAGCGGTATTAGCGGTCACAGAGGTCAAGAACTTGGAGAATTTGGCCATCGTAGCTGATAAGGTCATGGAAGCGACACGTCCTTCGGAGATAGCTGAAGTGACGTCAACCTCTTCGGCCAAGGTCAGCGGCGAGTCTAGTGATTTGGCTGCTACAGTCGCTAGACTAAGCCTCGAGATTGCGGAACTGCGGCGTTCGCAGGAGACTCAGCGAGGGAGATCTTTTAGCAGAGAAGCTAGCAGAGGACGGCGTGACTCCAAGTGGTTGTGCTACTACCATCACCGATATGGCGTGAAGGCAGTCAAATGCGTGCAACCCTGCAACTGGAAAGGAAAAGTGCCTACACCGTCGGAAAACTAGGTGGCGAGGTGCAGCCTTCGGCGGAAGTCTGTGCCGTTACCCCCTGCAACCGCCTGTCAGTTTTGGACTGTAACTCCGGATTACGCTTTCTTGTGGATACAGGTGCAAACGTATCCGTATTACCGGTAACTAGAAAACTTTTTAAACCTATTAAGTGTTCTGAGTATAAGTTGTACGCCGCAAACGGTACGGAAATTACTACATATGGCGTAAAAACCTTAACTTTGGAACTTAAACTGCGTAGACCGTACCGTTGGGAGTTTATTTTAGCCGATATTAAACAGCCAATTATAGGCGCTGATTTTTTAGCACATCATAATATTTTAGTTGACATGTATAGGCGTAAGTTAATAGATCAAGTTACAGATATGAATGTATTAGCGTCAGTGGTAAATATTCAACAGCCATCTGTTACCTCCATCGTTGAAAATCACCCATATTACGATTTATTATGTATGTATCCCGATATCACTAAACCAATGTCATTTAGGGAAACACCTTCGCATAACGTGTTACATTATATAGAAACTACGGGACCACCCGTCCATGCACGCGCACGACCTTTGCCACCCGATAGATACAAAAGGGTTAAGGAGGAATTTAGAATTATGCAAGAATTAGGTATCTGTCGGCCTTCTAAAAGTGCATGGGCTAGTCCCCTGCATGTAGTGCCGAAAAAGAACGGCGATTTAAGACCGTGAGGGGACTATCGCCAGTTAAACGCTATTACGAAACCCGATAGATATCCAATACCTAGGTTACACGAGTTCACATATATATTGGCTAATGAAACTATTTTTTCCAAAATTGATATCAATAGAGCTTATTATTGTATTTCCGTAGCCCCTGAGGACATCGAAAAAACAGCGATAATAACTCCATTCGGACTATTTGAGTTCCCCCGAATGACATTTGGTTTAAGAAATGCAGCTCAAACGTTCCAGCGTTTTATGAGTAACACAGTTTTACAAGGATTTGATTTTTTATTCAATTATTTGGATGACGTCATAATTGCCAGCGAAAATGAAACCTTACACAGAGAACATTTAAGGTTGATATTCGAACGATTCAATACGTACGGTATCACTATCAATCTCAGTAAGTGTTGTTTTGGACAGTCGCGTATAGAATTCTTAGGGCATGAAGTGAGCGTGGACGGAATTAGACCATTAAATGATAAAGTAGAGGCCATAGCAAATTTCCCTAAGCCTGAGACAGTTGCAGAATTAAGACGATTTTTGGGAATGTTAAATTTTTATAGGCCTCATCTGCCAAATTTAGCTTCATATCAATATGAATTAAATAAATATTTAATCAACTCAAAGAAAAACGATGATGCTTAGTGATCCAAATGTCGCAGCTCGGCTCTTAAATAGCCCAAAATATACGTCACACTATCCCGAATATGGAAGACGGCACAAAAGGCGAAAATGGCTCAAAATGTCGGCCCTGCTGTTCAATGCACAAAATAGTCCGCCGCAACATGGAAGAAGACACATTTCGCAGCATATGGGGGGTGATAGTGCGGAATGCGGTCCTAATGCCACCCTCCATCTCTTCTTGTGTCCCAAACTCAGATGCATACACAATGTTTTTTATGTAGCCCCATAGAAAGAAATCTAGGGGCGTTAAGTCTGGCGAACGTGGTGGCCATGGGACTGTGCCCCCTCGTCCGATCCACTGCAAGAAACGGCGGTTAAGGTACTCGCGCACACTTCGCGCGTAGTGTGCCGGTGCCCCGTCGTGCTGGTAGACCATATGGACATAGGTCTCAACAGACAAGTTTTCGAGTTCATCTTCTACATAGCCTGTCAGATGAGACAAATAATTTACCGAGTTTAAATGAGGTGGCAATAAACATGGGCCTATCACCGTTGTTCCAATTATGCCAGCCCAAACATTTATGCGCCACTGGTGTTGAAATGACGACTGTGACGAGAGATGAGGGTTAGAAAAGGTCCAAACATGCTCATTATGGATGTTGCTGATGCCGGATCGCGTAAAAGATGCCTCGTCTGTCCATAGCACTCTCCTCGCAAACTCGGGTGACCTGGCTGTTTGGTGTTGGTACCACACACAAAATGACACACGCGCTGCATAGTCCGCCGGAATGAGCTCTTGGGTTCTTTGAAAGTGGTACGGATGTTGGCCGTCATCACGAAGAACTCGCCACACTTGCATGTGGTTCGTAGCGCCGAGGGCTAGCGCGGCTCGACGAGTGCTGGTCCGCGGATTGCTATCAAAATGTTCCAGCACTACTTCCGCAAAGTTCGGGTCCAGCGCGGTTGGGCGGTCAAGAGAACTGGATCCACGGAATGACCCCGTTTCATGCAGTCGAAATACTAGCCTCCTGAATGTTTCCAGAGATGGAAGACGCCTACGCTCAGCTTCTGGTCTCCCGTCGATAAATCTCTGACGATAGAGTTGACGAGCATTAAGCCCGTCACAGCTATAATATATATTAATATTTTTATAGCTAGGCATATTACTATATATTTTCTATACTTTTTTCGCGTGACCGCACACTCAGCTATAATATATATTTCTGTGACGTCACCAAGCGATACCTTAATATACATTGCATATTACAAGAGAGGAGCGTCAGAACAAAAACCGATAAATCACATTTTGTAATTTTTTTTTTATGATGCCAATTGGTTGTTCTCGTACATATCTTGCTTTATGGTTAATGTAACCTGATCGCAAACTGATAAATCCACTCTAAATCCGACCACGAAATACCCGGATCTGAACATAAACCGATAATTACATCAATCGTACTAAACAACGATGGCGATCGGAACAGATATCGATAAATCCCTAACATTTTTCATTGTTGACTCTTTTGATTCTGTCAAAAACCGATATATCTAATTTCGAGTTTCTCATGACAAAACCATAAACAATTGTAGGATACTGTAATGTAAAGCGGCCTTATTTTTAAATTTGACAGGTGATAGCTTGACATTGACGTTGTCGCAGTTACTTGTCAGAAATAACCGCGTATTGTTATTGTGGTTGTCGGCTTTCAAACCGTAACATAATGTTTAAATGTTTTTAAACTATCAAGTTGTTCTTCGCAAGTAAACTAATGATGATGGAAGATTTAGGTAATCCTGTTGTAGCAGACATTAATCAAGGAGCTCGAAAAAAAACGAAGGGCAAGCGTAGAACTGCTTTGGAACGGGAGAATAGGTACTTACCTTTGTATTATTATTTTTAGTAACCCCGTCAATAACATAACATAACTACACGTTCGTCTAGTCTATCTAAGTGTCTGAAATTGGTAAACCAAAGGATTAAAGGTTTAACATACTCTAATTAATGTTTATCTGGGGGCACGGTAGTGACCCCGCCAAGTCGAGTGTTTTATTTTCATGGTTTCAACATTTTGTATTTGGTTGTTTAAGGTACCGTGATACTGATCCATTGGCAATAAATTTTGAGTGGCCATGTTCGCACAATTCCAATAAACTTCAATGCAAAAAGATGTCTGTCCGCTATATTTTAAAAAATAGGCAAAATTTTTTTAATAAGCGAAATAAAGTCGATCAGGATGTCTATTTGACACGTCTGATCGCACCGTACGCTCCAGAACGACGTCGACAGAGCAAAGTGGAATCATCAAAACGCAGGACTCGCCTCATGAGCGCGACATACTTTCTCAATGACAAAGGTAATAAAAATAGACCCGTTTGTAAGTCTATGTTTATGAAAACCTTTTCTTTAAAAAAAGACCGCTTGCATCACATAACTAGAACGGTGTTTGACGGAAACATTCCCAAAGAAAATCGCGGTGGCGACCGGAAGTCAGCAAAATCTGCTGCTAAAAAGGATAGTCTACGTCAGTTTATACGAAAATTACCTGCAAGCGAAAGTCACTATAATAGATCGAAATCTCGAAGAATTTATTTATCATGTGACTTGAATCAACGAAAATTAAGGCAAATGTACAATGATTCGGTTCCTCAAGACCTCCGTGTGACAAAGACCATGTTCCAGAAGGTATTTTCTGAAGATTTCAACATCGGATTTAAGAGTCCTGCATCTGACGCCTGTAGCACTTGTATCTTATTAAGTAATAAAATTAAAATAGCTACTGACCCTGACGATAAACGCATTCTGATGGTGCAAAAAAGGGTTCATAATTTACGGGCCAAAGCGTTCTATAAGCTATGCAGAAATGATGATCCTGACTCGGAAAATTTTTGTTTCGACTTACAACAAGTCCAACCACTGCCTCGGACACCCATTCAAGAGTCTTTTTATTCTCGACAGATTAGCTATTACAATCTTTGTTTCGTGGGTATGGACTCGAGAAATCCTCGTTTCTATCAATGGTCTGAAGATCAAGGTGGAAGAGGAGCCACTGAAGTTGGATCGGCACTCTTGCATCACTTAAATTCTTTGAATTTAGAGGGCAAAAGAATGTTGCGTTTATTTTGTGATGGCTGTGGCGGCCAAAACAAAAATTCGCATATAGTCCACTGTCTTATGTTTTGGCTCGTCAATGAATCCCCAGAAAATATTAAAGAGATATATTTGACATTTCCCGTACGTGGTCATAGTTTTCTACCCGCCGATCGTGTTTTCGGCAGAGTAGAAAAGGCGGTTAAAACCGTTCCAGTAATTACACAAAAGGAAGAATATCAAACGATTTATAAGAGACATGGGGTTGTTTTATTGCTAGAAGAAGATTGGAGCTTGAAGGATGTCAAATCTTTGGAAACATATTATAAAAAACTCGAAGGAATGAGGGACTTAAAACGTATTCATTTGAAAAAATATAATGTTATTCAGGGACGAGGAACAAGGAGACAAACTAAAACTATATATGAGGTGAGAACCTTCCGCAATTTGGTTAACGAGTCTGATCAAGAAAGAAAACGGTTTAGCATCTTAAAATCAAGAAAGACACATCTCCAGTCAATGGCACCACTTAACGTAAACAAATGTCTAAGTGCTCTGAAGAAAGCAGACGTAAAGTCTCTCATGGTAAAGCAATTTGGTGACGACTGGGAGAAAGATGAAACTTTTTCTTGGTACAGAACGTTATTGAGTGAAAATTCCACTGAACCTGTTGATACAGAAGCAGATGTTCCTGACAACCATGAACGACATGATCATGATTCTGATTGCGATTGCCTGGAACCAGAAATAGCGATAATAGTTTAAGTTTTTCATTTAACCTAAATAGCCATTAAGCTTTTAGTTAATTAAAGTATGATGTGATTTTAAATAAAGTTGTTTGATTGGAAACCACCTAATCTGGCTTTAGAAATACTGACGCATGTTCAGCCGCATTTTATCAAGCTCTCATATTCCTACCAGTAGTCTCAGTTTTATCAAATACCGATATATCCTACAGAGTTTTATCAAAAACCGATATATCCAGTTGGTTTGGTCAATAACTGATATATCCATTTTCTTTTTTTTTATAATTCAACAGGTACCACAATCACGAATGCATAATTTAGGTTTCCAAACAGTGATTCTAACACCAATAAATTGATGGATTTCGTTCAACTCTAAATTAGAAAACCATGTACTTGGCCGTATTTTTACATTTTTCCACAAAAAACACAAATGAGATTTATCGGTTTTTGTTCTGACGCTCCTCAAGACATATTCTGACATATTTTGAACGTACAGCGTGTTCCGATCCCCGCACACCTTTCCGCTTTGCCTCGCGCGCCCGCGCTCCTCGCTGCCCGCCCCTCCTCCGCCTGCAGTTTCTTTTCATTCACCAAAGAACGTGCACGTCACTTTAATTATAATGGAGCATTTGATTGAAAGTGTACGAAAACGTCCCTGTTTATGGCAACTTGATTTGAAGGAGTATAAGGACAACGAAATAAAAGAAGCAGCGTGGGAAGAAGTATTTAATGAGTGTGATTTTCCAAGTGGTAAGTAAAGTAAAACATTTTTTTTTCTTACATATTACGTTCTAATTACGCCTGATTTGATTTAGCCTGTCTGTAATTCGTGTTGACTGCCATGGGACTGCTCCCACTGTATTAAAATAATTACAAAATTCTTCTCGAACAAAGAAACAGTCGTTTGCAAAACTGGCACTTTGTGTATCTGACATCGGGCGTGTAACGTGATTTAAATTGTCAGGTAAGCTGAGCAACTGATGCTCGCTGTCAATTCGGACACTGCGATGATTTTGAATGTTGAAATAACCAATGGTATTGTCTATACAATAGTTGTGTAAAACACAAGTAGCCTTAACTATTTTGTCTACAAGATCAATTTTGCATTCAAATGGTCTCTTAAAGACTCTCCAACGAGTAGATAATATACCAAATGCATTTTCCACGACTCTGCGCGCTCTACTGAGTCTATAATTATAAATTTTACGACTTGCAGTTAAGTGACCCTTTGGATATCCTCTCATTAAATTTGTCATCAGCGCAAAGGCTTCATCGCCCACAAAAACGTAAGGCCTATTTATACCGCCCGAACTTAAAGGTTCTTCATCAGGAAATTGTAATTCATTAGTTAACATTTTCCTTCCCAAGACACTGTCTGCAAATATTCCACCATCACTAAATCGTCCTTTTGAGCCAACATCTATTATCCTGAACTTACGGGTTGCGTCAGCTACCGCTAGCAACACAATAGAAAATGTGTTTTTGTAATTATAATAATCAGACCCTGAATTAGATGGCGCTCTAATAATAACGTGTTTGCCATCTATAGCACCGCAGCAGTGGTCAAACTGGCACGTTTCTTTAAAAACTGAAGCAATATCCTTCCATTCTTCTTTTGTAGGTTCTGCGAGAACTTTAGGCTGAAGGTGCTTCCACAAAGAATCACACACTTCTTCCACTAAATTGGACACAGTAGATTCTCCAATTCTATAACTGAAGGCTATGGTTCTAAATGAATCCCCAGTTGAAAGATACCTGAAATTTCATTTATTATTAATTATTTTGTTTGTTTCAGTGGCAGAAATAAAAAATTTATGGAAGAAACTAAGAGACGGGCACCGTCAAGCGTTAAATGCTAAAAATAAAACTACGGGACAAGCAGCGGATTCAAAACCAAAATGGAAATACGAACATTTTATGGAGTTTTTAATTCCACACATGAAAAATAGACATCAACATACAAACATAGGAACTAGTTCCAGAAACACGACAGATACCCTGAACGATGATAGCTTAACAGGCGATGAGTCAATGGATTCTTTGACGAAATCTAGAATAAAAAAAAACAAAACGATCCATTCCATGCTCGAAGATGAACAAAAAAGAAGGGAGAAAAGAACTGCCGAGAGAGACCACCTAAGAAGACAGTTAATGGAGAATGCTTCTAACCAGTCAAAAAGCGAAACTAGTGCTATGGAAAAGTTTTTCTCAAGTATGTGCGATACCACATGCCAATTGCCGGAATATTTACAAATGAAAATACAGCGCCAAATATTTAACATTGTAATGGAAGCCAAAGAGCAACATTTAATGAGATCAGACTACTCAGAAAATTCTCTAGGTTGTTCAGTTCATAATTTCACCGGTGGTACTCCTTTCAAACTACAAAAAAGGAATCTACCTACTCTACGACCCGATTCCGCACAATCATCTTACACCTCATCAACACCTGGAGAATCCTCTTACACCCCACTAACACCTGAAGTGTACAATATCCCTGACGCAATGCAAAGTCAAAATACAGATTCGGCAGAACAACCTCTGAATACACTCACATCAGAAACTGATTATCCTACTCAACAACTTTCTTTGCGACCAGATTCTGCACAGTCATCGGCAGAACAATCTAGGAATATTCGTAATTACCTCCAGGATTTCAATTATTAAAATGATTTTGTTTTCTTAACTTTAAAAGTAAAATTAGTTTTGATTAGAAAATAAAAGATTTATACCTACTGTGTTGTATTAATTTTCTTCTTACCTTAAACACACAGCCAGACGTTCTTCAGAACTAATACTTTTGCGCAAAATCGTATTTTTCTTTTTTATATCATTTTTTATCAGTTCATGTAGCTCTAGAAATGACGATCTTGAACTTCTAAAATATTGGGCAAATTTTTTTGAGGATAACTCGCGATATAAATTAAATTCGCCACGAGTTTGTTTATTTCTTATATGTGATTCGATCTATTTGGTTCTAATTTTTGTGTCTGACCGGGCAACTAACATATCGAAAGCAGCGGCGGAATCGTCTTCTGAAGAACTGTCAATTAAGTCCATCAACAATGTACTTGTTGAATTCATAATTACTGTTAGTATTTTGAAATAAGAACACCCTTAATTACAAACTGCGTGCGTACACTAGGACGACCGAAGGCAAAATATATATTTCTCAGTGTGTGGTAGCTTGCTAGAATATATATTATAGTACGGTATATTAATATATATTATAGCTAAGTCTGTGACGGGCTTTACGCGTAACTAACGTAGCGTAACTTCCGTCTGCTGCACCCACACAAAGCATCATCTCGTAATATTCACTATTACTGTAGAAAGACATTACGCGTGATTGGTAAGTAATCGAAATAAATATTAACTTATCACCACTAAGAATAACAAGCGACTGAACAAAGCCACAATCCTTCTCACTCTTTATTTCTTTGTCGCAGAGATCAAACGAACTTATTAGGTAATTAGCTTTGAGCACGCAGCTTCACCTGCGTGACCTACATTTTATATTATGCACAGTAGTGGGATAAAACGAAGCCTACAACCATAAAAAGTAGCCTATAGCCTTTCTCAATAAATGGGCTATCTAAAAGTGCAAGAATTTTTCATATCATACTAGTAGTCCCTGAGATTAGCGGGTTCATCCTAACAAAACATATTCTTCATGTTTATAATATTAAATAGTATAGTAAACACGACAGAAAAGGTACCTTTTCGGCTGTGTTTATCTTTTGGGGTCCCGTTTCACTCTATTGAAACACGTGCTTGTATGCTTCTAATATTGATGTTATCCTAGTACCTGTTAGTATTAAATTCTAAACCATGGGAAACTTATTTTGCCTGTCTGTAAGTTGCGCTTTCAGTTCAAAACCGCTCAACCGATGTAAATAAAATTTGGTGTGGAGATAGTTTGAGACCCAGACAAGGATATGGGATATTTTTTATCCAACTGCGTAAAAAGAAGTTAATGGTTTAGCGCAATAACCGACATATGCGCGAGCGCAGCCGCGGCCAGAAAGCTGGTATTCAATCACAGGACTGCCTTATTGGTCTAGGTCAGCGGTCGGCAACGCGCGGCCCGCGGACGTTCTGCTTGCGCCCCGTGAATATTTGTAAATAATTTATAATTCTATCAAAATAAACGCATTAAAAGAATTAAAAAAATTAAGTAAGCGCGCCTTTTGAATACCTACGTACTTCGCTCTGCCTGCGAACGAACAAATGAACGACGCGCGAGAGACGCGGGGGGTACTTCCCCGCTCCCTCTGATTTTGTGGAGTGAGCGAAGTCTTGCTGCCCGCGCTCCGTGAATCGCTTCGTTACGACGTGATTAGTAAAAGAAGTTATTTTATGTGTGGTGTGTTGTTTAAATTTCAGTAAGTGTGATATTCCTAATATTCCTATTTATTTAAGTTTTTATATAAAGTTACGATCTACGTAAGTAAACGTTTTGAAACATGCATGGCGAAGCGTTTGGTCATGTAATGAGCCACTTGAATGGGTAGGTATTGACTGCTTTTTGTTTACGTGCCTCTTCGCATTCGCAGTATGATCACGCATTACAAAGTGACATGTTGACTACAAAGCAATGCTTTTATTTGTTACAGTTAATGATGGCTTCGAAAAAAAGGAAAGTAATAGAAGAAAATCGGGTATTTAACGATGCATGGACAGATTTATATTTTTTTGTTAATTGCAATGGTAAACCACTATGCTTAATATGTCGAAAAACGATTGCTATGCAGAAAGAATATAACCTCAAACGCCACTATGATACCGAGCATAAAGCGAAATTTGCATGCTTATTGGGTGAGTCACGAAAAACTAAAATTAACACACTCAAATCGTCAGTAAAGAACCAACAAAATGTTTTTAAGGTTCAAGTCCAAAGTAACGAGTCGGGTATACGTGCAAGTTTAAGGGTAGCGGAAATTCTTGCGAAGTCTGGCCGACCGTTTACCGACAGTGAACTTATAAAACAATGTGCCTTAGTTATGGCTGATGAGGTGTGCCCAGATCAAAAAAAGAAATTTGAAAATATAAGTCTTTCTGCAAGAACGTGCACCCGGCGAACTGAAGATTTGGGCGACAATTTATATCAGCAACTTCAGGAAAAAGCACAACAATTTGAATGGTACTGACGTTTCAGATACTGCTCAACTTTTAATATTTGTTCGCGGAATCGATAGGAACTTTAATGTTTATGAAGAGCTTTTACAGTTATGTAGTTTGAAGGGAACGACTACAGGGGAAGATTTGTTTTGTAACTTAGAACAAGCGCTAAAATCGATGCAATTACCATGGGGAAAAATTGGTAAGTGTAACAACTGACGGGGGCAGGAACATGAGTGGACAAAATAAGGGTTTGGTAGGTAGAATTAAAACGAAACTGGCAGAGATAGAATGTGACATCCCATTATTTTTCACTGCATTATCCACCAAGAAGCATTATGTTCCAAAGTCGTATCGTGGAAAGAAGTGACGGACATCGTGGTATCTACTGTAAACTACATCAGAAAAAATGGGTTGACTCATCGTCAATTCCAGCAGTTTCTGACAGGTACGGAAGCAGATCATCGAGATGTTCTTTATTATTCTGAGGTGAGATGGTTAAGTAGAGGTGTAGTACTTAAAAGATTTTTTGATCTCAGAAGAGAAATCAACACTTTTATGAATGAAAAAGGAAAACCTATTCCATAGCTAACAGATACTCAATGGTTAATAGACCTTGGATTTTTGACAGATATAACTCATGAATTAAATACGCTGAATATAAGGCTTCAAGGTAAAAATAAACTAATCTCTGATATGCACACAGACGTAAAGGCATTCCAAATGAAAAACAGACTCTTTAAAAAACATATTGATGAAAAAAAGTTAGATCATTTTCCGAATTGTAAAAAGGCTGTCGAAGAAGCTGGAATTAATTTTCATTGGAAAAGTGACAAAATGAAGGATATTTTAATACAACTGCAAACTCAATTCAGCGACAGATTTGGTGATTTTGAAAAAGTTTCAAGCAAACTGAAGATTTTTGCAAACCCTTATTCGTGTGATGTTGAGGATGTACCGAGTCATTTACAATTGAACGTGATTGATCTCCAATCTAGTGATGCTCTCAAAGGCTCTTTCTATGAAATCAATGATCTTGTTAAATTTTATGGCAGCTTGCCATCTCATTTTAACGAGTTAAAAAAGTTTGCTAAACAGTTCATTACAATTTTTGGTAGCACTTATTTATGCGAACAAACTTTTTCAATTTTAAATTATAGAAAAAATAAATATGCTTCTCGTCTCACAGATGAGCATTTGAGGGCCATTCTACGAATTGCGACCACGAATATGACAGCTAACATACAAGAAATAGCCACTCAAATGCAACCTCAGACATCACACTAAAATTTGTGTAAAATCAAAACCTATTTAGGTAGTTTGTAGTTTTCATTTCTTTAATTTCTTTTTTTTTCTCGCTACAAAGTCCAAATATGTAAACATAATGTAAGTATTACATGTACGAATTAAATTTTGTGACATTTACCAATTTTTAATAGCATTTTTATTTTTCCTATAGAATACTTATGATATGACCAATTATGCGTAGGTGTATTGGGCTTCTACGCTACGGTTAATACCATGACTGCGGCCCGCCTTTAGTTTATTTTGGCACCTTGTGGCCCTTGCCTGCCAAAAGGTTGCCGATCGCTGGTCTAGGTGGACGTGTTTGCTATAAAACTGCTTGGCGAAGGTTCTAATCCCAGGTGGTAAAAAGCGTTAGGTGTTCGTTATTTCTTCCGCAATAGAAAGAATAGCCATTACGCTGCCTAATCCTTTAAGAACATTCGATTAGGACGGCTATCTAACAGCACACCTCCCTAAAATTGGTGTATTCACTTGGGTGCGACGACGTCGCATCATACATTGGATAGGCTCACAAACAGTTATAACACCATACGTTAGTAATTAAGTCTCGAATTTCATAAACATTTACGATAGATTTACATACTCGTTTTGAAAGCTAATTAAAACACCTACGGAACCTATTTGTTTTTGATTAAAAGAGACTTCATATTCAAAAGAGACAGTTTATTAACTACGTTCACAATTGTTTACAATAAATTTTAGGGTCCTGTGTGATATTACTAAACTATTTTCACGTTGTTTCTTTTGCTTTCTGCGACCCTGGTATCTAACGCAGTTTTGTTTCAATTAAAATTACGGCGCCGCGCTGCGCCGGTGCGCCGCACCGCGCTGTATTAGTAGTTTTCCATAATAGTTTTACTTTTCATACCACGTAATAAAAAAAAATTACTCATCATTCAGCCGCTTGCTTCCACTGCTGAGTTTTAGGTCTCCTGATAATTTCATCCAATAAATTTAATCAGACAAAACTCTTTTGTCCACTGATACATAAGCTTCTATTAATGTATCCGGAACCATTCGCAATTTTAAAGAAAAAAAGAGAAGTCGTGTTCGAAAGAGATAGTCTTTACCTACGCTCATATTGTTTACAATAGTATTTTAGGGTCCTGTATTGTAGCACTAAACCATTTCCGCGTTGTTTCTTTTGTTTTCTGCTACCCTGGTATGCACGGACGAAATAACGGACAGAGGTGTTATAAGTCGACCGCTGTGTGTGTTTTTGTTTGAAAGCCCAATTTTCAGGGATGGTTCAGTCGTTTAAATCTGTTTAGCCGTTTAAAAGTCACATACATTTTTATTTCATACAAATTTTGAGGCTAATTAAAGAAAATTAATAAAACATAATAATCAATTTTAACCACTATTTAGTACCTAGTGAGTAAAGGCCTACCCATAATTTTCATGCAGTCAAATGATTAAATTTATAAAAAAATATTGATATCAATTCATTTATTTTCGTACCGTGTACGTATTGTATGTAACTACGTGCGTGTTCGTACCCGGTACCTTGCAGATAATACTTGCTGACTCCTAGAAATCTTATCCCCATTTTACGAATAGACGGCAACGAAGAATTATTATTGAGACTAAATAATATTACATGTCTCTGTTTACACGAGCAGATGATGGTTTAAGTTATGACAGCTTTATTCTAGGTCGGCTTTTGTTTGTTGGTTAGTTGAGAACTCACATCATGTAAGTTGTCTTCACAATTTATTTTTATCATAGGTGTATCCATGTCTTCTTTTTTTGTTAAAAGTTTTCATGACCAGTCATAAAAAAACAGGAAATTATTGTTATCTTGAGCTCGACTTGGTATTCGAACGAAGGACCCCGACCTTTAAAACCAACACGACATCACTTAAACCAATAAGGTAGTCTCAATTAATGTGCGTGTAATACGACGGAACCCCTACTTAATTAATATTAGATATCGTGAAGCAATTGCGTCAATCTGGATACCAGGAGTAAAGGACAAGAGTTTGTTTTGCAAAGGTCGTTGACATGATCACCTGATTTAATATTGATGTAGATCGCTTCACTATCGATATCGATATTAATGTCAATTTCGATACACTTTAACTTTTTCTATATTCACTTTTGAGATATAATTTTAGTCTCAATTTACCACGTGATAGCTACTCTATCGGATCCTTAAATATGACTACACCCACATGTTACACCCGGTATAAATATTTTTTGATAACATTTACGATCTATCAAACTATTGCATTACATAAAATATATAAAAATCAATTGCTGTGCGTTAGTCTAGATAGGTATCTAGTCGGTGACAGAATGTAAACAATAACTGATCGGTGCCGAGTTGTCGGGATCATCAGGTTTCAATTTCTATGTAGCGGTATGCCGCTACATAGAATCATACGATTTTTGTTTACGGCAAATAGTTATATTAATAAAATAACACGATTTTGAACTCTATAAACAATAACGGAATCATTATCTAAAGAGAAGAAAATATATTAAAATTTAATATTTATCTTACAACTGAGGTACCCACAAGGTAGTTTTGTTAACATCGTACCATGTCGATAATTATTAATACTATTTTTATATTTTATTTAAAAGAAATAATCAAATACAATGTCCCAAAAATATTAATATATTATAAATATTATAATATAATATTATATTACATCTCAATTCTTCATGCACCTTGCGTGAGATTTATGTCTAGCTATGGACTGTAACTGTATCTATTGAGCATTAGGTCTACATCATTAGATAAAAGAAAATAACTGAATAAGAAGTCAATTGAATAATGTTGTAGTATTGTCTTAGATTTACACGAATATCATACATTGAAATAAAACTACTTTTTAACGGATTTTATCGCGGTTTATTTTAGATTTAGTCTTTATTTTAGATAGAGTCTTTTCAGACTGAAAAGACTTTGAAACGTCGGGATCTAAAATCTAAAATAAACCGCAATAAAATCCGTTAAAAAGTAGTTTTATTTCAATGAATAATGTTGTTTTTTTCAGGATGTTGAAGAACAGCTTTTTAATTTCATACCTGTGGATGAAACAGCGGCTCAACCGAGACCGGGACAGAAAACGCTTGGGCTTAATCGCAAGAGACAGAAACTAGATCAAACTTTTTTTCAATATATAAAAAAACCAATCACTAGAGGGACAAAAATTATTAAAATCGAAATTTATGATACAGAAAATTTCCCGAAATCAGAACAGCCGTTATGTAGCTGTGAAGCTGAAGTGTGTGTCCAGCATGTTGTTAGAACCATTCTATTTGATGATTTATACCTACTCCTCTGCAAGAGAATTAATAGCAAAAATTCAAGATGACATCGAACCAAGAACATAACAGTTATTTCAGACAAATTATATAATTATCTACTCAATACATATTATGTTTCTCGATAATATTTATTAGCTACACATACTAACTGCGTTCCATGGTTCCAGACACGTCTAATTTAATTTAATATAAGTATTTTGAAACTCCTCTAATTGAGTCCTTTTTAAAAAAAATAACTAAATGCCATCATCAAAAGATATTTAAATTCAATACTTTTTAATGTATCTACATTAAATTTAATTATTTTTGTAGGTTATCACTACAAAGTATAAAACAAAGTCGCTTTTTCTGTCCCTATGTATGCTTAAATCTTTAAAACTACGCTACGGATTTTGATGCGGTTTTTTTTAACAGATAAGAGTTTCCTGTTCCCAGAGGAAGGTTTTTAAGTATAACTCATTGCACCCGTGCGTAGCTGGAGCGGGTCGCTAGTTTATTATATTAAGGTTCTACTATACTATGGTAGGTACCTATGTTACTACTCGCTATAAATAGAACGCAGCGTTGATAATAACTGCACTTGTCATCGGAGCACAATGTTGATTAGATTTAGACGTACAGTAGGTAAGTATTTGCATTATGAAATGATACTAATGATAAGGATAATGAAAAATTTAAAATTAGATCAATATAATAATGTGAAGTAAAGAAGTCGCTGAATGTTAATTGTTGCAAGGAACGCCATCCAAAGTGAGCTCCTAAATGAATGTAACGGATTTCTAATAATATTATGTCATGTATTCGAATAGACTGAATGATAGGGGGGTAATTGGGCGTTTCTGGATCTCCTATGATCCAGAAACCCCAATTACCACTGGCGGCAAACCGCCGGGATGATTTTGCTTTGAGAATTAGAAGGTGGAAGCTCAGAGAATATATGCCTGGTTCACTGAGAAAGGGTAGATAGGTAGATAATGTGAAGAACTCACGTATTTGCTCGGCTTCGAAGGCGCGACCCGCCGATGTTGTATGTCTTCGGTGCACCGTCCACGTGCTTGATTTCTTGTTTGTTAAATAGCACTAATTTATATGAATGGTGAAATACTTGAGGGTCGACACACACAGTTAATATATAGAAAAACTAGTACTTTACATTAGTTTTAGTTTAAAAATCAGGGAACGCCACACGAGCGTTGTTGTCACGGCCGAGGTTTCTTAAGAAGTCGTCTTCAACGCCATTGGTCGATTTTTCTATGATCGACGCTTGAAATCTTCTCTGATTGGCCGTTGCTTGGCGCCATGAGTTCAAAGAAGGAATTTAAGGAAAGGGAGGGAAAATAAGGAAGGCAAGCCAGAACAACCACCTACTCCTCCCCTAGCCCTAATAACCGCTCGAAGACGATTCTTCATCGACCTTATCAATTTGGTTATTGATTCTTGGGGTATGCCTTCCCACTCTATTAATGCCGATTTCAGTTCATCTAAGCTTGAAGGCGCAGGATCTCTTGAACGCACCCTCCTCTTCAGTTCATCCCTCGCGTGTTCTATAGGATTCAGGTCAGGGATAAGCGCTGGCCAGTCCAATGTTGCGATACCGACTTCTTGTAGGTATTCTGTTGTGGCACGAGAAGTGTGACAACGAGCGTTATCGTGCATGAGGACGAAATCATCGGCGACAAATCCCGCATACGGAACGAGATTTTCCTGCAGAATATCAGAAATGTAGCGGTCCGAAGTTAGGCCGCCTCCTCGTCCTCCGCCAGGCACGAAAACAAGTTCCGTTTTGGCGTCGAAAGAAATACCGGCCCACATCATACAGGAACCACCGCCTTAAGCTACTGTCTCAGCGAAACACGAAACACCACTGCGCAAATCGCTCTCCAGGCCGCCTGTAGACCCGACCTCTTCGATCGCTGCCGTGCAAACACATTCTGCACCCGTCGGAGAACAAGACTCGCCTCCACTGCTCAACTTTCCATTCAATATGAGTGCGACTGGTGCGAGCAAATTGAAGGCGTGCTCCTCCTTGAAAAATCCTCAAATTCAAAAACAAAACCGTTTTCAAAAAAACAAACATATTTTTCTTAAATACATAAAGCACCATAAGAATTAAACCAAAACATGAAACTACTAAGAAATTTTTTTAATGTGAGGTTCATCTAAATATATAAAAGATAAAACTGACTGACTGATTGACATATCAACGCAGAGCCGAAACCGCTGGGTCTGAAGACTTCAAATTTGGCACATAGGTTCCTTATGTCTAGGATATGTATGGGTCTAGGGGTGCACTAAAAAAGGATTTTTCAAAACTCACCCTTTCAGGGGATGAAACGGGGTTCCCAAGTTTGTATGGAGAAACAAGATTAGTGAGATCAATTTTGCGGACGAAGCCGTGGGCGGAAGCTAGTTATCACTAAAACAATCAAAATAGACTTACTTCTTTTTACTTTTTTATTTCTCTTTCCTTAAATTGCAACCAAGAGTTACTTACTGGTAAATCTAACATATGAGAAAAAAAATCGTTGGGTCCACTTTTTAGTACGGTATCTATTAGGACATACCGACAACATACGGTCTGCCAGATCTACACCACCTATATTGTCTTTGATAAATATGATACCTGTTCCTTTTTTGAATTTTCTAATTGAAACTTAAGAGTTCAATCTTTCGCGAGCAGGGAAATAAAGTTTAAAAAGTTACCTTGATTAGGCTGAGGATATTGCGTGATAAGGTCGCTAGGAGTTTCGTTGGATCCGCGAAAGGCGACGCAGTTTGTGGATAAATACAGTTAAGCATCCATAAGAATCCGCAGAATCTCTCTCCAATTTTCTTTTTCTAAGTTAACTACTCTCTCAAGGTCTTAATCAATACCCTGGCATGATTTCATTTGTTGTAACCGTGTTTTCCACTTGATCATACATTCTTTGTGCATTTGGGTTGCCTCATGCTCAGCTAATCTCTGAGACTTTTTTCCAATTAATAAACCCTGTAGAACACAATGCAGAAGTAGATACTTTCTGATAAATCTTGTAGCACGCACAAAAAATTGCATTTTTTTTCTTAGAAAATAAAAGTCAAGATCTTTTAACCCTTTCGCAATTAGCCAACGCTATCTTGGCCCATTTGACCTATTGTAAACCTTACCTACATTATACATTAAATGATATGATTTGATTTGATCGGGTAATTATGCCACCAGAGGGCGATACTGACTGTTTACTTAGAGCGCCGCTCCGTATTTAATAATCATAAAAATAGTAAAAGTGATTAATTAGTGACTGTTATGGTTGGAATCTTGAGTAATTATCGTTGACTAGTGTTACAAGAAATATCCGTGCTGTGTATAACTAATAAGTGCTGTTCGTTTGTGTTTCAAATGTTGAAGGAAGTACCTACCTACATGTTTAAAAACGTATAAATATGAAATGAAACTTTTTTATTTGTGTCCGGTCAAGTGATTCATTACGTATACTGAGCATAACACAGTGTTAATAAAGCAATTGTAAAGATCTATAATAATATTATTTCATCAGTATATTGTTGCCGATAATATATTACATTTTGCAAGTCATTTATCGACCCTAGCTCCATCTGTCGATTAATTGTGTAACTATAACATCTTGCTCCTAGTGATCTACAAGTGATTGAAAGCATATGAATCATTATAATTTTAACGAAGAAACACTGCTTTACTCAATTCAATTATTGCATAAACTTTGCTCGCATTATTTTCAAAATGAATTGCTGTAGAGGCGAACCTACTACTGCCTGCGATAACATCCTACTTTGCTGTGCTTGTGAAGGAAAATATCACTACGAGTGTCTTAATGTCTCCCACAGTCAATTTGCTGCGCTTAGCACTGAATTTAAGACCTCATGGAAGTGCCCATCATGTAGCAATGTATTCTATTCTGCCGACCTTGTCGAAGCTTTTTGAGAGACTCGTTCACAATGAGAAATACCCTCTCTTGCATAGCGTTATCATCCCTGAACAACATGGGTTTGTTAAGCGTCGATCTACAACATCTAACCTTATCATATTTACTAATTATCTTTTTGAAAATATTGATAAGCGATTGCAAACAGATGCGATTTACACTGATTTCAAAAAAGCTTTTGACAAGGTCGATCATGAAATTCTCCTAAATAAGATTGCCTTCAATGGAATACGTGGAAATTTGTTGCGTTGGTTTGTGTCTTACCTCGAAAACCGGTCTCAAAGGGTTGTGGTTAATGGTCATCAGTCTGTCTCTGTTAATATTACTTCCGGTGTTCCCCAGGGCTCTATTCTGGGTCCCCTATTATTCCTTATTTATATCAACGATATTAAAAAATGTTTCAAAAATTCAAAATTTTTGATGTATGCAGATGACTTAAAAGCATTTAAAGCGATACGTACTATGGACGATTGCCAGTCATTCCAGGAAGACCTAGATAGACTAACTGCCTATTGTTTTGACAACAAGCTGCATCTTAGTATTCCCAAATGTAACTTCATCCACTTTACTAAAAATAACTTTATTTTGAATTTCAACTACAGCCTTAATGGTATTCTCTTAAATAGTATTTCCTTAGTGAAGGATCTTGGTATTCTTATTGATAGCAAAATGTCCCTAAACCAACATGTCGACGCTATAGTCAATAGTGCTTTTAAAATGTATGGCTTTGTTATGAGATCTTCAACAGAATTTAAGCGTACCTCAACTTATCTTTATCTATATCAAACACTAATCCGCTCCCAGCTAGAATATGCGGTCCCTATTTGGAACCCCTTTTACCAAAAGTACATAGATGCAATAGAAAGGGTCCAGCGAAAGTATCTCCGTGCTATGCACTACAGATGTCACAAGTGTAAGACTCATCTGTCATACTCCGAACTTCTTCATAAGTACAAGCTTCTCAGCTTGGAGAACCGGCGTAAATATCTGGAAGCCAACGTGCTTTATGACATAGTTCATAATTATTTTGATGCCATTGATTTAACGAGGAGACTTTGTTTTTCTGTTCCCCGTACGGTTCATGTACGTCAAGTTCGTGCACGTACTCTGTTTGCTTTAAATCCTTGCCGTACAAACTCTGGCTTACGTTGCCCGATACATAGAATGTTGGAATCCTATAATTTAAATTTCGTTGATATTGATATATTTGCATGCTCGAAAAATAAATTTAAATCTGATATTATAAAAGTTTTATCATAGTTGTTGTCTTGCTGTAGTTGCTTGTTTACTATACTAAGCAAGTAATTGCAGTTGGATTGCCATTGTGATAAAACCATATAAATTACGTGTTTGATTTGGTTATTAATTTGGATATAATTTGATTAGGTTAAATAGCTATAGCTAGCTCTATAGTAATTTAAAAAATTGTTAATTTTAGTAATGCTTTTCTTTTGGCAACCTATGATAAATATCTACATATTATGTCTTTTTGAGGATAATGCAGTGGACTACAACATTACTACTTAATTTTGTTAAACTTTTTCTAGTGTTATTTAAGTTGTAGTTGTTTGTTATCCCATAATAAATAAATAAATAAAGTGCCAGAAACATCCTCTAACTCATTATCAACTTCCGAAGTTGCAGCAGATCCTGCCGGGTCACAACCCGGCAGGATCTGCTGCAACTTCACTGCAACACAGAGGGTGTGCCCTCTGCGAGGCCAATTTTTCATATTATCTGCACATTGTTTTCCCTGCAACTCCTTATATTTAGCCTTTTTCCTTTATTCCGCTCCTGATAGTTTTTTTCTTGGTGCACTCATAATTACAACCTGTTAACAAATTAAGTACCTAATTAAAAAAAAGTCAGAAAAATATGTACCTTTAACGCCCATAAATCAATACAATCACTTTCAAGGAAAAAGATTTTAGTACAAATTAAGAAAATTTTATATTTTTTACTCCGAAATTCTGACTAGAAAACTCATGGGTATTGCAAATCACGTGGCCTCGCCAGAGTCAATAGTAACGCGGCATGCAAGAACGAAGACAGCTGTCGATATGCGCTCTCTCTCACACTACAGCTGCAGGCTCGTACCTATTCATTATTTGTTGGATCACCTGGTAGAAAGTCCCACCGAAATGATCTGTCTTTTTGGTAATCTTATTTTTTAGTTATAAATAACACTCCATTAAAATTTCAAGCTGCCTGAAATACATTTTTTATAATTTTTTGCAAGATATTTTTGGGCGCGTTTGACAATATTAAAACCCCGATTAAATTGTCTGGCTTATATTTTTTCATATACACTAAGTATTACACTGCAACATATATAAATTTCGTATTGCCCCAAATATATATTTTATAATTAAAAAACAATATTTAAAAAAATTTAAGGGTTGATTTAGCCCCGCTACTCACCAGCTGCTATTCCGTGTTGGGATATAACAGGAGAGGTATGTGACAAGTCTTCAGCTTGCCTCAAATAGCTACCCAAAAATTGGTGCCAGCTCTCGGGCTATTATGCTTATCGGGTTCGGTATGATTGTCTGCAGCCTCTAAATTTAAGTAGTTCTCTCGGTATACTCTTGGAATGACATTTCAGTCGCATAAAAAAAGTAAATCTTTTTTCTTTAGGTTTGATATCTTCGGTCGCTGGTGGTACTTGTTTCGTAGATGTAGTTCGTAGCAGCTAGCACCTCTGCCTCTAGATTTGTTGCGTACATTTAAGCACTTCTTTGTTGCATGCGGATCATAAGTATCGTTAATATATCGTTATCGTTATCTTAATGAACTCTCTAATTTTTTCTTGATACGACGAGGAAAATGTTGTTGAAGATGGGTGACCGGATCTCTTTTTTATAACTACAAAGGTACATTTAGTGTGGTTTCGTTTTCAAGTGCTTGCTAAAAGTAGTCATCAATATCTCTTTTTTATTTTTTATTTCCTTTACTGGCCTTCCAGTAAGTTCAGCAAGACGAATCCATGCATCTGCTTGTTTCTTCTTTATGATTTGCATCTTTCGGATTCCAGATGCATGGTTCCATTTGGTAATGTTACAGAAACGAAAGACTCTCCTCATTCGACCAGCAACTCATTTTTTATTTATTTTTTGGAAAATCAAGCAAGCGTGCACTCGCCGCGAGATATCAATGGCTACTAAACGCGGACCAACATGTAAATGTATCGCAAGCGCTTGCAAGTATGAAGGGTTTCGCCATAATCTCCATGGTTGGCAGGCGGGTTGAAGATCGCAGTGTTGCAAGCACTTAACAGAAAACGCTGCTGACCATTTTCTGTTCAACGTAGGTCTTAGAAAGACTGCCTCTAGACATTAATCGCCTTGTACGACAACCTGTGTGTAATGGGTTGGTGCTATTCTACTCTGCCGGACACCACGTGGCTCATTTTATTTATCCACGGATATCTCCAAATCTCCGTTTAAACAACCCTCATTTATATAACCCGTATAATGCCGAGTCCAAGGCTCAACTAGCTGCCAAAAAGCTAGGTGTCCTCGCGAAGGTGCGTCAGTACTTCACACCGAAACAAATGCTCGCACTATATCAGGCACAAGTTCGTTCCTGCATGGAGTACTGCTCGCATCTTTGGGATGGGTCAGCTAAATACCAACTCGAGGCGTTGGAGTCTATTGAAAGGCGAGCTAAGAGGCTTATTGGCAACGAGTCCCTCATCAAGGCTAAGATGCAGAGCCTCGAGCATCGCCGCATAGTTGCTAGTCTTTCGGTCTTTTATCGGATACACTTCGGAGAGTGTGCGTTAGAATTACACAATCTTATTCCCCCATCCCCATTCTTCCATCGTACAAGTAGAGGTACGGCTATGCGCCACCGTTATATGGTGGAAATTCCACGGGCACGCACAAAGCGCTTTGCTTCCACTTTTATTGTGCGAACCGCCAAGTTGTGGAATTCGTTGCCGGCATCTCTGTTTCCCGATAGCTATAATCTACCTGTCTTCAAGTCACGAGTGAATCGGTATTTATTAGGTAGGCGCGTTCCATCGTAGACTGCAACATTGCTTCAGATCAGGCAAGTTGTGGTCAAGCGCAAACCTATTATAGAATAAAAAAAATGAAAAAAAACTTACGTCATCGTCTTCGCTCATCAGAGTGTCTACTCCACTTCGGGTCGCTTCAGTTTTTTTTCTCCAAAAATGTCAATAATTCGTAATACCATAGATTTGGTCTATGGACGTCGCTGGCGGCTGACCCTGTTCGATTTTTCGACTCCTTCACCTAAAATTCATTGGTAGAACCAGGTCCTTCATGTGCTGAGATCAGTGTGCAAGCCCATAACAGAAAGAAAAGGAGTAATGTAGTTCAAGGTGTGTATGTTCTCAACCTTTCATATTTTTTTAATCATCATAGAAAGGAGAATGGGCACTAATGTATGGATCTTGGGACCATCTCCAATAGCAATGACACAATATCTTATAATATAAATATGAAGTTAGTATAATATTAAGATAAAAAAGGATAAGAACCATTAATTTTACGTTATAATGATTTATTTAAGTTAACTGACATTAATTATATAATTATAAGTATAACAGTAACAACATACACTTGTCCAGTAGTACGACATAATGTGCAGGGGGTGATAGTTTTATAAGATATGAAGAAGTGATTTAGAGAAAGATCTAAATCACAAGCCTTCACTGTCCCTCTGCTCTCTTAAATCATAAATTCAAATTAGCAGTTTGCTTGAATTACTTCAAAATAATTGATATTTTTCAGGGCTCAGTGTTCGAGAAGAAAAATTGTTGTTGAAATTGAAGGCTCAAAATTCAACTTTAAGAAAATTGGTCAAAACATCACTGGATTTGGACAAACTCGAACGGTTTGTGACATAGCTAAAAACCACAAAAAAGCACCATCCGGAAAGCGTTGGACTATGAAGACAAAGCTGTGGGCTTTGGCGATTTACAAACGGTCCCCAAAAGCATATCGCTATCTTGCGTGGGCTATGGCTGTACCAAGCGAAAAAACCTTACAAAGGTTACTTCAAAGTGTGCCCCTAGAACCTGGCATAATTAAAAAAAATTTTTCAAAATGCTCAGATATGATATCTGGCTTGACAGAGCAAGATAAATTTTGTGCCTTGTTATTTGATGAAATGGCTTTAAAAAAGAGGTTAATATATAATGAAGCCTGTTGGAGCGCCAACAACTATTATTTCAAGGCGCAGGCGCGCGCGGCAAAAGGCCATCGGCGCGCGTGGCAAAAAGCCATCGGCGCGCACAGACAACGGACCAGCGGCGCTCATAATTAAAAAACTTCACTTTTTGCTTCGCTCTATTCGGAATTATGGTGTTAACTTTGTACATCAAATTCAAGTTATTAAACCAGCATCTAAATTAATACAGTCCATTTATTTCTATCGTAGAATCATAAACAAAGCCAGTGACAAAATTGAAGGATATGAAGATTATGGAGATGAACGCACTTCAAAACTTGCAGACCATGCACTTGTTTTTATGGTTCAAGGACTAAAAAAAAGTTCAAATTGCCAGTAGCATATTTCTTTGTGCAAGGCACAATATCCTCGGCAAGACTTTGTGTCTTATTAAAATATATTATTGCTGCAGTTGAAGAAGAAGGTTTAAATACTTTAACGACAGTTTGTGACCGAGATCCCACAAATGTAGGGGCACTTAATATGTTAAAAAAAAATTGTGGTCAGTTTCCAGAAGACAATTATTTCTTTATAAATGAGTCCAAAAAATTTTATATAATGTTTGACATACCTCACTTATTCAAATCAATAAGAAAAAATTTTTTTAATGCTGGTGAGATTGTATGGGGAAAAAATAAATTGGAAAGTGGAGTCATTTGGTTGAAGCTGAGGAAAACAATAGAAATTTTCTAAATTTCCCTAAACTAAATAAAAATGTCATTAATCTAACGTACAAAATAAAAATGCGTGTGAAATTTGCAGCACATGCCTTAAGCAACACAACATCTGCAATTTTAAAAATGTTAGCTTGGAAGAACAACGAAAAATCTACAGAAATAACAGAAACGGCAGATGTGATTAAAGAATTGGACAATTTATTTTATCGCTATAATGGTCCTTCATCTCCAAAAGATATTAAAAAGGGAATTAGGGAAAATGTTAGCAAAAATACTAATCACTTAGAAATGTGGCGATATTTCTTTTAAAAATCAGAAACTGTAAAATTGGAAATCTGACTCGCATTTACACTTAAAACATGTATGTTGTATTAATAGGTTCAAAATATCATTAAGGTCATTGGGAGATATATGGAAATATTTACAAAATCAAGGTTTTGAATATTTAAATTTGCGCCAGCTCAACCAAGACTCTCTTGATAATTTATTTGGAATGATATGGCAACACGGGGTTACAAACAAAAATCTCACATGTACCCATTTTACTGCTGCATTAAAAACATGTATTCTGTCAGGATTGACGGATCCCCATAGCCGTGGATCCAACTGTGAAAAAGACTTGAATAAGTTTTTTTTTTTAGTATAAAAATATCAAACATATATTGGCTGAAGAAACAGCCGATGAAGTAAGTGTAGGATGTCCTACACCTACTACACCGGCTGTTGACGGTACTGAAAATGTACCCGTGTTGTCGTTGACTGAAGAAATGGAGGACTTTCTCACTGATTTAAGCTCTTTTGAGGAACAGCCTGTGGTGTATGTCAGTGGATATATAGCAGCTAAAATATTAAAAGATAATGCTTGCATTAATTGTAAAAAAAAATTTACTGTAGAAAATCCAAATAATGAAGTATATAATTATACTAGCTGCCCCAGCGAACTTCGTACGGCGCAAAATTGTGAATCTAAACCATTCCCAGATCCCCTTGAACACACTCAAAAAATTTCATCAAAATCGGTCCAGTCGTTTGAGAGAAGTTCAGTGACATACACACTCACAGAAGAATTATATATATATATAAAGATAAGCTTTCGCGAGTGGTGGAGAGACAAGCAATCCCTGACATACCCCAGTACTGATTTATGCCAAACAGTATATAAAGCTAAAACATTATTTGAAAGTAAATGCAGTCTACATCAAAATGATATAGGTAAAGTTTGTCATTTAGAATTAGATATTAACTGTGACCTTGATTGGTTTTTATGCAAAGATCATTTGAATGTGAAAGACAAAAATGTGCTTATTGTTTATAAGAAAATTTTGCAAAATTAAAAATGAAAGTTTGTCATTGACAGAAAATGAAATCACTAATAAATATAAAAAAGCACAAACGCTATCCAAAGCTTAACCTTTTGAACGCCAGAGCGTAAACACATCGGCGCCCCTTCTACGCCAAGCCACAAATTCAGTACAAAAACCTACAAAAAAAAATAGTGATTCCAACATCTTAACGAAAAGTTATCGATAACCAATGAATCCGTGCTTTTCGTTCTATATTTTTTAAATAAATATTATTCGTTGCATTGGTCTTTTATTTAACTTGACCCTATTTGGTATCACACTATCATTAAACAGCAGTTACTAAGTTCTAAGCAACCTAAAAGCAAACATTAGAACTACAAACGAATATAAATAATAAAATAAATAATAAAATTTATTAAATTCAAGTCGTCATTTTACATATCAATCGGAAACAGTTATAGTAAGCTAGTATAATTACATTATTACCCGAACTAGGTGGAACCTGTGTTTCGGGGTTGTTACCACTACATAATAATAACGTAAGAATAATAATGATTACACAAAAATAATAACTTTTTTAAAAATAATTCTAATATAATAAGATACCCAATCACTTAAAATTAGTTTTTTTTATGTATAAAATAAAATAATATAATATTTTAAATAATCCGACAAAAATACGCTACATTTGATTAACCTTAAACTATATAAATCTAATGTCATATAGATCTAATTTTTTGTACAAATAGGGCCCTAGGAAGCAGAAAAACTGCTAGGAAGTATTTTGAGAATATAAATTAACTAGCTTTTGCCCGCGACTTCGTTCGCGTGGACTTCAGGTTCGTCCCGTCTAGTCTAGTAATAAGTAAGAAATACGGTAACTAAGCACTGCAGAGCCCTAATCATAGGTCTATAGGTAGCTACTGCAGTATGCTCCTATAAACTACATTTAACGATCTTTTTCCTTCAGCATAAACATGCAGATTCTTCGCTTTGGAAACACGTGAGCAAGCCACATAGAGCTGACCATGAGAAAAACATGGCGTGCCCAAATGTAGGCCTGCTACCTTCAAGGTTTGACCCTGCGATTTGTTGATATAGTAGCGGGGTACGTCAACATAAAGTAATGTTTTTGCAAATGCGTCATTTTGGCAAAGCAGGAAAAATGCAGTTAGTGTCGTCTTATGTGGTGCGGCCATTCTCTCTCTAAAATTGTTCTCAGTGAAGTAAATCCGCTGACCATTAGGCAGATGAACCGCAAGGTGAGTGACTGTTGGGTTTCTTTCATGCAGAGGCAGACCCAAGATCCGCCACGCTGCTTCGTTACTACTAACATATCTACCGGCTCGATACGTTTGCACCTCATCTCTCGGGTCAATATTAACATTCCCTTGGTGTCGAATGTTAAAAATAGCATGGTCGCTGCCTTTGTTTATATATTTACAAATATATTTTATCGCCTGTACCGTATTGCAGAACTCTACATTTATGTGACAGTTGTAAATTTTAGACCAATCAATACTTCCTTTGTTCCACCTCGGGTTTTTAGAGTTATCGTACGGCCGCCATCTCCTGGTGCTCTACGCCTGTACAAAGGATAGCCTTTGTCGTTAGTTTGAGTATCTTTTAAAAGCGCCCTTGGATACTTTTTGGTGCATTTTCCTTCTTTCATGCATGGTGATGACGGATTTAGTGCACCACAGGGACCGTGAATCATATTTTTGGTTACAGTATCGTAGAGTTTTCGATCACTTTCTGGATTTGGTATCTCCGCACTTATGACTTCATCAATTTGGTTGGGGCGTAATTTTTCCGTCAACCACAGCAGTAAGTGCACGTGAGGCAGACCTCTTTTTTGCCACTCGATCGAGTACATGAAACACTTCATATCTCCAAATATTTTACCTTTTGTAAGTAGAGCAACCAATTTTTGTACTTTTATTTTAAATAACCTGGCTGTTAAGTCATGCCTGTCTGTTGCATTTTGACCTGGAATGAGCTCTTTAGTAATTTCTGGCCAAGCGGGATTGCATGTCATTGTAATAAACAGATCAGGCCTCCCGTAGTTACGCACGTATGTGAACGCATCCTGCGTGTACTCATGAAGATTTCTCGGGCTATTTACAAATGACGATGGGAGTGTTACCAATTGACCCAAATTGTTTGGATCTAATTTTAAATCTGTGATATCTTCGAAAATATTTATTTAATTTACATGCTGTAAAAAGCCATATTGATCTTTATTAAATGCACAATGTATTTAAGATACTTAATTGGATAAGGACTAATACTGTATTGCTTAAAATCGCTTCGTAAATAAGCCATTATTTCTCGTACAAAGTAAAGGATAAAAAATGGTTATTGTGGGTTATTCCTAAGAGATAAACATATACCATCACGGACTTTTTTGGAGACCTTTTTAAGTTGTACAATACTGTAGTACATTGTTTTGATCTATCTTGTAGGATTCAGTCAGCGTTTGCAATGTAAGCGCAAAAAATGTGTTTTTTTACAACCTCACATTAGAAACCTCAAAAATTGTAGCCTATGTGTTATTCTGATGTATAAGCTATAGCCTATATGTTATTCTGATGTATAAGCTATATTGTGGTAAAGTTTCATTCAAATCCATTCAGTAGTTTTTACGTGAAAGAGTAACAAACATCCATACATCCATACTTACAAACTTTCGCCTTTATAATAGTAGTAGGATTTACGTATTCTAGTAAGTAGGTCAATATGATTACGGTAATTGAGGTTATTGTCAAGTGTAATACCTAGATATTTAATTGAATCAGTTTTATTCCAAAGTGGGGCAGACGCATGCGGAGTCAGCACTAAAACGACAGTTGTTATTGTGCGCCAATATGTTATTGGTAATAGGTATGTAGTTAATTAGGTAATAACTGTATGTTATTGTTCCGCATTGGTGTCAACCGCGTAGGTACCAATAAGCCCGTTTCGAAGTTCTAATCTGCATAGATCATTTATATGGATCAGGAACAAAACAACGTAGGCTCGTTGTCATTCGCTCGTCGAATTCAATGTTGTGGTCTAACAGCCATTGCTTTATTACCGCTTTCGTTGCTACACTTGTAGGTGGTTTTTCTACTTGTGTAGAGTGGTATGGTGCGTTATCTAGTACCACAATACTATTCGGCGGCAAGTTGGGGATCAGCTTCTCGATAAGCCATTTTTTAAAATTTGTTGTATCCATTTCGTGATGGTAGTCACCTGTGTTGCTTTTACATTTATAAAGCAACTCAGCCCCCTTCACGAAACCATTTTCTCCCCCTGCGTGAATAATCACCCATCTTTGCCCCGGACTGTGATTTTTTCTAATAGTAGCATCAGTACTATTTTGCCAGCATTTGCTAACTGTATAATGAGAGTGAATCCATGTTTCGTCAATATAAATGACTGGCCTTTTTGCCGAGCCCAAATCATCATTTTCTTTTAATCTTCTTAGATATCTCGCTCTCCACGCTCGAATGTCTGGTTTTTGAACGAGAAAGTGTCTCGCGTCTTTGCATTTTTTAAATTTGTATCCTAGTTTGTCCACTAGCACTCGTCTTAAATACGTTTTCTCCCCTTGAAAGTTAAGGTCTCTTTTAGCCAAACTGAGTATCTTATTCAAGGTAGGTATTTCCTTCCTGACCGTGTAGAAACTATCAACTATATTCCTCAAGGCACACATGTCAAAACTGTCTAATTGGATGCGGTTACTCTTAGGTCTACGTTTCTTGCCCGGTGTTGATAAATTCACATCACTTAGTGCCGAAGACGAACCTGGTGTTGGTGAAGCAGTTTGCAAGCGCTTAGCTTCAGTTTTGATCCTCATCAACGTCGCCTTGGAAACTCCCGTTGCCATGCAGGTTCTCTTGATTGCCTGGTCAACAGGTAAACAAAACTGCTGGTTTCGCTTTTCGTTTTCGAAAAACTCGAACACTTTCAGCACGAGATTTCTTTCTCCACTACGCAAAGCTTTACCCCTCATTACAATGCTTGTTATTAAAAAAATAATAACAATAAAACAGTCAAAAAACGTAACAGAAACTTTAACAATAAAAAAACGTAACAGGAGCAATAACAAATAAACTTAACACGGACTATTATAACAAAACTAACAACTTATTCGGAGCGCGTCGATACGTGACGTAAGCCAGTACGAAACTAATAGATAAAAAATGTGGCTTCAACTGTACACCGCGGGCGGCCGCGGGTAGGTGCGCGGGGATGGGGGAGGAGTGTCGCATTCCACGCGGGTCTCAACTTATCGCGCACGGGTAGTATTTGTCTGCGATGTTGTGGCGTTTGTTTTGTTTGTAGTTGTTAGTTTGTTACTGACTGTGCTTGAGCTCTGACAAAAAAATAGTATTGTTTGATTAAATCGTCGTTTGTCTGTTTTGTGTTAGCGAATATTTTCGTTATAAAATTAATTAAATATTGAATTATAATATAAAATGTCGAAACGGTCATATCCTAGTGGATCTGAAAAAAGGAAAAAAGCTCTACATCAGAAAGAAGTAATTGAAAAGTTACCAAAATTAACATCATATTTTACTACTACTACTGGATAAACTTCTGTAAGTAGCAATCAACTCATAAATGTTCCACATGATGACTCAGCTCAATTACCAATTGCGGGAATTTCTAAACCTTCATGTTCCAATTTTGAAAAAGAGATTGAATCAGAAAGCGACTATTCCTACGACGAAAGTGCAACGACTTCACTAAAACCGACAACTCCAACTGTGTCAATTGAACAGCAGTTTTCCAACACAGAAGAATTAATATCGCACGATCCCGCCGATTATTTTCACGAAAAGTTTGTTGAAATAAATCGCGAAATTTTAATTCGTAAGGGACCAGTATATTTTCAAAATAAAGATTCTGACTTTTCCGAGGCATCCAGAACCTACAAAGATGGTAATAAATTAGTGACGAGATATTTCAACAAAGCATTATTTATGGGCAAATTAAAGAACAATGAAAGCGTCGAAAGAAAATGGTTGCTGTATTCGCCTTCCAAATGCTCTGTATTTTGTTTTTCATGCTGCTTATTTAACCCAACTGATGTTAATCTTTGCTCTCGGAATGGATGTAATGATTGGAAGCCTATTAATCACATAATTTTAACACATGAAAATAGCCCAGCGCATAAGCAATCTATGATGACTTATCTGGCACGAAGTAAAGCGGTTGGTAGAGTAGATATAGAGTTATTATCTCAACATCAAAAGGAAGTGGATTACTGGAGAAACGTACTTAAACGGATTGTAGCTGTTGTAAAATTTTTGGCATCGAGAGGGCTTCCATTTCGCGGCGACAATGAAATCCTAGGATCTCCAAACAATGGAAATTATTTGGGTTGTGTGGAATTATTGAGTGAATTTGATCCATTTCTTGCAGATCACTTAAAAAAATTTGGGAATCCTGGAAAGGGTAACATTTCTTATTTATCAGCAAATATCTGTAATGAGTTTATTGAAGTAATGGGAAAACAGGTTCTAAAAAAAATTATAAATGAAGTTAAATCAGCAAAATATTTTTCCATAAGCGTTGACAGTACGCCCGATCTGTCTCATATTGACCAGCTAACTTTCATCATTCGATACGTAAAAGACTGTGTTCCTGTTGAAAGGTTTTTGAAATTTATACCTATTAAAGAGCATAAATCTAAGTATTTAGCGGAGACCATCTTAAATTTTTTAGAGATACATGGTATTCCCATAAAAGATTGCAGAGGACAAAGCTACGACAATGCTTCAAATATGTCGGGAAAGTATAGTGGTCTACAAACAAGAATCAAGGAAAAATGTGAATTTGCCACCTTTATACCATGTGCAGGACATTCACTAAACTTGGTAGGTGTCCATGCTGCTAAGTGTATACCGGAGGCATCACAGTTTTTTGAAATAGTTCAGAAAGTGTACAACTTTTTTTCGGGCTCTACCCACAGATGGAATATATTAACAGAACATTTAGGTTCAAAAAAAGTTGTTAAGAGTCTTTCACAAACCAGATGGTCAGCCCGAGCTGATGCAGTAAGTGCTTTGCATGGGGGTTATAAAAGAATATTAGAAGCTTTAATCACCATCGCAAACGATACTGAACAGGCACGAGAAACAAGAGACGAAGCCCTTAGTCTGTCTAGAAAAATGGGAAATCTAGAATTTATTATACTGACGGAAATCTGGAGCACCATATTGGAAAGAATAGACAAAACAAGTAATTATCTTCAGAAAGAAACAATAACACTGGACGTTGCAACCAATTTGTTGACTTCACTTTATGATTTTATTACTAACCTCAGGGATAAATTTGATAACTTCGAATCATCTGCCAAAGAAAATAACCCAGAATCTGACTACAAGGATCTATCTCAAAGAACAAGACGTAGAAGCTCACGGCTGGAATTTTTTGATGGCTCTGCGCCATCAGTCCAATTGAATGGAAAAAAGAAATTCAACGTAGAAACCTTTCTCCCAATAATCGATACCTTGAGTGTTCATCTAAAACAGCGACAAAGTTCATATGAGACCGTCAGTCAACGTTTTAGTTTATTTTTTCACTTAAAAACTCTGAATTCCGAAGAGATACGACAAGGATGCAAAGAATTTTCTCAAATCTATCACGAAGACGTAAATGAAAAAGAGTTAGAAATAGAATGTCAACATTTAAAAGAATACTTAAAAAATGTTCAGAGTGAAAATGAAGCATCTAACAGTGTACAGGAAGTATATAATCTACATATTAAAGCAAAACAAAATTGAAGACACATTTCCTAACGTAGAAATTGCATTGAGAATATTTTTAAGTATGATGGTAACTAACTGCAGCGGAGAACGCTCCTTCTCCAAATTGAAACGAATAAAAAATGAATTAAGAAGTACAATGCTTCAAGAGAGATTAACTACTTTGTCGCTGATGTCCATAGAATGTGGTATTCTCAATACCATAGATTTTGAAGATGTGATTAACGATTTTGCTCATCTTAAATCTAGAAGGGTACCTTTGCAATCAACATAGAATTAATCTAAGGATTTTAAGTTAAGCGAGTTACTTTTGTAGATTATTTTTTATATTTCCTATTTTTTTATAGTTAGTAACTAAATTAAAATAAATTTAGAACCTTGTTTGTCTTTCGTTATCTATTGTAACTAAATAGTGTTTTCTCAAGGTCATAGGGGCCCCATGATCCTAATGTGCCCAGGGCCTCAAATAGTTTAAAGACGGCATTGGGAACAACGTAGGCTCGAGTATACTGTACTAACTATATTTGATGTATAGCGCCCTTAGGCGCCCTCATAATCAATAGAGTTCATGTATTTTTCCTCGGCATATTTTCGCGCTGGACACATTTCATCTCCAGTTTTGTGTTCGCTGGGTTTTTTAAATCTTTTGCACGTGGCGCAGGTAGGAGGAGCAGCTTTTTTCTCACATTCACTCATAGAATGTCCTAGGTCTCCACAGTGGCCACAAGTGGGGGAGGTTTCACGACAAAACTTAGCTGCGTGTCCGTATTGTTGACAGTTGTAGCACCTCGTAACAATTGTGAAGTCCCTCACCGGGCAAGAAGTCCAATTTATAAAAGCTCTTTCTTGATTGATCAGGATTTTCCTTATGCTAGATGGAACTTCAATAATATAATTGCACGATGGAGTGTTCTTCTTACCCGATTTATGGCTAAGTTTAATTGATGATATAAATGACTCACAAGTTAGCTCGGGAACTTTTGTCGCCAAATTTTGTTTGAAAATACACTCGAACACGTCTTTTTCGCTCAGTGAAGTAGGGACACCAATGACGACAATTCTTGGACGGCGTTTAGTAGGTTCTTCTACTGTGAAGCCCGATGATATTAATTGTCTTGAGTTTTTCAATTTCTCAATATCGTCCTTGGTCTCAGTGCTAATAATAACGCCGCCGTTTTTTATTTTTCTGACGCCACGAACATGTAACTTCATTTCTTCCGGGGAAATGATATTTTGGATCAATGTCTTTGTTTCTTCGCTACTTGTTTTTTTGTCAATAGGGTAAATTGTAATAGATTTTAGGCTATTTGGGCGAACAAAGTTATTACTACCCTTCTTCACCATGTCGGCGAACGATTTCCTCTCAGTAGGTACTCGTATATTGCAGGTATTTTCAACAACAACTTCCTTAAAACTCTCAAGGGTCTTTACTATGTTTTGATTATCCTGTAGATGCTTGATAGTATGATGGGCTAGAACAGTTTTTTGTTTCAACGACTGATACATAACTGCCATATGAGATGCTCCACTAGTGGCTTTCCGACACAGATTGGAATAAATCAATAATAAGGTACATCACTAATCTGGTTCGTGACGTCATCCGCCGACGTGAAGACACGTCTCTGGCGTGGCTGGCACGACTTTTGACAACTTTCTCGCATGCGAGTAGGGATGTGATCATGTGATATTGTGGTACATAAAAAATAATAATATTTTATTATTTAAAACAATTTAATCATTTTACATATAATTATTAGTCGGATTCTTCGAAACTTGGCAAACTTATGTCATCCAAGTCCTTTTGCTGTCTTACTTTTCTTATTACGTTCAGTATATTGACATATGTGACTGACCGTTTTTCTTCTGGCACTCGATCCAATTCAAAAGCGACCAGTCTTGCGAACGCCGCATTTCGTGGGTCGCTAGGTCCTGGTTGGGCAAAATCCAACGGAGGTAAATTAGAAACGTCACACCTTAATTCATTTGCGTCCCATACGCTCCGTTGATAAGTGTTTGCACTCGTTATATCTTCTGCAGAAACTTGTATTTTTATAGTTTTCTTTGTCGTTTCTTCATTTGAAGATGCCTTCCTTTTGCGACTTAGGTCACTTATTATGCTTGGTGAGGAAGGTCCAGCTATATCCTCAGGAGAAGACATAATTATCACTTTTATAAACTTAACAAACTTTTTAACTTGTCGTAACTTGTAATTGCGGCAACTACCTACTTTATGATTACTCTATGATCAAAACTTTTCTAGTATTCTATCTTTTTTAGTGTTGCCAACCAAAATGAAAAAAATATAATGAACGAATGAAATCACTACATAATATAATTTATGGAAAGGATCTGCTGCAGATGTAAGCTAGTATGCAATAAGTTTCATTCAATTAAGATTTTCCTGAATCTGAAATTAAACTAGTTAGTAAACGAAAAAAAAAATACAAGTAAATAATCAGTCTTTTAATTGTGTTATTCTCGGAATTACTAATAATATTATTTAAAAAAATAAAGCATCAGTAGTGAGTGCTAATCTCTATGGATACTGTTTTGTGCCAGCACGACCTCAGCGTCGAAACTAGTCACAGGTAATCAAAACACTTAAGGTGATAACGTCAGGGTAGCCCGCGAAATTCAAATTTTCTTTGTTTTTTTGTAATTTGCCGGTCAGTGTTAGGATATATATTAACCAAAATATGATTCGCGATCGTAACACGTATGCCTTTATATGATTATAACATTAGAATCTTCAAAACAACCTTCTTAACCCAATGATGGTCCGATTCATAATATTTTCATGAATCGGACTATCATTGGGCTTAAGAACTAGGAGGGTTGTATTTATGATTTTAATTCTTTAAATGCGTACGTGTTACGCTCGCGAATCATATTTTGGTTAATAAATAGACTGACATTGTCCGGGAAATTACAAAAAACGTAGAAAATTTGAATTTCGCGGGCTACAACTGAGTCTTCACCTTAATATTATACTGTAATATTGTAAATTATACAGGGTGTAACACCAACGCGAAAACGCTTACCACATACTCAGTCCATAATAATTCTGAACCCCACATAATAAATTTAAAAAAAAAACAGCTTTTCCCTACAAAACTGCAAAACAACATTTATGGTCAAAATTTATGGGACAGCTGTTTTTTTTTAAATTGCTGACGACAATTTTCTGTTGTTCGGGTTGATGGACTGAGTATGTGGTAAGCGTTTTCGCATCGGTGTCCCTTACATCCTATATGACGACAGTTTTTATAATTGAGTAGATAAGTATACAAACATCATTAGTCTTAAAATATCACAATAAAGTCAACAACTCTTCAAAATTATAATACTTAAAACGGTTTTAATAATAATTATAATATGCACCTACGTAATTGTTAATTAGTCTTAAAATATCACAGCAAAATCAAAAACTCTTCAAAATTATAATAATTAAAACAAAGGTTTTTATAATATAATATTTACTTACGTAATTGGTCTTTAAATATCACAGCAAATCAACAAAACATTGGTAAATATAAAATGTAACATTGATATAAACATACAATTTTGTAATATACCTACAAACTTAAAATAAAAATATAAAAAAGTATTGAAAAAATTGTCATTTATAAATAAAAAAATCATATGAAAAAAATCAACACCATTATTTAAATTAACAGTGATATTTTACAAATGTACTTTTTACTACAAAAAGTACATTGGTCAATTATCACTCGAGTGATATTTTTCAAAACATGGCGCAGCACACAAATAGACCTTGCATATTTTACAAGCGTACTTTGTTTCTTTTCTTTTTTTTATAACTGCGCATTGTCTACAACGTCGGTATTTGCCCATAAGGGTCGGCATGTGATCATTGTTATTTTTCGACAGTATACGAAGTGGGTTATGACTACTGCTTATGGACTGAGGTAGTGTATTGTGACTATGAAAATTTTCTATAATTTGGCGAATAAGAGACAGATGAAATTTTGCAAAATGTAAATTTGGCATGTTATTTATTTCCTTATAACAGAAAAAAGAATTTAATACGTGCATATCAATTATGTGGAGAAACAACTTTTTATACCATTTTATGGTTTTTCTTATGCACTGTATTGAAGACAGTAACATGTCAGCCGTATCAACGCTTCCCATATTTTTGGAATAGTCCAAAACTGCTTGTGGCTTCATAACTGGTAGCCCCGTCGCTCTATCCTCTTTCAACGATGGCGCCATGATATCACTATGAATTGTTGACAAAATAAATATATATTTTTTGTCTCGCCATTTTAGAGCTGTCATTGGAGGACAATATTTAGCTTGGATTTCACCACGCTTAATAGTATTATTAAAGCGTGGCATACCGACTCTGTTTTTTTTACAGTACCACACGCGTATATATTATTCCTGTGCAGGTAATCCAACAATACCGGGCTAGTGTACCAGTTGTCAACATATAAATGACGGTTTGAACCGAAAAAATCCCTAATTAAAGTTGAAACAACAGCGCCTCCGACACCTAAATTACAAGGATCTATTATTTCAGTAGCTGCGCCACAGTAAACAATAAAATCTATGATAATGCCGGTTTGTACATCACACATTACAAATAACTTTATTCCAAAACGATTCCTTTTCTTTGGCAAATATTGCCTTATTGATAATCGCCCCTTGAAGGGAACGATGCTCTCGTCTATGCACAGATTTTTATAGGGTGTCATAAGCTTTTTATACTTTTCCCTAGCGTAATTAATGCAAGTGTCGACTTTTGATAATACGTTAGTCTCTTCACTATGCCGAGAAAAATGTAGCATGCTTAGAATTGTGCAAAAGCGATTTCTAGGCATTAGTTTGGAAAAAATCGGCGATGATAACAACACATCCGTACTCCAGTGCTCTTCTAAAGTCAAATGTCGATTTCGAGTCATTAACATTAATAAAGCAAAAAATATGTACAATTCTGGAATGGATACATCGTGCCACCGTTGTAGGCGAGAATGCATACGAAGGTCTACGTTTAGTACAAAGCGTGAGTGAAATAAATTTGTCATATCTACAATGAACGACATAAAGTCTAAATCTAAAAATTTTTGAAATATATCGAATTCAGTAATATTTTCTGTTACTTCTAAATGGAGACCTGACGTAAACTCATCAAAGCTAGTTAATGCAGGCACGTGTGGTACTGAAGTCCACTGGTAGGACGGCTCCGTTTGTCTTCGACGGGGGTCACGGCGGGATGTTGATGCTGATGCAGATGTCGAGGCCCAATTGTTGTCAGGTGTTTCTTGAGTAGTGTGAGATGTTGAGGGCAAAACAGGTGAGTCATTGACTTGTTCTTGACGATCTGTGATAGACTGTAAACAAAAGCGAAGTGCTTATTACTATTTACGACGACAGAGGCACATAATATAATATTTTGGCTAAATTTATTTACAAATAGGTACTTATACTTGTTATAGTTATCGCTCATTACAAGCTCTCTAGTCCAACTCAATAAATAACTATTATAACATGATTAAAATAAAAATAATAAAACGTGTCAGCTGCCTCCCCACGGCTTAGGTAGCGGTTTCTGTGTTACAATAAACATATACCTACTAAAATGTACATACCTACCATATCAGATGTGTTTGAAACAAGCAATAGTTAAACTTAGTTTTTGTAATTTTTTTGAGTTGACAGTATTCATTGTTCTAAATGAAAAAAAAAATACATGCATATTCCCCTTTTTACTGTGCCTTAGGTGCCGGTTTCATATTTATTAGTGTACCTACCTATAATACTTACTTTGTATAAGTATACCTACTTTTTTTAGCTAAATTCGAAATGGAATTAAAAGAGAAAATATACAAAATAAATGTAAGTAGGTATAATAATTTGTATCGTTAAAAGTAATAGACGGAACCATTTACCTTTTTAATATTTTATATTCGCTTTTGTTTTCCTAACGCATCATTTAATATTAAACAAAAACTACGTACCTATCTATATATGAAAAGTTTGATCATAAATAAAACTTACCTCTAAATCGTCCTCGTATAGAGATATTGCTTCGGAAAATTCGTCATCCTCTTCTACATTTCCTAACACACAAAGGAGTTCTTCAGTAGTCATTTGACTGTCAGCCTTTTTTAACATAGCCTCGCACAATAATAATGCTTCAAATTTTAATATTACCACCGATCATAATAATAAATGTAGTAAAGCACTAGCAGACTCCCGTAGCGCTAATGACGTCACCGCTTGACGTCCATTCCCGTCTGTGGCGTACAGGTAACTGTCTATGGCTCTTACATAGGGATGCGCGAGAGTGGACAGTAAACTATCGATTTAAGGATATCAATTATAAGTTCTTTTCCACATTTTTTTAAATATTATACATTAGGAATATTCAGATACGAATATTTGTCAGTAAAAAGTAATTGTCAAAGTAATAGTAAGCTACTTTCAATAAAATATTTCATAAATTTGGAATTTAAGTTACCTTACCTACCCATCACTAGCTGACGTGTCTTGACGTCTGTGGCGTGGGGAAATACACAATTTTACGGATTTCGATTAGCAATATTTGACGATTGTTTTTTCTTGTGAATTCAAATAATGAATATATCTTTGTGTCAATTTACAATATTTCACTAAAGTAGTTTGAAATAATAGGAAAAAGAAACACAGAAAACTTAATTTAGTATATTTATTTTGTATTTAAAAAATGTCGTTTTCTTGACGTCTATAGACGTCGGTGGCGTGTTTGGCACGATTTCGTTAGACGTCTATAAACGTCCGTGGCGTTCAAAAGGTTAATAAATTATAATTTCAAGTAATGCTGATCTTTTTATTTATTTACATATTTCCTTTCAAATAGTTAAGTTTTAATCGGCGCAATCCCAGGCAAATTATCGATATTAATATCGATATCATTTCCTGCACTAATCTTTATCGTAAATCGATATCGACTTACTCCCATCACTACGCTAATATGACAGTTTACAATTTCAGAAGGGCCAATATAACAAACAAAACATTAATTTTTCACAGTTGGTAATGTTGGTGTTAAATGCGGTCTGACTCTTGTTCAGCTTAGTCTGAAGTACGTAATGCCGCCTCTTAAAACGTAGTGATTGACTCTTTGGACACGAATAAAAGTAGGTAAAAGCATATACATATAATTGAGATAGGTAGAGATGTAGATAACTATCAACTTACCTTTTTGGCTTCCCTTTGGTATCCATATTTTAAAGTGTCTGTTTTCTTTTTAACCGTAGACTCGTTAGAATTCTGGTCGTATTCTTGATATTTTTTCGTTAATATCTTCCACGCTGTTTTTTTTTTACGCGCGTCTTTGTAGTTTTGATGACAACAGTGAGTGACATTTTGTATAATCCGATACACATGAGCACACGCCGCCTGCCACAACGCGACTGAACTCTGTGGCGGCCTTGGTGGGATGCAAACCAGCGGCTAAATGGATGTAAACAACGCGTTCCAACCGCGGATGGGAATGCGCGCCCTTCCACCAAGGTTGTTGAAGGTCAAATCAAATTTTGGATCGAAACAATCGTCTAGATGGATGGAAACAAGCAAGGTCACCTCTGATGGGACGTGGTTTACAACCGTCTGGCACACGCTTAAACCTAAGGCGCGTGCCACACTGTTGTAAACAAGCCCTCCCACCGGGTCACCTTGGTGGGAGGCTGGTTTACAACCGCTGTTGGTGTTTGTGTCCACACTTGTTGTAAACAAGGCTCCCACTTCATTTACCTTTGTCTCTTGCATCGGATACACGTTTGCGATGGCTCCTTGCCTTTCCAAATTACAAAAAGTTGGCGTGGCTTTAGCACTTTTGTGTACAAGTGAGAGGAAAAAAAAGAAAGAAAGGTTATGGATGAAACGCTGGCTTAAGGAACGACGAAACTTAAGTCATTTAAATTTAATAAATCTACTTGATTTTGACGACCTACATAACTTTCTCAAAATGGGAAAAGAAACATTTTATCAACTACTGGAGTTGGTTAGACCGTTTATAACTAAGAAAGATACCCATCTTAGACAGGCTGTGTCTGCTGAAGAACGACTTCTAGTGACTCTCAGATACTTAGCCACCGGATCATGCTACAGAGATCTTAGATACAGCTCTATAATATCTCACCAACTTCTGTCTGAAATAATTCCAGAAACATGTCGAGCGATCTACAAGGTTTTAAAGGAAACAATCAAAGTAAGTTTAGATACAAATTCTTTATTTAAATATTTTTTTTAAAAATTAACATTTCTTTCAAAATTTCTCCCGACGGACCATCTGCATAAAATACTGCTTGGTTATCATTTATGTCTGGAGGTGGCAATTGGCTGTGGATGATGTTGGATGATGGTGATGGCTGAGCAACAGAGTGAGGTGTTTGGTATGTACTGTATGGTGTCGGTGGGTGAGGAGTCGTAGGAGGTGGCGATTGGATGTGAAGGGTAGGATTTGCGGAAGGCGAAAGAGCTGGGTGAGGTATTTGGTATGATGATGGTGATGGCTGAGATTGTTGGCCTTGAGACGATTGGGAAGCAACAGGGAGAGATATTTGGTATGTACTGTATGATGTTGGTGGGTGAGGAGTCGTAGGAGGTGGCGATTGGATGTGAAGTGTAGGATTTGCGGAAGGCGAAGGAGCTTGGTGAGGTATTTGGTATGAAGATGGTGATGGCTGAGATTGATGGCCTTGAGACGATTGGGAAGCAACAGGGAGAGATGTTTGGTATGTACTGTATGATGTTGGTGGGTGAGGATGTTGAATGTCAGCCGAAGGAGGTGGCGATTGGATTTGAAGTGCAGAATTTGGGGAAGGCGAAGCAGCTTGTATTTGGAAAGAATGATAAGATCTTGGTTGCTGTCGATGTACGAGAGGCGGAGGAGGTGAATGTGCGAAAGGTGAAAATCTGCGGCTATTTGTATGGAGCATGTAAGGGGGGTAGTGATCTGTGGAGGCGTCTGATGAGGAGTGGGGTGAGTTTGTGACATATGGCCTCGAGTTATATTCAGGATCTTGATTAAAAGATGGAGTGTCAATTCTTGAATTAAAACGCAAACTATTGGTTTGGCCAAGAAACAGCACGTCTGAAATCAATTTTTCAGCTATTTCTCGCTGTCCAGGAGCAATTTTTTCTAACTTTTCGCCAACATAGGTCCCGAAAGAGCTTATTTTGACTTCACTTTGGTTTATTAAGGCTTGTGCTGTGTCCAATAGCTTGTGCTTCTTCACTTCTAGAATGTCATCTTTTGTTTGTTTTTTCTTTTTAGTCGTAAGTTCCTGAAACAAAACAGTATTTAGGTACGTATATTAATTATTTCATATTTGTTTACAGCTACCTTTAACGAAAGAGGAGTGGAAAGCCACTGCACAGTTATTTGAAACACAGTGGAATTTCAATAATTGCGTGGGTTGTATGGACGGTAAACACATTTTAATTGTAAAACCGCCAGGAAGTGGATCTACATTTTTCAATTACAAGGGTACATTCAGTGTTGTTTTATTTGCTGTAGTAAATGCCAATTATGAATTTATATACGTTCACACTGGATCCAATGGAAGTATGTCTGATGGAGGAATCATAAAAGAAACAAATTTTTATAAAAAACTCATGAACAACGAGTTAAATTTGCCTGAAGCATATAAGCTACCCGGAACAGACATTTCTGTACCTTATGTTTTTTTGGGTGATAGTGCTTTTGCACTAGATACGCATATAATGAAGCCGTATCCCGAAAGAAATATTACCAATGAACAAAGGATCTTTAACTATAGATTATGCCGAGCGCGAAGAATCGTAGAGAATGCTTTTGGCATTCTCGCGACACGATTTAAAGTATTCAAACAGCCAATCAATCTCAACCTTGATAGTGTTGATGCAATTGTGTTAGCAAGTTGTTCTCTACACAATTTTCTTAGAAAACAGTCGAAAACGTATTTGACATCAATATGTGTCGACAGAGAAGAAGTACAAAGTGGCACAATAAATAATGGTACATGGCGTCAAGAGGGAGATGAACTAACACCGCTCCAAAGAAATATTCAACGGCCTTCAAATGACGGAAAGAGAATTAGAAATACCCTGATGGAATTCTTCAATAGTGATGGAAGTGTACCGTTCCAAGATAGAATGGCTAATATACTAAGGTCTTAAAAGTAATAATATAATAAGTCCAATTTGTGATTTATTCAATACCTCGACCTGCGTGTGCAGCGATTTATAATTTTAAGGGGTGACTCAGACCACGAACCTGAACAGAACTTTTTTATGGAACAGCTGATTTTTTTGTCGCAATAGCGGAGTTGGAATTGATCCTATAATGAATGTTTAGATTCGTGGTCTGAGTCAACCCTTAAAATTTTGCTCATGATTTCAATTTCACCCTCTGCACTCAAATACCATTCAAAAACGTATACAACGAATATACATACGATTTCATCTTCTTCCATTAAATTATCAACTCCTGTCCTTTTCACAGTACTTTTCTTTTCAAGAAATGAGAGGTGTTCAAAATACCAAAGATTGGGGTGATAGACCTCACTCGCAGCCGAACCGGTGCGGTTTTTTGACTCCTTGACCTGTAAATCGAAAAATAATTAATTAAGACGTTCATAAAAATAGAAAGATTTGACATTTCATTTCATTTCACAGACGTTAGGGTGAAAACTAAGCACTAAAATATATGTAGGTAGGTAGGTACTCTAATCTGGGCATTTTAATTTTTCGAGAAATATTAAATACTAGCTTCTGCCCGCGGCTTCGCCCGCATGTACTACAAAATTATATGTATGTTAGTTTTTAAGGTATTTATGATATGGGCCTCTGTTTACATACTTAAGATCTTTTATGTAAATATTGCCTGAAATAAATGGTTATTATTATTAAATTATCCCTACCCTACCTTTACCCTACACCTATCTCCATACATTTCATTTAAATCCGTTCAGCCGTTTTGGCGTGATTGTAGATGCGAAAGCGGATAACAACGAGGACATGAATACTGGAGTTTATTATTTTTTACAACTGTAGGCGTGATTGAGTAACAAACATCTAAACATCCAAACATCTAAATTTTCACATGTATAATATTAGTAGAAAGTACTAGGAAGTAGGATAGGATTATACGAAAAGAAATATTGATAGGTTTTTAGCTCTAGTGTGGGTAGTTTCCACACGTAAAGAAAAAGACAAGAGACAATTGCAAAAGGTACTCGACTACTCGCCTTAAGTACTTACCTACCCTTTTGTTTTATTGAGCAAATAAACTAAAATTTCCGAGTCACAATATTTGTTAAGTACCAAAATGATTGATGTATACCTATACCTACATATATTTACGAGTATTTCAATGTGTAGAACTTACCTTTTTGACTTCCCTTTGGTAGGAGTATTTTAGGTGATCTACTTTTTTTTTCGCAGATAATTCATTGGCATTTGGGTCTAAATCTTTAAGTTTCTCCGCCAAAATTCCCCACGCAATTTTTTTTTGAGATGCGTCCTTATACTCCTCCGAGGAAAGGTCCCAAAGGCAGGGCAGATCCCTATATAGTTCGATGAACTCTGAAAGAACGTCTTTTTCTCGCTGGGAAGACATTGTCAAACGTGCGCGCGCACTCACTACCGGCACTCGACTGCGCTTGCGTGGTTTACAACAAACGTCCACACAGCGGACCGCGGTTGGGTCCGCAGCGTGTTTTCAACGCGCGCCCGCAAACCAAGGTTGTGGGAAGGTCAACCGAAATTCCGTTGCAAACAACTGTCCGCACTGTTGTAAACCGCTGTTGAAAACTTCGGTTTGGGGCTTGTTTACAACAGTGTGGCACGCGCTTAACTAAATAAATATGCACTTAGTTTTATTTTACTTACGTGTCCTTCTTCAGTGCTCACTGTGGTGTTACACTCGTAAATGGATGCCAAAAATGTTTCCATTGCATCGTAATACAACCACACTGGCTTGTAAATATCATCTTCTCCTGCGCCGGATCTTACTGATTGTTTTTTGCGCCGGAGTAGCTGGCAAAATGTAGCCATGAGAGAATTTTTCTTATTCTTAATTCTGTTTGAGATCTTCTCATTTCTTCGGACAATCTCGCCCATGCATCGCTTACTTTTTGGCTGTTCTTGTGGCATTTATAATTAGGGTCCAAATTATTCGTTCTTTTTGAAATAGTTCTATGAACTTAAATGTTTCGTCTTGCGACCAATCCATTATACGATTTATGCGTTTTTGTTTTTGCGTATTTGTTAAAACTAAACACAACCTGCGCGGCACGATGTAGAAGCCAGAATGAAGCGGGAGGGCGAATGTAAACATCCACTCGCGTGCCCCAAAAACCGCTCCGGACGCGAGCACCGCGAGTGACGAGGCGAGGGACACGAGCATTCGCTTGTAATGTAATATATAAATTCGACTTTGAGCATGACTGACGAGTATTTACGTGTAATGTAATATTGATTCGACTTTGAGCATTTCATAGCAAGATGTCAGACGAAGCGGTCGTTGTGCTGAGTGCGGCAATATTAGTTCCACAAAAAACACAGAAGAAACGATATCGGTGCCATTAATGATTTCAAAACTGGCAAAATACAGCCGGTTTGGATATTTTATAAAGAATCAACCGACCCTTAAGTAAACTTAAAATGTTTTTAAGAATCTCTTCTTCGGATTTTGAACACTTAATAAATCTCATTGGACTATATTATGTTAAAAAAGAAGATATTAGTTATAGACAACCAATAACTGTGCAAGAAAGATTGGCTGTTACATTACGATTTTACGCATCTGGTGATTCTTATTCAAGCTTGCAGGTTATTGTTAGAATGTCCAATCAGATGGCTATGTGAACTTAGCACCCGACCTTGAAAAACCAAAAAAATTGTTTGTCAATCAACTCAGTTTGGTTTGTAGTCACTTGATTTTGTTTGTAGTAGTTTGTACTAATGTTCTTATTCTTATTCTTATTCTTTATTGTACACAAAACACTTACACATACAATTATAAATAGGAAACAACAATGTACACAGGCGAGCTTAATTCAATTATGAATTTTCTACCAGCAAACCTCTAGAAGAGAAAACTTGTGGAAAGGGTAGAAGTGCACAACAAAAAAGAAAAAAAAAACTTTAAATACATACATATACCTACATACTAACATTACATACTATGTACTTAGATATATTATACAATATATACAAAATAAATATATACTAATGATTTGTCTGCCTATCAGTGAGAGAACACTTTCTTAGTGACCACTAAGAAAGTGTTCTTTTAAATGTTAATTTTTTTTGTAGTTGTTGAATTTATCTAGAGAAATTTCGTGTATGCATCCGCTAAACTCCAAATCTTTATCACGCACTTCATGATTTCTTTTACGGACGACTTCTTCCGAAGGTATGTTAGCCGGAATAACATCTTTATACTCCATTAATTTATTTACTTCATCACGTCTCCAAGTATATGTGGATTTGCCTTGCAACTCTTTTCCAATTCTCAATCGTCTTTCTCCAGTTAGTTGACGTTTTTTCTGGTGTCATATTCCACGGGAATCAAAAGTGGAAATATGCAAGTAACAGATTTTTCGTCGTCGGTTGGTTCATTTTGACAATAGATGTGAATTTTTGACTCGCATTCCGAGCAACTACCTTTACTGCAAACAACTACAAACGAAATTAAGTTACTACAAACGAAATCAAGTTACTACAAACGAAATTAACATTAGTACAAACTACTACAAACAAAATCAAGTGACTACAAACCAAACTGAGTTGATTGACAAACAATTTTTTTTAATTTTTTTCCGTTTTTCTAAAAACGAAAAAAAAGTTACTACAATCAACTACCAACGCCTGTCTATAAGATTCAATCGTTAAAAGTTCGACGTTATAAATTTTTTTGGACGTTACTACAAAAAAAATCGCGTCACTACATACCACTACTTACCCTTATCTTTCGATTAAAGCCATAAACGATTAGGTTTTTCAAGGTCGGGTGCCAAGTTCACATAGCCCAATCAGATTATAAGTTGTATTATCAAAGAAGTGAGTGACGTTATAATTGGATGTTTAAAAGAAAATATACTGGTGAATTTTCATAGATTACAATTTTTCAAATATTAAAAATTAACTATAAATAAACAATAATAATATAATTAAAGTAATTAATATAAATAAATAATATAATTTATTTATTATTAGCCACACATCAGGTGCAAACAGTTGCTCTACAAAAAGCGCTCGTATTTTGATATGTGCGGTATGGCAGCATAGAAGCGCTCTCAAGCTCAACATGTTACGTTACCATCTAAACGAATATATCTCGGTTTAAGCAATCAGTTCTCCAAATTCACGCATAAGCCCCTCAATTTCTTGGCTATTAATAATGGCCTCAGGCGAAGAAAGTTGGGCATCTGCAGTGGATGGAACTGCTGCTGGTGAGGGTGTACTTTAGAGGCCTGATAGTCCAGCATGGGTTGATTCATTCCGCGAAATTTGAGAATGAGGAATCCAATATCCACATGTAACATGTGGCTTTATCATCTGCTAAGTCATGGATCGTAAGATTAAAGGACCATAGCTGTCTTTTATAAAAAGAAACAGAAGTTTTCAGGTAAGAAGTGGGTAAACATTGTTGAAGGTCAAACGTATATGCTCGAATTATAGGGTTGTTTTTCGCGTCTTCATCCTTTTTTTTTTCTGAATAATCTCTTTCAGCCATAGATTGATGTTCATCAAGCTCAAATTTCAAATTAAATTTTTCCTGTTCTTCGGCTAACGAGATCTTCATATTCAGTATATCGCACGTGTGACATGTATCCTTAGCTGGCTTTTTTTTAAATATAGGTTTAAATCATGAAAGCCTTGCGCATAGAGTTTTAATGATATAGGATTCGTGCAAACTTCTTTATACAAACGATACATTGCTGCTATAGATAGATCCGAAGATAAATACTTTTTATTTGTCCGCTTTCTGCAGTAATGACTTTCGTAGCTTGGAAATGATAAAATATGATCTTTAGCTGAATTAATATCATCTACAGTTTTATTTTTATTTTGAGGTGGTTGACATCCTCTTGTGTCAGCAGGAACAATTCCATCTGAAGACTCTTTCTTCTTTTCTATCACAATGTTAATGAACCCTTTGGTGTCTTCATCAGTTTTACAGAAACATTCTTTACAAATTGGTTTTTCTTCATTATTTATACATATTTGCAATAACAATCTCGGTTAAATGTTCGACTGCCAGTTGTTTGTGTTTTCTTTGGTAATATTGTAATAAGACCAGAAATACATTGCCCGTCGGTCTCTGTTTTGCCAGGGCCCAATATTTACCAAAACAATGTTTTCTTTTTATTTCAGAAAAACATTAAATACATTTAAATCTACAAGTGCTTAGGGACCTTAATTGCCTCTGTTTAATTTTTTTACCTTTATCGGTAACATAACTTTGATCAGAATTCCTTAGCTTCTTCCCTTTCCTTTCTTGATCTTCCATTTTTTTTCTTTTTCATGTCTTCTGCGTTAATATTTTCTACTCCTGTAGTTGTCGTTGTATTTTCTCTTCCAGTCTTTGCTGTTACAACTGAAATAATGAATTGCATATTTTTTTCATTAATCACTAAATCAATTTGACTTTTTTATCAATTTTATTTTACTTAGAATTTATTGATAGTAATTTTATTTTTACCCAATTTAACTCACCCGATGTAGAAGCTGTATTTTCATATAATTTATTTTCTTCCACATGTTTACCTGAGATCACCGTTTGTTATTCTATTGTCGTTTTCATTTTGTATACAGCCATCATCTTTTGCATTGATTTTGCTGTACTGTTTTTTCTTTTCTATCCCTTTCACATTTTCTACATTGTCCTCAACGCTTACAGATTTAGTGCTGTTGGATCCTTCATTATCTTCATTATATAGCAGGGTTTCATCACCAAAAAAATCAAGGAAGTGTCTTTTTGCAGAAAAATACAGGGAATTTGGTGTCATACGAAACGACAAATTTTTACTTATGTCCTTAAAAACACTACTCACTCTCACTCGATGGCAACATTTTGACATTTGTAAATAAGTGTTTGAAGTCCTTAAATGCTGCTTTTTGTTCTTCTAAGAACACTGACAAACATTTAGCGCGCTTTATTGTAATAACTAAATAAAAAAAAGTTTATTTCGAAACAATAACACAACATAAGAACAACAAGTAAAACGATTATGGTAATTTAATAAGTAGGTAATGTGAATAAAAATGGAATACAACGTAAGTTCCCACTTATGAACACTTACGTCACTAATGGTATTGAACCTGCATGGACGTATCGAAATCTTCAAATGTTTTCTAAGACTACCTGTAATTTCATTGAAATGTAAAAAAAGGTAGTAAACCTTTTGAAAATAGGTTGGATATAATTGAAATGCACATTCGAAAACTATTTTTGTATGTATTTTCTAGATTTATTATATAGAAAATACATGCAAAAATAAATCTAGTAAATATATAGTTACTATGTAGGTAATAAATAACATGCTAATTTTCCTCAAACATAATACGTATTTACTGTTGTGCGCCTAATCAAAATATAGCAATGGCTACAAAAGATTTTGCTGCCACTAAATAACCAGGCGCTTTCTATTAAAATTTTAGTAAAGTTATAAATAGTAAACCACTATGTAATAATGATATGTTGTAACACGAAAGCTATTAGCACTACTTGTACAATAGTTTTCATTAAAAAACAGTGATTCTGTATAATTGGTCGGTTTCTAAACTGGTGGCTCTAAAGCAGAGCGTGACACAAAATAACATCTACTACAACTAGCGTTCCAACTCGTGGCTTACATTGAAACATATCAATGAAACAAGAATCAGACGAAGAAACTTGTGCGGAGACAAGCTTTCATAAACGTAGAAGTTCGCTTCCTTCCTATAAAATCAAGAAGAAAAAACCTGTGATGCAACGGAAAAAACCAGAACCCAAGATGGCAATCTCTTTCACGGAAGACCAGTTTAAAAAGCTGATCGAGTCAATTACCAACAAAATCGGGGGAGCGTTTGCAAATTGTTCTGCCTCCTACGATGGGACGCGATCTTCGGTTTTATTAAAAAAAGATCAACAATGACTAATTTACCAGTGTTTTCGAATTATGTTTTGACTAATATGGAACGGAGTGGGCAGGTTGACGTGATTTATACAGATTTCGAAAAAGCGTTCGATCGCGTGGATCACGTTATCCTGCTCGCAAAGCTACAAAAACTTGGTATACATGGAGACTTACTCAGGTGGATAACTTCCTATTTGTCAAATCGATCTCAGGCTGTGGTTGTCGGTGGTTGTAGATCGGATTTTGTTAATGTTCCTTCTGGTGTCCCCCAGGGATCTTTGTTGGGACCGCTTTTTTACTGTGCCTATTTGTATGACATTCAGTCATGTTTTAACAACGCGGAACATCTACTATATGCAGATGACACAAAGATCTACATGTGTGTTAAATCTGATGTGGACTGTGAACTTGTTCAGCAGGACTTTGATGCATTGTACCAGTACTACTGTCGGAATAACATCACACTCAATGTATCTAAGTGTCATTGCATAAGTTTTAGTCGTTCTAACCAACCAATCAAGTATAATTACAGATTCGATGTCAACACGATAGAGAGAGTTGAGGTGATCAGAGACCTTGGTGTAATGTTAGATTGTAAATTACTGTTTTCCCATCACATCGACAGCATTATTAATAAGGCGTCTCGAAACATTGGTTTTATTAGGCGTACTTGTGAACCATTTAGAAACCCTCATAGTCTGAAGATCATATATTACGCTTACGTCCGCAGTATATTGGAATATTGCTGTCCAATCTGGTCACCTCGATACAGTGTTTACATTGAAAGGATAGAAAACCTTCAAAAAAAATTTGTCAAGTTCCTTAACTATAAATGCAAGAAACGTCATGATTCCTATTCCTCTGACTGTAAACACTATCATTTGCTCTCTTTGTGTGACAGACGTGCGATGCTGGACATGTTACTTCTTTTCGATGTTTTACGTGGTGGAATAGACAGTTGTAATCTAGTATCAGCAGTTCAGTTCTGTACGCCAAACTTTCGTACTAGACACACAACCCTATTTAGTGTACCTTTTCACCGCACCAACTATGGCAAAAATGAAATTATGACGCGTTTACCTTGCACCTACAATCAGAATTTTGAAGACATCGACTTATTTCATTTGTCAAAGAACTCCTTTCGTAACCAAATCGTAAAAGCGCTCATCAGTGGTTAACAATTAATTGTTAGTCTTTATACTATTTACTTTTAGTTTTTATTATATAGTTGTTTGTTTTTGGATTTTATTATATTTAATTAAGTTTTATTTTGTCTAGATGAATGTCGTGAAACTCTGTAATTAGCTTAAGATTCATATGTATTAGCCATACTACACATGTACTCATACAAAAAAGCCGTTGAGTTTCCTAATAAATAAATAAATAAATAAATAGTGGAGTCACTTATAGCAGCGGCCAGCGTATTTGAAAAGATCAATGACCAAGATGCTATTACTGGACTTCCACTGTTACTAAAGAAGGATGCTGGAATTTGGTGGCAAGGTATTAAGGACTCCGTAGAAACATAGCAAGAACAATCAGCTTATGTTATTTATCAACAACTCATGACTGAAAAGCAACCACCAAATATTACTACTGACTGATTTATATTTATATTTTTTTTCTCTCGAAGCCTGAGTACACTGAAAGACAACGGATCGATTTGATATTTGAGCTTCTAAGATTAAATATAAGAGAGAAGACACCTCGCGACTAAGTCAAAATCTTTGATGACCTACTTAAATCAGCAAGGGAAGTCGAGCAATATTTAGAGGAAAGGAATACTGCAGCGGCCGAGATCGGAAACACCTCTATCGCAGCTTCATCATCCTCAGAACCAGTTGGATATAAGATAAATAAGATAAGATGCAAATACTGCAGACTTTCTGGCCACACTTTTGACCAATGGCTCAAAAAGAATCCAGAAGCTTCTTCGACTTCACTAGTCAATGTGGCGAACAAACATCCGGGATCTGAAGCGATGACGCAAGCCCCGTCGCCTTCAGCACCTAAATTTTCGTGTTATGGCTGTGGCGCCCCTGGTGTTGTCCGAAGTAACTGCTCCACGTGTCACAAAACGAGGACTAGTGCACCGATCTCCACAGACCAGTAGTTTATATTGATACAGATAATACATCTGGAGTAGCTTATATCGACGCATGCGCAAAATCCAGTACACAGTCTCTACAGTATGTAAAAGCTAAAGGTATATAAATTCCAACAAAAGAATGCTTTCACTACTCATTCTGATGGGATTAGGAAATGTCAGACCGTCTTCACTGTAGACGTCAACGTCAAGTAGTGTACCGCATAGTCCCTACCAAATTTTTGGTTTTACCTGAAACTCGCAACAACCGTACTTTATTGGGTATAGGGTTTATCCAAGATGCCGGAATGATTTTAAATTTGCCACCTGGCAATTTGTAGATGATGATAAGGATATCTTCGAAATATATAACGAAGACTTCACATTGGTCCATGGAGATACTATGGACTTGTCACCGGTCAGCCTAAACTATAATGTTCCTGATGTGCTTGAGGGATCTGCCACTGCACCATCTACTCCTAAGAAATCTAGACCATGTCTCTTTGATGAATACTCGCCGACATTCTATGCACTGAGGAGAGATGCAGAGAAAGCCATTGAGGAATCAGAACTTCAACTATCGCCACATTCTGCTAGCCTGTTTCCGTTTACTTGTATAGAATCATTGGACGTATCTTGTTTGAGCAAGGAAGAGACAGATAGATTGGAATCATTTTTGGTGACTAATGAAGATATTTTTATGTCAAATGGTGAACCTACTACTCAAGCTGAGCATTATATTGATACAGGGAATCATAAACCTATCGCTGTTCCACCGTATTGTATGTCAGCAATCAAAATTGAAGAATTAAGGAAGGAAGTTGAGAAAATGCATAAAGATGGCATATTAGAAGCTTGTTTGGCCCCATGGTCTTCGCCAGTGGTACTTGTCCCTAAAATGGATGGGGGAGTAAGAGTCTGTATAGATTACAGGCAACTTAACCTTATTACTATACCTGATAGGTATCCGCTACCCCGAATAGATGAAATTTTGCACAACGCAAAACAAACGCCATATAAATGTCAACGATAGATCTGCAGTCTGGTTATTGGCAAATAAAAGTTAAAGATGAGGATCAGATCAAAAATAAAAACCGATTGCAGGCGCATAGACAAATGTCATCACAAAACGTTTTGACGTGCGTCAAATTTCAAATGTTTTAAATGCAAAAAATACGGTCATTTTATGAAAAAATGTAAAAATACTCCAAAGGAAACGAATCTAATGCATTCAGTGCTGTATTTCTCAGCGGTAACTTTACTCAAAGAGCAGCAATGTGCGCAAAGAGCAGCGGTGGCGCAGTGGTACGGGCCTCGCCTTAGAAATACGAGTATAAGGTCGCGTGTTTGAATCCTGGTCGTACCCACACATTTTTGTTTAAATTGTTTCATCGCCGCTGCTCAATATCGGTGAAATAAAACATCGTGAGGACACCGGCATGTCTAAGAACTAATCATTCGAGGACATGTGACATCCACCAACCCGCACTTGGCCAGCGTGTGTGAATTAAGGCCTAAACTCTCTCAACTAGTAAGATAGTTGAGAGAAGACCCGTGCCCAGCGGGACACTAAAAAAGGTTGAAGTGAACTTCAATCAAACAGATTGATATGTTGATAGCGGTGCCAGCTGTTCAACATAAATGACTGGTTGTTCAACACCTGGTGCAAGAGATTATTATCGCCGATAAAACGAAAATTTCTGTTGTAGGCTGTAGAGATGTGCAAATATCTACAGTTGTTGGAGATACCGAACACGAAAACACAGTGATGGGAGTATTATATGTGCCAAATTTAGCTACGATCTTGTTATTTGTCAGCAAGTTACATTTGATGAGAAGCACGAGTGAGCTAGTGGCTACTTACTACTTGGTTGGAGGAGTATATAAGTTGAGAACCAAACAAGTAGATTGTTTGTTGGCTTCAGTATCCGGAAACGTGTGGAATAGAAGATTTGGTCATTTAAACAGCAAAGATCTTAATATGTTGAGAGATGGTGCTGTAAAAGGAATGTCCCTTGTGGACAAGGCTCAGATCAGTAAAACAAACTGCATAGTGTGCTGCGAGGGGATGCAGGCCAGGTTGCCATTCAATCATGTTGGTAACAGAGGTAAGTGGAGTTAGTATATGCAGATGTTTGTGGGCCTATTGGAGGAAATAAATATTTCCTGTTATTTGTCGATGACTTCAGTCGGACGACTTTTGTATATTTCTTGAAGACACAAGTGAAGTATTCTCACAGTTTAAGGCATTTAAGATACTAGTAGAAAATCAGATAGGTAGTAAGCTGAAAGTGTTCAGGACAGACAATGGTAAGGAATTCTGCAATAAGGAATTTGATTAGTTTCTGGAATTTGCTGGAATTGTCAATTGACTGATTCATTGGATTTGCTTTGGAGGTTATTTTTCTAAAACGTGTACCGGGGCAAGTTGTCACAGGAACTTTTGGGCTGGTTGTCACATGTGACAACCAGCCCCGGTATGCGTTTTTGTTCCTATTGGTATTGGTGTGAAATTGTTTAGCTATTAAGTAGTTTTATTGCATAATTATGTAATTCGGTTCTTCCCGTTTAATTATAAATACTAAATTGATTAACTAAGTTTTTTTAAATAGACTTTTATTTGTTTTAGTTTCAACATGCCACGAGTTCACAAGAGGAAGACCAATCGAGGGCTTGTTTCAGCTTCATTGATGCTGCGTGCGGCGAAGGAAGTTAAAATTTATGCCAAGTCCATAAGATCTGTTGCGAAGGATTTTGGAATTAATTACCGCACTTTAACTAGATATTGTAAAAAGTTTACTTCAAGTTTCAAGACCATCCACGAAAATAGGCTACCAAAGGAATCGACAAATTTTTACTGATGAACAAGAGGAAGAACTGAAAAAATACTTCAGACTTCAAGCGTCTATTTCGGGTTGTCTACGAAGGAGGTTCGTAAACTAGCATTCCAGCTTGCAATGTCCAACAACATAAAAGTTCCTAAGGCTTGGGAGTCGAACAAGTTGGCTGGCTCCAATTGGTTCACGGGCTTTTTAAAAAGACACCCAGCTTTGTCAATAAGAACTCCTGAAGCTACTAGCTTGGCACGAGCCACGAGCTTTAATCCCCATAATGTCAATAGCTTTCTTGAGAACCTAGAATCGGCAATGAAACGACACAACATTCAACCACAAGACATATGGAACATGGACGAAACTGGGGTAACAACAGTTCAAAAACCATCCAAAGTTATTGCCAGAAAGGGATTTAAGCAAGTTGGTGCACGTTAGCTGCTGCTGTTTCGGCAGTTGGCAATTCAGTTCCACCATTCTTCGTTTTCCCCCGGGTTCATTTTAAAGACTATTTCATACGAGACGGACCAATTGGCTGCAAAGGTGGTAGCAATACTTTCAGGCTGGATGACAGAAGAGTTATTTGTTGCTTTTCTGAAACATTTTCACAACCACGTAAAGTCAACTAAAGAAAATCCCTGCCTACTGATTTTAGATAATCATAGCTCTCATCTGTCCATCGAAGGGCTCGACTACGCAAAAGAAAATGGCATAATAATGCTATCGTTTCCACCGCACTGCACGCATCGCCTGCATCCTTTGGACAGATCAGTTTTTGGTCCTCTAAAAAATACATAAATAACTCCATGGATCAATGGATGGTAAATCATCCAGGACAGAGCATGACAATTTACGACATCCCTGGAATTATTTCTCAGCCTTTCCCATTGGCAGTTTCACCATCTAATATTGTCACAGGATATCAAGCCTGCGGGATTTGCCCATTTAACAGAGACATATTTCAAGACCATGATTTTATGCCATCGTCTGTCACTGACAGACCACTAGTTACAGTTACTGACGATGAGATTGTGCCTAATGATGCCGTCCAACAAAACAACTCTTCATTTGATCATCCTACAACGCCTGAAGCTAAAGATCATAACTTTGGAACTAATGAACCTGCTATGATCCTGCCTGTTATTGACAATCCTGCTGCATTGCCGCAAAATAAAATTCCAATGGAACCAATGGCAATTCCGGGTAACCCTGATATTAGTGCTCGTGCAGTGACACCTGAAAATTTGATTGTCCGCTCACTGCCAGAAGCATTGCCGCAGAATTAAACTCCAATGGAGAAATTGGCAATTCCTGGACCAAGTAGTTCTTCGAGATCTTCTCTAATTGTATCTCCGCAAGTCTTGAAACCCCTACCAAAAGCACCTCCGCGTAAGTCACAGCGAGCAGACAAAAGAAAAGGAAAATCAGCAATCCTGACTGATACACCGGAAAAGACTTACTTAGAAGAGGAAAAGAAGGAACAAGATGCAAAGAAAAAGAAAGTATATACATGTGTGTTGAGTGAGAAGAAAGGAAAGAAAAAGAAAATTAAAGGAAATAAAAAGAAGAAATTTGCTGACGGTGAAGAAGACGAGAAAGAAGTAGAAGATTATTGCTTAGTCTGTTTGTCGCCCTACTCGGCCTACTCTGCTAGCAAGTCTAGAGAAGTTTGGATCCAGTACCAAGATTGCAAACTTTGGATTACCTGGATTACCCAATTACGTATGCCAAAATTGTGATTCCGAATATTCTGACTGATATTGTGATTTCATAAAGTTAATAATTTTTAGATTTAATTAATAGAAGGTATAAGCTAAGAGAATATTGACTGATTAAGAAAACATAGCGTCCAAAGAGATAAGTCAGAAGGAGAGATTTTATTAATGATTATAATAATATTATGGACTATATTATAGTCCTTTTTTGTACCTACTATTTTCTTGAAGCATGTTTTTGTTATTGTTTCGTACATACAATGTACAAGATTTTTGTTTTCTAATAAATATGATTACATAATAAATTTTTGCTTCGAGTTCTTCGCAAGTCGAACAAACGTCTACTTGTGGCCGACCGAATCTGTAGCCATGATTATCATTAAAATATTTTCTGTAATAGTCGTATTTTACGCATTGATAATGGGGGTATTTTTTCAGAAAAAGTTCATACATTATTTTAACGTTTAAGTTTGCTTCTAAATACTGTATATGTTTGCTGCTGTAATGAGATTCTTTTAATGGAAACGACCGAATATGTTCATCAATAGCCGTGATTGCTTCGTTTGATAAGACGTTACCTCGATTACGATGCCGCCCTCGTTTATCTTCAGGTAGTTTTCCTTCTGATTTAAGAGAGGTAAGGCGAAAAATAGCCTTACCTTTTATAGCGTATAAAATGGAGAAAGCTTGACGGCAAACTCGAATTTTTTTATTTCCTTTCATTGCAAAATATATGAAAGTGCTGTCACGTTTTTTTGGATTTTCGCGTTTTGAACGGTGGCGATTAATCTTTGCGTATTCAATGAGACTCATCATATATATGTCCTGTTCATTTTTCGGTCGTCCATTATAAACCGATTCAAACAACTGCTGTTTTTCTTCAGTACTAAACTGCTGAGTGCAGTTTCTTTTACAGAGACAGTCACTATTACTGTTAGATTTAGCTGGCACTAACCTCCCAGTACTTGTACTCACATAAGATTGACCTAGTAGACGCTGTGACTTCTGTTTTTCTTTTTTATACAAATGGATATTTCTAACACCTCTTTTCTTCTTTTTTGGAGTCTCAGCTTCTGACTCGTTATCAGTTGAATCGTTAAAGCTACTTTCACTGTTCATATTAAATTTAAACTTTAATGGTGAAATAATTTTTATAGGTTAAGAATCTCCTCGACGCGAAACCAAACGAATGCAGCCTCAAATACAACTAAAATGGCGGCTATTAGATCGCTAGTATAACGCCCCCCATCACTATGTGATGCGATTTTGTTTATCGAATAAAAAAACAGCCAAAAAGAAATATTATTTCTATACTCGTAAAGTTAATAGTTGGAAGAAGGGAATAAAGGAAGGATTTGTTTCCTTCTTCCAACTAACAATTTTTTTAGCCGCATGAATCTATACGAAATGAATGGACTTTGTTTCTTTTTTCGAACTCACAACTTAGCCCTACGTCTAACGAATATAAAAGTGTATAAAAGTGAATATGTCAAAAAGTGGCGTTTATTCCCTTCTTCCAATTGGTGGTTCAATTATGATAAATATTTATTTTCCCTCACTTTAATTATGAGACTACTTACCCCACATACTGTGACAACCATCCCTGACCCGGAGTTAGAAGTCACATCTCTTTTTCACGAAAAAATATTATGAATTCACGAAACGTAAAATTAAAGAAAAATGCTTTCATTCTTTTAAAACTAGAATAATTACACTATCCATTAATATATAAATGTTAAGTCTAAACAAGATAGTAAGTGAAAATAAAACATGCAAAATAAAAAAAAATGTGACTTCCAACCCCGGTCTCCCGCAAACGGCGGAAACTCAACTTTAGTACTAGATGATGTCCAGGGTCCTGATGATGGAGTCAGGCGGTGGCCATAGTAACTCCTAAACGAAACTGCGGCAAGTCATCGAGTTTGGGTTCTTTAGATTTGTCTTGTTGAGCACTTTAGTGTTAGATGATGTCCAACGACTTTCTATATATTTTTTAAAACCCTCTGTAATTGTAACTGATTCCATTGCAGTAGAAGGCCCTTGAGAATTTTTAAAATACTTATGTTTCGATGGTTGTACCCCTTTAGAATTTGCTTGGGAACAAATGTTACACGTCTTATTTTTTACACCGTAGTAAAGAACTTTTTTAGAAAAGATTCCTATTAAAGCGCCGACTCCAGAAGATGCACTGTAATTAGTTCCTTAAAAACGTTTGGACCAACATGGATCACCGGTTACAGGTATCATTGCTATTCCTTCCTCGTTTACACTGCCAATAGATAGAGCATGATTTTTCTGTTCTTCACCAGCCTCTATCATACAGTGCCGTGCAGTTTTCTTACAAATTGCATCATGTTTCGACTGATAAAATCGTACCTACATAGGAGACATATTTATATAACATAGAACAGTATTTAGCTGGGTAATTCCAGCACCAATAGTCATAATCCCGGCCACGACTTCCTCATTCACATCCATTTTATTTTCCGAATCTTCAGAAGACTTTTGTGTAAACTCTGAGCCACACATTTGACATTTCATAACAAACGTTGACTTCAATCCAATCTTTTTTCATCGGAGATTTCAACAGTACTTAAACTACAACTAAACATGGAACTATGGCTTCCGTTCGATTATATGTACAGCGATCATTTTCGAGACAAAGGAGACGTTCAAAAAATGTATAGAGCCTGGGATTAAAATAATTGTAAATTTGAACAGCAATCTGAGTTACATAGGATAATAGAGCATAATTAATTAAATTTTTTGGTGTATTTAAAATAATTTTACACCCCCCCCGTTTTTTAAAAAATTGAAATTGAAAATAAGAATCCTTAATGCAATATTATGATTATTGCAATTGGCAACCCCATGGTCAAATGACAATTGAACAACCAAAAAAATCAAAATTATTTCGACGCTGTCAATCAAACTGATCAATGACAATGACATCATGACGTTTCCCGTAATTATATTTTTTTCCACGCGTTTTGTTATTACACTAATAAGATAACCAATATTTTTCGTCATAATTACATTAAGCTGCAGCTAGAATAATATTACAAGAGAAAAGTACTGTAACAGAATGCAATTATTGACGTGATTGCAATATTTATACTGCTTAGGAAACGGATAATTAAAGGTAATGTGCGTTTTGTTTTTCTATTACATTTTTTTGATTTTTACAAAAATGGTTGCTCCTGAAATTCGTGTTTAGTTAAACTCTAACAGCTTATTAAATAAGCTTTCCAATGAGGTATATCACATTGGTGTTCAAAATTCTAGCCCACTTTTGACCTCTCTTTTCTGCGAACAAGCGATATATTTATAGCTCACTAGTCCACTCACGACGGCGCCCGAGCGAGCGCACACTCATGTCTCGGTAGCTCCAGAACTACGGAATTTTATATAAAATAGCGCCATCTACCTTCCATACAAGGAACTATTTTGAACAGTGTGACCAACTATTTCAAGTATTAGATTTTCGTAGTTTTGAAATTCTCAGATTCTTATCACATTAATTATGACAATAACTCTGTTTTTTATTTTTTGTATCAGAGTGATCGTGTTTTTACATTTTTATGCATATTTTGTACTAATAAATTAAAAATCATTTTTTTTTAATTATTAAAAGTTGTCTGCCGATTTTTGTAGCGAACCCATTTTTAATATGTTTTCTAATATACTAAATTCATGATAAAATATGTTTCGTTCTATAGGCTCGTAAGCTCGGTGAAGGTCGATATAGGTTCGGATCTTAGACTATAGGTAGTATATTATGTACCGACATTTAAAAAACTATGTACATAAATTGTAAAATCTTGGGATTAAGATATTATTAGCTTTATTCCTTGGCTTTCAAAATCAAGAAGATTATCCAAAGAATTTTATACATAATTTTATGAACTATCAACACTGATCATAACCTTCATAACACTCCAAACATTCAGTCAAATTGACTTCACCGCCATTTAATTTTACATTAGAAAATTAAATATTATTAATGGCTACTCATCAATCTATGGTACATAGATCTAGCATAACAACGCCAAACTGTAAACGCCAGATTACATCCTAAATCTATGGGTAAAACGGGGTAAATAGAAATATTCTTGAGAAAAAGTCTAAAAGCCTTATATTCGAAAACTACTTTAAAAATCGCAAGTGTTTTTTGTTTTTACAATGGCAACATTTTTTTGTTGGTTTGACAACATTTGAATAGTATGAAGTTAGCAACTTATGTAAAAAAAGTGAGTTCAAAGTGCAACGGTTCTGTGTATGTCTTTTGTGCTCTTATTAACTTCACTCTAGTTATTATTTAAATTGTGTTTTTGATAGTAAAATAACTTTATTTGACGGTAAAGTGTATCCAGAATAAATTGAAAAGGTAAGTTTTACTGATTAGTTTGATTTTTATTGGTAAATTGTAAAAAAATTGCACCCATAAATATTTTTCGATTAAGAGGTGAATAGAGACGACTGAGGGGTGAATAGAAACGCCATATGAGGTGAATAGAAACGGGAAAGGGGTAAATGGGAACTAGAAAGGGTTTAATAGAAACGCCATAGGGGTTTTTAGAAACGCTTTTGATAGGGTTGGCACTTTATGTAGATTGTTGAGTTTTAACTTTATTACCTACCTACATTTTTAAAAAGTTGATTTTTAATATTTAATTATTAATTTTGTGTACGCAGGTATAGTTGCGAGCAATATGCCACACAACTAAGAACCAGACCCTCGGGGTAAGAAATATATAAAATATGACTTCAACTTAATACAACAGGCTGTTAATGAATATTCTGCGAGTAATTGTTCTCTTGATACTATCTCAAAGAAATATAATATACACAGATCTGTTTTATACAGACACTGCACAAAAAATATGAAAAGTCAAGGAGGTCAAACTGTTATATCCAAAGAAACTGAAGAAGAAATTATTAAATACATATGTGCTGACTGGGGTTATCTTTAGAGGCGTATGATTTAAGAGTACTTGTTAAGGTCTATCTTGATAAATTAGGTGTGAATGAAAAGAGATTTAATAATAATAATGAAAAATATGTGATTAATAGAGTGAACTACATCAGATGCCCAGTATTAACAGTGTGGAGAATCAGTTAATTTAAGTCTATGGAGGTGAAAATTAAGGCTACAATGACCAAAGCGCAAACGACACATTGTGGAATAGAATTTTTTAGACAATTTGTTTTTTGTTTTACAGAACCATGGCGTAGAATTAATCTGGACATCTAAAGATGCGTACCGAGTACCTTTGTTTTCTACATAAGTATGATGATAGGAGTGTTTTCCCCATAATTGCACATACGTTTAGTTAACAGAGTAACAGAGTAATTATATCAGTAAATAGTACGAGCAATTTTGTATTGACGCTATTGTCAGGGATTATATCTGCATGTTTAACTATACTTTTGGCTAAGTAGTCTGCTTTTTCATTGCCAATAACACCTTTATGTGAAGGTACCCACATAAAGCTGAGATCTATATTTAAATCAGACAATTCAACTCATATCTGTTTTATGAAATATATTAAGTAGTTTGTATTATTAGCATGTAATTTGTATTTTAGGCCAGCCATTTTTACAAAAACAACAATCGTTTTTAATAAAGGGTCTGTAAATGTTTTGTGGCAGGGCGATAGTAGTGTGTTGCGTTGTTTGTTTACAGGTTTAGTTGTCACTGAAGAACCGGAAATTTATGTGCCAGATCCACAGTTAAAGTGTGTACAGAACCTTGTGAAGAACTATTGTCCTACGCAAACTATGTGCATTTCAAGGGGTGCCTACCCCTTGAAATGCACATAGTTTTGAAAGACCAAGGCGTTTGGCTTTAAAGGAACAGCAGGAGGTAGATGCCCAGGTGAGTGAGTGGTTATACAAAGGCATTATAAAACCTAGTTATTCAGAATATGCCAGTCCGTTGGTTTTAGTCAAAAGAAAAGATGGGTCTACACGTGTGTGCGTAGACTTAATAGGGCAGGCTGAAGATATTGCCAGGTGATTCCCTTTGCCATTTGCGCATTTCGCATTTGTTGCATCAGTGTTACAAAGCTTGTAGTTATGATTGTCGGTACATATCGAACATATTTTGGCATTGCGACAAAAGTTTGCGATATGTCCATACCGCATACATCTCAGGCATTGCTTCTCTGGCGGTATGTACATTTTGACTTCTTGTCTCCATGAGTCAAGATAAACATATTCCGGTAGGTTAGTTGATGCAAAGGTGACTGCAACAGCTTGTGTCGGTACGAACGTAGTGTTACCGCCATTCCTATCGCGTCGCATAAACCTCCTAACTTGAATTAAATTTTTTGTACTGCCAATCAATAAAAACATATTTTTTTGTTGGACATATCGATCGGTACCGAGGTCAAGACCCCAGTAACTTCGGTGTCACCAGCAGGGATAGCCGCTTTAAGACGAAACTGTTCTAAGATTTTTTTATTCTTAAGAAACATGTTAGCATTATTGGGAACGTCGAATGTTATGCCTACTTTATATTTGTTGATGGTTTTAAAGTGTATGACGCCCGAAACGCCATGTCCCCTAATACTTTTCGACAAGGCCATTCTGTCCCTGTCTGTGAATGCGGTGTTCATTTCAGAGTGGGTAAGAAAAACTACAAGTTTTTTTAGTCTTCGGGGTAAAACCGGGAGTAACCTGGAACTTTAAAGATGCCATACTTATCTGGTTGTGGTTTTGTTCGTGGTTCCGTAGCAACCGAATAGATTGACTCCGCATCGGACTCTGACGACTGTGAAGTTGGTGGAGGGCGGTCGACACCGTCTTCCCGACGGCGCCGTTTCTTTCCCATATTGGGGATATACAAAAGCCGCTATAGATAATATTATTTATACAGAATTTCATACAGAATTTACAAAAAAATAAATTGGCGGAAATTAAAATTACAAGTTGAGAAAACGCGCCTAGTTTTTACAAATGTTCCCGCTCTTTTCCTCACTGCAAGTTAACTGCAATCCTCTTGTCCATGGACAATGGCAATTTGCCATTTGCAAATATGCATATCAAGAGCTGCGTTGGTTAATCAATATTCACCGTGTTTCTATGTGCTCGTTATTCCATACAAACTCAAAGCTGAATGTTGTAAGAATGAAAGAATTGTGAATCTCAATAAATAAAGAAACATCCATCCCATTGTTACTTAACTCTTCCAGTTTAGTTTTGTTTATATTTATTAACACCTTCCTATCTGTGCGTATATAGACGACAATAATAGGTTGAAAGGCCTATCTAATTAGGTTTAGTTATATGAATTTATAGTTACACCTCACGTAATTATAATTTATTAACCATAATAACAATAATTTACCATAAGCTACTATTGTAAATTATTGTTAAATTTAGACATTTAGCAACAAGGTTTGTAGGTAACATATATGTGCTTTTTTATAACCTTATAACTATGATAGAACACAAAAAAAATGTGAGTTTCTTTCATAATTTCATATTTCATAATTGGAAGCCTGAATAGCAAACTGATAGCAAACAGGTCGGTTACCTGTTGAGTACTATTTTTGATAAAAAATTGTGAGGTACAATAACTGGACATCATCAGTTAAATAGGGTTGGAAGTCGGTTGTCCTGTTAGCTTTACTCATATAAAACATTTCTTCCAACCTGAAGTTGGGAATGATAGCATTTCCGTGGCGCGAACTTCACTGTCTCATCTCAAATGCACACTGGTTTTGAAATCTCCGAAAACTACTACTGAAACAAAAAGTGATTGGGATGACGATGACTTGGAACCTCTTACAAATAAAATACAAGAAGAAAATCTCTGTCCTTCAGTATCGGATCAGAGTAAATCTTTTGTCCCACTTAAAACAAAATTGCGAATTTCTGATGTTTACAGTGATTCAGACGACGAATATCCAACAACGTCTCTTCAACCCTCAAAAATACTCGCAGAAGCATGCCCTGAAACTGGTTCTGCCTGAGATATTAGCTCTGGTTTGTACGTGCTCGTGCAATTGCTCTGTAAGTTTGGCAAAAAAAGTAAGCTGCCAAGCATTTCACTGAAATTGTTAATGACATAGCAGACGTACGATTTGAAGATATTATCGCGAAGTTGGAAGCGCCAGAGAAAAAGATTGATGGAAAAAATACGTTTATAGAATTTAACCGCGAATATTGACGTATTTGACAAGAAATAATTAATATAAGTGACAAAGAAGTGTTCTGATTAGTAATAAACATTGATTGATCTCTTATTTTATTCCTGTAAAAGTTTTATTGATGTTTGTATTCACTTAAATTAGACGGGTTGCACCCGCGATAATTTGATGTTGCATCCGCTATTGCTTTAAAAGTGAATAATTCTGTGTTTATTTTTGTTTCCTATAAAAAAAAAAATTTGTTTACTTGGTTAGTTTAAACAGACTTTTGTGTTTTTGTTTAATGATCTAGAAAGGTTCGGCCAACTTTGTTGCACCCGCGATAGGACTTTGAACCTCATTCCTGACTATATTAAATATTTCAATAAAATTCTTTTCACGAAATATAAAGTGAACTTGTTGAAACGTAGCACTTACAAGAAGATTTTTATTTAAAATATTTTTTGTTTTATTATTATGAAACTTAACATGCGTCAAAATGTTGCACCCGCGATAATGGAATCACCCTTGGGTAACCCAAAAAAGGGTAATTAGGGTGAACCCAGTGGTGTTCAGAACATGAGCCTCTTGTAATGACTCTTAAAAGCATATTACCACGAACTATGCTAATTCCCAGTGGTGCTTATTTTATGTGTCGGGAATCTATGAAACCATCATGACCCAACGGTTGTACTGGTGCCCATGACACGAAAAGACCAGCACACATAGGCAGACAACGAGCCTTTTGTAACGACTCTTGCGAAGAGTGTTACCACGAACTATGCTAGTTCATAGTGGTACCTATTTTCTGCGTCGGGAGTGTAACCACTAGGACCCAACGGGTAAAAACCCGTTGCCCCTGGCGCGGAACAGTCTAGCACACATATAGGCAGTGCAAAAAATGCACACGTCCAAAGATGATAAGGCAAAATGTGATCTTTGTTAATCTTTGTATTAAGTGAAAGGCGGCACTACTACCAATTTAAAAAAAGCACCTTTTAAAAAACAGATTAACCTATGAAATCATCAATCATCAATGCTCTGGGTCAGATGTTGCAGTTCTGGAAGCTTCTGAATCATCAACTTCAGCAAGTACATAATCTACTATACCTGAAATTAAAACAAATGACAAAATTTCGCAACAGACTAAATAAGGGTTGCCATCTCTAAAATTTGGAAAACAAGACAAGACGCGCGAAAACCCCGGATTTTAGAGTCCGAAAGCCGGACATGTCAACAAGATCTTTTAAACAATTTAATGTAATAAAAAATTGTTGAAAATGTCATAAATCACCTTTTTATTCATTCATTATTTTAACAAAACAGAATGCATAAAAACCTTCATCAGAAGTGGGGTATGATGAGTCCGGTTCACTACCGGTCACTCTAATGATGGATTCTGTGAGTATTTCTCCTGCAACCTCTTTGTTTGTTCAACAACTCGAAACATAAGCAAAGTAATTTTTTGAACTGGCATTCTTGAAAATATGGGTAACTAGCTTCTCGTCTGTGGCTCTGTTTGTGTAGATGTTGGCTATGATGCTAAACTATTTGGGCAGTCGATAAAACTATTCTATCTTCTCCATACCAAAGTAATATAATACTACCTTAATACTATCTTAATCCTGTAAAAAGGCTTTTCTTTTTCATTAACCACATTTCATACAAAATTTAAATTAATTCAGAATAGAATAGGTATAGTAAATTGTAAGGTTCATGAAAGTATTCGACAACTTTTTTCACAGTGTCTACTCCTACTAAGGGTACAGTAATGTTAAATATCTAATGTTAATGTTAAATATCAGGTATCCAAAAGTCATCTCAGTCTAGTTCCAGTTCATCTAAAAGAGCAAATAAAGGATACTGTGGCTCACATGAAGATCTCAATTTGTAACTTACAAGAGCAACAAGTTGTATCTAGTGGACTCAGGACAGTTGATGTGGGTTTCAGTGGCAACGGTGATACACCAACTTACCGATTTAAAAATACATATTCGCACACAACCGAGTGAAACCATTTAATGTGGTCCATGTAATAAGAGCTTTGCTCTGGCTATCCTTCGCAAATACTTTTAGGCACTGTGTAATGAAAATGAAAATATGTTACTATTATGTTACGGGCTTATTGTGAGTATTAGACTTTAAAATATATTTCTTCTTTAAAAACAACTTATTTTTAATTTATTTGATGCAGGGCAGGACACATTCCCCGCTCTGTTAAACTTTCACTCGCATCCATCTCCCGCTTATACATCTTCCTCCCTTTCCTTTGCATAGCTTTATCTCGATCATTCACATATCTATCAACTATCACACCTCGCTCCTTCTTAAACTGTTCATACTTCCTACATATGGCCATCTGACTTTTATTTATTTTCTTCCTGCATACGTATAGAGGAACTGTCATTTAAATTGGAACTGATTTGACTGAAATCAAGATTTCAGTTTCTTAACCATATTCAAAATATCTACATAAGGGATTCATTCTTTGGATTACGCCTTCTCCGTTTCCATTCTCCAATTTCTTATGATTTCTTTTACATTATTTTTCTGGACATTGAATTTTTTTTTTGTCTTGTTGATGTCCTCTATCTTTACGTTGCTTTACCTATGCAATCATAGTGATCTTAGTGATTTGTGAAAGCGCTGAAAAGGAATTTAAGGACTGATGTCGTCGGTTTTGTTACCGAATTAATCTTAATCCACTAGAAATATTAATAAAGACTTAGTGCTGAAATCAAGTGGCAATTCTTTAAAGAGAACCTAACTGAAAATTTAGTAGAGACCTGTAGTCCAACTACATCATAGGCTTCAACTTCCACATATAAAAGTCCTCGTAAAACTTTTAAATATTTATCTAACCGACAAAAAAGGAGAATTGAAGACAGTTGTGAAGAAAATCTGGATGTACTCTTATATTAAAAAAAAATATGGATATGATAGGAAAATAAAACGATGCGAAACATTTTCTATGTATAAAAGCAAACTGAGAAAATTAGTAATAGATAAAATATTCGAATAACGACCTCCGAAAGTTTTGTAACTAACCTAATGATAAGTACTTACTAATACTCATTGTAAGTGGACAATGAAGTCTTTTATGAGTAAATAAATTATTTAAACCTAACCTAAACCTATATTCCCCCACATGCGCACTTAAGTCTGCAGGAAAAAGTTATGTGGCTATCCAACAGATACTGTCGTCCAATTTCTTTTAAATTTATGAAAGAGACAGAGGCAAACGTAAAAGATGAGATGGCTGTGTTTGAATCCGAAATTGCGAATATAAATCCTTCTAATTATAGCAATGCAACAGTCACTCATAGCCTGATATTGACGATGATTGATGGGAAAGTGCACTCTTACATATCAGAACCTTTGGCCACTGTATCTGATCTATGTGAAGCCCGACCAACAGAGATGAATAATTTTGAAGAAATCAAAGCTAAGACAGTAAAAGAAGACTTCTACATAGATGGTCTAGTTCGTTGCATGCCTGGATTTGGTCCATGGAATGTTTATTACACATTGCCTATAAATTGGATATAAAAGAATGCCAAACAAAAGGTGATAAAATGAAGAAAAAGAGTGAAAAACAGGAAAGAAGCCATACAAGAAGATTTTTGAAGAGAAACTGGACTGTTATTGGATGTAATTAAACAGGGAAGTAGTACCACAAATATTGGTAATACAGCTAGACGATTTAATAATCATTTCCCGAAACGTCTGCACGTATCACAGGATTGGACGTCAATCTGATTCGAAGATTGACGGATTCGGAGAAAATAAATTTACCGAAATTTAAAATATACTGTTATGAGACGGCAAAAATGTACGTAGATCTCTTATGTTTGGTACCACACGCCTTCTAGTCTACATAAATTATTAATACTGAATTGCACACTAAATTTGCCCATCAAATAAATCAAATATGCTACACTGTTTGATGTTCAAAGCTAAACTATTTTACTGAACTACTATCTGTTAACTTATAGTAAATCTAATTATCCTTTTAGTGCAACGAAACATTTAATCTGTTTTTTTTTGGAATACGTCACCTATTAAATTTGAAAGAACATGAGTTATTCTAAATAAAACAACAAATAATCAGTCATGTTTATTAAATTATTGTTCTCAAAAAATCAAATAAGTGTTATCATCATAATCACTAATTAAGGCACAACGGTAAGACTACTCAGACTTTTTCAACAAATTAATTAAAATATTAAAAAATATATATTTTTATTGTACGATTAGGGCAGGTCTTGCTTTTGATGGACGTCCGCGTTTTCGTTTTATCCCAATAGGTATGTTTTTAGCTTCTGCAGGTGGTGTGACATATTTTAACCTGATAGCCAGTCCGACAACATGTTTGCAAATGTAGTCTTTAAAAAACTGCGGACAATTACATTCACCAGTTTTCCATTGCTCTTTGTTTATGGGCAATACAACCGTCCAATATGCGAAAGCAACTTGTTTGTATTCGTCGAAAGAACTCCAGTCTTGTCCAAATTGGAAATTAGTTTTATTAGTAGTACCGACTAATAGTACAGGAAAACCTTGCCAGATGAGTTTATATGTAGCGTCTGCATGAATATTTGTGGCTAATGTGGTTAACTTTAGTAGAGACTTCGTAGAGATTGCAAATCGAAAAGTCGGAGTTTCGCTCTCGTAAACATGGTAGGCAATAACATAGGGTTCGTGTTCATCAACAGGTGTCTTAGAATTTTCTATAAACCAAGCCTGTAGTTCCCCGAGACTGATTGAAGGTGATCCGTAAACTACTCGACGGCGGTCAGACAAATAATTATTTAATTGTTTCGTTGAGGGCAGTGTCAGCCCTTCAATTTTCTTCAAATTGTTTAATATAGCCTTAGGCTTTAAATGTAGAGCGAAAAGTTTATTAATCTTTTCTTTTGTCTCTTGACATATTCCATGCCTTGTCTCTGCTTTAGCAATAGATTCATGGTCATGGTCAGAGTCGGTATGATAAAGTAATACTTCACTAGAGTTTGCTTCAAAAAGCAAATAAATACTTGCTGCACACTGAGGTCCTCGAAATTTGATTTGATAAAACTTTTTGTTACCTTCTTCGGTGTCGTGCGAAACTTTAACAGACCACGTATTTTCAGCTTGCACAAAACTCTCGGCTTCATCAGCGTTTGTGAATTTCTTAACGAATATATACTCTTTGCCCTTTGACCTCTTCTTCTTCTCCAAAGGCTGTTCTTCTTCTTCGCTTTCATCCGAGCAATAAACGGGAACATTTTCATTATTTTGTGTACCACTACCGCTGGCTTTTAATAATGATCGATCTAACTCCATGTTACTTGTCTATTAACGTAAAAAGTATTACTTTTATAGGTAATATACTAAAACAATGCACAAAGATATAGTTCATAAACTAATTTGCACTTAAACTCGAGCAAGTTATATTTATCTAATGAACGAAAACAATAACAAATGCACGCGACCATGCACCGTGTACGACTGCGGAATAACATCACTCGCTCTCTCTCACACTCGTGCCGCCGTGCTTGTGAAGGAGCGAGCGCGATGCGACTAGCGCGAGCGTTGAGTGAGTGCAGTCAAAAGCGCGCCAAATAAGTTTTCAACAAAACAGTTGTACAAAGAAAAATATAGTTGGGTTAAAGGGATTTTAGTTCAACAAGTAGCAAATTAGTGTAGTCATTAAATAACCTATAACATGCATTCTTTGTTATGCAATTTAAGATAATGATTTTAGTAATTCGGTGGTAATATTGGATAATTTAGTGTGCAAATCAGTATTTCTGTTATATGGCGAGTAATTTTGTTTTAGAATGCTTATATCTGTGGTTTTAGCAAGTTTTTTGTAGTGATATTAGATAAATAAAGTCGCTAACTTTGATATATTTTAGACATTTTCTTATACGACACATTTAGATATACAATTATTTAATTTGATAGAGTCATTTATTTGATATGCTGGTACATTATTAGTGGATAATTGTTGTTTGCTTAAATTTTAAATAGAGGTACAATTAAAAATTTCCCCTTTAAAAATACCAAAAATTCAAGAAGAAAATACTCGTCACTTTGATGTCAGCCTTCTGGAGTTCTTACAGCGAAACAGACGGTCACAGCCAATGAAAACAGGTCAAAACAGCAAGCTTACTGTCGTACCAGGTAAATCTATATCGACTGAAGAAGCAGAAGAGCTAGCTAAAGCTAAAAAGATAAAGAAGGATACAAAAAAGACTAAACAAAAAGAGAAAGAAGATTCAAGTTTACCAGGACCGTCGAAAACAACAACTGTCAAAAGGAAAATAAAGCACGCTGAAACTCAAAACCTCGAATCAATCGATATCTACGAGCTAGACAAAGATGCTAACTTTGGAAGCTAACTCGGCAGAATTACATAACTCGTCGTTGATGCTCAAAAATCCTGAAAACCTAAGTAGGCTTTGCATAACTGCTATTAACGTTTATTTGCAGCCTTTAGTGGCAGATCATTCAAATAAATTCGTGCATTGCCTGAAGAATTTGCCTAAGAATACCGAAATGAGTACTCCATTTTGCGAAGACGCACCAGAGTGCCTGCAATCAAAAATAGTTAATGAACTTAATACTGATCCGGAACCATTTGAAAACCCGAAGAAGAATAAGAAACCTAAGATAATAATTACAGCTAATATAGTTATAAAAGAAGCTACTCCTGAAAAAAGAATCGTTTTAAGAGATATACAAACACAAATAAATGAAAGAAAAAGATGTCAAACCGGTACTTCATATGGACAGTCATCTGCAATTAAAAAAAAGAAGAAACCTGTATACGTGTACGATAGCGACTCAAGTCAGACATCGGAAACTTCTTTTCATGCTGCAGACGACTCTGACTATGAAAATTTTGATAATTACATTGCGTCATGTTTACAAGAACAAGAACAGGAAAATAATGATCAAGAAAACAGATGCCCTTTCGGACTGAGTGATATTGATTTTTATGTGGAAGATTCTCCTAGACTTCGAGAAAACAGCTGGATAATAGCTAAATTTGCTTCGAAAAAAAGTGTTAAACATTTTATAGGCAAGGTTTTATCAATAAATGACCAAACTCCCACATTGAAATTTGCACGAAGAGTGAAAAATTCTAAAAATGCTACGGGAACAGTCTTCACCTACCCTAACATTGAAGATATATGTGCTGTACATGATTTAAATGATGTTGTTGCAGTATTACCTGATCCACAAATTTCCCGACGAGGACATTTTATATTTAATTTTGTATTTGATAAGTATAACATACAATAAGTAAAAATGTTATTACCCACAGGACCTAACTAACACTCAGACGAACATTTTTTGATTTTTCTTTTTGGGATTTATCTGTTATTGCATTATAAATTTTTCTTTTTGTTTGAGATTATTTTATAGATTTTTTTTATGTTTTGAGTATTACGTATGTTCCAAAATATTTGTTTTTATAATTACGTATCTACATATACGTATTATAGTTTTTATATTGAAGTCTTTTTATAATTATGTGACTACCTATTATTAAATTGATTTTGTTAACTAAAAATACTTTCTGAATCATATATTTGAAGAGCGTGTTGCTTTTTTTCATAACGGTGATTCTAGAAGTATGGAGATACGATTTTGGCTAAACGGGTAGCTATTATTAGCTTTTTATATAATTTTATCTATATTGTTGTTTAATACCAAAGCTTTGAATTATGTTCCTACGTTGTGTTCCTGAAAATTGAATTACATTGTTAATTTTAGCTTTTAGAGAGAGGAAGATTTACAAATTAGTACCCACATATAATTTAAGATAGTTGTCTTTTTGTTTATACATATTTCAATTAAAGACACCATTCAGTATTTTGTTTTAAAATACCCAAATTAAAACTAAAACTGAACATTATAATATTTTCTGGTAAAGACATGTTATAAAAAAAATATTATTTTGTTATTTTAATCTATGAGACATTATAGCCAAAAAAACATTGCATTTGTGATTTATACTCGTAAGTCTGTTTAATAATTGAAAAAAGTAAATAAAAGTATTACAAAATATATGTCTTTGTTTCGGACAACCCTACAGTCAACGATATTTTTCTATGGAAAGTTTGTGCTACCTGCTACAACTTTACCTATTAGCTGTGAAAAAAATTATATTATCTCTATGGCAATAATTTTATTTCCGGGACCAGCACGGTATCATAGAAAACCGAAAAACAAAAACACTGAAAATTATCAACATTTTATTTATAGAGATATCTTTCTAGGCAAAGTTGCGTCTTTCACCTACAACTTTGCCTCCGACTTTGAGTGCCTGCAATTGAGAAAAACAGCATAATTTAAACACATTTGTATTCTACCTGGCAAGATATAAGGTCCGTTTTTCGTCTTAAACTCATTTATAGCCTTAATAATAAATACGTTTAGATATGCGAACAAAAAACGTCAAAATCCAGGCAAAGTTACAGCATTTTACGGCATTGCTTTATTTATTTCAGGTCCGCTAGGGCATCTTATGGTGATGATGCTGTAAGCTATGTTCAGCTCAAACGCGAAGGAAATTTGTGCACAATAAAAGCTAAAATCTGCCCAGAACATAAAGTACACGCAAAGTTGTATGGAGTGTCTTTGGTAGTCGACGAACAGGAAGAAACAGTGAAGTCAGTAGAATGTCATGATTGTGTGGCTTCACAAGGAGGCTGCAAACATGCCATGGCATTCTTAATGTGGGTTCATCGTAGGAGTGAGGATCCATCTTGCACATCCATAGAATGCTATTGGATGAAATCCAAGCTTTTCAGAGTTGGGAGTACCCTTAAATACATAACTGCTAAGGAATTATCTAAGGGCAGCCCTAGCTTACCGTCAAATACCCAAGTATTTGAAAAGTTTTTAGAGGAAGGGAAGAGAAGAAGGCTTACCGAGTGTGAATTAATGAAATACCAAAATGAATATGTTTTGGATAGACTACAAAGTCTATCAATGGACAATTTAGTGCTGAAATATAAAGAAAAATCTTCTGATAAATTTTTGGAAAGAGTGATATTTTCTGATGCTGACATCAACAATGTAGAAAAATAAAAAAAAGGGAGCAACATAAAAGCAGGCTTTGGTACAAATTAAGGTATGGCAGAGTGACCGCTTCAAGAGCCTATGAATTCAGTAGGTGTAAAACCAGTGATGGCACTCTGATGGCAGTAATAATGGGTGGAAAAATTCCTGACACGACAGCCATGAAACGTGGTAGAATATTGGAGGATGATGTGAGGAAAACTGTTAGTGCCAACCTGGGAAAAAAAAATTAAAATATGTGGTTTAATGTTATCTAAAAACTATCCCATGCTAGCAGGTTCACCTGATGGGATCTGTGAAAATAGTATTATTGAAATTAAGTGTCCTATGAATGATAAAACAGTGAAAAATTATGTAAATAATGGGAAAACAACCCAGAAGTTTTATGTGCAAATGCAACTTCAAATGTTACTGACAGGACATAAAAAAGGCTACTTCTGTGTTGCTGACTGCAACTACAGTGCCAATAGAAAAGTAGATATAATGGAAATTATGTATGATGAAAAATATGTATCAGATTTTCTTAAGGTTATAGTTACTTTGTGGAAGGATAATGTATATCCAGTATTGTGTAAAAGTGTAAATGAATGAAAAGCCAGTTTATGTTGTAAAGATAAATGTTTGTTTTATTTTTTTAGGATATACCTCAGCTGATAATCACATATTATATACTTACCTACAATACAATATAAATATTCACCTACATTTACTTATATCTATTTTTCCTGAAATAGTAATACAGAGCTAGCAATGATTTCTAGCGAGCAGTTTACAGGTTAAAAGTTATTGTCAGTTCTTTAGCTGTAGTAATTATAACAAAAGTAATAACAGATTTAAAATTGTATGTATACCACACAAACTGGTTGAAACTTAATATAGGTAAGCATGTATACATTTACAAGATAAAGATATATAAAGAGTAGATCATTCTTATGTATTTATTATGTCCGTTTCGACTGCTCGGCCACTATGTCGTAGAAAAAAAAACTTATGTCAGCATTTCGAAGGAATTTGTAAAAGATGAACAGTGAAAACCGCAAATTCGAAAAGTCAATAATCAGAAAGTTATGTGGGTTTAACCGTGGCCGCGCAGTCCGCATGAATTCAACTGCGCGGCCACCAGTTCTCTTAAACGGAGCGTTGTAAAAGTCTAATTCCTTTTGCTAATCACTGACAGGATTTCGAAGAAAATGTAGATCATAAAAATAATGCCCTACTGTCTGTAGTTCACGACCTACATCACTCCAAAGTTTGGCCGCGCAGTCTGCACAAAGCGAACCGCGCGGCCACCAGTTCTCTTAAACGGAGCGTTGTAAAAGTCTAAGTTTTTTTGCTAATCACTGATAGGATTTCGAAGAAAAAATACATTGTAAAAATATAGCTCTAAAGTTTGGACTTCTCGTTCCACAACACTCACGTAATGGCGAACCGCGCGGCCACGTGTTTCTTAAAGTGGAGCTTAAACGGAGCTTGGTACAGGTGTCTTTCTTTTTGCTAATCACTGATACGATTTCGAAGAATTTGTAAACATCATGAATGAAGTTCTAATGTTTGAAAATCGCGAGTTACAGAACTTATACCCTGTAACTAGAGTTAAAAGAAGGGTGACCATGATTTACGATGCGCTGACGAGATATTCCCATATAAGACGTTTTCATTGTCACGTATATTTCTATACTTTTTATCGTAACATGCAAATAGTTTTAGTCTTTTGGTTTGAAATTGAGTAGAGAAGCTAATTAAAAGGATATAAAGAAAAAAATGTCATCGATTGATTTATATTTCTATTTCTTAAGTAATAGATAAAACATAATATTACTATAAACTATAAATCACATAATTTAAAAATCACAATTCGTTTTCATATTTATAATTACAATTTAAAAAATAATTGCTTATTTTCGTTGTTGTAACGATTAAGATCATAACTATATAAGCTAAAAAAAGTAGCTTATTTAAAAACTACACTAGATATACGAGAGCAACATCATGTACCTATATAACATAAAATTATAACTTTGTAAGTAGATAAAGTTTTATTAAAGTATACTTTAAATCACCTAATTCAACAATCACAGTTCGTTTTCATATTGCAATCAGAATTTAAAAACAAAATCTGACTTACGATAACAACAACATTTCTAAAACTTAAAATTATACAACTTACACCTACCTACCAATCACAGTTTAATTTGTTATTGTACTTACAATTACAATTTAATCAAGAAATAACGACCTACGTTTTTGTATCGATTAACATCATAATATTTTTATTACAAACAAATCAGTCATACTATAATCGTTATAGCAAAACTTACTACGATAAAATCACAAAATATTCCTATACCATGTAAATCACAGTGAATTTCGATATAAGCCTACTATTATCTAACATTTAACAAGTCTCTATATAATAAAAATCTAATTTTAGCTCCACTTTAGAGCAAAATTCTCACCTATTATCATGTAACTTAACTACCAATAAGACCATAAGTTAAATTGTGCAGTGTTATGGGCTGCACTGAACTTTCATGAGTTTTGTTTCGGTTGTCGTCATAACATAACCATTGGTCGTCGATTAAGCAATGACACTTGTAATGACCGATATTGCCAACACATGGAAGAACATACTCTAACGCACCTATCAACTTGAATGTTTTACGTTCCGTTATTTTTATATAACGTGGTATTTCATTAAGTATAATGTTTTGAGTACCATTTAAATCAAATAAAATAATATTATTTAATTTGTATTCGTATTTAATGCTTTTGTTATTGCATTCTAAACAATGTTTTAATTCTAAATTATCGATAACGATGGCGTCTTCTAAGCTTCTGATACCAAACATGTTAATAATATCGAAATTGAGAGAAAGAAACACAATGAATCTTGTTACATTTTTCTCATTACAAAAAGGCGTAATACATTTTTTACTTCTTTCTGCACTAAACAAGAAATCAAAAAGTATATGCTCAAACACAAAAGCCATATTACAATTACATTCGTAATAATTGTTTTTTTTTTGGTAATAGAGTGAAACAATGTTTTCTCTTAGCTTATATGCTTCCTTTTCATTTTGATTTTGGGCTAATATATTAATAAAATCACGAATTAAACTATTTTCACAAGAGTTGAAGACTTCGCGAATATAATTGTTTGTTTGGTATCCATGTGCCAGCATAAAAAACACAGAATCAAACGCGCAGGTGTTTAAAACATTTTGTTTAGATTCGATTACATTTCCATTTTTTAAAAATAAGATTGAAGTAGATGTTATTTTATGAGTTTCATATCCCTCACCCTTCCAATTTTCGGTATACGAGGGCTCCTCAGCAAATATCGAGTCGGAAGTGAATGTCACGGCAGCATTTTTTATTCTTTTCTTTATGCTAATGCTTTTAACTCGCTTTAACTTTCGTTTTCGGGATTTAGAACTAATATTGTGTGGAATATCATTCAGACTCTTCAAACTAACTTTGGTTTCTCCTTGCAGAAAATTGTAATGAATATTCAAAAACTCATCAATATTATATTTGTGAGTACGAGTCTCAAATAACAAATGCTTTAGTGTTTTGAAGTAACTCTCTACTGAGGAGGATGTAGGCGACTTATTTTGTGTATCATACAAAGGACACATTACGTTACTCCACAATGGAAGCTTGATTAGCAATCTTCTCAAAGTTGATGTTAGGTGGGGCAGATAATATTTGTTGCGTGTTTCAGTCGGCGTCTGAAATAAGCTTTTTTGTTGCTCAACGATCTCATCAAACCAATACATTATATTATCTTCCTCAATTATTAAGGTATCGTGATAGAAAGTTTCTCTTTCACCGCCATATTCGGGGACCGGATCTTCCGTAGCGAATAATCTCTCCTTCATATTTTGCATTGCTAAGTCCCAAGCTTTATTAGTAGTGTTATAGTATTTGTAAGTGCATATTTTGACCATATTTGAAACTATCATTTTGACTTCATCAAAACTTTCAGATCTTTTTATCAATAAAATACAGCGAATAAAAAACATTTTAATTGGAGTATCCACGTTTTGAAAACAAGGTAAATTGTAAACATTTTTAATAAAATGGCTGGTGTCTAACCTAAGAAAAACTTCTGGTAAGTTTACACTAAGTTTTCTCAACACTAAGAATGATTGTCTCAGATAGTTTTTCACTGTTATAGATGTTGTAAAAGCATCTACATTTGCAGCAATCAAAGCAGACGAGTCGTCAGTTACAACTTCGTTAGGAGCGGTATGTATTTCCTTATACCATCTTTTTAACCAGGATGATATGGAATCTGCAGTATGAGTGTCCGCTATCATTTGAAATATCGCTTGAGATTTTATCGTTTTTGAAGTTAGCATACAAACGTATAGAAAGAGTCGCTTAGTTAATGTTGATCCATCAGGAAGTTTTATTGGGTGAAAGAAAGATCCCGTGGCGTCTATAGTGATAGTTACTTCCTGTGGATTTTTTTCTAAAAAATCTTTGTAGAATTGATTTTGTTCTTCAGACCAATAATACATGTAAAAATTCGGGACAAGTTTTATTTCGCGAATCAAATTTTTAAAACTTGGCAACATTGACATCATAAGTAGGCTTAAAATGGGATTGGCATGCAAACGATTACTTTGTCTCTTCTCGTGCTTTATTTTCCGAAGAGCGTTCATTGTAGGAAGTATGGGAGGGATTGCATTATCTTTATACTTAATAACTTTTGAAGCTATTTCTTTATGAATTACTGTGGCAGATTTGTACTGTAATTTCTTTGCAAGTTGATTTCTTTTGTATGGTGACATCTTAGATTTCAGTTTTGGATTATGCGGAACTAAGTTATCTGTATTAAAAATTGTACATTTTATAGTTGCTGTTTTGTCTGTTAACTTTTCGCTACATATTTCTACAGTGCAGCTGCATTGTGTGCATTTCCCTTTTATTTTCACATTATCTTCTGAGTCAATTAATTTATTCTTGAAAGTCCACGTGCAAGGTCGTCTCGAGTACTGCCATATTTTTTCTTTGAGTAGATTGCTCCACTTGAACTTAGGCAATGTTTTGTATTTCTTGTGTGTCGATGTAGTTTTTAGATCTCGTCTTATATAACGAACAGAAATTGGTTCTACTTTTTTCCACTCATGCTCATCTAGTAAGAAAGAAAATTGATTTGTATGCTTATCATTAATTTCACTTTTTGTCGTTGAAGATGTCGTGCTCCGACACGATGGAGAAGATAAAGAACTTTCTGTCGTCGTACTTATATCAAAAACTTTATTGTAATTTCTCTTTAGCCACGAGTACAACGCAAGCGGTGACATATCGTGATTTATTTCTTCTGAGATAGTATGAAATATAGGATCATTATATTTAATTTTTGTGTTTATGCAGTCTGTGGAATATTTTATAAATATTTTTTTTAGCTTGTCTTCGTTGACTCTCAGTTTACGTCCTTTTCTACCCATCGTTCTGAAAAAAAATGCGATGTATTAGTGGTAAGAAGTGGTCCTCCGGCCAGCTACGGTAACAACGCGAGCTTTGACGCGAGTTTGCCGCTTTAGTGGAAGTCTGCCGCGGACGAACATTTCCTAGGAAGTTTTATATTTGGTATCTATTTGTTTATTCCTTTAATATAATATCGAATTCATATGAGTTTCAATCCTTTTGGCAATGTATTTCGAGGGCTTAGAATTGACCTACCGAATAGGTAAAACATTTTTTTATGATAATGGTTATAATGTTGCATTAAATTTAACATATTATCCACTGTATTCAACTTTCAATTTAACAATACCCACCTTAAACTGTAGGCATGCAATAAAGAATTGGGAATTACACGCATGTTCCAATACATTACATTTTATTAATGTTTTGAATAAGTACTTACCGCTTGATTGATAAAACTTCCTTGTGTGATAAAAGCAACAGTATTAAAGACAATTAGTATAGTCACAATACAATCCTATGAAATAACTATGAACTATCTAACACTGCACTGATAAACACGGGCGCACTCTGTAACAACCGAGACTGAATAAAAACACTATACAGAGTCAAGCTCCGCGGGGCAGGGCGGGACCCCTCCCCGCTGATATTGTAGCCATTTTGGGAGTCGCTACAGACGCAACTGGGTAGGTGCTTACCTATACTCTCGAATGAAAACATACCAACGCAAGCGCACAGTGACTTTTTTAGGAAGTTATTTAAAACAGCTTACATCTTGGATATGAAACGCATGGACTACTGCAATAGGTAAACGTCATCATTATAAAATAATTAAGTTTTATAAATAAACACTTTAGGAAGATATTATATTTTTGGCATTCCTTTCATTCGCAGACAGGACAGATGTTTCATATAATTTAATAATTTAACTAATATTATAAACGTGAAAGGTTGTAATAATGTGTGTGTGTGTGTGTGTGTGTTTGTTGCTCTCACGCAACAACTACTGAACGGATTTTTCTGAAACTTTGCAGTAAAATAGCTTACATGTCAGAATAACACATGTGCTATAATTTATATACATATAGTGTACATTTTTCAAAATATCACGATAAATAAAAAAATTAAAATGTAAAGTATGAAAAATCTGTCTTTTGCGAGCTAGCTTTTATTTTACCCTATACTTTTTTTTGAGGCATCCTACTTCCTACTAATATTATAAACGTGAAAGTTTGTAATAATGTGTGTGTGTGTTTGCGCAACTACTACTGAACAGGTTTATAAAAACGTTTAAATACGCGCGGGCGAAGTACTTCGAACGTTGTACATCACGTTAGAAACATCAAAAATAACAGCCCCTATTTAATGGATTTTATTATTATACATATAAACCTTCCTCTTCTATCACTATCTATTAAAAAAACCGCATTAAAATCTATACATAGGGATATAGGAAGGGACAGAAAAAGCGACTTTGTATATTGTGTAGTGATGATATATTTATACTATGATATTGAAATGGAAAAAAGCCTGGATTCACACACTATAAATCTTGGTCACCCTATTTTTTCCTTCGATTATAGGTTTTAAGTTCTGTAGGTCTTGTAGTTCTTAATTATAGGATTTATTTATACTGTCTACATATTCTTCGAAATGGTGTCAGTAATTAGCAAAAAGAATGGGACTTCTACTAAGCTCCGTGTAAGGTCTATTAAAAAAAACTCGTGGCCGCGCGGTTCGCTTTGTGCGGACTGCGCGGCCAAACTTTGGAGTGATGTAGGTCGTGAACTACAGACAGTAGGGCATTATTTTTATGATCTACATTTTCTTCGAAATCCTGTCAGTGATTAGCAAAAGGAATTAGACTTTTACAACGCTCCGTTTAAGAGAACTGGTGGCCGCGCAGTTGAATTCATGCGGACTGCGCGGCCACGGTTAAACCCACATAACTTTCTGATTATTGACTTTTCGAATTTGCGGTTTTCACTGTTCATCTTTTACAAATTCCTTCGAAATGCTGACATAAGTTTTTTTTTCTACGACATAGTGGCCGAGCAGTCGAAACGGACACGTATTTATTTGATCAAAGAATCTTGCAAGTTAATCAATCCGCAGGCAATAGTAATGACATCATCTAGAATTTTGACAAGATTAAGATTTACACATGCATGCGGCTTTAACATACTGAATTCACGTAAGCGTCTAATCACTCTCTCAACATGAATTCTTAAACTTGCAATTTGTTTTGTTTCCCTTGCCTCATGTTTTGATAGCTTCGTACCAGTTGCAACACTTGGAGGTCGTACTAAGTGCACTCCCTGTTTTCTCAAATATTGTTCTACATGTTTGAACTCCCTGTCAGCCATCACACACATACCTGGTTGCAAACACTTTATAAAATCACAAGATTCAACCAAACATGTGTCAGTAATTCTTCCTCCATATCCTGGAGAAATATAATTCACTAATCCATTAGGAGTACAAGACACAAGATACTTGATGGTGTTAGCTTTTTTGTATTCTGACCATGAGAGAGACTGGTTCAATGCTTTTGAAGGCTTTTGTACCTCAATTTCTAAGCAGTCTATAATACAACTTACATTATAGAAATTATGCCTAAAGGCCATAGGCAAATTTTTTCTTATGGAATCTTTATCTAATGCAACAAGAAAAGGTCGCATCAAACTAGCTGTTGCGCGCACTAACGGCGGCGCGTGAAGAGGAACGCAGGCGGCGGACAAGCCGCTCGCACCCCGCACCCCGTCGACACCTACCTAAGAATCTAACTAAGCTAACAGCGCGGTGTGCGCATCTATTTTGTTAATTATACAACTCTTGCAATAAACCAATTTTATAAGAACTTTATCTTGGTATTATAACTCTGCTAAACATTTTGGTGACCCCTACGTTATACTGAATCCGGAATCTTCTGGTTGCTGTAGTCTGGGCGTTGTGGCAAAATCGGCGCCACGCGGCCATGCTGGTTGTGACAACGTGAACAACAATAACCTATCTATAAACTCGAAAGGAAGAAAGGAGGATTGGATTGAAGCTACAAGTGGCACTGCTTTGAACGTGGTTTGGTTGAGGTTTGGCCAATAGGGAAGTGTAACCAGTTTTAGTATATGTAATAAGTGCCTAATTAAAACCTAAGTGTTTGTTAGTGATCATGAAAAACGCCACGTATGTATTAGTTTTCTGCTATCTAATTGCAACTTGCAAGATGTTTTCTATCTATAAACCTATTATGTGCACTGCCCGCTTCAACGCAATTTGCGATATAATGTCTTGTCCCTGAAATAGCCTGTCTACTAAAAGCCTGTCTACTTAAGCTCTCTAAATACATAGGTATTATGTACTATTCCTAAATTCTAGGTCCTGTTAGACCTATACGTCCTATTCTATATACAAGTACTACTTTGTTTAAATGTTATCCTGAAAACTTACTGCTAAATTCTAGATTCCGTGTGATCTAGACTGCCTACTTATCTATATACTAAGCACTACTTTGTCTGTTTTCGGTTTGTTGGTCTATTTTGTTAAAAGTCAGATATCTTGTCACTACCTAACTGTAAACTCCTGTTCTACTGTCCACCTACTAAAATTTTATGACGCTTTGTGCATCGCTTACGGAACCGCCTAACAATTCCAGATTCGCCGTGTTATAACAACTGCCTCCCGGTTCCCACCGAAACGTATATACGACTGCGTCGTGGTCGCGACTCGCCGCCGCCTACGCCGCGCCGTGCCGCCGCCGCCGAGCGCAGGCGCTAACCTGTGCCTGCGTTGCTCGCAAATTGCTGTCCCGTGAAGGCCTACGGAGCGCCTCCAGTGGTCGTAACTCGTGCGGCCCGCATGGTTTGACTATTTAATTACTATTAATACTTTACTGTTTTTGATCAGTCTGTCAACTTTCACTGAGCTAGTAGATATCTTGTCTTGTGTTATTTAAGTAATATTTAACTATGGATAGTCAATTAAAACCACTTATTCAGCAACGTGCTTCTATACGTGCAAGAATAACTACTTTTTCTAAATATTTAGAAACCGTTAAACATATTGAGTCGAAGGAATTTACTAAATTATTAACTGTAGAGCTGGAACTAAAATTATCACGGTTCAGAGATTTATTTGGTGAATTTGACGAACTAAAAAATAAAATTGAGTGTATATCAATTGATCAGTTGGATGAAAATGAAAAAACTGAAAATGAGTTTTGTACCAACATTGCTCTAGCTCAAACTATACTAGATAGTGTCACATCATGCAAGGCACCAGATAAGTCTCATTCCGGCTCATCTTATGAGTGTAACCGCTCCAAATTAAACTCTAATATAAAACTTCCTACTATTCAGTTGCCTACCTTTGATGGAAGTTACCTTAAGTGGATGGAATTTAGAGACACTTTTGACTCATTAATAAACAAAAATAACTCTATTCCAGACATTAATAAGTTCCACTACTTACGGTCTTCACTAGAAGGTGGCGCATCTAATGTTATTAAATCTGTTGAGTTTACTACTAATAATTATAACTTAGCGTGGAGTTTACTTGTTAATCGTTTCGACAACAACAGGATCTTAGTAAACAACCACTTAAAGGCACTTTTCGATTTTAATTCTATTTCTAAAGAAACTTATAAGTCACTTCGTTATATGATAGATTATTATTCTAAAAATCTACGAGCCTTGAATACGTTAAATGAACCTACGTCTTATTGGGACACTATAATTGTGTATATCATGGCTACGAAACTAGATGGCGCCACAGGTCAGAAATGGGAAGAGCATAGGAGTAAATTGACTTCTTCTCCCACTGTTGAACAGTTTTATGAGTTCTTGCGAAATCGTGCTGATGTTTTGGAAACCCTGCAGTATAGTAAAAATAATAACACTAAGTCTGATAAACCTTATCAAGCATATTCTAAGGAAAATAAATTCACTAAATCTTTTATTTCTTCTTCTAACACTTATAGTTTAAAATGCGTTGTATGTTCACAGGATCATTTAGTTTACAAATGTGATAAATTTAAAGCCATGTCTGTCGATGACCGAATGAATGAAGTTTCAAGGCACAAGCTGTGTCTAATCTGTCTTAGGCCTGGTCATCTCTCTTCTAAATGCAAACATACTCCTTGTCGATTCTGCAACAAAAGGCATAACTTATTACTACATAAATCAAATGCAAATACTTATACTACACACTTACCTATAGGTAATCCTAGTGTGACACCTACTCCTAATGAACCTGTGCCTTCTCAGGTGTCAACTGTCACTGTCCCCATTGATGATACTTCTGGTCTTGGGCTCCGTTCTTCTCTGTCTACTACAACAATGGGCCAAGTTCTTCTATGTACTGCAGAGGTAGAATTGGTTGATGATAAAACTGGGTGTGTTCACCCAACTAGGGTTCTTCTCGATTGTGGAAGCCAGTCTTCTTTTATATCTGAAAAATTACATAAAAAATTAAATCTTACTTGTTCTAAAACTAATATATCAATAGCTGGTATAAATAATAAACTAACTAATACTACTAAAATGTGTGGTGTGCACTTAAAATCTAGAATAAATACTTTTCACATTAATGTGTCTTGTCTTGTTATACCAGAAATTACTGGTAGAATGCCGAGTGTTGAGGTAGACTCATCACAACTAAATATTCCAGATTATATACAACTAGCAGACCCAAGCTTCTATCGTCCCTCTGAAGTTGATGTATTATTAGGGGCGGATGTATTCTGGGAAATTGTTGAATCTAAGCATATTAAACTAGGAAAAAATAAACCTGCTCTTCAAAGTTCAAAACTTGGTTGGCTTGTGTCAGGGCCAACAGGTCAGAATCCTATATCTACTACTCATTCTAATTTTTGTCAAGAAATTAAAGATTCTATAGCTAAATTCTGGGAAATTGAAAGTATACCTACTATCCCAACTAAATCTAAATTAACTTATGATGAAGAATACTGTGAAAGTCATTTCATTGCTAATACTGTCCGCTTACAAGATGGAAGGTTCTCTGTAAAACTTCCCTTTCGCGAAACCCCTGAGGATGCTTTAGGGGACTCTTTTCATATCGCAGAACGGCGATTCTATAGTCTAGAAAAAAGACTGAAAAAATCTAACTTCAAAGTAGACTACACCAACTTTATAAAAGAATACGAGTCGTTGGGGCACCTGACTGAAATAAGCCGTCCAAGTTTTGGATATTTTATTCCCCATCACGCTGTAATTCGCGAGAGTAGCGAAACCACTCCGCTTCGAGTTGTCTTTGATGCCTCCTGTAAAACTACCTCTAATAAATCACTCAATGACATCCAATTTGTAGGACCTGTAGTCCAAGATGATCTCATGTCTATCTTACTGCGGTTTCGTCAACATGCCTATGTTGTTACAGGTGACATTCAAAAAATGTATAGACAAATTATGGTTGATCACTCCCAACGTCAACTGCAGCTTATTCTCTGGAGGGACAATGAAGGTCAACCATTAAGAATCCTACAACTTAACACTGTAACATATGGGACAGCTTGTGCTCCACATCTTAGTACTCGATGTCTTTTACAACTTGCAACCGAGTGTACAGATACAGCTGTTGCTGATACTATAAAACATGATTTCTACGTAGATGACCTAAATACAGGTTCTGACTCTTCTTCGGCCTTGAAGGCTACTGTTAAAGGTGTTATTCAAAAACTTTCTGAGGGTTGTTTTCCGTTGCGAAAACTTCGAACTAATTGTACTAGCATACTCGATGACATTCCTGTCACTAACCACTCTCAAGACTTCAGTAAACAGTCTTCTGTATTAGGGTTAAAGTGGACTCCTAATTCTGATACTCTGCACTACTCCGTTGAGGCTCATAATATTTCTAAAGTAACTAAACGCTCGATATTGTCAAATTCTTGCAGAATCTTTGACCCACTAGGGCTGTTGTCAGCTTGTACTATTTTCCACAAAATTATACTGCAAAAATTGTGGTTACTAAAACTAGACTGGGATGATGAAGTCCCAATAGACATTAAAACTGCTTGGATTAACTTTTATAATGATAATAGATATTTTGCTGATATTCAAATACCTAGACATTGTATTTGTAAATCTCCTATCTATGTTGAGGTGCATTGTTTCACGGATGCTTCACAAGATGCCGTAAGTGCGGCGTTGTACTTAAAATCTATTAATAATCTGGGTGATGTTTCAGTTAATCTACTGTGTGCCAAAACTCGAGTCGCCCCTTTGAAGACAGAAACAATCCCTCGCTTAGAGTTGTTAGGCGCTTTACTTGGTGCTAAACTACATAAAAAGGTACTAAACTCTCTAAAAACTAAGATCTCCCGTTCAGTATTCTGGACAGATTCTATGATCGTTCTAGGTTGGTTGCATACACAATCTAGAACTCTGAAAACTTTTATTTCTAATCGGGTCGAACAGATCAATGAATTAACTGATAAAAATACATGGCGACATGTACCTACAGATTTGAATCCCGCTGATATTGCGTCTAGGGGTATACAACCCCATCTTCTTCCTGGTAACACTCTTTGGTGGCATGGTCCGTCCTTTCTCTCTAAGTCTGAATCGGAGTGGCCACAGTCTAAATACGTTCCTATGCCTTTGCCTGAAACAAAAATAACTTTAAATACTAAAATACAATCTTATAATATAATACCATTTGATAAATACTCTAAACTCTATAAACTACAAAGAATATTTGCAATATACTATACTGAGGTTTATTCATAATATAAGAAAAACGAACACTAAATTAAATGGTGAACTTACCTTGTCTGAACTGAACAGATCACTTATATTCCTCGCTAAAGCCTCCCAAGCTGAGACATTTGCTGATGAAATTAACACTCTAAAAACTACTAACGAAGTTAACCGAAAATCACGGTTAGTCTCTTTAAACCCTTTTCTAGACAGAGAAGGCGTCCTGCGTGTCGGTGGTCGTATCGACAACGCACCTTTCGTCACGTATGACAAAAAACATCAAATTTTGTTAGATACAAACCACACATTCACGCGACTTCTCTTTGAAAGGGAACACTTGCGTCTTCTACACGCAGGTCCTCAGCAACTTTTGAGTAGCATCCGGGAGCAATTCTGGCCAATAGGTGGGAAGGTACTAGCCACAGCTACTCGTCGAAAATGTATTCGTTGTCAAAGATTTACAGCTAAACCTTTAAACCCCATTATGGGTAATCTGCCCAAGCCACGAGTTACTCCAGCCTTGCCATTTGAGACCTGTGGCACTGACTTCGCCGGGCCCTTTTTAATTCTAAACCGAAAGGGTCGGGGCGCAAAAACTTCTAAATGTTATTTATGTATATTTGTATGTTTTAGCACGAAGGCTGTACACTTAGAAGTGGTCAGCGACCTAAGTAGCAACGCATTTATTCTGTGCCTGCGCAGGTTCATCTCTCGTCGCGGAAGGCCACACACTGTCTATTGTGACAATGGAAAAAATTTTGTAGGCGCCAGTGGCGAGTTGGGCAGACTGTTTAAAACGTGTAAAAATTCTATCTACGAATTTGCAAGCAACGAAGGTATTTATTTTAAATTCTCTCCTCCATACGCACCGCATTTCGGCGGTATCTGGGAGGCCGGTGTTAAAACGGCAAAGTTTCACCTTAAGCGTATATCTGGTAACTGCAGCTTAACTTTTGAAGAACTCTATACGCTGTTTTCGCAAATAGAGGCAGTCATGAATTCACGTCCCCTAACGGCAATGTCAACCGATCCGTCGGATCTAAATCCTCTTACGCCTGGGCACTTCCTTGTGGGTCGAGCTTTGACCTCACTACCTTCGCCTGTCACACACCGAACGAGTTTGAACCGGTACCAGCTCTTAGAAAATTTAAGGCACCACTTCTGGAACCGGTGGACTAAAGACTACTTAGCAACTCTTCAACAAAGAACTAAATGGCAGTTAAAACAACGAGCCCTCAACATTGGAGACCTTGTACTGATCATGGAAGCTTCACCGCCTATGTGTTGGCCAATGGGCAGGATATCTTCACTTCATCATGGCGCGGACGGAGTCGCAAGAGTTGCAGAAGTTATTGCCAGGGGTGGCGTTGTCAAGCGCCCCGTGCATAAGCTCTGTATTCTAGAAGGAATAGTGGATAGCCTTGAGAATTAAATTCTCAAGGGGGCGGAGGATGTTGCGCGCACTAACGGCGGCGCGTGAAGAGGAACGCAGGCGGCGGACAAGCCGCTCGCACCCCGCACCCCGTCGACACCTACCTAAGAATCTAACCAAGCTAACAGCGCGGTGTGCGCATCTATTTTGTTAATTATACAACTCTTGCAATAAACCAATTTTATAAGAACTTTATCTTGGTATTATAACTCTGCTAAACACTAGCTATCAGCGGTATATTTTTCAGAAATATCTTGCTGGCATATGTTGGAGAAATAGAAAAATCATCAGAAAGCTCTCTGAAACTGTTATTTAATTTAATTTTTTTTAAGCACATTAGTATATGGTGTGCGGGAATATTTAACTGTTTTTCAATGAAATCTATTAGATAGTAACAACTTTTAGGAACTCCAATGTAAGACCGCGGGTTATTCACTATTTTCTGCATTGTATATGCCAAAATTCATGATGCCTCTTGTTTCTTATCATCTTCAATTAATTCGCTGCAGTCTGAAGACGATTTCATTTTTAAACATGTCACTGATGGGGATTCACTATGCGCCACAGACGGTGTGTATGAAATATCACTCTCAGAATCCGTCTGAATATCTATTAATTTCTTGGTGCGTTTCTGTAAGGTATATGTTGATGGTCTGGCAGTTTTGTCACTTTTAATTTTAAATGGTGAAGTAAAAGCAGACCGTCAAAAAGGTCTCAACGGTGATGTCATCTGATCTACTGAATTCATTTCTGTTTGAACAGCTTTACTTCTGAACTTATTCATCATGTACACTTGAATGGATTTATTTGCCATCTTAGGTGCATCTTGTGTAATATTTTCCTGCATGGCTGATGTTCCAGGTAAAGGGTCTTCAAGTTCTAGCTGTTCTGTAGCAATAGTTGTAGTTGTTATTTTTTGTAATTTTTGCTCAAATTCTTTAATTACTTCTCTTCTTTGCTTTTTCGCGATGTATTGTCTTTCGTTTGATTCGGAAGTACGTTTTCTTCTATCAGGTTGACATTCAAATTTTAAGGGAACGCACCCTCCTTTCATGTGAATCTGCGACATTGACCCCATCACATGATACTCCATATAATTTTCCATATCATTTGGTAACTGAAAATGAAATAAAATACCTTTATAATATCTCATTGAGGATATGACTAAGTAAGAGATTCCTAACCTCCAAAAAGTTTGTTTAACAATGTTTACATCATCTAATAATGGTCACATTTATTTAATATCAACATGAAATCTACAAACTAAAAAAGTAAATACTTACGTCAAAGTGATCTTCACAAAAATAAAGCTGAGTAGTGGGTGATATTCCTTTCAAATCACGTCTTGCAAGTTTGTTGAAAGGAACAAAAATAAATAACTTTTCAGGAGTTTTGATGGAAGTGTTAGTACACAGAGGGACGGAACACCATCTATATGCTTTCGAATTCATTTTTGTTATAAAATTTCAAAATTATCAAGGATGTATTCCTGTACAGTTGTACTCTAGAGTGACGTCACAAGTGACGCCATGACACTTTGAAGTGTTTTGGTGAAAATTTTAAATTTATGAATTAAAAAGTAATTTTTAAATACTAAACCATAATTTTGAGCAGAAATATTATGTTTTTTGTAATTAATATATATTTCCGAGTATTATAGAACAGTTTCTCAAAATTTGTCATCATTCCTATTATAATTGTAGCCAAAACAATAAGGACAATGCCCATAGTATTCATCTTCTGGTTTAGGTCGCCAGTGTTAACTTGAGCTTGAGCAACCGCGATATTATCCCTGGACTGATAATTTCCCATTGTTCTAACAACTTATTGCTGCAGTTTCTAGCAATAAAATGACGGCAGTCATTCTAAACAAATTAACTATACCAAAATAGCATATTGATCAATTTTCAAGTTCATGGTCGACCACAGTGTTGCCGCTTAGGAAACTATAAACTCACTAGAAATCACTAAAATTTTTGATCAGGTCTTTATTAACAAAAGGTAATTAAAAGCAAATATGAAAAATCAGTTGTTTATTATGATACGAAATACACATTTCAATTAATCAAAAATAGGTTCAAAAATTAATAAGTTGGAAAAAATCCTCATCTATTATAACTGTATCATCTTCGCCCGGCATGGTGGAAGTGGACGGTTGCTCTATAGTTGCAATAGTAGAAGCTTGTGATTGTATTAAGGAAGTAGATGGCGCAATTATTCTATTTATGTTTTTAACAGTTTTCGTAATTTTCGACAGGACTTCAGTAGGAAAAACATGAGCTTTGCAGGTTTCTTTTAAAATTTTCAGTTGGTTCCTTATCAAGAGTATTGAATTGAGAGTTGTTGTTGCTAATCTGTTTCGTAGTTTTGATTTAACAATGTTCATTATCCTGAACGTTCGCTCTACTTTCGCGTTCGAGTGTGGCAGCGACAAAACTGCAATGGCCAAATCTGCTAAATCTTGATATGTGTTAATACCTGCAGCATTTTTGTATTTGTTCACTTGAGCCCAAAATTTTACTGTATCTTCACCTGCAGGTATGTCCCATTTGACAAAATTGATATTATTCCATTGATGTAACATCTTATCTATTTTGTCTTCAGAAAATCCAAGTTCGACAGCAAGTTCAGCTATTGAATTGTCCTTTATTTGTCTTAAAGTATTTCTTACTGATAATTGTGTCATTTTTTGAAGAGCCATATAATTGCTTGGCAAACGGTTTTGTATTTCCTTTGCTAATTTAACAGTGAAATCTATACAGCTTTTTCTGACAGGGGCAACTATTTTTGTCAATATGGGATTCAAATTGGTATCCTAGGTGAGGAACAGTCTTTCTCGGTTATGGCAGTATTTGGTATTAAAACTCGATTACAAATAGATCGTAATAAATTCATCAATGAATTTATTAATTGAACTGGATCTATGTTCTCTCCTTCAAAAGTTTTTATTCCAATTTGTACATCATTCAGTATACTTTTCAGATACAGTAAATGTAATCAATTAGCCTCATTTTCGTACATTGCACTCAGTAAATCAGCAGTATGGCATTTATCTTTTGTCAGTGCAAAATGCAACTTCAGTTCTTCCCATTGCGTCAAAATCCGGACAACTGCCGGTTCTATGGATAGCCAACGTGTATCACACAATTTGAGAATTTTAAGAGGTTCTTCCCCGCAATTAATAAGACTGTAAATTTCTTTATATTCGTGTTGGCGTTTAGCCGAAGTTGAAAACCACTTGTATGTGTTTCGGATCAAAAATTCAATATGGCTTGGAATAGTTTGCTGTGATGCATGACTGACAGCCAACTGGAGGGAGTGGCAAACGCATCTTATGAGTATCAAAGGCTTATTCCACTTTTCCCCGTTGGATGATCCCCATTGATGGGGATTAGTGAACTTTTTGTTCACTATTCCCCGTTGACCCAAAATTTTTATTTAATGGGGATAATTGAACTAAAAAGTTCAATAATCCCCATTAGGTAGGTACGTTAAAAAAATAAAATATATGAATCATGTTACATTTATTAATTAAAAATATAACTTTCTTTTACCTAATAAAATCACAGATTGTTACAATCATTAATTTAAAATTGTAGCATGAAAATATATCTTTCTTATACCTTGTAAAATCAAAGATTACAATCACTTAAGTTTTTCTAATTAGGTACGTTAAATAAAAACAATATAAAAATAAAATATATGGGTCATGTACTTTTATTTTTATAAGGTAAGAACAAAATTTTAAATTACCTACATACCTACTTTACGATTTTATTAGAACGAAAAACAGATTGTTGCCCCAACGAAATTGTTCTAACGATGTTTGGGAATAAGACCTTATATCTATCTATCTAATAAGATACACAATACTGTAAAAGATGCTCATTTTCTAGAGGCGCGCGCGCAAGGCGGTGGCGGAGCGGGGTGCGAGTTAGCTCGTATGTGATTGGTCGACCCATCTTTTGTTTTTGTTTCGTAGTCGTTAAGGGTTAGTAGTGTGTAGTGTAGTTCAAGCGTGCAGTTCTTATCAGTTCGCAGTTATTAGTTTAATATAGGAATAAATAAAGGAAATGGCTGGTAGTTCAACTGACGTTTGTTTAGAGTACGTTAAAAAAGGTAAAGCTACCATACTTCTCCGGGCCGGACATCAATACAGTAAAAAATGCAAATATAAAAATGGTGGAGTTTTGTGGGAGTGTACCACAAGAAAACAAAGTAAATGTGCCGGATCCATCACTGTCATGGTGAGTTACTTATTATATTTTGTGATTAATAATGACAATAATAACTCAGGTTATGTGTGTTATCAATATCACGTTTATCAATATCAAAATTTAAAAATCAACGTTAAAGTTTAAACACTGTTTCTGTCATGGCGGCACGTGTGACGTCATTCTTTTGTCAAACAAGTCTATTACACCTAGTGTAAAAGAGTGTAGCTGAAGTGAATTGTATATATTTAATTATTATTACATATTTTAGTTAAGCATAAAGTGAAATATGTTTTGTTGAACTATTCTGATAGGATAACAACAATTTGTTATAAGTTTTAAAGGTTGTTAAATAGCCTATTTAATTTTGTATTCCATGTAAGTGCAATATTGTTTACTTAAAAAATAATGTAAAGTAATTAATTATTATTACTTAATTTTACAGGACAATCAAGTTGTAGCTGAGAAACGACACAATGTTTGTGAACCTGATTTTGCGCGGAATGAAGTTACCTTGAGGTTATTCAAACTAAAAACTACACTTGCGGATCCAGAAGCACCTGCTATTCCCACTGCTTACAACGCGGCTGTGAGCTCACTAAAAGATACCGGAATTGACAAAATAAAAGAATTCCCTGCCCTGAAGTCTATCAAAACAACATTATATAAACACAGAAATGCAGCATTTGAAGTAAGTAAAATTGAGTTCAAAAATGTTGAAGAAGTTAAAGTACCTCCAGCTCATCAGGAATTTATTTTAGCAGACTACAATGACAGTGGTATCCGTGTAATAGCTTTTTGCTCTGAATTTGCCCGACATCAAATGAAAAATTTGAAGATGTTCTTGCGTGATGGAACGTTTTTGATCTGTCCATCTCCCTTTTACCAACTCTACACCATTCATGGGGATTTGGGCAGTACAGAAAAACACATAAACATTGTGCCACTTGTTTATGCCCTCATGAGCCATAAAAATCAACAAACATATGAAATTTTATTTAGTATGCTAAAATCTGCATTACCTGATTGGAATCCAGAAATATTTAAATGTGACTATGAAGTGGCTCCGATGAACGCAATGCGAAATGTTTTTGTAAATATATCTATTAGCGGCTGTTATTTCCATTTCACCCAGGCAATATGGAAGAAAGGAAAACAACTCAAACTAACAAAAGATAAATTAACCAGAAGACAAGTTGCACTTAGCACTGCTTTGGCTTTGTTACCATCAGATAAAATCATTGCGGGTTGGTTTTATGTTGCCTCTCAAAGCCCTGATGATGATAATAGCAAGGAGTTTAGAAATTACATGCTCAGACAATGGCTACAAGATGATTTTATTAAAACGTGGTGTGTATTTGGACAGACTCATCGCACTACGAATTTAGTCGAAGCATGGAATAATAAAATAAAAAAGCGTGTGAAAATAAAGAAACCCAACATTATGAAGCTCCTCACAGCGTTGGCTGAAGATGCATCGTATTACGAAGTTCTTGCATTGGGGGTTTCTGAAAATAAAGGTATAGCGGAAAAAACAAAAAAAAGCATCAATCGCGATAATTATATACAGGAGGTCCAAATGGAACTCATTAATAATGAAATTACGATTGGGCACTGTTTAGAAAAACTTAAGTGAGTGTAATCTTTGATTTTACAAGGTATAAGAAAGTTATATTTTTTATTTTAAATTAATAATTGTACAATCTGTGATTTTACTAGGTATAAGAAAGTTATATTTTTTATTTTAAATTAATAATTGTACAATCTGTGATTTTATTAGGTATAAGAAAGTTATATTTTTTATTTTAAATTAATAATTGTACAATCTGTGATTTTACTAGGTATAAGAAAGTTATATTTTTTATTTTAAATTAATAATTGTACAATCTGTGATTTTATTAGGTATAAGAAAGTTATATTTTTTATTTTAAATTAATAATTGTACAATCTGTGATTTTATTAGGTAAAAGAAAGTTATATTTTTTATTTTAAATTAATAATTGTACAATCTGTGATTTTATTAGGTATAAGAAAGTTATATTTTTTATTTTAAATTAATAATTGTACAATCTGTGATTTTATTAGGTAAAAGAAAGTTATATTTTTAATTAATAAATGTAACATGATTCATATATTTTATTTTTTTAACGTACCTACCTAATGGGGATTATTGAACTTTTTAGTTCAATTATCCCCATTAAATAAAAATTTTGGGTCAACGGGGAATAGTGAACAAAAAGTTCACTAATCCCCATCAATGGGGATCATCCAACGGGGAAAAGTGGAATAACGGCCCGTTCACACGGCGCCTAGTATTTCTATACCGAATCGGTTTTTTACCGGACATGCATTCGGTTTCAAGATACGCCAAAAATACCGAATCTTGCTGAAGTTGACATCCGATTGTGCGGCTACAAACCGATCCGGCCGTACTGCAAAATGCAGGATCCGGTTCAGTGGTATAGCGCATTCAATACATGCGTTCATACGATACACGCAGGGGTAGATTCGGTTTTTTGTCGGATCTTGAAACCGAATGCGTCGCACAAGCTGGGAAGGAGGGGTGGGCGGGAGGGACACACTGCACGTGCGCTTGCCAGTCGCCAGTTCTTTTCGTCCGCTTTGACTGACCGCTCGCTATGACGACGAAAAATATAAACGTTGAAAATTTAATTTCTCTTGTCCAAAATCGGCCAGTTTTATGGGACAAAACTCTCGAAATATACAAGGATAAAAACTTGAGAACTGCTGGCTGGCGAGAAATATGTATAATTTTAAATGAAGATTTTGAAAAAATGGAGGAGAAAAACAGGCAGGATTATGGTAAGTTTGTCATTTTTTAAAGTAAACAGGTTAAGTATTTGTACATTAGCAGTGTGTTACAAAATTAACGTTAGATTGATTCGTCTTGCCAAGGCACAGCTCCTGCTGTAGAAATAAAATAATTTGTGAATTCAGATCGTATAACATTAGCACATCGTCCACCTCGTGTACTATTTTGTTCATTGGGTGCATCTGTGAACACGTTAACCACTGATGATACATTGCTTGTTGTTTCTATGTTCGACTGTACACCTTCCATATCTATTATAAAATTATGAAGTACAGTGCAAGCCTTTACAATCGATATTGCTGTGCTGGTATCAACATCCAGTGGACGATGAAATATTCGCCACTTGTTAGCTAATATCCCAAAGGCGCACTCAACATAGCGTCGAGCTCTGGTTAATCTGTAGTTATATATTCTTTTGTTTCTATCAAAATGGTTTCCGCCATAAGGTCTCATCAAATGTTGATGCAAGCCAAAACCTTCATCGCCTATTACTACAAACGGAATCGATAAATCGGAATCGTTTGTCAGTGGACTTGCTGCCGGTAATTGCAAATCACCATCTATTAGTTTTTTCCAAAAAGTACACTCCTTGAATATTGTCGAATCGCATTCTTTTCCATACGAGCCCACACAGATGTATGTAAATTTATAATATGAATCAACCACTGCTAATAATACGATGGAAAAGAAATCTTTGTAATTCATAAACATGGAACCACTGTTGTTTGGCTTTTTTATCCTAATATGTTTACCGTCCACTGCACCAATGCAATGGGGAAAGTTTGCTCTAGTATTAAATCCATTGGCGATATATTCCCAGTCAGATATTGTGTTGGGTAATGTCATAAACTCCCCATGCAAATTGTTCCAAATAGCATTCGTTACTTCCTTAATAATGTTACTGATCGTAGACACTCCGACTCGGTAGGCGTAATGTAAATCCTTGTATGAACACCCAGAAGCCATATATCTGCAAGTAAATTTAATTATATTTTTCAGCTAAATCGATCGTAAAGAAGTGGACTAATATTAGAGACAGCTGGATGAGGAGTATTAATGAGAAAAAGAAATCAAAAAAATCAGGATCGTCTGCGACATGTCCGAGAGCCTACGTTTATCATCGTCAAATGTTGTTCTTAAAAAAAATTGTGTCGCCAGCTGACACACATGATAGTGCAACTATTGCTACACCAAACCCAGCAGACGATAGTACAGCCGCTACAGTTACATCAGATGTTACCCATGACAGTGCGATGGCTCAGGACAATTTATTCGGTGAAGATGTCGCAAATAATCAAGATGCTACAGATGAAAGTCAACAAGAAAGTAATAATGAAAATTTAGTAGGTGGTTCGAAAAGAAAAAAAAAGCAGACCATCGAGGCAGAATTTAAACGTGTTTGATAAGAAAATGAGTGAGTTTATAGATTATCAAATGGAATGCAAGAAGAAAGAAGAAATGAAAGAAGACCGTAATTTGTTTTTCTTTAAAAGTCTACTTCCATCATTGGCAACGCTAAACGATAATCAAACATTAGAATTTCAATCAGGCGTCTTAAATTTATTGCAAAATATAAAGAACCGAAATGAATGGTCTCCTGCACACTCATCAACATACAACTATCAACCAAATGTGGCACAATCACAAGGCTATTTTACATCGCAGTACCAAGCATCACCAGAGTCTCAAAGTATTCAATCGAATGCTTCTGATTTACCAGACTTTCTTAATATGTAGTTGGGAAACTTCAAACTGTGTACCTACCAAGCGATTTTCTATAATATCTTAATCATATTTTTAATAAATAATTTAATTATAATAAAATACAGTATTTCAATCTTACCTTATACATATCGCTAATTTTTCTTCTGGTCTAATGCTTTTCCTCATATTTGTATCATGCTTTTTCAAATCTTTTTCCACTTTTTTCAAAAGATTATCAAATGTAGGTATAGTCATTCTAAAGTAGTTAAAAATTTTTTGTGGATCATTTCTTAACATGCAATGCAGCAGCATTAGAGTTGTAAAGGCACCAACTGTTGATCTTTTTTGTACTATTGGATTTAACCACAATCTTTTTCTACGACGCTGACGGCGATAATACCAGTATAGTATAGCAAGACTGTTCACGTCCATCGCTTCCAAATCAACGTGAGGAACTGTGCGCGCTCTTGCTAATAAAAGCCGGATGGTAAGTTCACACGAGATCCCGATACGAGGCCGTCGGATACGGCCAAGCAAGATGTGCTGTGTGAATACAACATTCGGTTTTTCCAGATCCGATGAAAATAAGATTCGGCAAATCGTGTATCCGTGTGAACGTACGGTAAGCCGTATCAAATTCGGGAAATTGTACTGCGTTCAAATTTGTTGCGCCGCACGCCGCCGTGCGGCCGGCAACCCCACCCTACAAGCTACAATATTGTCCACGTGGCCGGTGCCTGATGCAAGCATCTTTGAAACGCCGCCGCGCGCCGCCTCAATAAAGAGCAGAAAGATGACAGAGACGTCAAAAGTTTTAAATGGATGGCTGGTGTCGCGCACTTAATAACAAATGTAAGTCAATAATCGATTAAGAGTAAAATAAAGTGAGAGATCGCCAACTTTAGCTGTGATTGACTAAACAAATCTAACCGCGTATCAAGCAACTAGCTCACATGAATCATTCGAATTTGAACTTTATGACCATGTAATAAGAGACCTACAACGAGTTATCTTTTATTGCAAATAAATGTGTTCTTCATTTAGTATCAAAACCCAAAGAAAAGTGGATAAATTCATTAATTTTATCTAAGTAACCCATCAATTCTTATTTAAAATTTGGAAAATTAAAATCAGTTTGTAATAAATCATAATTATTAATTAAAGTAGGTACCTACAATTTCCTTAGTCCTCACCATTAAATTATTTGGTTTGTGATTGTGATTCAATAATTATTCTTTTAACTTCGTTCTCTGTAATTTGTTTATCTTTGCGCATCAAAGGACACCGCTGTAAATGCGGCGTCCGCGCTACATGTCGGCATCGTTTGTCGGCCGGCTGGCATAAACTCGGCGGCTTGTGTTTGGGGAGATTGAGGCCAAAAGTATCTTTACAGGAAATACAGAAGAATGACTTATCTAAGAATGATTAAAATGTAGAAATGAATGATTAAATGATCCAAACCAATTAAATGGTCCCAACAAATGGTTCAAACAGGAAAGCAACTAAGAATTTGTATAGGATTCATCGGTAATAGTTCTGAAAATAAATCTCAGAAAAACGTGTATTTGTTTGCCGGCCATCATTAGAGCCTTATTTATTACGTTTTTAACGAGATCTAATGAGATTTGCGTGGTGTATGTGTCGCCACGCGCTCGCTCGAGTGTAGATACCACACCCGCACGCCACGACTTTAATCCTTATTAATGTTATAAATGCGAAAGCAACTGACTGTTTGTGTGTCTGTCTGTCGCGCTTACACCCAAAACTCCTTAACCAATTTGGATGAAATTTGGTATGGAGATAGTTTAAGAGTTAAAAAAAACAGAGTAGTTTTTATCATGTTTATTTCATGGAAGATGTTATGGCGGAATCCTTGGCAGACAATGGTAGCGAGGTAAACCTTATTTCCGACCAGTTTCGCGATAAAATCGGATCACCCATTTGCGAAAAAGGATATTGTGTAAACTATCGGGATTTTAGATAAATATTGTTAATCATTGCTATAATAACGTGTTGTTTTCCACAGTAAATAAAAGCCTTATAATGTAATTGTAAGTCAGTATTTTCTTAAAAGAGTGATGTTAGTTATGAACGACGGGCATTTAGTGTCATTCGTTTGATGTTGCAGGACAAATTGGACAAAATCATTATAAAGAACAGTTAACTAGATCGGTGGAGTCAGCCAAAACAAGTTCTAGAAACGCCTTTACATTTGAAAATCGTACTGCGCGATGACATACCAGTTAGTTGCAGCGTTGTGTACGCATATTGTTTCTAGTCCTCAATAATTATTTACAGTGGAAAATATAGACCACAAATTTACTGTCAGCGGCATTCTTTTTCATCTTGCGTCCGGACCTTTGGCTTGGTGGGAAACCAAAAAAGTATTTTCCAGACATATACGTTCCCGAACATTGGAACAATGTGATACTAGCAGCAAGAAAAAAGGAACCTTTCAAAGTTGTGGAAATGAAACGAGACGATTTTATATCCACCAAATCCTTGGAAACTAATATCACAAACAGGAAGATCGGCGTTGATAGAAGTAAAGTTGAATGGCTAAAAATACAGTGGATTTTGTACAATAAAAGCCATCTATTCTCTATGCTCTTCAAATACTCCAACGAGCTAGAAGTTCTTTTACGGAGGTCAATTTCAGCAAGAGGCCATCCCAAAATAGAGGGAAGGAAAATCAGCCATGAGACAAAAAGGACCTTCTATGCCTTTTGGAATATGTTCTACCTATCTATCACCCTTTCTATCAACAACTCAGTCTCTTCTAAAGCGGGGAACGAACTAGATGGTGGAATTAGTGATTCTTTGACTGAGGGACTGTCAAACTAATATCATATTTTACAAATTTTATACACAGTGTCAAGAATTTTTCGTCTCGATTGTGCGACGATATTATGCACTGGTGACGATGTTAGTGTCAGTAGCAGATTTTACAGGTGTAACTAAATCTTCGGCCTGTCGCATAGAACAGGACGTCAGCTGTGCGATAGCGCAACTTTACAACAACTACGTAAAAATAAGACCTGATACAGGACAGGCTTTTTATTAAATAGACCGCTTTCCACGTGTCCTAGGTACATCGTGTAATACATGAAACACATGTGAGAATACAATCTCCTAGCAAGTTAAATCTGTTTGATTATTGCGAACTAAAAATTACCCAATTATCCAACACATATTATATTGTATTTATTGCAAGCATATACACTAAAAACTAAAATGTATTTATGTTTCAGATGCTCAGATAGGAGAAGAGTCTAGTAATCGTAAACGGTACTTCTCCATCAATATGCAGGCAGTTTGTGATGTAAATTTACTATTGATGAATGTGGTGGCTCGTTGGCCTGGATCAGCGCAAGATGATAATTCAGAGTTGCGAGCTAATCAAACAGAAACTTATTACAAATTGTTGCAATCTACACAATAATATAAGTATGATAAGTTATTATTTATTTTAGCTCAGTGTGGAAGTGGATTGTTTGGAAATAGGTGGTTACTTGGAGATAGTGCATACCCCTTGAAACCATATTTGTTAACACTCCTTCTAAATCCGGAAGGCAGAGGTGAATTTCTCTACAATGAAGCTCAGATTAGAACAAGAAATTGCATTGAACGGTAATAATTTTAAGGTACTTCACAAACTCTTCATTTCCGCCAGTTTTCTTGAAATCAGTCGTAATATTTCAGATGTTTTGGAGTTTAGAAAAGGCGGTTTCCTGTAATTCCATTGACAATGCGGTTAAGCTTATTACTTATCTTTACGACAACTGCCATATCGCCGATGAAGTACCAATACCTCCTAACTAACATTTTTGCGAATTTCGGTTTTCAATGTAGTTAGACGTAAAATGCAATTCCGCCTGTGCTGGTAAAAACACCAACCTATGTGATTATCTAGGTACAAACACAAATAAAAGAAATTCTCCTACATTATAGTCTATTTGCTACAAAAAAAATGCTGCCAATATACTCTATCTTAACAGTAGAAATAACTCTTTAAGTTGATTTTTCAGCATTCTTGCTGCCAAAATCTCCTAACTACAGGTACGAACGTGTTTACTGCGGCGATGCCTTTGCCCATCTAAAGTGAACGCGTTACGACTTGCTCACGAGTGCATGCCTATCGTGCAGAGGGAGGGGATGAGTTTTGTGTTTGTTGACATTATTCACCAATGCGGCGTGTGATCAGGATATCGTAATTAGCCATTCTATTCTATTCTACTTAACTTCAGATTTCAGAAGTGAATTCAATTCGGCCAAAAGAAACCAATTGGTGCCTTTGTTGGATGGAGTATTACTGTCTGAAAATCATGGTAGCCCGAATAGTCCGTCAATAGAAGAAGAAGATGAATATCATCCCCCTGATTCTGAATTAGAAGTACTAGAATCAAACGAAGAGCTCTTCGGGGACATTAATGAAAACAAAAAGCGTAAACATGTGACCAATCCCAGTTCTTGGAAGAAAATTAAGCGAAGAGACTTCGTATGGAAGGTAAGGAGTATTTGGGATACAAAAAACCTAAAGATGGAAAATTAGAACATAATACTATTAGTACATAATACTAGAATTGAATACTAAATGTTTTTCAAATTTTTGTTTGAAAAGCAAATTAAGAGGATGAGGTCAATTCACAGAAGAGGCACGAATGCAGATACATAGCAGGTTTTGAAAATAAAATGGTGACATTAGAGAACTTCCAACGTGACATTTCTAAACTCCGTTCGCATTACGCAAGAAAAGTTTACTGCATCCTGTGTTACAACTGTCGAGCCAAAATACAAATACACCGACGCTGAACACCCTAGAGCCCCAAATAAGGCGTTTCATATAAAAGTTAATGAACGTCGAGTTAGAGTCTGTAAAACATTTTTCATGAATATTTTTGATATAAGTGCAAAAATGGTTAGAACCGTATCAGAAAAAAAACAGCAATAAAAAAGGACTACTCTAAATAAATTGATCTCCAATATGTATTTGACACCTGGAATCAATGATCAAATTATTGAACATTTAAAGAAAACAGTCCAGAAAATAGCCCCCAAGCCGGTACTGCTCTGTAATTTTTGATGAAATGGCTATTGCTAGCCATTTGTCGTATGACAAACATAACGAGGTTATAAAGGGTTTTTGCAATAATGGAACTGAAACCACGAAGCAATTCGCAGACCATGTATTAGTGTTGTTGTTCATGGTAAGAGGCATATTTAAAAAATATAAGCAACCAATTTCATATACTTTTTAAAGTTAACGTAAACTATTAGAAATTGGTCTTAAAGTAGTATGTACTACTTTAATCAAGGTGCAACTAATCTGGCTGCAATTAATAGTCTAATTGACGACACAATAGCAGAATACCTTAAAGAAAAAAAAGAATTCAAAGGAGGATTTTTTGAAATAGGCGATACTCAAATTTATAATAAGAAATAAGAAAATAAATAATAATTTATAATAAGAAATAGAATAAGAAATAACCTGATAACCAAAAACTTAGGACTACCAAATGAATTGCAAAAGGAGTACAGCTAATATAGAGGCCTTGTATAACAAAGGACCAGGATACAGAGGAGTACATTTGGTTCCAAAATTAACTGCTCGCAACGCAGTACCACACCTAATACCGAAGATGAAATTGTTCCCAATTGATTGTTGAATATTGTACCCAAGTATTTAGCAGAACTGTCAGTGTTGCTATGGGATTTACAGCATGGATATCAATTTTCTTTTATAAGATACATAACAAAGGCCTATCCTATTTATCAACTGGTTCATCAAGATTACTGAGTGCATGTAAGTTCTGCTTTACTTGAGAAACAAACGTTCTTATAGAAGCCGCTGTACCCTTTGACATTGAATGTATATCTAAAATTAAATTAATGTGACTACAAATTAATCGTGACTTACTGTCATATCGTTTTTCTAACAAATGCAATGCCTCTTTATATGATTTACTGATTAGAGGTAGATTGATTATAGAAGACAGTGCTTAATCAACAAGAAATTTACGCAAGTAGAACAATTTTTCAAATCACTTAAAGTGTGATTTTTATCAATAACAGCAGTAAACAATTCATAGAAAGGCTTAAATTTTCTGATATCCTTGCGCCATCAAATGATGGTATTTCTATGCTAGACAATTTAGAACTATGAGGGCCATAAGAGAATCTGAGCTTTCAAGTATATACCAGTTATCTGGTTTCCATAACACAAGCTCTGCTTAGCTTGGGACCAGATGACAGTGTGTGTTATTGTCCCAGAATATTTATTTATTGCATTTCCATAATGTGTACATAAATCCCTCACAGCGGATAAAAGTTTCTCCCTTCTTACTTCTAAAAGGTCCGGTATATTTGGGCATCGCAGTTCATCAATATTTTTATGCCATACTTGTCTGGCTTACTAGGAATGTACATTTTAAACATACATCTACCTCTAAAACCCATTAACATTTCATCTAACGTACAGCAATCTGAGGGGCTGTATAATTCACCTGACAACGTGATCGAAAATATCTCCTGGTGGCGTTTTGTCGTCTTATGACCTCTTTGAATATTTTTTTATGAATGCTACTTTGGCCTAATGTTACTTTAGCGGCTAAAGTCGGTCAGCGGTCGGCAACGCGAGGCCCGCGGGCCGCATGCGGCCCGCGGACGTTCTGCTTGCGGCCCGTGAATATTTGTAAATAAGTTATAATTCTATCAAAATAAACGCATTAAAAGAATTAAAAAAATATGTAAACATAATGTAAGTATTACATGTACGAATTAAATTTTGTGACATTTACCAATTTTTAATAGCATTTTTATTTTTCCTATGGAATACTTATGATATGACCAATTATGCGTAGGTGTATTGGGCTTCTACGCTACGGTTAATACCATGACTGCGGCCCGCCTTTAGTTTATTTTGGCACCTTGTGGCCCTTGCCTGCCAAAAGGTTGCCGTTAGTGTCCGACCGAAACTAGTTTTACGGCCGAAACCGAAACCGAAAACGAATTTCGGCAACGGTGTCTGTTTCGGCCGAAACCGAAACCGAAACCGAAACTTCCTTGCAAGGCTCATATTTTGAGGAAAAAATAAAGAAAACGTTATTATAATCAGTCAGTTTAATCAGTCTCTATTGTTTTTCTTTAGATCACATAGATTTCATTTTTAATCACATATGTAGTTAGTAGTTACTAATATCACAATCACAATAGACAATAGGTATAAGTAGATACTTAACATTTAAGTACTAAACAAAAATAAATCACTTTTATCTTAGAACAAATAAACATAAACTTCTTTAGTTCTTTCTTATAAACTCAGTTTCACACATTATTATGACCCTTCAGTCAAAAAAGTAAAATAAAGAAAAAAAACAAAAGCTAAACTACTATATTATAATCTAATACGATAAATTAGGTAGGGAGTATGATCGTAATCACAAGAATGCAGAACAGGAGGCGACTACTAGTGAAGTAGTAACCACATTAATACTGATTAATAAGAAATAAAGATTACAGATAAGTATATACCTAAGTACCTACATCAAATTATTGTTATAATAATTAATAACTTTAATTAATCTGTAAAAGTTAACTAATCCGTAATAATCGGTAATCGTTATTTCTTATTCTTAATTATCTTACTTATTAGTATTCATAATTAAACAATCTTATATTATAGGTAAGAAACAATAATTTATCAACATTTTCGCCTAGTAGATTGCTTCTTCTGTCACAATAAATTTGTCCAGCAGCACTAAATAATTGTTCACTTGAAACACTCGTCGGTGGAGCTGACAAGAATTTCAGTGCTACCTTTTTCAAAGACAGAAATGGACTAGAATCCCAGTACGAATAAATATCGGCATTTCTCTGTAACCTAGGCTCAGACAAGTATGCTTGAACGGCTTGCTTAGTAATTTGCGATAAGCAGTTACTGTTCTCCTCACCTGAGGTTTCTATTAATTGACAAGTCGATTTATCGTGGGCATCCCAAAGTCCTTCTCCTTTTGAGCTTGTTGAGCAAGACGGCTGTGGTTCTCCAAAATTACAGTTTTCCGTTATTGTGTCGCTAACTTTGTCCATGTCCATCTTCAAATGGTTTTCTATTTCTGAAGTGGCAACGTCAATTTCATCTGAACTTAGATATATACTTTTGAATCTTGGATCCAGTAATGTTGAAGTTTTTAGAGCAGGATGTCCTTTGACGTATGCAAATCGTCGATTCATTGATTCATGCAACCGTGTTTTCATGTTTCTCAGTATTTCGCTTTCATTTTCATCTCTAGTTTGCAGCTTTCTATTCAACAAAGATATCAAAGGAATTGCGAGGGATATGCATGCGTTATCATATGACAGATCAAGGGTAGCTTCATAAAAAAACTTAAGAACCTCCGTAAGATTTCTGATAATTTCCCAGTCCGAAGGCGAAACAGTGTCAATACGGCCATGTTCCAAGCTGTATAAATTTATGGCAGTTTTTTGTTCAAATAATCTTGATAACATGTTGTAAGTACTGTTCCATCTAACTTCAATATCCTGAATTAATGCGTGTACAGGTAAGCCGCATTGATTTTGACATTCAGACAATTTTCTACAAGCCTGCTCGCTTCGTTTGAAGTGACCTACAATATGTCTGCAAGTTTTAATGATTTTTTCATGTTCTTCCTCTGAAAACAATGCATCTTTTACTACCAACTGTAACGTGTGTGACATGCAGCCTAAAGATTCAAATTGACCCCGCATAGCGCTGACCATGTTTCTTGCATTGTCACGCAAAAGTAGAAATAGTTTACTACTGATATTCCATTTTTCTATCATTTCTCGTAATTTTTCTTCTATGTAAGGTCCGGTGTGGTCGTCTTCGAGTACTTGAGCACCTAGTATAACTTTAAGTCGTTTTGGCCCAGCAATAAAATGGCCAGTGAGGCTTAAAAGTGAACATGTTTTGGGAGGATTTGTCCATATGTCACAAGTTCCACTGATCCACTCACATTTATCAATCAGATCTTGTACTTTTTTTGTAACCTTTTCGTAAGTTTGTGGCATTAAAGTGGTGCGAAAATATTTTTCTGATTTTAAATTGTACCTTCGGGGACCAAGAGGATCTGTTAAATTAAGTCTTTTGAATGCCTCACTATTTACTAAAGAGTATGGAAGCATATCGACAATTATTAAATCCATAATACTCTTATCAATTCTACGTGATATTTCGTTATCATCTGGCCATTTTAATGTCTTTAAAGCCTGCGTTTGCTTTATGTTAGGAATTGTGGTCTGCACCAGTTTATTACCACTATCAATAATGGTTGTCAATGAGTTTTGTGAATCATGTCGTTTTAACTTAGCTTCAGATTTTTGCTCGTCGATTTCCAACTGACGTTTTAGATATTGCCTATTTTCTGTTTCATGATATTTAGACAAGTGTTGTTTTAAACCAGTAATCGTTTGCCTTTTAGGCTCGGAACTTCCAAGTGAATATAATTTATTGCACTGTTTGCACTTAGCTTTAGATAAATCAGATGGATTTTTTTCAAAAAATTGCCATATACTGTTTTTTAACGACATTGTTCTTTTATCATCGACGATTGAAGTATAGGTACTACAACAAAAGAAAGATTGTCTGTTAGGTATAATCTATACTTAATGTAAGGCTATCTTGCATATTGATAAGCAGGTATTAGGACATTAACACGGTTTCTTCTATTCTAATTACTAAAATAGGGACAAGATAATAGGTCACTTTTGACATTTCATCAAAATTCAACAACGTAACCTTGTAACGGCGGGCATAAAATAAGAACTGCACAATTGCTTAACTTTTTTCAATTACGTTTACATATTTATTGTAATAATGACCGATACGAGTAATTTTACGATTTGCTTTCACTAATAAACCATTCTAAACATAATAAACAATTTCTGATCTAAAGAACTGAACGTCGTTACAATGTTGCGTCAGTCAACCCTATTTCTTTTTAAACACTAGGGATGTTACTCTAAAAATCGAAAGCTGATAGGATTGTAAGTTGAATCGAATGCAATGATTACTTGTGAAGAAAAATCACCATAAATTTATAACCACGTTGTGATTATAATAAAACCTAATTATACATATTTATTATTCTTCTTTTAACTAACTATAAAAATACAAAAAAATAACTGAATAGAAAGGTCATTGATGTTGGGTGCAATTTAGGTGGATGTTGCTGGCAACACCAGTGCCTGTCGATGACGCATGTCATGTCGCCATTACATGATGATGACGCAGTCTTTTGTTGTTGTGCGAAGTGACTGTGCATTTTTGGTGTGCTCTCTGTTATTTTCTTCTGATCCGGCTTTTTCATTTAACCTGATCTTACTGACTACGTTTACCTGGCTATAAATTGGACTCCGATTGCTTAACGATTATTAAACAAGAAAAACATTACAGTCTTACTATGTCGAAACGGGGGAAAACTCTAAACAGTCAATCTCGCGAACTAGTGCTGAAATTGTACAATTATTTTGGACGTGAATCAGTTAACGATGGGCCTCTTTTACCATTGAAACCACCGAGAGAACGCGTTGCCGAAGCATTGGGAATAGGGAAGAAGACAGTAACTCAAATTCTGAAAGAGAAATACGGACCATCAGGCTCAGAAGATAATACTTTACGTACACCGAAAAAACGAAAGAGGGACAAGAAAATTGTTGACGTTGATAATTTTGATGCTGCTGCAATTCGCAACCACATTTATGGATATTACTCGAGAAAAGAATATCCTACACGGGAAAAGCTATTGAGTTCGTTAAAAGGCGCAGGCTTATTATTTGGAGGCAAATCGTCTCTATCAAAGGTTTTGAAATCGATTGGCTTTAGATTTAAAAAATCCGACAAGCGGAAAATCCTGCTAGAACGCTACGATATTATTTTGAAGAGAATATCATTCTTACGTCAGGTAAATAAAATTACGGATTGGGACAATGTCGTGTTTATTGACGAAACATGGTTGAATGCGAACCATACGGTTGCGCGGACATGGACCGATGACACAGCGGCCTCCACCTCAAAAGTTCCATCGGGAAAAGGAGCCCGACTTATTATATGTCACGCGGGATCAGCTTCTTAAGGTTTTATTCCAGACTGCCTCCTCGCATTCGCCTTTAAAACTACAACAGATTACCATGAGGAAATGAACTTTGATGTTTTTAAAGAGTGGTTTGAGAAGCTGCTAGTCAGCTTAGAAAACCCTTCGAAAATTATAATGGACAATGCTCCGTATCATTCTGTACAAGTTGATAAACCACCAACTCAAGCAAATAAAAAGCAAGAAATTGTCTCGTGGCTGGTAAGAAATGGTGTGAAGGCAAGTCCAACTTTATTAAAAGTTGAGTTGTTAAATCTGGTAAAAGCAACTAAGCCGTCCAAGCTCCGCTATGTAATCGATGAACTAGCCCTAGAACATGGACACGAAGTTATTCGATTGCCTCCCTACCATTGCCAGTATAACGCCATCGAGCGTATTTGGGCACAAATAAAGGGTCATGCAGCGCGGAACAATACTGAACCACCCTTCAGTACTGCTAAAATGATGACTCTGCTACAAACTGCATGTGCAGAAGTCACTACAGAAGACTGGCGAAAAGTCGTGGAGAAGACAAAGAAAATAATTTTACAAGATTTTGAACGAGATGTGAGAATAGACAATATTATTGAAAATGAATTAATAATATCTCTGAGTGCTGACAGCAGTGATGAAGATAGCAGTTCCGATAGTTCAAGTGAATAAAAGCAATTTTTTTGTTAAATTACGTAGGTACTTGTCTTATTTTGCTCCTTTAATTTATGAAAGAAAAAATAATAATGGGACAGGGATTCGCATGGTCATTTTTAAATTTCACATATGTTTCAAGTCTGTATCGATTCATTCGATTCATTCATTTAATCGATGTTTTTAAGCAGGTCACCTCACTATGAATATAAAACTGACATCTGTCAAAAGTGACCTATTATCTTGTCCCTAGTTTAAAGGTTAGCTATTACTAAATACTATCAATTCTTAAAAATTTAATTTATTAAAAAGAAAAATAAGGATTTATAGTCTAGGTTTCTTTTAATTACTCACAATATTTAAAAAATCGACATAACCCGCGTCATAATCGGGTCTTTTACCTTAATAATTTCTCAAAACAAAATTGGTAATATGAAAGTTAGTATCTACTGTACTTGCCACTTGGATAGTATACCTTGGTGATAAATACTAAAATGAACTTTGAAACTCTGAATTCATAATACTATCACAATGAAATGCACTATAGTCATAACTAACTACCTAAGTAATGTTTGATGTTTGTTTACAATTTACAATTGCAAACCAAAAAAAATTTTAGGTTAGATTTACTTTGATTATACTTTTATCAGCCATATTGAATATTTTTTTGATGTTTACTTCCCGCACTTATGATATAACGACATAAAACAAGATAAAACTTACCAAATTCAAAATAAATCACTCGAAAACTCGCCACCACAACAAAACAAAGCGAACAGCACAAACAAGCGAGCGAATCACGACATTGGCTCTGATCGGATTCATTCACTCATTCAACGCTCCGAGCACGACCGTTCCGATGACAGCGCGGAAACTCCCGAACGCACATTCGGTTTCGGCCGTAGTTTCGGCCAGTTTGCCGCCGAAACCGAAACTAAACCGAAACTCGTGTTTTTGCCGAAACTCAGCCGAAACCGAAACCGAAACCGAATATTCGGTCGGACACTAGTTGCCGATCGCTGCTTTAGCCTTATAATTGCCATCTAGTAGCGCTCGTTGAAACTAATTTAGTACGTTTAATAATTTAGACGCAAAGTTCCTACTGTGACATAGTAAAGAAAGCAAAGAAAAGAAGCAAAAACGCCACTGTCCTAAACCAATCACGTGCAAAACGCCATTGTCCATTTTAACCAATCACAACCCGCTATTTTTAGATGTTCGAGATGGCCGCAGATGGTCTCGTGGCTGTGATTTTCACAGTAAAAAATGGAAGAAAATGTAGTGGAAGTAACTCCAGAACGCGCTCACAAAAAGAGAAGAGCACCAGCAACGTGGAAACGGGCTATTACAAAGGTTGAAAGGTAAGATTTTTTTTTCCTTACAATAGCATGTGCTTGTACAATCAGCACATAAAGTTAAATCTTAGTTTGGGATGGCACGATTTTTTATAACAAGTTTCTTTTTATTGCTTACTAACTGAGTCCGTGACTGTTAGAGTGTATAACGGATAAAAATAAATCCTTTGTTGTTGTTTTTGTACTAAATAGATATCTACCTAATTAGTGTTTCTAGGAATCCGGTACTAAACGGCCAATACGGAACTTTTATTATAATTTTTGCTCAGCCCGTCGCGGCGTCGCGTCGTATGGGTATTTATTGAATAGGTCTCATAAAATGGTTATTTTAGACTAAGTAGTCTAAAATACTTTTTGCAGGTACTCTGCTAAAATGCCACCAGGTTTGCCACGCTGTAATCATGATGCGGAAAATAAACAGTTTCAATGTTGCAAATTGACGATATACAAAATTTCCATGGAGAATTTTATAAGACAAAAAATAAAAAGGACCAAGATGCATTTTTATTGAAGCACTGCAGTGTCAAAAGTGAAAAGACGTCGGCCAAGAGTTAGTCAGAGCCAGCCAACACAAAATACAACAAAATTACTTGTTCGAAAGAGAAATTCAGTGAAATTAATAAGTTTGCCGAAAAATCTTTCATAAATATTTTGGGAGCACAGAATAATGAAGTATCTCGAACATTTAAGGAAAAAGGGGTGGTGATCATACATCAGCCAAAAATATCCATAAATTGAGAGAGAAAAAAATTATAGAGTCATTTCAGTGCTTAGAGTCACATTATTGCAGATCGACGGTTGGGAAAACATTTGCCATCTACTTTAAACAATCGGCAATTTGGAACGCACAATATGGGACATATGTAAACCGTATCGAAAATATTGAAAAGGGTTTTATAAAATTTAAAAATATACATTATTACTGAAAATAATTAATACTGAAATTGACTGACCTACTGCAGCAATTAAACTTTAACGCTCCCTCTAGATCTTTACGCTATAATGCACCCTTGGCACTTCCGCGCAAAACCCTACTCCATCTTCACCACGGTATTATCGGCCTATCAGAATACGTTTCATAAAAGAAACCACAGATGTAACCAATGAAGAGATTGACTTAAAAGTATGCAATTCTGCTACTCATACGAAATCGACTATGATGATTTGGAGCAGAGGCCCTGTAAAAAAGAAAATCTAGAATTCGGCTTTACGTATGGCCTATAGATTGCCCGTAAAAAAATGGAGGGTTCGCCTTACTGTCGACGAAAAGCGAAAAAGAAAAGGAAAATAAAAAAAAAAGAAATTCAATACATGTTTCGGGAGCAACTCTGTCTGTTGGTGGATATACCAAAAGCTAACTTTGGCAATAATGATGGGAACACTAGTAGACGCTTTTTTGAAAATTTTGAAATATCGGCAGCAATTACGGGGGTAGACGTAAATTTAATCTATCGATTGAAAGTGATTTTGGACACAATGTGCTGCGGTTTAAAAGTAAGTGTAGAGGAGTTTGAACGATATTGCCAAGAAACAGCAAAATTGTATGTTTCTTTGTACAAGTCTTACCCAATGTCTCCTACATTACATAAAATATTGTGTCATGGGAGCTAAAGTTATAAGGGAAGCAATTCTTCCCATTGGACAACTGTCCGAAGAAGCGGCAGAAGCCCACAATAAACATATTAGAATGTTCCTCAATGAATGAATGGCTCAACTATGCTCGGAAATTTTCCCGGGTAGCCTTCAACGCAGACGTTTTTAACAAGTTCCTTTTAACTTCTGACCCTGTCCTAACGGGAATGAGGAAGAGGAACAATAAAAGAAATCACCCACTTTCGGCTGATGTTCTAAATTTGTTAGTAGAAAGTGACATAATAAATTTAAGTTTTGAAGATGACGACGAAAATGACGAATAAATGCTTTTATATGTTACATATGTATTTTTTTCACCTTTTCTAGGTTAAAATTTAAATAAAACATTGTTAAGCAGTCAATAAGTGAACCAAATATTTTTGGCCAACTTTTAGCATCAAATACCAAACTGTGCGGCGTTTAGTAGGTTCTTCTACTGTGAAGCCCAATGAGATTGTCTTGAGTTTTTCAATTTTTCAATATCGTCTTTGATCTCAGTGCTAATAACGGCGGTGTTACCGCCTTTTTTATTTTTCTGACGCCACGAACATGTAATTTAATTTCTTCATGGGAAATTATATTTTGAATCAATGTCTTTGTTTCGTAGCTACTTGTTTTTTTGTCAATAGGGTAAATTGTAACAGACTTTAGGCTATTTGGGCGAACAAAGTTATTGCTACCCTTCTTCACCATGTCGGCGAACGATTTCGTCTCAGTAGGTACTCGTATATTGTAGGTATTTTCAACAACAACTTCCTTAAAACTCTTCAGGGTCTTTAGTATTTTTTATTATCCTGTAGATGCTTGATAGTATGATGGGCTAGAACAGTTTTTTGTTTCAACGACTGATACATAACTACCATATGAGATGCTCCACTAGTGACTTTTCGACACAGATTGGTTATTCGCAATTTCTGTTCTGAGTTTATTTTTCCCTCACCTGCGACTGAACAAACTTCTTCCAATATACAGTTTATTTGCGACAGCCAACTATGTATTTCCTCCGTCGGGGCAACTTCAGGAGGCAAAGGGATAGGCGGTAGATTCTCTTTTCAGTTGGATGAGAAGATGGTGAAGGAGGTGGAGAGCTTCTTGAGGTAATTCGGCTCCGCTCTAATGGGCTAAAGTTAGACATTATTGCAGTTCTAACTGATTAACATTTACCATAATATGTAAAATAATAATTTATCACCGTATTTGCAGTATAGGTACTAGGTCAGCGTAAGAACTCGTAAGTGACACACTTAGTTTTCTCGGTCAAACATGTTGAGCACACACTGATAGGTATTTTTGTGTAATATTTATTTTCTTATTGAGCGCAATTAACAATATGCACGTCCACTTTGCATCGCAACGCAAATATTATACACCTAATGAGTGGCATGAATTGATAAAAAACTGTAGAAAACATAATCCCTTTGGTGTTAATAACATGGTGGGAAATTTTGTATCATTTGATCAACTGCAGCCAATGTTTAAGGAATATCAGAATTTTGTAGCCAATGTGGTATGATTTCGGAATTTCGAACCAAATAATGACAGTGATATCCGTGCATTGTCATTTAAAAAAATGCAGGATATTAAGAAAATGTTAAAATTTGTACCACTGGTTCATCACCCTTTTTACCTGAACCTTCCACATAAAAATCGCATAGGTGAAACTGAAAATGAATCACAAAATGTTTTGCCAGCACTTCGTGATGACAGGCGGGTTGATAGTGATAATTATTAACAAAGATGATACTGATAATTATTAATAAATATGATAAAGATAATTATTAATGAAGGTTTTTTGAATAAAATGTTTAATATGTCCAACATTTTTTATTTTAATTGTTTTTCCCCTTATAGTCTAGTCAACAAGTTCAAAAACGTGTTAAATAGAAATAAAGCTCCTAAAAATATGTGTCATACCTCATTCGATTCGGAATGACGTCTAGAAAAATGTTCTTTAAGGGTAAATTAGCACATAAAAAATTGCAATTGTTATTAACAAAATAAGATTTAAAAAAAAAGGTATTTAGTTTTTCGTTAATTCATTGCTGCAGCATCTTCTTCACTACTTAAGTTATCACCACAGATCTAAGGATCTAGCAAACATGCGGCAAAATGGATAGGTTTTACAACTGTTCCTTTTCTGGATTCAACTTTGTCAAGCAGATTTTGTTTTTCTTCTTCAAAAACTTGTTATTTTTAATTTTAAGGTATTCCACACTGAAACTGTTTTCTGAATTAAAATATCGTTACCTTCTAGTTGGGAGATGCTAACAGCGATTGATTCCACAATTGCAGCAACTTCATTTGTCATTGTCCAAAATCTTTCATCTAATAAATGTGATTTGTTTTCTGACGACAACTGTGCTCGTTCATGCACCAACAACGTTTGCATTGCTGGTTTGACAAATTTCATCACTTGCAGCGTATCATGTACACTGCTCCATCTTGTTTTAACATGTAGCTTCAATTTTTTGTTACAGTTTTTTTCAATTGAAATTTTCGTAAAAAGTGACGAGAGTACTTGGCTGTATTTTATTTCTTCTACTACATCAAATATTCAAATCAAATCAAATAAATTTATTGAAAAAATAATGTCATAAACACATAAGGCTTAGGTAATTAGGGATTAGTATACAGATGATTATTGTGTTAGTATTATGGAAAACTAAAAACTAGTGTATATGACTAAAACGAGTAATTAAGGTAACAGGTTTAAATGGTATTAGCTAATATTATTAAACGGCCTGCCCGATCTAGGTTTGTTAAACCTGTGTTTCAGGCCAGCTGTCTGCCTACGCTAGAGACTAAGTACTAGACTAAAATTATTATTATTAACTACATTCTTAAAAGTACCTACTTAGTTATCATAACAGTTACTTAACTACCTATTTACTATGGTGAACTTAACTCACTACTTCTAGAAGTTTTTCTGTGTCTGCGTGATTAAGTTGTGATAGAAATTTGAATATTACTTTTTTACAGCTGTTAAAGGTAACACTATGTATCTTAGCGGTTTTATTTAGTTTATTATATAAAAATGGACCCAGAAATGTATAAAATCTACGCATAAAAGCATGTTTAGTCTGAGAGTTAGTGCGAACCAGATAATTTCTTCTGTTGTCTAAGAGGGGTGCAGGGTTTAGACCTAGCTCCGTGCGCTGGAGTAGTACCGTATTCAGGACAAACAATTGTCGTACCGTCAACACTTGGCATTCCAAGTAAAGAGAGTGTGTGGGATACAGGAATGGTCGAAAAGTGGCGACTTTTAGGATAGCTCTCTGAGCACGTTCTAAGGGTAATAAATGAGATTTTGCTGCACCTCCCCAAGACGTAATGCAATAGGTAATAATGGATTGACACAAAGCTAAATAAACCTGTCTAATTAATTTGAAGTTAGCTACATCACGTAAATACTTAAATATAATTAGTTTGCGGACTCTATTACATAATTGAATTTGTGCAAAGAGGTAGCAACGTCCTGCTGCCCTTGCAGGTAATGGATGGTATTTTGAGCTAGTATGGTCTTCTGCTTAAGGGATTGATACAAAACGGCCATTTGAGATGTGCCATGTGACACTTTACGGCAAAGATTACCGACGCGCATTTTTTGGTCAGAATTCATTTTGCCTTCAGAAACTATTGAACAAACCTCATTCAGGATAGTTTCTATAGAACCCATCCATTTTTGGATTTCCGGTGTGCTTACAACTTCCGAAATGGTATTTTCAGGCGTAGGAGCAGTGTTGTTGTTTGGCCCATTGGATCACATTGGGCAGAAGGTGAAGGCGTAGGTGGTGGACTTCTTCGTACTAGTTGGCTTCGGCCAAATGGACTGAATCCTGGGTTAGACATATCTACCTAACACAAGATATGACACTTTCTTACACTAGAGTTTTTTGGTAGCACATAATAACTAACAAAGTAACTAAGTAGATTATTCAGTTCACGTGTGACACACTTTAATTAATAGCACTGAGTCCGCAAAATGTAATAATTAATTTACGTGATTCATATTGAACAGCACAAAAAACACGCCCGTCTTGTCACGCGATAGACAAGACCACTTCATATAGTTTTAATCACATTAATCGACTATCATTTTCATTATAGTTTTAATCACATTAATCTTTAGAACGTCATCTGCCAATAAATTTAATGTATGTGCTGTGCAAAGTAATGTGATTATATGTGGATATAATTCTTTCACATTCAACAGAGCTCTTTGAACATTATTTGGCTTATCACCTATTAACACAAAGAACTTTTCGGGGCCAATATGATTCATCACTTTAAAAATCTCTGTGGTCAAGTATTCTGATGTATGACGATTATCAAGCGTGTTTACAAAGTCTACGAGTAAAGAAGCAGGTGTGGAGACTAAAAAATTTACAATACCTTCATTTTTTATATTGGATCAGCCATCTAGCTGAAGATGCAGTATCGAAAGAGATTTCAAATTAATATCTTGACTCTTTTTCATTTCATCATAAATGTTATCCACGTAAGTTGTTAAAATTTTTCGTGTTGGTAATGTGTAGGATGGCGCTAAAGCATAAAATACGTTTTTCCATAATGCATGTTCTACCCAAGAGATAGGAGATCCTGATACTGTAGTTGCTAAGGTGATCAATTTATCGACGTCTTTTTTATTAACGGAACAATCTGCTTCTGAAGACACAGCGGAAGAAGTAGAAGGCAAGTTTATGCACGAATCGGCTTCTTATGTCAAGCTAATATTTAAAATTTTCATATCTTGTGGACATTTCGTGCAATTTGCAATATGAGACCGCATACGAGTAACATTCGCATATCGAAACATTTTGTTACAATATTTACAAAAGACACTGTTATTCCGTTTTTCAAACTAATCCATACTGTAGTGTCCTTATTACGACCCATTTTTGTCCCAAACTCACTAAAAAAAATAACAACACTTCCTTATTATACCACTAATACAAACACTCCGAAGCTAAATGAATGCCATGCCAGTCAACTACATATTGCCACGCAATTTCCAATTCCCTACTAAACACATAACGGGGAATCCCCGATCATAGATTACATGCTATTACGTTACGTACTTACCATAAACTAAAATATGCCGGACAGTGACAGTGACCGAAAGGCGAGACAACGTAATGAAAAAATAAATTGACAAATCTGGCATTTGAGATTTCTCGGTGTATGTTAGATATCTCTTAACGTTTACCTTAGAAATTATTTTTTATAAGTTAAATAAATTAAAATATAATTATAAAAGGTACTTACACTACAATTTTATGAGTGTTTTGACTGATCTGACCCACAAAACTGCCATTGTTAGTAGACAGCGATGTCCAAAGGTAAGCACCTATCGACTAATATTTTACTATTAAGGAGACTACACACCAAACCCGCCGACCCGCCGACACAGCCCGGCGGCTTGGTGTCGGCGACTTTGCTTCAAGAATCATGTCGGCGACTCGTACCCGCGCGTGCAAGTCGGCGGCATGGCCGGCGACTTGCGTACGCGCACGCTCAGTTGCCCGCCAACACTCCAGCGATAGTGACGTGCTTGTGTTTTTTTTGCGATTTTCTGCAATAATGGAATGGGACGAAGAAACCACTCTAAAGTTAATAAATTTGTATCATATAAAGGAATTATTATGGAATCCAAAACACTTGGATCACAAATGTAGACCTAAACGTTTTGATGCACTAAATGAGATGGCAAACGAATTAAATACAAATGTCACAGAAATAGAACGGAAGATAAAAAATTTGACGAGCCAATATTATAGAGAAAGAAAAAAGACGATTGAATCAAAAAAGTCTGGAACCAGCGCAGATTCTGTTCATGAGAGCAAGTGGTTTGCCTTTAAATCTTTGAATTTCTTGCTCAATAAAAATAAACCTACTGGAACAATCGATACGGTATGTAACATTTCAGTGATGTTGTATTATTTTATTTCTAACCTAATTATTAGAGCACACAAGAATAATATGTAAGCTTGGCCCGAGTGAAGAGAGGCGCGCGGTAAATAAAGACATAGGTACTTATTTTATCTGCCTTTGTTGTTGCGCTGCCGCTATTGTTATTGCACCGACATATTTCCTAAACAAATTATTTCTTGGAATGGCATGTGCACAGATATAATAGTCATTGCAAATGTATTTTTTAAAAAGTAACAACTCTTTTCTCAACAATCTTTTAATTTCGCCGAATTTCTATTATAAACCGAGAGATTCCGTACCATTTTCTTTTTTTTTTCTTTTTAGGTTGTTTTAGAAATATTATTATTTATTATTATTTACATTGATAATAATTATCAATGTAAATAATAATTAATAATAATATTTATCAATAATAATAATAATTATCAATATAAATAATAATTAATAATAATATTTCTAAAACAATTAGTATTAGGTATGATTTATGACCATTGTCTTTTTTTTCATATATTCCGTGCGGTGTACCTACTCGCGGGTAAAAGCTAGTGTATAATACATTTCATAAGTAAACTGTTGGTGATTCAAATAAAATATTATTTCAGGAGATAACAGCAACTGACAATAATGCCCAACATGCGGACAATGATGCTCAACATGGGGAAAACGATTCACCTCAAACGTCAAACATCATTCCCCAAGCGAATAAACGTTATAAACCTAATCCAAGTAATGAGATGGTGTCGGAAGCATTAAATTTAATGAGAACAGTCAGTCAACGGACAAATCAAAAAATAAAAGATGAGGACGATTTGTTTGGCGAATATATTGCGACACAACTTAGAAAATTTGATAAAACAACAAAGGCAATAATAAAACATCGGATTAACAATATCTTTTTTGAAACCGAAGCTGGATATCGTTCAGACATGTTCGAAGCTTCGCCAAGACCTTCTACTTCCCATAGTCATCCAGGATATTATACAATGGATCAATGTGCTGTAAATTCCTACTACTCATCATCCAACTCTGCCGTAACAAACCCTGTTTCACCGCCTCTTGGTGAACCTTCAACATCTTCAATTGAACCTTCGTTACGTGTGTCGCTTCAAGAGAGTGGTGATATTGAGAACATATTATCATCTATTGAGTCAGATAGATAGGTTTATTCCACAAATCCCCACCGTATGCACTCTGAGAATAACCCTATCACCTGATGCGAGATAACGTTATGTAGGCACAAGTATTTCGTCTTAATGTTGTTGTCATAGAATCGTCATAGTATACTCAAAATGCATAAAAACATCAGTGGGGATTTCGCGGTGGGGATTTATAGAATAACTCGGTAAATAAAACCACTTATAAATGAACAAAAACAAGTGATTTACGAAGTTTTTAATACAAATTATAATAAAAATACAAGTACTAATACAAGTATGAGTTTCATTAAAACTTACGAGTTAGTCATTGATCATTCTGCCATGGTAATCTCCCGACATCGGAAAGAAAATATTGAACCAATTCTGTCCTTGTAACCTCAAGGGAATGTGTATTGTCTTGTCTAGGCAAGTCAGCAAACAAATTATTTTCACGTGGTTCCCTGCGCCAATCTCCTGGATTGATTTCTCCCCTACTATTTTCAGTATCATATTCATTTTGTTGTATTATACCATGTCGTTTTACATAATTGAACAAATGAATACATGCCAATGTTACAATAGTAACTTTTTGTGGATTTAGCTGGATGGGTTTGTTAAATATCTTAAATTGTTTTGTTAACTGTCCAAATACGTTTTCAACTACTCTTCGACCTCGACACATGCGATAGTTGTACACTCTCTTGGGAGACCCTTTCGCATGATTACCATCATAAGGTTTTAAAATATTGGTTTGTAAAGGAAACGCATCGTCGCCCAAAAAAAAATAGGGTACTGGCATAATTCTTCCAGGTAGAGGTTTTTTATCTGGCAAATTTAAATCATTATTATATAACATTCTGCATAATGAAGAGTTAGCAAATACACCACCATCGGAAATGCGACCCTGGCACCCCACATTAGCGTATAAAAACTTATAATCTGCATCCACTAATGCAAACAGTACAATACTGAAATACATTTTATAATTAAAATAATCGCTTCCACTTCGTGCTGGACATTCAATTCTAATGTGCTTTCCATCCATAGATCCAACACAATTAGGTACATTCCATCTACTCAGATATCCATCTGCAACTTTTGTCCATTCGTTTGATGTCCGTGGAATCTGAAATCGGAAATGTGCTCGGTGATAGGATAGCCATTTGCCTACTTATATAGTAATTTTTCGGAACCTAGTTTTTCTGGAAGATTAAAGAAAGTTAAACGCCCATATATCGCTCCTCCCACCGAATAATATCGTAATGTGACATAACGATGCTTTTCGTTTTATTGCATATTCGTCACGTACATACTCTTTTACACCTTGTAAATTTTTTTTCACATTTTTCCTATAAGTATATTACAAACTAGAATTTTTATAATAACCATAGCATTATTATTCTGTTACAGATTAATTGTGCTTATTTACGTGAATAACATCACTAGTAGTGATTACGGGTAGCGCTGCAAATAAGATTTTCAATATGTTGCAATAACGATATTATTCGAGTAAGAACAGGAAACTCATTCTATAGTAAAATATTCTAACAGTACTATTCCTGTAGACGTTTTATTCATAACTTATGGTAATGCTAGTTACTATTAAATTATATTTAAAAAAAAACTAGCAATTACTTTTGCAATAGTTTACCGAGGCGATGTTTACACTCAACATACGATTACTGTATTATCTATTACCGCGAGCTACATGCAATACGCATCGCTTTCTTTTTTTCTAATGATAAAGAAAGGGACAGAATAATACCGAGTACGCGGCACGTGCTGCCTAATCGCCGTGTTTGTTTACTTTAAATCAGTACCGGACAATAATTTCGTGGTGAAGTGTTACGCTCTGTTTTAATTGCAATAAATACGTGTTTACTTAAATATAAAGCGATTTTCTGTTTTAAATTAATATCTATAGAGTTAATTGTATAGATTAAGAATAAAGTGTCATCAAAATACTGCAAAAATGAAAAAGATTGTTCTGAAAAATCCCCGAGCTAGACGAATGTTGGATTTGTTGAATTATTCTGGTCCTAATGGTGAGTATATAATATATATATTTATGCCTACGTACTTCTTGGTTGGTAGAACTAGGTACCTTCTGGGTAGCTACCAGAGCTGAATGTACCAGAGGTGTCTCTGAAATTAGGTGCTTACAATGGACCTTTGCTCACGTGCATTCGCAATATCAGAGGTACTATCCTGTTGCCTACTATGTTACCGAGGTAGGTACCTAGTTGATGTATATCTACGAGATTAAATAAACCACGATATATTGTTATTGATAATAATTCAGAATACCTGTTGCGATGGTTATTCTGGTGAACTTTTGAAAGCTTTATACTCTCGCAGAAGAGTGAGAAAAGAGAACACCTAAGGCGAAGGAACTGTGGATGTAATTGTATTTTATATCTAATAAGGGAATAGTTATTCTTAATCTAGACTTCTAATTTAGCGTAAAACTTGGATATACTTACTTAATCTTGCTTTAGGATTATGATATAAGTTATACCTAGATGTTTGTACCTACTGACAGATATTCTTACTTCTTTTTCCAGACAATCAACCTTCGACTTCAAGTGCACTGACTAAAGATGTCGTGAACGCTAAATATCTTGAGCCAATCAATCCATCGTTTAGTAATGAAAATGATAAACCTCTTTATAATTTACGTGGTAGGTATGAACATTATTAATATTAAGATACGTAGTGTATATAGGTTGCGTGACAGAAATATTTATGTGATCCTGTTTAGGGCTTCCTGTGCTTATTATTTAGGGTAAAACAGCACGTTATATCCTTAAACGATAGCCACAAAAACCCAGTTTTTGACGAAATTATATTGCAGTAGGTATTTATCAAAATTATTTTTTTTACAGATAAGAATAAAAAAAAATACGATGAGGGTAATCACGACAGTGAAGATTTTTCTCCTGATACTTCAGAATACCAACCAAGTCCTAACCGCAACGCTAATTCTCGTTCAGAAAGTACCACTTCAAGCTTAGGAGGCGATTTAAATTGTATTGAACAATTGATTGATTCCAAAATATACTCTCCAGCTTCGATATCAAATTTATCTCTATTATTAGGCAATGCAGATTTTGTAGCTTCTCCTACGGCTGTTTATAAAATTGATCGTACACCTTCTCAAATTAAATATCGACAAACGTTTCATTCCAAACATTCACCTACACCTACAGCCTCTACGTCTAATACAAATCTAACTGATAAAACTTTAAAAGAAATCAATGAAACTGAAAACGTAGTACAAAATGATACATGTAAAGAGATAGCCATAGAAACTGAAATAGAAGAAATAGTTGACGAAGAGTTGTATCAGAATAAGGCCATTATACCACATGAAGAAGAAAATTATGATAATATTGATACACATATCACGTTACTAAATCCAGTAAGTCCATTTACTATTGAAACCAGTACTAATAATTTACAAACAGAAACCCCGCATAATGTTATAGATCCCGTATCGCATGAGTATATTTTACCTACTATTACGCAAGACGTGGCTGCTGATACAAACACTGAAGTAGTTTTACCTTCAAGTAATGATCAAAGAACTAGGAAAAGATGTTGTAATGAGCAAGAATGGTGTGACAAGAAAAACAAGAGACTTAAAAATAGCGGTAAAGCTTAGGAAGGTGCACGTTCAAAAAAACAGTATGCTGCTAAGACCATAGGTCCATCATGCTCATGCAAAAAACTTTGTAGTATTACGTTTTCATTGGAACAACGGCAGGAAATATTTGACACGTTTTATAGACTGAAAGACCATGAACTCCAATGGCAATATATTGTGAGACATGTTCAAGCACAACCTGTAAAACGTATGACCTTAGAAAGAAAAAATAACAGAACACAAACAATTAAATATTATTTCAAGAAGGAACAAACTTTTATTCAAGTTTGTAAAGTGTTTTTTTTGAGTACTCTGAAAATTTCAGAACAGGTAGTTTTTACAGCTTTAGAAAAAATTAGGCAGGATGAGAGCTTAATAGACAAAAGAGGAACTCATAACAACAGGCCTCAAAAGATGTCCGAAGCTACAAAAAAGAGTATAATGACACATATTGAACTATTTCCATCTGTTGAATCTCATTATACACGCAAGAGATCCAAGCGACAATATTAATCTGCAGAACTAAACATTTCCAAAATGTATCGACTCTACACCCTGTGGTTTCCGAATCAAGACTATACACAAGAACAAATAGCATCAAAACGTCAATACAAATCAATATTTAATACTAAATATAACTACTCATTTTTTAAACCAAAGAAAGATTTATGTGGAACGTGTTCTTTGTATGAACAAGCTGACGAATTAAAAAAGGCTACATTGGAAGAAAAATATCAACAGCATTTACTACGAAAGACTACTGTACGTCAAATAAAAGAAGAAGAAAAAGCGACAGCAGATAAGGATAATACGACAGTAGCTATTTTTGATTTGGAGAAAGTGCTTAACGTGCCTCAATCAGAAGTCGGAATATTCCATTACAAAAGGAAATACCCAGTTTATAATTTTACTGTCTATAATGCTTTGAATAAATCTGGACATTGTTATGTGTGGCACCTTTCTATAGCTAAAAGAGGCTCTATTGAAATAGGGAGCTGTTTACTAAAGTTCATAATTATGGAAGGACAACGAGGAATCAAATACATATCATTTTATTCGGATGGTTGCGCGGGCCAAAATAAAAACCGGTATGTGTTTGCACTTTATCTATATGCCATAAAGAAAGGCTATATAGAAAATATTACCCACCGTTTTTTTGAAACTGGTCACAGTCAAAACGAGGGTGACAGCATGCATTCGTTGATTGAACGAGCAATGAAAAACAAAGTTTTATATACACCTGACCAAGTGTATGGTGTAATAATGAATGCCAAAATTACTGGAGAGAAATATAATTTAATAGAAATGGGACAAAGTGACTTTTACAACATTAAAGACCTTATCACGGGGAAAAACTGGACTACAGACACTCAAGGCTCTAAAATCGCATGGACTAAAATTGTAGAAGTAAAGGTCTCAAATTCCAATCCCAATATAGTACAATTTAAATATAATTATGATGATCAATACTTTGACTTAAACACAGAAAGTTGTATCAATAGGTCCAGAAGAGGCAAACAAAATAGATCAGGTAATATTGAAGTGACCAGTCTAAAACCAGCATACTCTGAACCAATTGCGGTCAGCAAAGCTCTGCTAGAAGATTTACTCAGCTTATGCAGAACTGAAGCCATACCTGCTCACTATCATTCGTTTTATAATTCGCTCCGAAGCTATAATGACAACCAACAACCAGCTTCGGATTCTGATAGTGACGATGACAATGACAGAGACTAAATTATTGTACTAAGATGTTTATGACAGATCGGACAGATCTAATCATAGTTTGGTTTGTAATTTTTTTTTAACAAATGATTATGTTTTTTCATTTTATTAATAAACAGTTTTCTTTTATTACAAAGTCATAGTTTTATTGAGATTTATATTTCAAATAATCGATATTACTTGATAGTTAATTGAAAAATAAAATAGTAATAAAACAATAATTTAATACCTATCGGCAAAAAATCCAGCTACAATCTATTACTGTTTATGTTTAGTTGTATTTGTTTAAGGAATACCATTGTAGTATACTATTATTGTGCACGCTGTCTGTTTGTTCTTACGCGAATAATATCGTAATGTTGTTTTGCGAAATAATGTTTTTCTAGCGTTTCCAGTAAAATTTATTTTCTTAAATAACTTCGTTCTAATAAAATAAACAGTAAATAAAATTCTTTAGAATGATTCTATAAATAAATAGCTTTTATTTGATATATAAATCATTCTCTTAGGTTGCACATTTTTTCCAATAATCGTAAAAAAACACTGTTTTATTTTTCCTGTAAAATTTGAATTTATTGATAACGATATTATTCGGTGGGAGGAGCGATATGTACATACCTTCACATAATCCGAAAGTCCATCTACGATAGCTTGGCACACTTCTGGAATAATGTAGGAAATAAGTTGAGGAGATACTTTAAAGGTGTCACAAAGACTGTTGAATGAATCTCCCGTAGTCAGGTATTTTAATGTTAATGATAATCTGTCCGTTGGTGAAATTGCACTTCTGTAATTTGTATTTTTTTTAACTATTGTGGGTCCAACAATGCTTAGTAAATATTCAAAGTCGGTAAACGTTAACGACATAAATGTCTTAAAATGTAAGGGTCTTTTTACAATCAAATCGTCTGTTCTTAAATCTTTTATTCTATCACTGTTACTGTAACGACTGCGACTCATTAAGCTTGGTCTAACCCAACACTGTCGTTTTCTCTTCAGGGACCCAGCTAAAATTATTCCACATGCTGCTATTATTAGATCAGCATCAGTATCCATGTTTATTGTAGGCTGCAATATTCGAGAAAAACAACACGTCACGTTCGTACACACTGCAATCACTAACTAAAAAAGTTGTACTGATTTCTTGCCGCCGACTAACTCACCGACACAGCCCCATGACACATGTTGGCGGGTTGGCGGGTTTGGGTCGCCGACACCAAGCCGCCGGGCTGTGTCGGCGGGTCGGCGAGTTTGGTGTGTAGACTCCATTAAAAAGAAATACATACCAACAAACTAGTAGGTATCTATCTACTTAATATCGCACGTTCGTATAACTACTCGTACACGTAGCATTATAATATATTTCAGACTAAGTGGCTTTGCCTTCGCATGAGTTTATGTAGGTATGTTTATTTGTTTTTCAGAAAAGATTATACTAGCTTCAGATAGTGAATCAGATACTGAAATGAACTGTAATTTTGACAATATGCGTAAAAAATCAGAAAATTTATTCACTGAAAATGCTGATTACATTCCAAGAAAAAAATAAGCTTTCAGAAGTCGCCGGAAAAGACAATACTCCCAAATTGCAGCTTACCTAGAAGTGATACGTATATATCAGAACCAGATGAGTACAGTCAGTACGCTCAACGTTGGTCTAGTCCAGATTATACAGTTAAAGAATCCCAAAACAAATCCCAAATTCAGAAAAACAGTTTTGTGATGCGGCAGTGATGACAGAACCAGAGTACAAAGCGGAAGAAAATGAGAACATTAGAATTTCAAATTTAATGTTTTGTAAATTTATCTCGCATGAACTTAACCGGTATACCGGTGATGAACGGTATAATCTTATGCAAGAAATCATAAAAGTCTTTAAGAAAAATAATAAATAACAGTCTTAGTAATAGGGTACGGAATCCTAAATATGAGAAATTTTTGTATTTTGATAAAAACAAACAAACAAAAATTTGTTGTCTTGTTTTATTTTCTGCTCTTGGTCGACTCCCCATTTTTTTCCAACATTTGAAAAATATTTGAAAAAGTGGAAAAATATTGGAAATTTTTAATTTTTTCTTTTCTTTTCATTCCGAAATTTTTCCATTACCCATCGTTACCTCCAAGATCTGAAAGAAGTTCTCATGAAGTGTGAGGAATTCAATTTTGACGGTCAATAAGCTCTATTGACCGTCAAATTGAATTCCTCAAACTTTAAGGGCTTCAGTGCAATTTCTGTTGTAAGGAAGTCAAATAACTCGAACATTACATTGTACCTGTAGGATTGGAAATGGACCCCAATAAGGTTAGCGCAATATTAAATTTATCTCCTCCACGCAATTTCTGCTGTCTTTTATCCAAATGTGCTCTCTTAGTTCGGAAGATTTGTGCCGAAATTTGCTAAAATTTTCGCGGCTGACAAAGTAGTGTGCTGAATGGTCACAAGAACAGGAGTCATCTTTTTCTCATTTACGTGAATTCTTGAGTTCTGCGCCGGTGCTCAGACTGATGAAGCAAAGCCTTACATAATCAAAAGTGATGCTAGCAACTTTGCTATCGGAGCCGTTCTGGTACAGGGGGAGTATGCCAGTAGACTTCTTACAAAATCTGAGCGCAACTATTCAACGACAAAACGAGAATCTCTCGCTATCGTATGGGCAGTCAACAAATTCAGAGGGTATATTGAAGAAACGCAAATAACGGTGATGACAGATCATCAAGCGTTGCGATGGCTAATGTCCTTGAAATCGCCAAAAATTTGAATCTGTAGCGTTATCTCACCAAACAGTTGCGCGACGAATAGATGATATGGGCGAATATGTTTCGAAAAAATTATGTGATTACATTGTACAATGTGAATATTATTCATTATGTTTGGATGACAGTACCGACTAGACAGATATCGGTCAATTTTTATTCGCTGCAATTCGAAAGATTTTTCAATCATGGAGGAAATGTTAAATTTAGTTCCACTACATTTTTTTTTTCTCCGGGGGGAAATCCTTTATGGATCCCCCCGCCCTGAGTGGGTGCAGGGCAGGGGGTATGTGGGATTCCCTAAGGGTACCCACTAAAACCCCCCGGGTGTTCCATCCCGCACTTAAGCCAGGGGTCGCGGGAACCTGTGATACTTCCGCAACCCCCAGCTAGTGGTGGCCCGCTTCTGTGGACCTCTTCACGTCAGGGGGAGGTACCCCCTGCAACATCATTAGGGGCGCGCGTGGAACACTTCGCGCCGCCGCCTTGGGTCCTGATGTGTGGGGGACGATGGACGCACCCTAATCCATGGCCCCTGGACCCGTTTAAGGGGGCTGGAAGAGGGCATTGTCCCTCCGCCGACGCCCGGTACGTCTTCTGCGGATCGGGTGAGGGGAAGGAGGAGAAAATAAAATATTAGTGTTTGGGAACAATTTAGCAGTCAAGACGCTGAAGAATAGCGCCGAAAGTCAAACGGTATTCGGTGACGGTACTTTTAAGGTGGCTCCTAATCCTTTCGAGCAGTTATTCTCAATACATGTTGATTACTTTAGCACAAACGAAGAGACTAATATAATACCCATTTTGTATGCATTATTGCCCAACAAAACTACGGAGACATATCTACGTTTCTTTGCTTTTATTCGAGATGAGCTCAAGATCACGTTCAACACTTACAAGTGCGATTATGAGCGGGCACAGATTAACGCTGTCAAAAGCATATTTCCAGGTTGCGATATATCAGGATGTTTCTTTCATTACAACCGTGCTATATGGAGCAAAGGTAATTCACTCGAATTAGATACGACCAAGGCAGGAAAAACAATATTGCAATTGACATCTTATTTACCTCTATTACCAGAAGACTTAATTACTGTTGGGTGGAATGAAATCACCAACCTAAATGAAGAAAAGCCAGCAGCGGTTGAAAGTTTTGAGAAATATTTCAACAAACAATGGCTTTCAAAATCACTACTAGCAAAAATTGGCTGTTCGCAACAAAGACACCGAACTAATAATAGCTTAGAGGTCTGGCATAGCCGTATAAATAAAAGGATGCGGTCTTCTGTAAATTTATTTACGTTTGTGAATTTGTTGCGAAAAGAAGCCAACTATCAGTAAACTCGAATTACTAATAGCATTTTTAATAAACAAAAAAGAAGGCGAGTGGATATTGTGTTTGATAGAAAATATAAAGACTTGTTGGGCAGGTTAAATAATAAAGAAATACCAATAATGCATTTTTTAAAATGCATTGTGCAATTTAAAAAAAACGGTAAATGAGTAAATATTTCGTAAAATATATGAAATAGTCACTCATTTATGTACCGTTTTTTTACATTTGCATTTAATGTTAACGTTTTTTAATAGTAGAAAGTGAAATTTTGTTTTAAAATTTAATTTTTTTTAATTCTTAATGATTTTTATGTTAACTATCTAAGTGTGAAATAAAGTTACTGATTTAAGCTTGTCTTTTTTACTATGAACAGGTGTAGGTTTCTAGTTGTAAACAAAGATTGGATTACTTTATCTAGCTTTCTCAGAGAACAGTGAAACATGAAGACATTTAATTAATTTATATTGGTTAGATTGGGACGAGTCGTGCGACACTCAACACGATATGGTTATCTTTAGTCCTTTGTCTCCTTAGTAGTGATATCATGATATACATATCTCGGCAATGCCAAGATTTCGGACGGAAAAAGATACGCAAGCGCCCCCTTACGGAGCGCTAGACGGAGTTCAGGTGAATGAATGTGATCGAACAGTAAGTTCGGGCAGTCAAGCATGGACAACTGTTTGGAAAATACATCCCTGGAACCGTCTGCGTATGCGCCTAGAAATTGAATATTTGGGCCTTACGCGACACATAAATATTATCACTGGATACTTTTACATACTTGTGAAGTACTAGGTGCCCATTGATAGACAAGAGTTTAATTGCTAAGTTCGTAGGAAGTATATTTTGACTATAAATAATTTTATTGTACGCGTACGACCTGCACTTGACCGTACTCTCGAAATCAACTATTTTTACACTGACGAAAATTTTACAACTACAAATCAGCATACGAATTTAGTAATTAAACTCTTATCTATCTATTGGCACCTAGTACTTCACAAGAATGTATTTTGAATACCATAATTACAGCCATATAGGGTTAACTACGCACCCACTGACGGACGGGCGGAAATAAATCTGACTCGGTCTTGTAGACATTCTGAAAATTGGTCTTTTTTACTTAAACGTATTTGTTCATGTATGTATAATAACATTTAGCGTTTTTGACTTTAGCGTATTTGGTCTTGTATGTATTCTAACATTTTGCGTTTTTGACTTCAGTGTATTTGGTCATGTTTATATTCTGACAATTGTTCATTTTGTCACAGAGCATTTTGTACATTTTGTCATTAGTGCTTTCTGGCTCCATGTATTAATGACCATATGTCATTCAATACCCGGAGTGGAAAATCTGCTCCAAACATTACACACAGACAAAATTATCTTGAGTATTAAAACGTAAGAACACACTTACAAATAAGCCAATGAGCTGCGCTCGCGTAACGCATTGTATTCCGGCAAGCGCGATTATTGATTCTCGGCAGGACAGATAATAGTAATTGGTTTGCGTGCCTGCTGCAGTCAGAGATGCGTGGACGATGTTATGCAATAAGTGTGAAAGGATAAGTCATAACAAAAATTATTGTATCTTTGCACTACTAATGTTAGTTGAATTAATTAATTGTAATTTAACTAAACCATTCTTGAATAATATTGAGATTCTAGTGTTTTTTTAAATTAAAATGTTTCTTAATATGTTGTAGTATTGTATCGTTTACATATAAAATTCAAAAGTATTTTAATCAGTTTAAGGCTTTTAACCTACGAATAATAGAGTGATTTGATAATTGCGTAAAGCACTATCAGTAGTAATGCGTTTCATTTTGACAGATCAATAAGCTTCATTGCGTTATTTACGTTTTTGAGCAAATATAATGAAGCAATGATAGTGTGTTACGCAATAAGGGTGCAAAAGGTGTTTTAAAAAATAAGTAGGCTTGTTTGTGTGTTTACTTTTTATTACATGAAATAGCCTTATAAATAATTATGTCTCTTGTTGGATACATATAATTACAATAATAATACAATTGACAAGAAATGTGTTAACTAATTACAATTTCAATTCGAAATTAAATAAATAAATACACCTATTCTTAAACTAATGCGTGAAAATATTCTTCCGCATCGTTATCTTCCGGGGACTTCCCGGGAATATAACGATACGGAAGAATTTTTGGCGGCAATGCTGATCCTTTGACCGAGACCAAACTAGCCTTCTTAACAAGTGTGTTGTCAACTAGGCGTTTTGACAACACCTTGAAAACTTTATGAATAATGCTCAAGTTCCCCATATTCTAAATAAATTGGAATAGCATGAATAGCAGCTTCGCAACCACCCCTAGCACCGAAACCCAAATGAACAGGTTGGAATAGGTTCGAAAGTTGGCCGAAGTAGTACTTACAGCAAACTGTGTCCCTAAAAAATTATTTCCCTTTGAATATAATTAGTTTATTTAACTTATGACGGGTAGAAATTAATAAAGATTCTGTTTTGGCCATATAATGTAATCGTACTCTGAGAAAATTTTCAATTATTGCTTTGAGCAACATAATGTCGTGATTGCTTTCGATCGGATGGCTTTCCTTTAGAGGTTTTAAAATGTCGTTTCGTTCTATTATTATGGCAAAACACTTACTAACTATTACTGGCAAATTGTGTGCTCTAGACAACCCTTTTCCGTCTTGGTTAACAAGTTGCCTGAGTAACGTTTCAGATCGATAACATATTTTGAAAACAATTACCGAAGGATAAGCTAATCCTCCAAAATCTTTAAGACATATCAGTTTATGAAAATAGAGTTTTTCAGCTGCCAGCAACAAATTGGTACAAGCTGAACAGTCGAGTTTGGTCTGTAGCTTTTTTGCAACAAAACCTCCTATATAACCCACAATTTGCTCGACTGTTTCTGGAAGCTGACGCTCCACATCAAGCATATTTGACAGTCATACAGTTTTCCATCTCCGTATCAACATTGGGGTTTGAATCATTTTTGCGCTCTAGCAGTTTGTGTCTAAAGCCGGGGGTAGTTTTGTTTATAGCAGAAGTACAATTTAATATGGGTATGTCCTCAAAAGGAATACAATTTCCTGTAAATTTGGACCGAAGCTCCAAATTTAGTAAAGTTTTTTTATAGATACCCATAAACTGAGTTGCGTTTGGGTTGTTGTTGCAACGGCCATGATTACGAATTATCCCAAAAAATAATTCTATATGGTCTTGGCTAAACTTGTAAGGCAGTATAAATTGCAGAATTTGTCGCTTTTCTACTAATTCTGTAAATAGAATTTTAAAACTTGATATGCATATTAGCAGACCAAGTCGTTACCTTTTCACCTTGAACTTTTCGAGTACTTTTATTTTGGACTTCTACTTTTATACCTTTCAAATAATTATACGAATGGTCGAGAAACTCGAAAAGTTCGTCTTTTCAAGCAATTGTGAAAGGTTGTTTGAAATTGTAACCACCCAAAAATCTCGTGTTCAGTACATCAAAGAGATTGTTCATTATCTCTATAAAATATATTGTCGCATCGGCATTTTCAAATTCTTTTAATTTTAATTCACTTGAACACAGTCGAAGTGAATTAGCAACGGTGTTACTTTAAGTTTGTGTAGCCAGTTTAATATTCATGATGTTGTTCCTGAATTGTAAATGTATAAAATAAGCTTTATGTTGCGTTCGTGTTGCATAACACTTTCCACGAGTCGCAAGTATAGGATTTCAAAATGTTTATTTACTTACACATGAAAGGTAATTTCAGAATTTTTCATATCCGTATGGCTTCTGCACCACTTAACAACACATGAGGGCATATTTGCAGTATGTAAACAATGCAAAACACAATAATTATCGCAATCGTAAATACTCTGTGACACGTGCGCATCGAATCAATGATACCGGTGTACTGTCAGCGCTGCGCGGTACAGTTTTTGGCCACGCCTACCGCGGTACAGTTTTCGTGGTGCCGTTTTTGAGCTTGAGTTACATTTCTTGACTTTTATTATTCGTAGCCTGTGTTAGATGAAGTAGGTATATAGCAAATGAAGGAACGAAATAATACTTGAGTTTTAAGTGTTTTGGTACTTGGCAAACATAAAATTGGGTAAAAAGAAATTAGAAAAGATAGACTTATATTTTAATTAATAAAATAATTATCAATTTACCGTGTAATTTTATACATGTTGTAATTTGAAAATAATAACATATTTACCTTTTTTCCATTTAGTCGGTTTCTTCTCAATTCGTTCGGATGGTACGGACGTAGCACTTATACAGTCTTTTTTTCATTAGATTGTATAGTCGCGGATAGGCATTTTTTTTTCTCACGCCACCAGCCAAAAGGATCTTTATGCCGTGGTAGAAGTGGCTCCTTTAAATACTTATCTACCTCTATTATGCCTCCTGCTGTAGGATTGGTGTTTTTAATAATTTCACTAACTTCCCTGTCGAACTCAGACCAAATAGTCCGTGTTTTTTGTGGAAGGCTCTACATTTGGTTCTTTATTTGATTGCTGTTGAGCTATTTCGGTTTGATCTATAGCAATGCTGTTATTATGAAATTTCTAGAGATGATTTAGATCAGAACTTCCGGTTCATGTTAACGACGAAATATTTAATTGGTCTATCACGCCAACGTTTTTTCACGCGGATGCCACGTATAAGCTTATTTGGCAAGGATTTCCAGTACTTGTGACGGGAACTACAGACAGAGATAAACATTTTCACCCATTTGGATTAGCTGTGACAACAGCAGAACGAACGGAAGACTTCATATTTTTATTTTCCGCTAGAGTAACTCCGGACACAACTATATCCGCGGATATATATCCTGATGTGGATATGTATCAATCCTTCTCGTTTTGTCAACTCAAGTAACTCCTATATCCGACTATATCCATTCCGTTCAACTGGGTTCGTTTCAATCAAACCACGAACGAAACGAGAGAGCGAGATAGCCAAATAGCCAATAGCGAGCGAAAGAATGAGCAACACGAACGAGCCGACCGGCGAAGATGTTCCAAACATCGCTGTTTGGAACATCTTTGCCGGTCGGCGCATGCAGCGCTTCAGCGCTTGATAACCAAATAATATAAATAGACGGTTGTTTTGTGAGCGCTTTTTCATTACGCTAATGCGTATTTTAATGACAGTGTAATGTAAACTTTGAGGTTTGGCGGCATTAAGAAGTTTTGCTTTATGTTTCAATTTTGATTTTCGAGTGTATTATATGTGTTTATTAGACTGAACGTGAATTGTAAAAAGTGTGAATTGAATAATAGACTAATAAATTAATTGTGCGGTGAGGTGTGGACTAAGTTGTTAATAGGTACTAACTTTTACGTGACTCGGACTGAACGTGAACTTACCTAGGTACCTACAGTAAATATTGTACATAGATTAATTTTATTTTCAATTTTCCACTGTCGTGCTCGTGGCAGAGAGGAAACGGTCGTGTCTTGCTAGTCCCTAGGTCGTGTATTGTCAGGTCAGGGTACCTACCTAGGTACCTATTTTATATGTTGTAAATAAATAAACAGTGCGTTGTTGACAAGTCCCAATCCGAAGTTTGGTGTAAATTATGGCGACGAAAAAGAAGACCAGTCTCATTTGGAATCATTTTATCCAAAATGAAAATAAAAAAAGTAAATGTGATTACTGTTCCTTAAATCTAACAATGTTTGCCGGCAACAATGGGAACCTAACAAGACATTAAAAAGAAAACATCCTACTATTTCTTTATCTAATACGAGAGCCGGCACCGGTAGAGACTTCTGGGCAACCTGCAGTAAGTCAAATTATTACCATAAGCACTAATGAACCGGAAATATTAACAAATCAAGTCCCAGCGCCGATGCCGTCGTCATCGACTGGTAGAAGGCAAAATTTAATGACTGAGTATGTACAAAATACCAAACCACTCCCACCTCAAAAATCTCGACTGTTAGATGAGCAATTAATGAGGATGATTGCAAAAGAATATCACCCTTTTAGGATAGTGGAAAGAACCAAATTTAAAAAAATTGTTAATATGTTAAACCCTCGATATGCCACGCCCACAAGAAAAACTTTAGCAAACGTACTTTTGCCACAACTGTATGAAAAAAATACGCAACGAAGTGCAACAATTAATTCCTGCAGCACCAGCACTGTGTCTCACTACAGACGCGTGGACATCCATCAATAATGATAGTTTTATTACAGTAACTACACATTACATTGACGAGAGTGCTATCTGCGTTCAAATTTGCTCTGTTGTATAAAATATGATGAACGGCATACGAGTGAAAATTTGTGCGAATTTCTTGAAGAAGAAATGAATAAATGGGGCATCGCCAACAAAGTAGCAGCTATTGTGAGCGATAATGCTAACAATATTGTTGCAGCCATTAGTAGCGGAGGTTGGTGCCATATTGGTTGCTTCATATTAATGGTCACATATTAGTATTTTATTAATAGAGCCTGAAATTGAAATTGCATTGAAATTCAAACAAATTGAAGTACAGTAATTTGGGTGGTTAGGGACACTGGATTTACCCCAACCCTTGGAACTGTTTCTTGTGACAGTTCTTCAGTATAATGTTGAGCGATTTCTTCTGCCTCGGCGGCAGGTGTGGTTCTTGAGGAAGTTTTGGATTTAATACTGAAGCCGTTTTATCATAACATGCAGGCAGCAACCCAGATAGGATACAATTTTGTTAGAAATTGCCTGCCACACCAGAACTATAAGCAAGTGGTACCAAAACTTGGATGCAGAACTTGAATTCACAAAAGAAGCATTCGATGCTCTAAAAATAAAATCGAAAAAAGTGTAAGAGAGATTTTGCACTTTAGTTTCAGATGAAATGTCGATAAGAAAAGTCTTAATACGGGATCCGAGAAAATTAAAATATTATGGGACAGTAGATTTGAGTGTCGATTTAGTTAGTGATAGCCTAGACGAGGCGAGTCAACGTTTAGTCTTTTTATTGACTTGGCAATCAATGGCACCTGGAAGCTCCTAGTAGGTTATTTTTTTATAATTTTCTTGACAGGAGAACAGAAATGCAATCTGGTCAAAATATGTCTACAAATGGCTCATGAAGTAGTAGTACAAGTTTTAGCTTTAACTTGTGATGGACCTAAAATCAATTTCAGTATGTTAGAGTTGTTAGGGTGCAAAAACATATCACAGAATTGAAAATATTAATATTCTAACCGAACAAGGTCGCTACGCTGATTTACCGGAGGACGACAGTGGACTTCATGAAGAGTTTTTAGAAATTGTTAACGATATTCGAGTTAGTGAATACACTGAGAGTGTGATTGAATATATTGGTGGATTTATAGCTCGAAAGTTAACCGATTCGTTGCGACACCCATTTTCGAACACTTTTGACTGTGGCGGCGAACAAATATTTCCTGACACCGACCTGTCCTGTTACTGTTAGATGGGCATAGTACCCACACTCAAAATATTGATCTCATAAATGAAGCTCGATCTCACGGAGTTATCATTTTATGTTTCCCCCCACATACAACTCACCGCCTTGAGGTCGCTGATGTTGCTTAGATGAGACCGTTGAGCACATATTATGATCAACAAATAACAGCTTGGCTTCGCAGCAATCCAGAAATGGTTGTCACAGTTGGCAAAATTGCCTTTCATATAGGCGTCTTCTATATCAACGGCTGTAAATGGGTTTAAAAAATGCGGAATTTGGCCATATGATTCATCAGTTTTTTCAGAAAGTGACTTTGCTGCTTCATTGATGACGAATATTCCACAAATCAAAAAAGAGCTGACAATTGAAGTAACAACTACGACGACTGTAACTCCAACATCTAATACCGGATTAGCAGCTGCAGCAGCACCATATTTGTTTCCCAGATTTTAGCTCCAACTGTCACAGGAGCACAGCCAAATATTGAAACAGACCCAAACTGCCATGAAGTCATTTCTCTTGCGACCTCCACTGGGAAAATATCATCCCCTAAGCCTAGTTGCTCTAGTTGGTTTGAATCACTGGTTTTCAACGTTGGTTTGCACTGAAATAAGCAAGACACCAAGTACACCACAAAAATCAACATTTTCCTAACACAAAATTTCACATTTAACTAAAAGTTAGTTCATTTTCTACAATAGATGTTTTAAGATAATTATAATGCACGATGTTTTGATAAAAACTACACACACGTAAAGACTCCCACTACTGTTATTAAAGTGAAAATGTACTTTTTTCATATTTATTGAACTCGCAGCAAATAGATTTTGTGCACATAGTATATTATAAGTTTTTGCAAACTTGCGACTCAGAATTGGCATGTTAATGCCAAAATACAAATTCGCAATCAAAATGATTTTGTTTTATGATTTCGAATAATCAATATTCACGATTAATCATTAAAAATAGTTTTTGTATTGCAAAACCTTGGACAGCACTACGTAATGGGCGGAGCTTACGCCATTTTTACTTTCTTGGGAGCTCAATCTCTCAATAGGCAAGGCGAAAGATTTTGAAATCCTCTTCCGTAATGCAGATAACCATCTATTGTTTACAACAAAACCTTTATTTCGGTAATAAACTTAAGATTTTGGAAATTTAAAGCCATTTTTATAATCATTTTTAAATACTGCGCGAAAACAGCTCGCCGTGTCATGGCGTCGTGTGTGACGTCACACTTACGTACGTCAAATTTGTTTACGCGCAGCTAGACAGCAAAGTAAACAAACACTGCGTATTTTTTGTGTTAAAAATGAATTCTAAGTTTATACGTGGTGTGCAGTGCCTCAGTGCAAAAATACATCAAAAACGACACCCAACAAGGTGTTTGTACATGTCCCATACAAGAAAATAATAAGAGATAAATGGTTAAAGCTTGCACGGCGAAACCCGAACGATGTAAAGACAAATTCGCCACTTTATTTCTGTGAAGATCACTTTGATGTGAGTATGTTATCATGTATTGATAGATTTTTAACTTATTATAATGTTTGTTTGACGTGAAATAGTTGAAAGTAGAGGCTATGGAATAACTAGTCATTTTTTGAGGTTATGTTTGTGTTAGTCTTGGTTATCATTCTTATTATCAATTTTAATTGTTAACTTTGCATTTTTCAGTTACCAAATGACATGGAAAATTTTATAGAATACCATGTGATGGGGTCGGTATCACAAGTACGTATGAAACCAGGATGTATTCCCACAAAATTTACTTGCCAACCAGGCAGGAAAACACACACATCTAACACAACAGAGCGACCCTATATAGCTAAAAAACGAAGGATGATGATTCTTGAGGAGTGTGAAAAGCAATTTGAAGAAAGTACTATAGTTGAAGAGCCATCAAGTTCAAAAGAAATTGCATCTTGTAGTTCAGGTATAGTTTACTAACTTATTTATTAGAATATTTATTCAGTATTATTGCATACATTGTTGGTGTACTTAGGCCCGTATTACAGATTATCTTATATAGCGGTGTTTTAGTATAGACTGTATGGATTTGTTACTGCACTTAGGACTAATCGCAAAACAACATAAAGAAAATAATATAATTTTTACTTCTCCATTAATTGAAATCAAAAAGACATATATATTTTCTGACATACAGATGCTATTGTTTTTTCTTCTAGTACAGTAATAAAGTGGTTTTCAATACTTAAACAAGCGGCATCCCTTTGTACAAATTTCAAGAAATGATCTATGTTTGAGATTCATTCTGTGATACTAGCTATAAAACTACATTTTTTTTGTAACCTTGTAATTTTCTATTAGTGTTTATAATTATTACTTCAATAACAAAACATTTGTTTTACAGTTCAGCAGATTGTTGAAGAAGTTGGATAAAGCAATTCAAGTACACATATGTAAAACATTTAGAAGTAAAGCTAACCAAACAAAAGTTAATTTGGTAAACCAGATGACATCACCCTTGAAGCCGTATCTACATTCTGTTTCTACATCACCATTTAAAATCAAGCATGATGTTAATAATAACCCATCAAGACCAAGTATAAATGTTTTGAGTAAAATAGTCAAACAAGTAGAACGATCAGACAGTGATACTTCTTTCACTCCCTCTGATGAGCCGTCATCATCCATAAAATCTCTTCAAATGGAGTTTACATCTGACTGCAGCGAGATGCTAGAGGATGACAAAAGGACAGAAGATTTAAACACTTTGGAGTGCACTTTGAAGAAGATTAAAAAGAACCCCCGTTCTTATATTGGCATTCCTTTAAATTGTTATTATTTAGTTAACTTAATTTTAGAACAGACAGGCATACCGTTTAACCATATTTTACTCTGTCTAAAAAAAATTAGGTTGAACAATTCATTCCGTGAACTTGCTGATGACTTCGGCATTGATAGATCTTATCCAAGCAAAATTTTCTGTAAAAATATACCTCTTATAGCAAGTGTAATGCGTCCTTTTATTGTATCACTAGATAAGGAGTTGATAAAAAAAACGTTACCTATGGCTTTTAGGCATAAATATCATACAGTGAGTTGTATAATAGATTGTTTGGAAATCGAAGTACAAAAGCCTTCGAAGGCCATAAATCAAGCTCTTTCCTGGTCTGATTACAAGAAAGCCAACACAATTAAGTACCTCATATCTTGTACCCCTAAGGCCTCTTTTCCATTACACGGTTTCTCGCCGTGAAAATCTACGGTTAATTCGCCGCGTGTAGGCACGGTCGTCAGTGTGGTATGGATCACTATATGAGCTTGTCGACATGCACGGTGGCGCCAAGGCACGGCGCCGCGGCCGCGTGCGCCGTGACTGCCCCTCGGCGCGCCGCGTCTACGCACGGCGTGATTTTCACCAGTGTTGTATGGCAGTCTATCGGGGTGTGTCGACGGTGCCGGACGTACGCACGGATTCGTGACCGCTTATATACGCTGTTTCGCGATTTTATTATAAAATGAACATAAATCAAGAATTATTAATTACGTTGATTCAAGAAAGGCCTGTAATATGGGATAAGACCATCGACGATTATAAAAATAAGCGGCTTAAATATGATTCCTGGAAAGAAATATTTATTCATTTCCAGCCCACATTTGAAGATTTAAGTGGTGATGAGAAAAACAAGTTTGGTAAGTTACAGATATTTAATTATTAACTTTTTACTTATGCATAGTTGTTTTGATAGGAGAGGCGACCTTCGTTAGATACAAAATATTGTGCAAATCTGTTGCGAACTTCATTAGCCGCCAAACTTCCGCGAACTGCATTCGTGATAGGTAACTGGATTAGTTCCGATTCTGAATCAAGGGTGGACTCATTTTCACTCGCATTGTGAAACTGAAAGTTTTCCTGCTTATGTATAAAATTTTGCAAAACACAACATGTTTTCACAATATCAACTGCCAAATCGATGGACACATTCATTGGCCGGTGAAAAATTCGCCATTTATTGGATAAAATGCCAAACGCACATTCAACAAATCTTCGCGCTCTGGTGAGTCTGTAGTTAAATGTACGTTTTAATTGATCAAGCTGATGACCACCAAATGGACGAAGCAAGTGATAATGCAAAGCAAAGGCTTCGTCCGCAACGAACACATATGGCAAATCGTAGTCAATTCCAGGCAAACGTGTTGCATCGGGTAGATTTAATCCGTTGTTTGTTAAATTTTTCCAAAATGGGGTCTCTTTAAACACACTGGAATCACACTCCTTTCCGTAGGCGCCAACGTCAACAAATATAAAGTTGTAATCGCTGTCTACTACTGCCATCAAAACTATAGAAAAAAAATGTTTGTAATTTAAAAACATCGAGCCACTATCAATTGGCTTAATAAGTCTGATGTGTTTTCCATCGACCGCTCCTAAGCACAGCGGGAAGTTGGAAGATTCTTGAAATTTGCTTGCAATGTGTAGCCAGTCTTCTTTAGATGGCATTTTCATATATTCTTTATACAGTTCTAACCAAATGTAGTGGCATACTTCACGTACGATGCAACTTATGGTTTTTATTCCAATTCTATAGCTGTAGTATAGGTCAGTAAAGGTATCTCCTGTTGCTAGATACCTGAAATATAAAACAAAACGGTTCAGGTTCAAATACTAAAACCCCATTTTAGGTCGGGGTCGATTCAGTTTAGGTCGGGGGTTTTTATAAATTTTGAATTTAATAATTATTATTTATTTATTTTCAGGGCAAATGGTGATGAAGAAGTGGACCAATATGAAAGATAGCTGGATAAAATATGACAAAAAAATTAATGAATGTAAGTCTGGTTCTTCAGCAAAAAAAAATAAGAAAATATATGTTCTATGATGAAATGATGTTCCTAAAAAAAAATGTTGAGCATCGCAAGACCGATTCTAACATGACTGAACATGTTCATGATTCTAGCCTCAGTAATGAAAATTTTGATAGTGCAGTCCCGAATCAATCAAGCTCGGGATACACTGAACGGAGTGAGACGCAAAGGGCTAAAAAAAAAAGAAAAAATGAACTGCAAGAAGGAGGATGGTGTGCACCCCAACCAGCATTGAACTAGAAGTAGGTACGGAGAATGGAGAAATAGGCAAAGTGTCAGGATGGTCTTTTATATTAACTTACCCACTTATTTATGCCAAATCAATGAGTAGTTATACTGCCAAGCATCCACCTAATATCTATCGTTTATAGAGTAACCCCCAGAGTACCCTACCTACCCAATATTAAACTATTATGGGTTCCTAGGGGATTCAGTAAGTAAAACTATGATAAAAGGTGGGTTAGCCGCGCACACGACCGCTCTACTTGGCTCTCGTAATTTGATCTACTGATTCGCCAGCGGACGTCCAACTCGCACGGTGTCCAGCGATATATTCATTTAAATGGTAACAGTTAATACAGACAAAGAACATACATATTCATTAAAACTATACATTAAAACATTCATTCAGTCGAACAGCTCTGCGATGTCACCTGTCATGCTTGACAGATGACGTTGATCCGGTCCAAACTCACTATGACCGACAACACGGCCATCCTACGTACGCCTTCGTCCTCGAAGGTGTTATCGTCCGCTGGGGAAGCTGAGAACAATTTAGCCAACATTAGTACTTATCTAGGAATATGGTACTGCCTGATCAGTAGTGCATTCATTTATTCGTGATGCATCTGATCACCTAAAATAGTATGTATAGCTTGAACTAGCTGATGTTCATACAGGATCAGGCTAGTCGTGTATCGCTATTCCTACTACAACAGTGTTCACCATGGATATCTGTTGCTTCTTAGATCGAAAACCCTAATAGATAAAGACTATTGAACCGTAGCATTAAATCACACTAAATATTGAACTGTTAAAATTTTAAAACAATGACCTTAGATAAAAATACTTTCTTCGCACCAATATAACTGACATTTTTTTACACAAATTCCAACAACTTAATTACGAGGTAGACAGAAGTAGAAACTAACTAACGTCACGCCTCTTTATTTTAACACTCATTGAAATGTAAAATAATCTATTGTCAAAATTATATCAAAACTCATTTGTGCTCGAAAATACACATCACTAACCGTTCGGCCATCATAAATTGATTTAAATCTTAGGCCTGCTTATTGCTTACCGATCAGCGAACACATTTCCACTACACTTGGATAGTTGACAGGAATGATATAAAAAAAACAGTAAAACGCTTACGTAACCTTTCGAGATCCATGCCCAACGTTTCAGGTGCCATAAATCCACGGTAGAACAATGGTTACCTTACCACGTGGGCGGGAGTACCAGCGGGTCATGCCGCCGTCACGCTCCGTCGTCTCTGGGGCAGACGCGATCGTAAACTGCAAAACTTAACCACGTGCTCAGAGCACGCGTTATTAGTTCCTAATTCCTAACCAGTGTGTGGGCAAAAGTGGAACACAATCCCACTTGCTGATGCAAGAAGGAGGAGAGTGAACCCCACACAGAATTAAACTAGAAGTATTTACGGTGAATGGAGAAATAACAGTAAAGTGACGTGTCAGGATGGTCTTTTATATTAACTTACCCACTTATTCATGCCAAATCAGTGAGTAGTTACACTGCCAAGCATCCACCTAATATCTATCGTTTATAGAGTAACCCCCAGAGTACCCTACCTACCCAATATTAAACTATTATGGGTTCCTAGGGGATTCAGTAAGTAAAACTATGATAAAAGGTGGGTTAGCCGCGCACACGACCGCTCTACTTGGCTCTCGTAATTTGATCTACTGATTCGCCAGCGGACGTCCAACTCGCACGGTGTCCAGCGATATATTCATTTAAATGGTAACAGTTAATACAGACAAAGAACATACATATTCATTAAAACTATACATTAAAACATTCATTCAGTCGAACAGCTCTGCGATGTCACCTGTCATGCTTGACAGATGACGTTGATCCGGTCCAAACTCACTATGACCGACAACAGAACTAAGTGAAGTTGACATTAGGTTTATGAAGTTTATGGATTCAGCAGAACGAGATGAGAAAAAGAAAAGCCGTAGTATGAACTTTTTTATGGGAATCGCTGATACAGTTGACAAGTTCAGTGATGAAAATATGATAGACTTTCAGTTTCAAGTAATTTCAATAATTAAAAATATTCAACAAAGACAGTGTACTCAGTATATACCTACATCAAGAAACCAATGGGATCAAGGCCATCAAGGATATTTAAGTGGTACAGCATCCTCAAATGCGCAATCGTCAACATATGGATATTCTACAGCTGCTAGATCGGGCTATGGAATAAGTCGTCCACAGACGTCTTCTCATGATTTTGGACACGGTTCTGGTTTAGAGTCAATCCACTACCGACCCGAATCACAATTATCTGTACATAGTGTAAATGCGGAAAGTATCTCGGCAGATTCTCAAGTTTCTATTGAAGACGAATTCGATTTTAGTACCGCACTTGAGTAGCATTTTCAGCGTAGTGTATTTTTTGATTTACTTGTTCTTAAATTAATAATTATTAAAATTCAATTACATGTAATAATTTTGTTTGTGTGCAATAAACAATTTTAAACTAAAATATGTCATTTAATTTTGTACCTACTTACCTCAGAGTTACAGCCAATCTTTCTGCGGGCGATATACTCTCTCGCATAAAAGTATCTTGATGTTTTAGTTCCTGGGATAATTTTTGGAGCAAGTTGTCGAATGTAGTTTTCTGCATTCTAAAATAATTGTAAAACTTGTCTTCATCTTCTCTCAATTGATTCTTGACAAGTGTATGAAACGCGCCATATTCCTCCCTTTTTTCTAAAATCGGATGTATCCAAAACCTTACTTCCCTTTTTTTTTCTATTTTCTTTTTCCTATATATGTAATAAGCAACTATAATCTTTTTTTTCGTAAGAAAATTCATGACGCAGCACGTCCTACACAGCCCGAGTAAAAAGCGCTACTAGCCAGTACTTACCAATGTCTCGCGCGGTGATTTTGCCGTATCATGTACAAGCTAGCACGTTTTTTCAACCGTACGGCTTACACACCGTACGTTTGAACAACCGTGTAATGGAAAAGAGGCCTAATGGTTTAATCAATTATATTTCATATGGTTATGGAGGCCGAATAACAGACACATGCATTGTGGAAACTTCAGATTTCTCAAAATGTTTGCAACCTAATATGTGCGTTATGGCAGATAGAGGATTTAAACATGTGGAAGTGTATTTACGTAAAATGGGTGTGCTATTAGTACGGCCTCCAAGTGTTGTATCTGGAGCCAAGTTAACAAAAGCTGAAGCCAAAGAAACTAAACAAATAGCTAGCTTACGTATTCATGTTGAACGGGTAACACGTCGATTACGTGAATTCAACATGTTAAAACCACATGCATGTCTTAACTTAAGTTTGGTTAAAGTTCTGGATGGTGTAATAACTATAGCCTGTGGTTTAATTAATATACAAGATTCTCTTATTAAATAAAACAATAATTAAATTTCTGCATTTTTATTTCCTATTCTACACTTTTATATAACAATGGGTATACATTGGATTTCCAAAATTTTATAATACTTTCAAGGAAACTTGACAAATATTCATCATCTAAGTTTATGCATATAATTTCTACATTTTTATTAATGGAAAAATTAGGATCTGCGACACAAAAGTAACATTTTTTTAGGCCACTTAGGTACATTTGCATTTGTATTTGGGCAAAGCATTTCTTGCTGGGTTTTCCATTTTTTATATAATTTACATAAGTTTTATTGCTTATAGGGCATTTTATCTCCACAATGCTATCTTGACATAACCCGTCAGGAGAACCTGCTAGCATTGGGTATTTTTGAGAAATGAAGAGACCACAATTCTTGATATTTTTCCCCAATTTCTTGCTAACAATTTCTCTTACCTCATTTTCTAAATATCTACCTCGTTTCATGGCTGGTGTATCTGGTATCTTACCCCCCATGATAATAGAAATCAGAGTCTTATCATTGGTCTGGCACCGACTCACTTCATAAGCTTTAGAAGCTGTTACTCTGCCATACCTGAGTTCGCACCAAAGGTTATTTTTGAACTGGTCCCTGGTTTCAGCATCAATTTTATTGATAAGGTCAACTGTCAAATTGACTTTACTTAAAAATAAGTCACAACATTCTGTTTTATATTTAAAGACCAGTTGGTGCATTGAGACACTAAATAATTCTTCACCATTATAATCATGTTGGTACTTTAGTAGCTCGCAGTTACCAAGATTTCTCTTTTTTCCTTCCTCTAAAAATTTTTCAAGGACTGTGTAGTTAGAAGGCAACACAGGGCTACCTTTAGATAAATCTTTGGCAGATATAAATTTCAAGGTAGTGCCAACTCTTGACAGCTTTGATTTCTGCCAGTAGCATTGGACTTCGGTGCATGAAGGTTCTTCACTTCGTCTGTGGACCCACATAAGAAGTGCTATGGCATGTTTGCACCCACCCTGGGCAGCAACGCAATCATGACATTGAATTGATGTTACTTTTTCTTGATCTTCATCAACTATCAATGTAACAGCATATAGTTTTGCATGGACTTTATGCTCGGGGCAAATCTTGCATTTGACTGTGCAAATGTTTCCTTCCCGTCTTAGTTGAACATAACTAATTGCATCATCTCCATATGAAGGTCTTGAACACCTGAAATAATAGAAATTAATTAAAACAAATACATACATACTGTCAAATCAAACATGTTTATTTTTGAATGTAGACTTATTTAGAAGTCAAAAATTTTGTGTGTCAATAAATCTAAAACTTCCATCACTTCTCATATTTAGGTGTTTCGAAGTTATACAAATTTTCTCGTTTTGTTAGTAAATAACTGGTTTAGCAAACATACCTATACTGACTGTAAGGGAGTTAACCTTATAAACAAAGACAAGCTTATTGTAAAAATAACCTATAAAAGTAAAACGTAATAAACTTCTACGAGTTTAAAACGAGTCTGATTGCTACTTAGTCATATTTGTATCTAGTGTTAAAGATAAATACAAATAAAATATACTTACAAAGAGGTTTTCAGGTTTCTATATTCGGAAGAGCAAAATTCTTTATTTGTTGCAAGGAACTCGCCCAACATCAATAAATCGATCCTGGGCAAATTTGCACTGTTTGCCTTAACAAAACCTGGTTCCATTGTTAAAGATAGATTCGTGTTATAAAGTCGATAAATCACAAAAACAAATATATATCAATCGTAACGCGCAATCAGTATGTAAGGTAATCAAAACACAGTGAAGCGTACATAAGTATGACGTCATGCGCTGTGATTGGCGTTTCAGTCAAAATGGCCGATTGCAGTATTTTACTCTTTTATTTTATTGAAAATCTTATTAATCTCAATTTTTTAAATAAAACTAAATCAGTTTTTTAAATCCTTTGAATGTGTATTTTCCTCTGAAGTCATTAAATCTTTGATAATGTAATACTGTCGACACGCCTATTCTTTTGTTAGTAGTCCCCCATAGAGGTCAGTGAACTGTACACGATTACATGGCGCCAGTTACGTAAACGAGTAAGTGCTTGACAATATCGATATTGCAATATCGATGACGATATTGACCACTTATAATAATATCGACTGTTCCAAATGTATGGGTTAGTAAGAGAAATATCCCTTCAATATTTGATATAATTCAATTTTTTATAATTAAATTTTTTTACAACCCTATCGCCTTAAGTCCCTATAACCTACACAAATCAATCACTGTAGGCTTTCTCGACTTGCATGGGTGAGACGCAGTTGTTGAATGCTGTGTGTCTATTTTATTTACTCTTACTTAAGCGGGTAGAAAACGTCAAAATAAAAATCACGCTCGTAAAAAAGTATTTTATTATGTTATATACATTAATCCAGGTCTTAGTGGCTTAGTAGTTTTGTGCCTAATGATAACTTAAGATTAACGATATACATGCTAAGAGTTGCATGACTACTTTAATACTTAAACATAACACTATATAGCAAGGGAAAATATGCTAATACTTACACTATAACAATGGAATATACAAGGTGTTAAAAAATTTACTTTACAAGTTTTAGGGAGTTGAGCCACATAATATTTCATGAATTACTACTAATGCTTGAAATAATTGTCACATGATACACATTCTGATACAGCACCTAAATCCACAAGTTCATAAATAGTGATCTGAAAATCATAAATTTCAGCTACAATGTAGTTTTTTAGGAATGGTACAAAATCCTGTTTAGAAGTAATATGAAATGGTATAGTATTGTAAAAAAAAACCGCGATTGAATCCGTTAAAAAGTAGTCTTATTTCAATATGAAATGGTATTTTATGTCCACCTCTGATCCATGATCTTTTTGTCTTTTTTTATTGTGGACGTTACAAATCTTCTGAGGGACATAGTCTATGTATTGAGAGTCACACATGAGTCTACATGCATCTATTAACAATTTTGTAACACCAGCATCTTTGTTTGCACCTGCAAATAACTTGGTCAATACCTGACTGATGCAAGATAAGGCAACTGCTCTTTGATTTTTTTTTGCTTTTGATAATGCAGCCTTGATTTCAGGATTTAATTTAAGAGCACCAATTTTTAAACAATGTTCAGGCAGAAAATATTTATCTAAAAGATCCTTCTTGATGACCTTTGTTAAACCTGAGCTAACAATATGTTCCTAACAAACAGCTAATTCAGTTTGTATTGGGGAACTGTAATTTTTATTTTTAGAAGGTATATTACCTCATAGTTCACGAATGTTGTCCTCTAAAATAATACCTGTATCTGTCACCTCTAAATTATAGGGAGGATCTGACATTTCTGGATTAGTATTCTGATGTTCAGATTGTAATATATTATGATTATCTGAAATAATATTCTCTTTTTCTTGTATTTCTTCTAAATTTATGTCAACTATATTTATATTGTTGTCCATATTGTTGCTGACATGTATATGATCTATAGACTCCTCAGCTTGGTTTTCTAAAAAACAAAGTAAAGAATATGTAAGTAAAGAATAGCTAATGCTGTCATAATGTAGGTCACGCTCTCAAAAGACCTGTATTCAGTAATATTGTAGTGAAGGAAACATCCCTAATAGATGAAGTCAACACATAAATAAAAACAATTAAATTTATTTTTAGGATACATTGAATACCGTAAAATGGGGGGAATAGGGTCTAAGGGGTCAATTGGGACAAATCTCAAGTTTTATTTGCAACCTTATTCACACATTTATGTTACGTGTTACACTTTGTGGTAGGATTTAAAGGAGACGTTCAAAAAATGTATAGAGCCTGGGATTAAAATAATTGTAAATTTGAACAGCAATCTGAGTTACATAGGTTAATAGAGCATAATTAATTAAATTTTTTGGTGTATTTAAAATAATTTTACAACCCCCCGTTTTTTAAAAAATTTAAATTGAAAATAAGAATCCTTAATGCAATATTATGATTATTGCAATTGGCAACCCCATGGTCAAATGACAATTGAGCAACCAAAAAAATCAAAATTATTTCGACGCTGTCAATCAAACTGATCAATGACAATGACATCATGACATTTCCCGTAATTATATTTTTTTCCACGCGTTTTGTTATTACACTAATAAGATAACAAATATTTTTCGTCATAATTACATTAAGCTGCAGCTAGAATAATATTACAAGAGAAAAGTACTGTAACAGAATGCAATTATTGACGTGATTGCAATATTTATACTGCTTATGAAACGGATAATTAAAGGTAATGTGCGTTTTGTTTTTCTATTACATTTTTTTTGATTTTTACATAAATGGTTGCTCCTAAAATTCGTGTTTAGTTAAACTCTAACAGCTTATTAAATAAGCTTTCCAATGAGGTATATCACATTGGTGTTCAAAATTCTAGCCCACTTTTGACCTCTCCTTTGAAGCTTGCAATATTTTTTCTAAAATCTGGCAACACACAGTCATCCTGTCATAAGTATTTTTAAAAAAAAAACGTACTTCAAAACATTGGGTCAAAGTTGTGTGAAATTTGCTCTGTGAAACATTTTAATTTTCTCTGGTGTTTACTAGATTTGTTTAGAAGTGAAGTTTTCACCATTATTTACAGTTGTTTGGGAACGGATTAAGCTATACTGTAAGTGATATAATCTTATTGTTTTTCCTTTAGTTTAACAAATTCTTACTAAAGTAGACTTGAACATTAATTGGGGGGATAAGGGTCGAACTATGGGGTGTATAGGGTCGTAGGTGAGGGGAATCGGGTCAGGAATGGGTTTAATAGGTACCCGATTAGGGTTAATTGGGACGGCTATGGGTGATTTGGGTTTTTGTTTCTAGGGTTGTCGCAATCTCTAAATTACTTAAAACGTAACTTAATAAAAGTGTTGGTAGGTACCTAATACATACTTACTGACTGAGTATCTTTACCTACCTTCACATTTATTTTAATTAATTTCATATTATTGATTAAATTAATACATACGTAATTTAGGCGATATTGAATTTAAATTGTTTGATATTAGCAGGTAGCGCTTTGTAGTTTCTGCCTATCCCCATGGGAAACACGCGTGAATTTATTTATACATATAAGTATACATATATAAATGTTATTGATTTTTTTACCTCATATTATTTGTTTGTTGTTGTTTTAGTTATACTCTAATACATAATGCCACGAGTATATAAGCCAAGACCTGGTGGAAAACAATATAAAAAATATGACGAGACTGTAATGAAACAGGCGCTCGATGAGCTAACTTTAAATCGTCATGCAACAATCAGATCGGTAGCAGAAAAATATAGTATTAGCAGATCAGTTTTACAGAGGCATAGCAATAGACAAATGAGGTCACCAGGAGGCCAAATGGCACTTACTAAAGAAACAGAAGATTACATTGTGCTGAATCTGAACATTTGTGCTGAATGGGGATATCCTTTAGATGTAACAGATTTAAGACTTTTAGTAAAAAGTTATTTAGATATGTTAGGGATTACGCACAAAAGATTTAAAAATAATTTGCCGGGGAGAGATTTTGTCTTCAATTTCTTGGAACGACATAAAAGTACAATTTCAGAGAGGCTATGTCAAAACATTAAACGCGCTAGAGCAGCCACATCACCAACCATTATCAATAAATATTTTACAGAATTAGAAAAGTCACTTGAAAATGTGCCACTGGGCAATATTATTAATTATGATGAGACAAATTTGTCGGACGACCCAGGCCGTCACAAAGTAATAACGAGGCGAGGATGTAAATATCCAGAACGTGTTTTAAATCATTCTAAAGCTTCAATATCACTGATGATGGCAGGAACTGCAGAAGGAGAGCTATTACCACCGTATGTGGTTTATAAATCCACAAACCTATATGATACGTGGGTGAAAAATGGTCCCGTAAACGCAAGGTATAACCGAACGTCTTCAGGGTGGTTTGATGCAGAAGTGTTTAAAGACTGGGTCAAAGAAGTGGTCATTCCATTTTTTAAAAATAAGCAAGGGAAAAAAGTCTTGATAGGCGATAACCTATCGTCTCACTTATCGATAGAACTAATAGATATCTGTAAGAATTTTGACATTCATTTCGTCTTTTTACCGGCAAATTCAACACATCTTACGCAGCCGCTGGATGTGGCGTTTTTCCGCCCAATGAAAATAGCCTGGCGTCAAATTCTTCAAAAATGGAAGAAAACGGACGGCCGTTCACTATCATGTGTACCAAAAGGTTGCTTCCCAAGAATGTTAAAGTTGCTCATGGATCAAATTAATATAAATTCGGAAAATAATATTCGGGCAGGATTTCGTAAAACTGGTAAGCATTATAGTGAATACAGATAATTCGTTTTACTCTGTTTTCTTTAATAAATTAAAGTATCCTGAAATAAATAATAATCATATTAATGTTCTTTTATTAGGTATCAGTCCATTAAATCCTAATGAAGTGTTGGCAAGATTACCGGAAGAGACGCAGAATGATGAAGAGGTTAAAGAAGCTATAGACAAGTCAGTTTTAAATTTATTAAAAGAAATACGATACGGAAGTATAAATATTAAAGAACCAAAGAATAAAAAAAAATCGATGTTATTTCAGGTAATAATTAATTCTTGAAAAATCGCCATTATACACATACACGCAATCGCTCACATGCATTCGACCTTACACACAGTAGGTGCCTAATATACATACAGGTAATATCTCAAATGCATTCATACTTTCAGATAGTAGGTACTTAACTCACAAAAGTCTCAAATTTCATTCACACACACACACTGACCTACATTTTATGTCCTTTCAACAATATTTTTTACATATTCGAATTTCAGGTCGAAGTGTTTCACACGAGGACGTAAAAAGTTACGCTGATACAGATACTGAACCTGAAATAAAAAAGAAACGAATCCAAAAAATAAATAACACAAAAAGTGCTAAAGGTAAAGGCGTAGGAAAAAAAACCAAAAAAGTATGTGATGAAAAAGAAAATAAATCGCCATCGCCAATAGCACATTGTTCAAGGACATTCGAAGCAATCATAACTGAAACGAACAATTTGCCCGCATCTGATAATGATCAAGAACAGCGTAATGATTGGCGTGACATAGAAGTTGAAAAAATACCCGTTGTGCTTACAGAAGATTTACAATTGTATGAAGAAATAGTAATACCATGGAGCGAACCTACAGAAGAAACAAATCTGATAGAAATTGAAAATGAACACGCCAGTACTAGCACTACAAATGAACCGAACATTGTTATTAATAGTAATACAAAAATACCTTCAGAACAATTAACAAAACTCTTTCCGAAAAATCCAACAAAGCAAACTTTGAAACCAGTAGCCATAAACCAAAAAATAAATATAACTAAGAAAAAGAATTACTATAATGACAGTGATGAAATCTTAAACATTTTAGAGAATTAGTGAGTTTGAGCTATGACTTGTAATTGTTTATCGTATTAATTGTGTTGATTATTGAAAAAGTACTTATGTATTTATTCAATAATTAATTATTAAACAAATATCTACTGTTTATTTAATAATTAATTATTAAATAAATATCTACGTATTAATTAAAAAATATTACTGTCTATTTTTAATATTTTCTAAGTTTGCTTGATTTGAGAGGACTTTATTTTATGTTTATTTGGAAGTAAGATTTATTTTCTGTTTTGTTTAATTTAAAGAAAATTAATATGAAGGCTTTCGAAGGTTTTTAGACTAAAAATATCATGATTAGCAGACAACTCTAGGTAGGCGTGAATAATCGGGTAAGAAGACGGTATTTCAATAAAATAACTACGGCAATTATCACTTCACTCCCATCTCTCGATAGCACAAATCATGAATTCTAACAGGTAATTACAGATCGTTAAGATTACGTTGGATTAAATAGTAACGTTCACCGAGCACGTTATTGCATCTGCACTACCGTACGCCAAAACGGTTCAACACGCAATGTCAGCCATTCTAAGATGGCCGCTTCACCCGCGCTCGGTGTTCATTCGTTCGCTCATAATGACATTCTCGAGTGACAGGTTACTTCAAAGACGGACGCGATGACAGTATAAAATGACAGCCGATGCATTGAGAAGCAGATGTGCCAACACGGCCAACCCTGACGAATCGCACGACCTCGTGCGCATAGTATCAGTCTGCTCGATGACATGTCATTCTTTTCTACCTGTTCTAATGAAAAAGTAAAGATAGACATTAACATACGCTCGGTCCTTCCTGACCGAACTCAAATTCATCGCTATTGCATAATAATATGGACCGGGCATGCTAGTCTCCTTCATACAGTTACTCAACAGTGGCCCGGACTTACCAGGCCCCTTTAACCAACTACTTAAGCATGGCCCGGGCATACGAGTCCCCTTCAAAAACTTACCAAAGTATGGCCCGGGCATACGAGACCCCTTCGATAAACTACCAAGCATGGCCCGGGCATACGTGGCCCATTCAACCAATTACCAAAGCGTGGCCCGGGCGTACGAGGCCCCGTCAACCACTTACCAAAATACGGCCCGGGCATACGAGGCCCTTTCAACCAACTACCTTAACATGGCCCGGGCATACGAGCCCCATTCAACCAATTACCAAAACGTGGCCCGGGCGTACGAGGCCCCTTTAACCACGTACCAAAGTATGGCCCGGGCATACGAGGCCCTTTCAACCAACTACGTAAACATGGCCCGGGCATACGAGGCCCTTTCAACCAACTACCGAAGCATGGCCCGGGCATACGAGGCCCTTTCAACCAACTAGCGAAGCATGGCCCGGGCATACGAGGCCCTTTCAACCAATTACCAAAGCGTGGCCCGGGCGTGCGAGGCCCCTTCAACCACTTACCAAAATATGGCCCGGGCATACGAGGCCCTTTCAACCAACTACCGAAGCATGGCCCGGGCATACGAGGCCCTTTCAACCAACTGCTGAAGCATGGCCCGGGCATACAAGGCCCTTTCAACCAGCTTTACATTAACAACCGTCAAAGCGTGGGTTAGGCGTACTAGGCCTCTTGCAACCACCTTACCATATAACACTTAAACACACATGGATCACTATTTCTTCGATTGAATACCGTCTCCTGTTGGTTTACCCTTCGCATCCCAACTTCTGATGAAGGCTTTCGAAGGTTTTTAGACTAAAAATATCATGATTAGCAGACAACTCTAGGTAGGCGTGAATAATCGGGTAAGAAGACGGTATTTCAATAAAATAACTACGGCAATTATCACTTCACTCCCATCTCTCGATAGCACAAATCATGAATTCTAACAGGTAATTACAGATCGTTAAGATTACGTTGGATTAAATAGTAACGTTCACCGAGCACGTTATTGCATCTGCACTACCGTACGCCAAAACGGTTCAACACGCAATGTCAGCCATTCTAAGATGGCCGCTTCACCCGCGCTCGGTGTTCATTCGTTCGCTCATAATGACATTCTCGAGTGACAGGTTACTTCAAAGACGGACGCGATGACAGTATAAAATGACAGCCGATGCATTGAGAAGCAGATGTGCCAACAAATATAATACAAACGTTGATTTCATTCATGGATTTTTATTTTTCACTACATTTCTAACTTTATTTATGATAATATATTAGGAGACGAACACTTTAAAAAATGGTAGGTATAATAAGTACGTAACCTAAAACCTATAGTATGAAAGTGTCAGCCCTAGCGAAAAACTCTATTAACCCCTTAAGAGACCCGATTCACCCCAACGCCAGGGTGAATAGGGACAGGTGAGTTTTTGTAACTTTTTTATGATTATTCTTCAATAAACTATATCTTAATGCATTATAAATGAAAATTTAAACTACCGGAACCATTATGATCTCAATTTTATTACTATAACTACACAAAAAAAACGATAAAAATCAATGTGGAACTTAAAAAGTGTCCCGATTCCCCCCATTTTACGGTACAAGGCAATAGTCCTCATAACTACGCAGATTATCGCGTGTGTGATAGATGAGAGCAGCGCGGCGGGCGAAGGCGAACGGTGTGACAGTGGCTCAACGTAACAAACCCCGCTACGGCCGGGTTCCCACTACGCCGGACCGGCAGATCTGCCGCGCCGGTAAATCTGCCGGAAGAGCTAGTGGCTGTACAATTTATATGAAGCTATTCACATTATCCCGGGTCCGGCATTTTTGCCGAGCCCGGCATTTCTACCGAACGTTTTGTCACTACGAATTGCCGGTAGAACGACCGGGCCCGGAGTAATGTGAACGAGTTTGTGCCGGTATCTGTCCCCCGCTCGCCCCGCTCGTGCTCCCCTCGCCCCGCCCGTGTTCCACTCACGTCATTCGGCTCGCATGTTCTGGTAAAAGTAGACGTTTAGCATGGATATTCAAGCTTAATTACGCTTGTCCAAGAGAGACCTGTTCTGTGGGATAAGACCGAAGACGTTTATAAAGACAAAAACTTAAAGTTAGCAGCATGGCGTGAAGTATATTTAATACTGAAACCAAACTTCGATGAACTGGATGAAAAAGAAAGAAAACAGTACGGTGAGTTTTTAATGTTTTATTGATAAAATGTAAATGCATTGATAAATTTTATTTTATAGCTGCTGCCTGCCACGGAACGGAACCAATATCTGAAACAAAATAATTAGTAAATGATGTCCGTATAGCGTTGGCATTAGGGCCACCTCGACTCGACACATTTCGATTCATGGGTGTAGTTTCTTGTTCTTGTCTATGTTCTATATTTTGGTAACTTTCAAAATTTATACCATCTTTTTCTCTTACAAAATTATGTAAGACTGCACAAGCTTTAATTACTTGAATTGCTGTGTCTACGTTGAGATCTATAGCTCGATGGATTATTCGCCACTTATTTGCCAGAATACCAAAAGCGCACTCAACATACCTTCTTTCTCGACTTAGTCTATAGTTAAAAATCTTTTTATCAGTATTCAAATGTGTACCTCCATATGGACGTAGGAGATTAGGTGTTAAAGCAAAGCCTTCATCGCCAACAAGTATAAACGGTAATTCTTCGTGCAAGTTTTCATGAAGCGGTCTAGGCTTTGGTACATTTAAAGTACCATCATTGATCTTTTGCCAAAATGTACTATCCTTTAATATACTAGAATCGCATTCCTTGCCAAATGAGCCCACACTAATAAAAATAAATCGGTACTCTGAATCGACAACTGCCATTAATACAAAAGAATAATACTCCTTGTAATTAAAGAACATAGAACCACTCTTGGCTGGTTTCAAAATTCTGATATGTTTGCCATCTACTGCTCCAAGACAGTGAGGAAAGTTGGCTTTTCTTTCGAATCCTGAAGCGATGTCCTCCCATTCTCTCTCAGTATCAGGCAGCTTAAGGAAATCTGTCTTTAGGTTTTCCCAAATGACGTGGGTCATTTCTTTTATTAGTTTACTTATTGTCGAAACGCCTACTCTGTATGAGTAATGTATTTCTTTGAATGAACATCCTGAAGCTAAATATTTGAAAAAAAAAAGTATTTTTTGTTAATACATTATTACTTTATACGTCACCAAGAAACAAATTGTATTGTTTTATGATATTTTTTTATTGATTTCAGGAAAACAGGTTTCAACTAAATGGAATAATATACGAGATTCGTGGCTTAAGACAGTAAAGAAACAAAAAGATGAGTCTAAATCTGGATCTTCGACCAAAAAGACACGAAATTAATTATATCACGAGCAATTAATGTTTTTGAAAAAAGTCTCCGAACCTCGACCACCACATGAGTCAGTTTAAAAAAAAGCAAGAACCGAGACTGAAGTAGGCATGGAATCAGATTTTCGTTCACCTTTAATTAAAGATAAAAAAAAATTGATAATAAAGAGGTAAATGACAGGATGGTAAAGTTTTTGGACTCCAGAATAAACCCAGAAAAGGAAAACCATCATCTATCTTTCTTCAAAGGCATTATACCAATCTTGAACACTTTAACTATCGAAGAGACTTTAGAACTTCAAGCTAGCGTCATGACAATGTTGCAAAAAATTAAAAGTAGGAATTATGAGAGACCAAATTACGGACATTGGCGTGATTCATATAATCAGATAACCGGACCAGATCAGTATTCTGGATACTACACACATAATAGCGTCAATCAACAGCCAATACCTACGCAAGATCAACACTACCCTGGATACTCTACGCAATATAATAGTAGCAATCAACAGGCAACAACATCTATACCATCAACTTCATCTCAGACATCGAATCCGATTCCAGCTTCGCCATCAGCATCTAGTAATCGTTCCATACATTCCCAAGACTCAGATTACTTAGATTTTGAAGGGATTTAAGTTTGAGTACAAATAAATACTTAAATAATTGTTTGCATTTTTAATTCATAATGATTATCAAATACATACACCCTCCCACACATTATATATATTCACATTCATGAAACAAACATACATAGCAAACATTCATTCATTCATACAGTCTTAAGTAGGTACCTACGTCAAAACTATTATTACGCAATCTAGTGCATAAAATAATCTTACCTTAGACATATGGCTAATCTTTGTTCTGGGCAAATACATTCTCTGAAACTTGTATCTCGTACTCTTATGTCTAGTCGTCCCAGTAAATCGTCAAAAGTGGTTGCTGTCATTCGAAAATAATTGAAGAACTTTGATTCGTCTCTTCTAAGTTCACCCATTAATGTTTCAAATGTTCCAAGTGAAAATCTTTCCCGTAAAATAGGGTGTACCCAATGTTTTCTTTTATTTTGCCTTCTATTAAGATACCACCACAACACAACAATTTCGTCGTCCATTGTGCGCGCAGGTCCAAATTCAACTGAGGACTGTCTGAATCTCTTCCGGGATCCGATGTAATGTGAACACTCTGTCCGGTGTCCGGTTTTCGGCAGATCTGCCGGTCCGGCGTAGTGGGAACCCGGCCCACTCTCCGAGCAGTCTCCGCCCGATGCCCAATCGATCGCATACGCACGCTGCACTCTCGTCGTCTGTCTTTGAATACTTACTTTACTTATTACCTACCCTTAAGATACTTTCACATTGGTGGTTTATTTGTGTATTACATTTTACCACGCTTTTATTTTATATTATTTTGAGTCCGACGTTTCGGTTGCTTTTGTGATTTACAGCTTGCGTGGTTGCCGTTAACTCCGCGAAAATGTAGTATCCAAAAATGTAGAAATAGGTACTTTTTATGTATTTCCGTATGTATTTATGTAAATCGCAATTTAAACCGTTAAAGTATCTTTCACTTTAATGACTGGCCAACCAAGTCAAAGAAACATAAGTAGAAATATAGTAGTAGGTATCTCATCTTATCTTAACAATGGGGCTGGTAACCCAGAGCAGGGTTTCCCAAACTATGGGTCGCGAGCGAATATTGAGTGGGCCCTGCCTACAGTACCAACCGTCCGAGCCAGCGGCCGGGCGGCGGGGGACTGACGACGCGCGATCGGCGCGCGTGCTGAGGGGAGCGGGACGGGCGGGAAGCGAACGAACGCATTTCGCGAGTCTTTTGTTTTACGAAGTTCATTTTGCGATGTGTCGTGTACGTTAGCGTGCGTTATTGTAATCTCATTTGAAAATAGTTAGTTACGTTTGAAGATAATAATGGAAAAGTGGTTAAAACGGGTAGCAAAAACTACCTTGCCGCCGCCAGTTGATTGCGAAAATAGTAGTGAAAATACAGATGATCTTTTGAGTGACAGAAGCGGCACTGAGTCTGACTTACAAATTCCTTCAACAAGTCGCATTGAGTCAACGAAACGTCGGAAAGTGGTGAGAAAATATGACCCGGAATATCTGAAACTAGGATTTACTTGGAATCATGATACGACAGATCCGCGTCCTCAATGTGTGATTTGCTACGAAATATTAGCGAATGAAAGTATGCGCCCAAGTAAGCTGACACGTCATATAGAAACAAAGCATTCCCATTCTATAAACAAGCCAGTAGACTTTTTAAAAAAAAAATGTTAGAATGAAGTCTTCTAAAAACATTGTTTCTCATTTAATTAATATCAATGAAAATGCTGTATATGCATCATACCTCATTAGCTTAAGAATCGCTAGAGCAGGTAAGCCTCATACTCGAGAAGGTGGCGTGCTGTTTCCGCGCGCACCTTGGAGGAAGGGGATGTTATTAGACATCTCCATCATGAACGTGACCTACCATTTTGGGGTGGTCGCAACCCGCCGGTCGTTCGGGTAATGCGAAAGCGACACCGCGACCTGGCAAGTGGGTTGGTAGAGGAACACCGGGGGGTTTTGGTGAGTAAACTTCTTCGGAGTCTCACATACCCACTGTATCACGCCCTGATGCAGTGGAATCTATAAAAGGTTTTCCCTCGGAAAAAAAAGGTAAGCCTCATACTATTGGCGAAGACTTAGTATTACCATCGATTAAAGAAGCTGTTGGAGCGATGTTTGGAGAAATCGAGCGCATACCACTCGAATAATACTGTTGCGCGAAGAATTGACGAAATGGCTGAATGGACAGAAGATGAATTAATCCGGCGAATAATTAATATTAAATATTATACTCTGCAACTAGATGAGTCTACCGACGTGCAAGGCCTATCTCAATTAATTGTTTTTGTGCGTTATATATGGCAAGAAGATGTGCATGAAGACATTTTGTTTTGCAAGCCAATTATTCGTGGAACAGCTGAGGTAATTTTCAACGTAATTGATTCCCATATAAAAGGAAAAGGTATACAGTGGAAGAACTGCGTCGATATATGTACTGACGGTGCGCGGGCATTGTGCGGGAAACAAAGCAGCGTGGTTACAAGAATTCTTGAACAAAGCCCCTATGTTTCGTGGACACACTGTAGCCTTCATAGAGAAGCACTGGTTTCCAAAGCATTGCCTGATGATTTCAAAACAGTTCTAAATACAGCTGTTAAAATTGTTAATTATATTAAAACAAGACCCTTGCAAGCTCGCTTATTTCAAAAGCTGTGTGAAGAAATGGGTAGTCTTCATACATCTCTCCTTACTGTTAATATATGTGGGCAAAGCGTAGAAAGATGACTAAAAAAAATCGGGCATAGACTAGCTAGAATTGATAGAGGTTAGAAATAGTTACGGTAAAAGATGGTTGAAGATTGTTGTACGATGTCAAGAAGTATTTTAAAATAAAAGAAGAAAATTAAAGCCCGGCACTTTTTATTGAACATAGATTGATATTGAAGTACCTCAATCCTTCATAATTTTAGGGGCTCGTCCGGGATTGAGGTCAAACCGGAGGCAATACGACGTTATGTCGAACGACAAAGAAGACGGTACGGTAGTCATCATGGTCGCCAGCACATTTAGTACGATAGCAAAATTTTGCGGCGAGGATAAGACGTATTTGTCGTCAAAATAGGCTACAGATATAGATGACAACGCGGAGATATTCGGCTGGAGCGCCCAGCAAAAGTTAATAATTGCTGGAAGATTGTGGGCACAGCGGAGTTGTGGCCCAAATCTGAAAGAGCATTCCGTACGTACGAAGAACTGAAAATCGCCGTGTTGAAGGAATTTCCCGATGCATTTAACGCAAAAGAAATGCACGAAATCATGGCAAGTCGTAAGAAGCATAAAGATTAAACATATTATCAATATATATTAATAATGAAGGAGTTGGGGAAGAGAGCAATGTTTCGGAACACACGGTAAATTGAGTAGCTAATAACAAACCGACATGAACATGATTAAGCATAAATCACTTGATTTTTGAGATATCCACGGTTGATCTGATGGCACTTTGGGCCTCCCTTTTGCGAACCAGGACAGTTCCGTGCTTGATCCAAACAAACTTGTAGTCATTTGCCTTGGCGGCCTCCCGGCACTGACGAAAAAGTAGATGCTCATTCACATTTAAATTGATAGGAGGTCCACAGGTTGACAGATTAGCTGTGTTCAGGCCTTTAGTGGCACGGCAGGCAGCGATCATTTTATCACGCAGCATTCTGTTACTGAATTTAACGATAATCTTTTTTGGGCGCCGGTCGTTTTGATTAGCATGGGGGACGCGATGAACTGCGACAACGTCAGATATTTGTATTGGTTGTTTAATTGTGTTACCTAAACATTCCACCAGACTAATAAGGTTTTCCCCACGGCGGTCTGGAATGCCAGACACCTCGATATTACACTGTCTTGCCTGCTGCTCCATGATTTTTTTTTTGCTCCAGTGATTGAATATGCATTACAGTGGCGGTAGATTGAGAAATATTTTCTTCGGCAAAATGGAGACTTTTTTCCATTTCAATAACAGATTTTTGGAGGTTGTTGCAGTCTATGGCGAACTGAATCATATTTGTTTTTATTGAGCTTAATTCCGCGGTAATCTTACACAGCTCTCGGGAAATCGATGTACTAAATGTACTAATCTCGGTAAATGTACTAGTCTCAGTGAAACATTCAGTGAGTTTACTGTTCCAAATTGACATCTGCTTCTCAAATCTATTTTCAAAAAGTAACATCACCTCGTCATTTTGATATATTTTTCTTGTGGTGACGTATGCGCCTTCATTATCTACTTACATCGACCGCGGGATGTAGCTGTTGTTTCAAGTTACCAGACCTATCAAAATTACAATTACAAAGTTACGAGTTCTATCCGAGGATATTCCGCAATCCGGGATAGACATTGATACTGAATTACTCCAAACCTTAGGGGATTTACAGCCCGATGCAGTAGAATGGAATGATGACCTTCTCGAGGAGATAGAGATAGAGGCTTAAAAAAGAGACAAAGGACGAGTTGAACAAACGGTATCCTTTCCCTAAAACGTTCTTATGAAGTTATCTAGGTGCTTACCAACACCTAAATACCATATTATGCTAACAGTTGGGCACAGGCACCTCTCATACCCGTCATGCAAGAGCAATAATTGGCTGCGATGGCTTCTCTACTTCGAAAAATTAGGGGCCTTCGCCCTTTTTCCCTACTTCAGATTAATGAGACTTATAGAAAATGACACTTTTTTATTTTTTTCTTGTTTTAGTAAATAAGTATATTATGAGACTCAAAAAATTTTGTTTGATTAAGCTTATACTTTAATATAATATTTATTTTATTAGATAACTAATTCATATTTTTATATGGAGATAAGTACCAGAACTGCTAACAAAAAGCTTAATGCTTAATGCTTACTCAATGCTTAATTCTATAAATACTTAAGAGGGATGACAGTATCTCATAAAAAAGGTATATAGACATCCATCTTTGATATTTTGACTATATGAAAAAAAAAGGTTACCAATATAAATGTACAAAATTCATTTAAAAAGCAAAAAAATCTATCTTTAAAAAAAAGAATATCTTATTTGCAAAATTGCTATCTTCTCCAATTTAGCCTCCACCGAGATGCCGCGTTTGCGTTTAGCACGGCAGTATAAGAAAGTACACACAACAATTATTTATTAACTTCTTGAATACTTTTTAAAAATAATCCTTATCAACAGCTTCATCTCTTATTCAATCATTAACCTTCCTATTCATGCGATTTTTAACACAAACTCATCTAAATGTTGTGACCAAATTGAGTGGCCGAAAAACGACAGCACTTATGTCAGCTCTCGACCATAACACTAAGGGTGAAGCCAAACGAGCGTAATTTTATGAGTTGTGAGTCGCGAAATTTCTGTCGCGTAATTTCTGCTGCATTCGGCTGCATACAAAAATGCAGTTTGTACCACACGACGACTCAAAATGAGTTGTCTGCCGACTCACGCGCATAAACTCGACCGAATTTCTGTCGGGTTGAGGGAGGGGTGCTGCGGAGAGCGGTCAGCGGGGCAGCGACATGACAGTTCGTTACGGGATGCGTAGGAGTCGACACAATTCTCGCTCGCGAAAATGTTCGACACGGAAAAATTGATTGTTGAAGTTGAACAACGGCCATGTCTATGGAATTTATCAGAAAAGTCATATAGTGACAAGTTTTTGAAACAGAAAGCATGGCAAGAGGTCGCTGAGAATTGTTTTGAAGAATGGAACAATTTGCGAAACGAAGACAAAGAAAAGAAAAGTGAGTATTTTTACCATATATTTATTAACATTACTAGCGAAAAAGATGAATGAAATCTCTATATTTTGGGAAAATAAAAAAGCCAGTTATTTATTTTTTTAATATTTTCAATGTACAGAATTTACACTTCTACAGTTTTATTATAAGTATAGATAAAATATTATTGATATATTATATCTATATGCTGTATCTTATATTAAAATTACATTAAGATCAGAATACAGAATTGATTCGATTTTGCCAGGGTAACGCTCCTACTTCACTAACAAAGTAATTTTTAAAAAAATCTCTGGTGGTTATAGCAGAATTCGACAACCTTCTTCCATTTGAAATTTGTTGAATACATTGTAAAGGACACTTCAGAAACTCATCGTCAAAGTTAGCTCCAACTCTCCTTCGCACGAAATTGTGCAAAACACATGTAGCTTTAACTATATGAATGGCAAAGTCAGGGTTAACTTGCATTAAAGAGTGTAATACCCTCCATTTATTTGTTAATATGCCAAAAGCACATTCTACACATCGTCGCGCTCTACTAAGACGATAATTAAAAATACGTTTGTTTCTATCTAGGTTTCTGTTAGGATAAGGGCGCATCATATTTCTGTGTAAACCAAACGCCTCATCTCCAACAAAAACAAAAGGTTGGGGTTCGTTTGTATAACTGGGCAAATTTTTGTCTTCCGGTAAATTTAAATCATTTCTGAAAAACTTTTGACCTAATGTAGACTTTCTAAATATAGAGTTATCCGATTCTTTTCCATAATCACCAACATTAATCGTTGTAAAACAACAGTTTGCATCTGCTACAGCCATTAACACGATGGAGAAGTATTTCTTATAATTATAATAATTCGAACCACTGCGTGAAGGTGATTTTATTCTGACGTGTTTACCATCTATTGCCCCAACGCAATTTGGAAAATTAGTTTTCTTATAAAAAAGCTCAGCGTTCGAATTCCAAATAGATTCAATTGGTTCTGGCATTTCAATAGGCTGAAGTACATTCCATATTTGTATACAGGTATGTTTGACGATATCATACGCAGTAGAACGCCCAATCAAGAAGTCTTCACTTATTGTATTTAAATCAATACCTTTGGCAAGATATCTGAAACAAAATGTAAAATTAATTAATTGAACACAATTTAAAAAACATGTTAAATTTTATTAAGTACATAAATAATAACATAATCATCCTATTAAAATTTAAATCATTTGCTTTTCAGTACAATTTCTGCAAAAAAAATGGAAAGCCGTAAGAGATTATTACATGCGTGAAAAAAAAAAGAAAATGATGAAAGAAGTGGTAGCGCAGCAAAGAAGAAGAAAGTATGCCCGTATTTTGATTTATTGCAGTTTTTAAAAGTTACCAAACAGTCAAGGAACTCGTTTTCAAATGTAACTTCTCCTGAAAACACTGATGACAGTATAACTGGCAACAACGACGATGAAGATCTTGATGAACAATTCAGATCCACAGAAGCGGACTCACCACTGTATCAACCGTCTACCAGCCAGCCAGCGTCAATGCAAACACCTGTATACCAAAACCAGCCGTCGACGTCAAAGCAGACAGTGTCAGTGTCATCGCAACCATCTGTATCCCGAACAAAAAATAAAAACAAAACACTAACTCTGTTTCAAGAATCTCTTCTCAAAAAGTTTGATAATGATGATAATGATCCTAATCGGTATTTTTTATTATCTTTTTTGCCAGAGATGTCCAAAATGACAGAGAAACAGAATTTCGAATTTCGCATGGAAGTTATGAAAGCATTAAATAAAGTCAAGTATCAAATTCCAGAACAGCACACACCATCAAACTGGCCTCATTTTTCATCACCCTTTTCTGATTCCCACAGCAACAGCAGTAATCAATACTACCCGACACCAGTAAATAGAGGATACACAACACAGGCAAATGAATATCACTCCAATGAAACAAATGAATATGATGAAACATAGAACACTGTGCAGTTTGTTTGTTAATCTTTATACTTAAGTAAAATAATAATTAAAATACTTTAAAACTTACTTGAGTGTTATTATTAATCTTTCCTCTGGGCTGATGGCTAGTCTCATATTTGTGTCCGATTTAGTAATAAAAGGTTTTATGTGATGTAATAATTCTTGAAATACATGTAATGGCATATGGTAGTAGTTTTTAAACATATCTGGATTTGCACATACACGTTCATATAATGTATGGAACTGTCCACATATCAGCCTCTCACTATTGAGTGGGTTTACCCAGCTTCTTTTTCTGGTATCATCTTCTGAATATGCTTCATAAATACACAGTATTTTCAATGGATTCATCGCAATTGATGACACAAACACCCCGTACCAACGCTCGATAGTAACTGAATAAATTACGTCCGTCTGGCAGCTCAACAGAAATTCAGTTGAACGTAAAATAAGTGACCGAAAATACGCGACTCACAACTCATAAAATTACGCTCGTTTGGCTTCACCCTAAAAGCGGCCGACAAACGATTGCGACGATTCTAGTTATCGGCGTACCATTACTAATATGGTCGAGAACCTGCTGCCGCTATTCTTACTGTCGGCCATAACATCGTGCATAGGCCGGCAACTGAGCGCAGTGATGTAAATTTTCGGCCACTACCTTCCTTATGGCCGAGAACTTCCACTATCTAACTCAGTTATCGGCCATATAAAACAGCAGTGGCCGTCAACTGGGTGCAATTATATCAGTTATCGGCCAATATTTTTTTAGTGGTCGAGATCTCGGTTTAGCTAAAACATCTGTCGGCCAATATCTGTGAAATTGTCAAAATGATATCACTATGATTAGGTACACTTTATTACAGATGTCCCTAGGACAAAAAAAAGAAGTGAAAAATGTAACGAAAAAGAAAAATGGAGGTAAAATACATAAAAAGTGGAAGCTATTTAACTATTAAGAAGAAGATTTACTGAGGGCAATTGATGCCATAAATATTGATAAAATCGGTGTTAAACAAGCCTGTCGTGAAGCTATAAAATTTGCTTTGGATGATGAAATTCATTGCGCCGATTATGACATGGAAGCTATATGTCATATTCCTACCTCATCTTCCAAAAAAAACTTTTATAAACGAAGGCTGCCTGTTTACAACTGTACTTTACTAGATTTTGGAAAAGAAAATGTTAAATACTATGGTAGCAATGTTCTACATCTTTACGTTGACTGCACTGTCAGTTATGTTGGTATTAGGTCTTTTCTTTTTTGTTGTTTGTGGTTACTGTGTGTAATGGAGTACCACATTGTAGAAAGGTGGTCTATTAAATTTTTCATTAATACAGCTTGATGAAAATCAACTGTGTTTCACTGTAATAACATCAGGTTCTGGCTCCTGTCACCCTAATCCTGTATGTTGATTGAAGAGAAAAGAAGGCGTTGGCAGATACATCGGCGACAACTAAGTGAGGTTAGTTGAGCACGTTTACAACGTGGTATCGTCGAGAAGGAATACTTGATCTGGATAGTGAACGAGGTCGGAAAATGGAGACTACCAATAATAATGTTAACGTGATCAAGCTGGAAGGTTCCAGAAACTGGAATATCTGAAAATTTCAAACCACGGTACTGTTGTAACGGTTGGTTGGACATTGTCGCAGGAAAGTGTATGAAACCAGAAACTGCTGCCGAAATAGTTATATGGGAATCTAAAGATGCCAAGGCGCAGACTTTATTAGTCACACGGATGACGGAAGAGGCAATGTTACACATCATCACATGTACGAGTTCTGCCGAGATGTGGCGAATACTTCAAAGCGTGTATGAGCAAAAGACAGAAACTAGTCTACACATCATACAACAACGTTTTTTTCAGTACATATATGAAAGAGGTATCGATATGACGGTGTTCCTATCAAAAATACAAGAAATGCAAAATCAACTAAAACAGATGGGCGAAGAAATCTCTGACAAATTTGTCATTACAAAGGTTTTAAGGTGGTTTTCATTGGTGAGTATATTTAGGGATAAAAGCGTTATGATAAAAAACAGTAGGAGTTTAAATATATTTACATTAATGATGTTATTAATTACAATTTTCGAAAACATCAGTGTTATGAGCATTGCCGGTAGCACTACAAATGGTATGAATGAAAACTTTAGGATGAATTTTTTTAGAAAGAATGATCATTCGGATTACAAATAGTTAGGAAGAACAATTTCAGGTAAAGAACTTTGAGTGAGCCAATATGGACCCAAAATAAATTACCAGAACTAGGCCAATTAAACATTAGCCCTTATAACAATGAGTCGATGGATTTCAACCCTCAAGTTTATCAAGTCCAGACGGTCTTCAAGGCCCTCTTGCTCTTTCCAGTAATAACGAAATAGTATCCGAAACTCTAAATGAACTTCTACCTTTGACAAGTCCCCAAGCTCTAAGGGCATAAACTGCGTTAAGCGTGCCTCTCGCGTGTCCATACAAAAACGACCCGCGCGTGCCCATGCGCGTGCACACGCTCGTGAGCCCGTCGCGTGATACTTCCGTGCAATGGGGCACGCATGCACGCGACGTGATCACGCATCACGTTGGACGGGTCCACGCGCGAAGCCCGCTAGCGGGTGCACGCGCGTGCTTGTTCAGTTGACAGCGCTATCTCGAACCGACCGCACGCGCGTGCCCGGCCCATAACAAAAAATGACAAATTTTGATACAGAAAGGGTAATTGTTGAAGTTCAGTGTCGTCCTGCCATATGGGACCAATCAAGCGAAATATTTAAAGACCGGGACGCTAAATCAAAAGCATGGCTAGACATTTGTAAAGTACTGTTTGAAAATTTTGATGACTGGAGTGAAGCAGAAAAAAACATACAAGGTAAGTACCTACACTCTTTTTTTATTTTATAATAACGTAGGTTAGGTAAACTATTCTTTGCGCCTAATTTTTATTTTTAATAATCTATGCAATTAGTTATATATAATTAGTTATTTCAATTGTATTTGTGTCAATTAAATGTTTTCAACAATTAATCCAACTATAAAATTAAAACTCGGAATATTTACAATAATTTACCTATGTAAATATAAAATCATGCTTATATTCAAAACTAGTGCAGAGATACTGCGTATTTCTGAACATTGTGAAATTCGTGTGAACAATGTCCCATAATATTGGTATGGTTTTATATAATTATTGCTCGATAAATTCCAAAGTTCTTTCTTTCGGCCACGCGGTCGCCGCCATTTTGCGCGTCACGAGACAACCAGTATGTTCACGACTGCGAGCTTCACACTACTTCACACTATCGGTGTATTTAGGGTTCAAAATCATTTTAGGGCAGAAACAGTGGATCGGTAGGTAAATAAATAAAACAATTATCAACTAAAATATTTATTATATTGGTTTTAGAATTGGGCTAGTAACTTTGTAAAATAAGCGTGCGTTTTGTAGTTTTGTAGGTTTTTCTTTGACATCTCTCAACTTTAGTTTACAACAATCTAAGTTATTTGGTTACATCCTATCTTAATATATATAAATCTCATGTCACAATGTTTGTCCTCAATGGACTCCTAAACCACTTAACCGATTATAATAAAATTCGCACACCATGTGCAGTTCGATCCAACTTGAGAGATAGGATAGTTTAAATCTCAAATTATAGTCGCAATTTTAATTTATTGCTACTTATTTGTCTGTTATTATTTGACAGTCACAATTATCTGTTAACTCCAAATGATTCTAACAGATGTCGATACCTTTTGACTGGGTTGAGTAAGTAATCAATAGATGGCGCTGCTATGGTTATCACATTTTATGGAAATTGTTGAGTGGGCTGAAGCTACCCGGGCGAAGCTGGGACGGGCCGCTAGTGATTTTATATAACTAGATTAGTTATACGCCCGCTTTCAAAGGCAAGAGCTATGGAAGGTAATTGCCTACCATGCAGTTAGTCACGCTCCAATCGGTGTCGCGTCTACATGTGTTTGAGTACCAATAATATTTTAGTAAAAAAGATGCCTACTTGTGTTTCTAGACACTGTACAAACTACACATCACTGGATGTGTAATGAAAGAAAAAAAGTTTCATTTTATGCGTAATTACATAACATTTTACCTATTTAATGTAAGAATACTGAATTTCTTATAATTTTCGACTGTCATGGCGGCGCAACTGGTTACATCCGATGAATTTAACAAATAAAATCATTAGGTATATTATTAAAATATGCCTGCTATGTTAATAAAAAATGTGTGGTAAAAAACCGTGAAAATTCAATTATTGAATGTACATAAATTATAAAAAAGCCTTCAATAAATACTGCGATCTTGCCATGACAGCTGTCCGTCTGCAACGAAATAATCTGCGAAGTTATCGCGTAATGTATACGAATCTCTGTGGGTATTTCCAATTAACCCCCGAACTGAACGTATATGGTCTGGTATAATGACAATATCATGAAAGTCATTAATTTGACTTCTTGATCTTATAAAATTATGCAAAATACAAATTGTTTTAAGAAAACAAATTGCTTTGTCTTTTCCAACGTTCAATGGACGATGGAGTATGCGAAATTTATTAGCCATGATACCAAATGTACACTCAATATAACGTCGCGCTCTCGTTAACCTATAATTGAATATTTTTTTTTTGTAGTTTAAATCGAGAGCTCGAGCATATGGCCGCATGACATGGCTAGATAACCCAAATGCTTCATCTCCTACAATAATATAGGGCAAAGCTGCGGTTGCAGCAATGTTGGTTGGTTTATCATTGTGTATTACGGGCAATGCTTTGGCAGGAGGAATATCTATTAAGTCATTGTTGATTTGTTCGTACAATCGGCTTTGTGTGAAAATTGCGGAGTCAGATTCTTTACCCTGCACTCCCACGTTTATATAGGTAAACTCATAGTTGGCGTTACACATTGCAAGCAGTACAATAGAATAGTAATGCTTATAGTTGTAATAGAGGGAACCACTATGTGGAGGTCTTATAATGCGTATATGTTTTCCGTCTATTGCACCTATGCAGTTAGGAAACTGGGCTTGCGTTAAAAAACCTTTTTCAGTCTCTACCCATAGCGCACGGGAAAATTTTGGTATACATTCTTCATTTAACCTTTCAATTATAATTTGACAAACTTCTGTTACTATTTTTCTGACCGTGGTTAGTCCTGTCTGATACGCCAGATGAATATCGACGAAGGTATGTCCACTAACTAAATATCTGTAATAAAATAAAATACCTGTGTTATTGTTTCAGTGAAAAAGCTGCAGCAAATATGGAAAACTGCAAGAGACACTTATATAAGAGTGAGGTCTACTAAAAAAAAACTTAAATCAGGCTCCGGTTCCAGGGCAAATAAAACATACATTTACTATAACATGCTGTCATTTTTAGATTCAAACTCGAATACTCAAGGAGAAGAATCGGCAGACAATTTTAATCAGTCAGTAGAGCAAAACGCGTCACCGAGAACTTCACAAAATAATACGATTATTGAAGAAGATTTGATTAATGTACCTAGCACCAGCTCCAGCGTTACCAAAGAAACACGATCTTCCAAGAAACGTAAGTGCGAATCGCCAACTGATTTCGAATTAGAGTTGTTAAATTGCGTGAAGAATAACACTGCAGATAATATGGACGAAGACTTGAATTTTTTTAAGTCATTATTACCAACTGTAAAAAAATTGAGTTGCTTTAAAAAATTATTATTTCGTACGAAAGTATTAGAAGCTTTAATTGATATTGAAAAAGAAATGATTATTACCATTGATGACCTTTCATTAACGCAAAATACGGTAACGAATGATTTAGAATCCTTAAATGTAAGATCAGATACGAACAATGAATAAATAGGTAACAAGAAAGACTTTGAAGATTTGATTAAGACTGTTTAATTATTAAGAACAAAAGAAAGAGAAGAACATGAAGAACTACACTGGTCAGCAAATAAACCGAGCCACCCGCTACCTAGGAACTCTGATTCGATTTTCTCAAAAAGTATAAAACTTACAACTATCAAAGTTATACTTACAAAAAGTGCGTTTCATGGTGATTAAAATGACTACAAATTAATTCGAAAGTACCGTCAACTCACATTGTAATCAAGCAACAAACACAATGCTAACGATTTGCTCTGTTTTCACCAGAGTTTGAAATTAGCGTTTTTTTTCTCTACAATGAGGGTAGTCGGATAATTCTTATCATTTCTTTAGTTTTTGTCCATCGTTTGCTCAGACGCGTGTGTTTTTGCTACTTTTTTCGATTAATAATGGATACAACACCTCAGGAAGCAGCTCAAGTTGTAGCATTACTTCAAGCAGGCATTGCGCAACGTGAAGTCGCTCGAAGGCTTCGAATCAGCAGATCTTCGGTGCAACGAGTTTACAGACGATACCTAGAGACTGGAGCATTCGACCGCCGTCCAGGTACGGGCAGACCTAGGGCTACATCAGCAGCAGATGATCGTTATATCCAGCTTACTGTTCTGCGAAATCGCCACCTCAACGCAGTTCAAGTCCAACAAAGTCTGCGTGACGAACGCCAAGTGGTCATAAGTTCAGATACCGTCAGAAGGAGACTTGCTGAACGGAACCTGACCCCAAAAAGAGCTGCAACAGGCCCAGCATTAACGGTAGCACACCGTCGAGCACGACTTGAATTTGCTCGAGAGCATAGGGATTGGACATTAGAGCAGTGGAGTAATGTACTCTTCACTGATGAGACCAGGGTGAGTCTACATGGAAGTGATCGACGTCAGAGAGTATATCGTCGCCCTGGAGAACGTTATTCTCAGTGTTGCATCGAGGAAACTGTTGCTTATGGAGGAGGATCTGTAATGGTCTGGGGCGGCATCTCGTTAACAGCACATACAGCGTTAGTTTTCATCGAACCGACGGGCCGAACACGTGGACTGACTTCTCATCGCTACATTACTGAAATCCTCGCAGACCATGTGGTACCTTGCGCAGGATATATCGGACAGGATTTGCAATTGATGCATGATAATGCACGGCCTCATGTTGCTCATGTGGTGACCCAGTATCTACGCGACGTCAGCATTCGTACGATGGACTGGCCAGCTCGAAGCCCGGACTTGAATCCGATAGAACACTTATGGGATGAGCTGAAACGTCGGGTTCGAGCCCGGGTACCTGCTCCAACAAGGCTTCCAGAGCTGCGAATCGCAATTGAAGAGGAGTGGGATACAATTCCTCAAGATTTTATCGTCAGGCTCGTAAGGTCGATGAATACAAGGATGCTGGCAGTTATCCGAGCAAGGGGAGGGAATACGGAATATTGATCAAAAACATTTTTTTGATTTTATCTTTGTTTTTGGCTTTAATTTTTTTTTTCACTTTATCATTACTAACGATTGTCACGACTGGAAAACGACTCTTCTTTGTAAAATCCTTAATAAACACTGAAATATTGATTAAACCCAATGAGTTTCCTTTCATTTTAATCACCATGAAACGCACTTTCTGTAGGTACAACTTTGATAATTGTAGGTTTTTTAGTTTTTGAGAAAATCGAATTAGAGTGCCTAGGTAGCGGGTGGCTCGGTTTATTTGCTGTCCAGTGTATTTAAGTTAGTAAAAAGCGCAATTTTATATTTATATTTTTCTGGTCTCATGTGCAATTATTATGATATACAAGGGCATTCGCCAAAAGTTTACAAGCCTTGAGGTGTCATGTTCATAAGGAAAGAAACGGGGTCGAATCGGACACTTTTATCTTAAACCCTATTTTGGGGTCAAATAAAAAAGTGTATCAATAGACCCCTTTTTTACTTAATGGACCTTTTTTTTGAACCTACTCATAACATTGCTCCTTCATATGTCCTCTTCTTAAATTTAATCTTTTATGTAGTAAACTGTGATTATGATTGTGATGATAAATAAGAATTTAAAATAATATTAGTACCCGATCTAGTAATAGAAGGGAATAATTAATAAGGGAAATATTCATATGTAAAAACTTGCAATCAATATGCGTCATTATAATTAATACTTTGTAAGGTAGGTATATTATTATAATTAAGACATTTAGACTTATTGTACTGTTTTAACTGTTATTGTGTTTTTTTATTTTAAACTTGAACCTGTGATTTTATTAGTGTATTTCAAATGAATAATCAATGACTAATTGTAACGTAGCGTTTATGCAAGACACTGTGATGACTGTTGTGATTAAGTATATAAAAAAATAAGTGAATAAGTAGGTATAGATAAAAAAAAACGAAAAAGATAAAACTGTGTAATTTAGAAATAACAAAATATAATTAATAAATATAAGAAACTGTGATTAATATGATGATTAATAAGTGTGCGGTTATGTGTTTCGGTCCTAAGAACAGAGTGAACCACATCAAAAAAAACATTTTAAGCCATATTCAGGTGTCACTGCCGAAACAATAAGAACTTCTTCTTCTTTCTTGCTTGATGTGGCTAAACAGTAATGTGACTTACATAAATTGGCAAAAAATATGAGTGTTCTAAACTTTTGTTAAATAATGACTGTTTTTTTACATGAATAAAGATGATTATTAATATCGAAATGTCTTTACTTACCGCAATGTCATTGCAAATCGTTCCATTGGTGATACGATTGACGTAGATTTCAATCGTAGATTGTTAGTCTTCAAATAGGGCTCCAGTTTTGAATATAATTCATCATAGACTTGTAATGAAACTTTAAAATATTTGAAAAAAAACCTTTCATTTTTTCTTAATATACCAAACTTCACCACGAATTCCCCGCACAGTAACCTAGATTCAACGAACGGGCTTACTGGCTGGCGTCTTTTTTTGGCAATTCGTCGTCGCCGTCGTCTTGATAAATAATACAACATTAATTTATCCATTATTACTTATTCGACTGTACACCTCCAACGTCAAAATTGTACTGAGAAAACTGCGTACGCGGATGCACGCGCCGATGCCCGCGCATAAGCACTCGAACGTGCTCACGTGCGTGCACCAGAAGCGTGGCCCGCGACGTGCTCACGTGCGTGCACACGCTTAACGCAGTTTATGCCCTAATATTAAATAGCCCAAACATGAGACCTGAGACATACACTGATTTTCTTAAACTCATGTCAAATTAAAACTTTACTAAACAGGAAAATAGTTAAACATAACGAAAAGCTATTAAAGTCATCTCAAAAGCATATGATAATCCCAACCTCGATTGATGTGGATGAATCAATTCTGTATACTATAGAGAGTTGTGTCATGTCTCCCGGATCGATATACCTTCTTGGCGTCTGAAAAATTCCTACACTCGTTTATGATGCGTAAATATCGACAGAAAACCTACTAATTTTTGTTTATTAACATTGAATCATTCTCTTATGTAGATATATTCGAAAGTCTAAGAACCCTTACAAATGAATTAGTCGTGACCCTAAGCGAAGATACAAAAAAATGTAGCTGTTAGTGTTTTTAAAAAGCCGTTTGATAGACATTATTTTACTAAAATATACAACATTTTCCTTTACCTATTTAATAACACTGATATAGAAGTGCATATTTACCACGACAATATCCATCCCTTAGAAAAATTAAACAAATACTTAAAGATAACCATGACTTACCAATTGCTGGCCACATCGGATCCACTAGGATGTATAACAGAATTTCCGAAAGATTCTACTGGGAAGGTATCCGGTCAGACATAGATAATTATGTCAAAGCTTGCCAATTATGTCAAGTTTATAGAGATTTACGACAAATAAATAGGACACCGATGGTAAATACTGGCACAGCCAGTGCGGCATTTGAAAAGGTATTTTTGGATGTTGTTGGGCCATTACCCGAATCGGGTCCTGGTAAATTAATGTACATCTTAACCTTGCAGGATGACCTAACCAAATACTCCACAGGTTACAACTGCCGAAGAAACAAGCGAGAGTCTCTTACATTTTATCTCTGTTTTCGGTATCCATAAAATGAATGTCACTGATTAAGGTTCAATTTTTTCTTTTTATTTCAAGTACACACACACTGACAGCGCTAATATTCTCTTTCACTGTTGTGACTAATAATACATAAACACATTTTATAAACTTGTATGAGTTGATGTCAGATACATCCTCAACTTCATCTAGACGTTCTTTAAAAAGAACAGGAGCAAGAAGGGAGAACAGAGAAACACAAGAAGAAAAGAATAAAAGACATAAGACTTTATTGGAAAGAGCTCAAGGCAAATCTTTAGCTAGAAGGGAGGAATTAAAGAGGTCAGAACAAGTCGATAATAGTGTTGGCATCAATAAACAAATTAAAGAAGCTCTACTGAGTGATCTACAAAGAGAAAAAGAATTAGTTTTATCAAGTCTATTAGAGCCACACCAAAGAAGGAAAATTGTTGAAATAGAGAAACAAATTCGTGTTGTCTCTGGAATCAAGTCTATAGAGTCAATTGAAGACGACTTGCCAGGACCAAGTGGAATCACGTCTGAGAAAGACAATAATGAGAAAATAGTAAAACCATCAATCAAATTAGAAAACATAGATAATCAAAGTAATACTAGTGAAATATACTTATACTATACTCCTAAATCAAGCATAAAAATGTCTTCTCAATCAGAAATTAATATGCAAAATGTTGATAGCATTCTCAATGCTGTCTCTACTTTAACCTTACATGAAAGCTCTCTAAAAGATGATATTGACAGAATTATTGATGACTGTGGACCAAAGTTGTTAGATTGGGTTAATTCAACAATCACTTTTACTGGATTTGATGCAGTTCACATGAGAAAGAAAATAATATCCAAAGCATCAGCACAGCAAATTATCATTGCTGTATTAATAGGCTTGGTTCGAGGAAATAATGTTGAAAGGATCAGTAAGACCATGAAGAGCGTTGAAACACAACGTTTGTTTACTAAGGTTGTGAGAGACCTTAGTATTAAAAAGAATGTATCCGGCTCGAAGGACCACACTTTATGTTCGTGAAACTATACTAATAAAAGTCACTGGTACTATTTACACTCTTTATTGTTCTTCGCTGCACAAATACAATATTAAACCAATATTACATGGAGCACGCGTGGAGCTCAGAAAACGTACCAATACAGAAGAAGGAGTGAATCTAATGAATTACGAATGAGGTTATTATTGATTGAATGAAATAATAAACATGGCGAAGAAATGAAAAGAAGGTTATTGAATCCAACATCTCTTGCAATGCTGGTTCGTATAGGACAATATCTGGATAAAAAATCCTTGCCAGCCCTTTTATTTTCTTTATTAAATCTATGCGGAATTTTTAATTTTTTAGCGAATTGAAAAGCTAATTTCAAAAATTCAACTCTAGTTAGTGGCATCAGGCGGTAATCGAGATCCTTGATATGATTATATAACTGCTGTTAACAGAGGCGGTTATCGAGATCCTTAATATGATTATATAACTGCTGTGAGCCTGTGAATGAAGCTTTTCAAATGGCTCTTCCACCAAAGGCAGTTCAACTCAAATATGTAACTTTTATCTCATCTTCACTAGTTTTAGGTTATTTTTCAACTTTCCCTTTTTTGACTTTTGACTTTTACTTTAGTGACACTCATGGTTATTCCTTGTCAAAAGCGCCGAGTTTTCACGACTTGCAAAAGTTTGTTTTATGAAGTGATACATTACTTTTACAAATAATTCTGTATTGATCTATCCTGAAGAGCATGCCAAGCCAAAAAAGGTTGTAGGAGCCCCATGGAGCATGTAACTCTTAAAGTTTTTGCGAGGAAACACAAGGCTTGCCAAGCTTAGCCAGAGGCACAGACAATGGCGCAGGTCGTAACTTAAGTTCCTCTCTCTCCACTTGTTATCTCGCATATATTTTGTCTTCCTTTAGGGCCTAATACTTTTTGCGGTTTCTGAACCCTAGTTGCTGTCTCATCTAAATTGTATACTCTGCAGCCGTTGCCAAATGAAGGATGGCGTTCGTAGACTCTTCTTAAGTTGTCAAAGAAGAAGAAATGATTCCTTAAAGGCAGTAGCTCGAGCTAAACTGCAAGCTTCTGGTTTCTTTAGTGACAATTCAGGGTGCCTTGATCAAAACGAACGAGACCATTCTATCTCTTTCCGCCATCTGATCTCTTTTCCAACTGTCTGGACCTTTAATATCCTTTAAAACTGCCATTTGGTATGCCACACTCCGCACATCTTTATTTGTTAAACCATAAAATTTTAGAGCACATTCAATTATGTACTCCTTAAGAGCAATTTTTTGATCAGACATTATGAACTTCATAATTAGGTGTAAGTTTTTGGTCTTTTAGGTTCTGAGTCGAAATGTTCAAATATTTTTTAACATACCGCTGTAATGTTTGATACGGAAGCACATTTTTTAGCAGCGTTATGTATGTTTCATCCGTCTCTTGTTAACTGAATAGCTTTAAGCATATTTTCCGTAATCGGATGACACCGAAAAAGTGACTTTACAATTAATTGACGCAATAGAATTGGTTTTTTACATTGATTTTAGAAACGGATGCGTCAATCCTCATAAAATATGTTTTAAGGGCTAGGATATCGCATAGTGCAAAATTACGTTTAGCAGATTCGTATGGCTCTGTTGACGAAATGATTGCTGAAATGAAAACACATCTTTTAACAAAAAAGTCGGACAATGCGTTACAAAAAATGTTTCAAAGCGCTTATCAAGGTTGTCATGTGTGTGTAGACACAAATTATTATGTATCTGTGTATCATTTATATTGATAGGTTTCGTCTTAAATAAAGCAGTATTTACTCAGCATTCATCTTGTTCTCATTCCAAACCCGAGCCCAACCTCACATGGCGACCGTGACGCCTGAGGCCCGCGGATTTTGTTTATAATTCCTTGCCCATATAGAGATAGTAAGTACTTATCTTTTACGATGGCTCTCAAGTATAGAAACTTATTCAACCACTCGGTATACAGTTCGTTTGGTTTGATTACTCATTTTATTCAAATTGTAAAACATGGGGAAGAGTCAAAGTAAGGAAGAAGAAGTGATTATTGCCCAAACCTCATCTGGAGGCAATAATAGCGCAGATGTGGAACAACTGAAATATCACGCCAGTACGACAAATATCGTGCTGATGATAATTTTAAGGTTGTAGGTTTTATTTTTTATTTTATTTTTTTAAGGTGGTAGGTCTATAGATCTAACTTACTTACCGTCCATGAATCTGTAATTTTTTATACTGGTCTGGAAAGCTATGAGAAATTTCAGCTTGTGCTACATACATTACTTCCAATGGCTTATGATATTAAATATAGAAGGAGCAAAACCTTCAGTTTACTCATAAAGTTAACACGAAACAAAACAGACTTTGAATTTTCCAGGTATTTGGTGTTAGTAAAACGAAAGTTGCCAACATAACTGTCACTTGGATTAATTTTGTAAACGATTTATGGAGACTAATAATATTTGGCCAAATCGCAAAGTAGTGAACTTTTACATGCCCGAAATATTCTGTAAAGATTTTTCGGCAACGAGAGTGATAGTGGATGGCACTGAAATTCCTATTCAAAAACTTAGCCATCCTAGTGCCCAAAAAGCTACATTCAGCACCTACAAACATAAAAATACAATGAAAATCTTAGTTGGCTCTTCTCCAGGGGGCTTATTAAGTTATTGTTCAGAAGCATTTGCAGAAGCCACAAGTGACCGCCAAATAGTAGAGCATAGTGAGCTATTAAATATGTATGAAGAAGGTGATAGCATTATGGCCGATCGTGACTTTAATGTCCAAGATTTGTTTTGAAGCAAGATTGTTGGAATTAATATTCACAAATTCCGGGAAGTTTATCAAAAGCAAATAAAAAATTACTAGTCAAAGAGTGCATATTGAAAAATTAATAGGTCTAACCAAAACTTATGCAATATTAAAAACAAAACTTAACCAATTTTATGTCCCAATAGGCTCAAAAATATTCTTTATATGCTTTATGCTAAGAAACTTTGGGGAAGGTATTGTGAGTAAAAATAAAAAGTAATATAAAAGTTGTTTTATTCCATTCGTTCATAAGTATTTATTAAATAAAACTTCTTTAAAATGATATTCATAAAATGAATCTAATTTCATCAGCATATTAGCTATGAAAGGCACTTTTTTTCAATGAGGGTTTAGGACCCTAGTAGCCCATCTGGTGAAGCAGCCAGATATGGTTATCTTTGCTGCCAAAAAGTCCACAAGGCTCGATTTGAAGGCCATTGTTCACACAATATTGAGCCAATGCAACTTTTGCATCAGCATATTAGGTGTTAGGGGAGGCCTTTGCTCAGCAGTGGGATGATCCGGGCTAATAATAATAATAATTAGCTATGAATGCATCATCTCTTGAAACAAAACTTACTTGTAAGTCTTTGAATGTATACACTATTAAGTTGCAGAAATCTCTGCCAGTGTAGTATAATTGTTCCTGTATTTGATAATAATACGGTGAATTTGTTTTGAGTTGCAGAACATTATTTTCTTTAAACAAATATGGCACTGAAATTGGTGTTATATTCTTAAAGCGACTGGTATAAGGGCACTTTACTTCAATGAGGGTTTAGGACCCTAGTAGCTCATCTGGTGAAGCAGCCAGATATGGTTTTTCTTTGCTGACAAAAAGTCCACAAGGCTCGATTTGAAGGTCATTGTTTACACAATATTGACCCAGTGCAACTTTTGCATTTTTAAGGCCATGTGTTGTGGCTCTCGATGCGACGTCTTTTTCTCTCAAATATTTATCTGGCATACTTTCCCTTTGTTGTCTCCTTTAAGTGACAAATTGTATGAATTATAATCAACTAATAAAAATCTATGGCAACACTCATTACAACATGCAAGAAAATATGTTAAAGAGTATCCCCCGTATTCAGAAACGTTTTATATGGTCATTTTAGCTAAAATAGGTTTATAATTCGTTTGTCTTTGTCTGTCTTCTTGACATTTGTACTAGTGAGAAAAGACAAAGTCCATTTTAACTAAAGAGTCTTTTAAGATTTTTATGAATAAGACCGTATATCTCTAGCAGTTATTCGGCTTAAACTAGAAGCCTCTGTAGAGTAGGCGCAGCCATTTTTTGAAGGAGTATAGGAATATGTAGTCCCTTGTTACGGCTTCATGTACCTGCTTGTTATATCCAGGAGATAAATGAGCAAGGGTCTTAGGTTTCAGGAAAACAGTTTTGCGGTAGGATTTTCTAGTACTGGGTGATGGTACATTAAAGTGACTAGTTGCTTGGGACATATTAGATCTGGGATTTGGTGAAGGTAAAACTTTAGTATATGATTGTGAGATCGAATTGTTCTTAGCTTCTCCATATGCTTATTTTTCATAGCCATAACACCCTTGATGCTTTTCTAGCGGCCTAATTCAGGACAAGCGTTGTATGTTGCAAAGTTGGTACTAAAGCAAGTACAGCAGGTTGCTTCACTTTTGAATCATCGCATCCATCACCTTGATGGTCATCTCTACACTTATAACAGCGTGGATTAGAGAGACACTTAGTGCAGATATGACCAAATATGCAGCAGTTGAAACATCGGACAGTTAGGTGCATTTATGTCTCTACTGGTAAGGATGTACCCGAGTAAAAACTATAGTCTTGAGGGAAGTATCTGTCCATCAAATGTTATAACTGCAAACCGGGTGGGTTTCCATTCAGAAACACATTGCTTTGACAATTTATGATTCATTCTTAGTGCTTTAATGATAGGGCCACAACTGGGGGGAATGTTAATGGTATCCACTATTTCGACTTCTGACTATTCTTTAGTGACATCCCTAACAAGACTCATACGAGTAACATCAAACTGTAGGATTACAGCTTCATAAGATATTCTATTGCGGCCTAACTTTTTGGACTCTTAGCAATTTTAGCAGGAAGAAAAGCTTGGCTTAGCGTCTGCGGGTCTTTTTCTATTAAAATTTTTGTGGTCATTAAATTCGAACGTGTCTAATCATCGGAGAGGGTAACTGTTAAGATAGGTGACTGTGTTCGTCAGCTCCGGCGAGCTCTGACGCATTCTAGTCCGCGCGCGATATTTTTATAAGATTTTATTTAAATCGTTGTAAAAAAAACCGCCATTGGTCGAGCGCATAAATCGGGCACGAAATGACGTTGGTGACGCCTCTAGACCTGCCCACAGCCTAGGGCCTGCCGCTTGCGGCAGTGACGTGCTCCTCAGAATTTCAGTATCCCCATTGTGGGGAACACGCCCATTACTGCCCCCACGGAGCCGCCATTGGTCGCCATCTAACCTGGCAAGCGGCTACTGTCATCCCTAGAGGAGGTACAGGAGGCCCTACGGAGGAAAGTTGCCGCCACCCGCTTGCGACGCTGCGACGTGCCCCCAGTCAGTGGGATAACCTGCAGTCTCACCACCAGTACTCCGGAGCCGCCAACGGCAGTCCCAGACACATTTACTACCGCGCCCATCACTGAGCTTGCCGGGTTAGCTACTTGCGCCACAAAGCGTATTATGGACGCGGTAAAATCTAAAACGTCTAGACTTAACAAGGAGGAGGTGGCCACCATTGGAGGCTTTACTGAGCGGCTATCTGCCATTGTGACCCACCTGACTCTGAGGTTAGCCGAAGCTGAAAAGCATGTCGCAGTGGTCGAAACCAAAACCCAACAACTAGAACCACCTGTTGCCGCCAGTTCCCGCGTCACCTTCCCAGGGGAAGATATCGTGGCGCCCTCAGTTTGGGAAGCACGTTCACGCTCTTTATAACTATTTAGCTATAGTATAATGAAGTATATACAAAGTATGTGTGTTATTAGTTATTAGTAAAGACTGTAATTTTAAAACTGTGGATTATACGTCGTAACTAAGCGAACGTGTTTTCATTGCATATCGCCGTAGACATCATTATACATACATGGCGACCCTGTCATGCGGGCGAAAAGTGTGGACTAAGCACATTCCTCTGTATCTCGGTGCTTCGAATTAGAGTGAGTTATATAATAACTAACACAGTATCGAACGAACTTTATAGTTGTGTTTCAATATTCAAAATGGGAAAATCATATTCCAAAACTGAAGAAAAATAAGTTCTTATTAACCAAAATAAATCGGGAGGCAGCAACAACGCGAGTACATCGGACCAGGAATATTACGTGAAAATAAATAATGTTTTGATTACCGTATTTTTGGTACCGATAGTCATAGTGCTACTTGTCATCATTTACATCAAAATCAAGAACAGACACAAGGAGTGGATTTCAGAGCAAATTTATACAGAATTTTTGAGAAGAAGGAGAACTCGTCTATCTGTGAAGGGCAGAGCGTAGAAAAGAAGATGTTTAAATACGAGGCCAGTATCGAAGCAGCAGAGCCATCACGGAGAAGATTTTTTTTGTAAGACTACCCTTCATGAAAGTGGAATTGACACTATCTTATCTATCTTCTCTGCCCACTCCACTCGGCATGCAAGTATGTCCGCCGCCAATAGGCTCGGAGTAAGCATCGATGTAATTCGGAGCACTGCTGGATGGAGTGGAAATTCAACTGTTGTGGGCAAATTCATAATAGACATGTTGATAATATAGACGAATTTGCCTTATCAATACTAGGTGATTGTTGATTATTTAGATTCAATTACTCAATTAAGCATATACAGATACATCTCTTACGTGCATAATAAACCCCCCTTGGAGTGTAAAACAACTGTGATAGCTTGGATCAAACCACTCACCTATGAGGACATGGAGCCGATACTTGACAAGCACACGCACACAACTAAACACACACGCACGCACACTCATACACACACACGCACGCACGCACGCACGCACACACACAATTTATTGTACTTACTAAATAATTTGTGTTCACTAATGTGTTATTATTGTTAAGAAAGAGGGGGTCCCCATACCACAAGCATTATATTTGCTTAACATGAGGTTCCTAGCACTATGGTATACGAGCTATGTAACAAAATGAAATAATAAATTATTATTATTATTATTACATATATTGTTTAATTATAATAAAAAATTACAAAGAAACATACTTTTGTTTCAGATACTCAGAAGCGTTCAGGAGCCCTAAAGGGTACTTTCTATCAATGTGTGAGAAGACTGTGATCTTTAATCTTTCATAGATGCAAAGTAATTTAACAGACATCCAGGTTTCTTTAGATTACCTAGGTATTTGTTACAATATAATCAATAGGCGGGTCTACACAGAGCGAGCAGCCTCGCGAGGCATTTGCCGCGCGAAGCAGCTCGCTCTGTGTGGACGTGCCTCGGCCGAGGCAAACGCGCGCGCTGCCGCGGGCGAGCGTCCGTGCGCCCGAGCCATCCAGTGTCGGCTTTTTGTTTTGCTCAAAGGCGCCTCAGTCGTTTGCCGCGCGCACTCTGGACGCTCGCGTATATTGTTTCATGCCTCGCTCGAGTATAATAAGAGTAAAATATGAATAAAGATCAGTGTTTAAAATTAATATCTCTCTATGGTGTAAACACCTGGCTATGGATTGCAAGTGATCCTAATTATACAAATAGGGGACTTAGGGAAGATGCCTGGTTAAATATTAGCCGCGAGATGAATGTACCGGTTCCTGATTTAAAAAAGAAAATGGAGTCATTAATGGGATCCTTCCGGCGGGAAAAATCACGAGAAAAGAAAAGTCGTTTAACAGGATCAGGTAAGATATATATTTATTAATTGCTTTCACAGTTACTACTAAGAACTATTTATCTATTATAAAAACTTGTAACTTATTTTCCAGGTCGTGATGAGGTTTACAGATCTAGCTGGTTTGCATATAATGCCTTTGCATTTATGTCTGATAGGAACGAGCCAGGTACCACGCGGGATACTATGGAGAATGTAAGTACATAATATAGTTTTTATTGATAGTCATCTTGCCATGAGACAGTTCCATTTGTAATAAAATGTCTTGCTAGGTGGTCACGTATCTCTTTAGCATTATTTCCTCCACGTCGTGGTATTTGTTGAATTGGTAATAATGATGTTGGTTCTGATTCATTTCGCCAACTTCCTTCTACGATTTCCCCATCATTTCCCACCGCATCAAAAAAGCCGGGAGCTGAAAAGCTATTAGAAGGTGTTCTCCGTAAATAGTTGTACAAATGTATTGATGCTAAGACTACTTTTGTTGCTTGTTCGGGTTCTAATAAAATTGGTTTACGCAAAACTCTATAAACAGAACTTAACACTCCGAAAGCATTTTCTACAACTCTTCGTGCTCTGGAGAGTCTATAATTAAAAATTCTTTCCTTTGAACCTCTTTCTGGATTACCCTCGTATGGTCTCATGGTGTATTCATTTAGCTGAAAAGCTTTGTCACCTAATATATAAAATGGTACTTTGGGATAGTACGGTAATTGCAAAATTGTGGGTGATGGGATGTTAAGTTCTCTTTTCTCAAACTTTTGGTATAATTTTGTATTTTTAAATACACCTCCATCAGAAATCCGTCCTTTACTCCCAACGTTTACATATAAAAACTTGTAATTATCATCTACTAAGGCAAACAAAACTATACTTGAAAAAGATTTATAATTATCGTAGTCATTGCCACTGTTTATGGGTGACTGCAAAACAACATGCTTCCCATCCATCGCTCCCACAGCATGTGGGAAATTCCATTTATTTAGGAAACCGTTTGAAATTGCAACCCATTCTTGTTCTGTACCTGGTACCTAAAACAGATGTAAAAAAGTATGTATTATTTTACAGAATGAAACCGATACTAACGATGAAACAGTAAGAGCAACTCAAATCGCTCAAGACCCTTCACTTGACAATGACAACATTCAAATTATGGAAAATCAGCAACAACAAGATGGCGCCAATAACACACAATCTAGAGTTGGAACACAAGACCAGAGATCCAGAAAACGAAGCAAAAGAAGACCAGCGAAAGACACAGACGATTTATCGGACGAAACTCTTTCTGAAGCTTTCAGGATTCTCCAGCAATGCACAGAACCACAGCCAACCCCACCGCCTTGTGACTCATACTCGGCATTTGGACAATACATAGCCAACGAATTGAGAAAATAAGATCCAGTAACTCTGGCGCACGTAAAAAAAGATATATGCGGAATAATATTTCAAGCCGACACAGGAGCTTATCAACAATATGGCTATTATACACAAAGCTATGCTGGGTCTACGCAACGTCCAAGCACTCATGCTTCATCTTATAACGATCCGACGTCCCCCTCACCACTAACTCCTCAACCATCTATTTCCACCGTTCCAATAACTTCTCCAATTCAATCAGAGATTCCACCTCTCCCTTCCCCTCCGATGATTTCTCAAAATTCATCAGACATTCCTACTCCCCCTTCCCCTCCGATGGCTTTTCAAAATCTATCAGACATTCCTCCTCTCCCACGGCTTCCTGCCTCCTAATTATGCTAAAACGTAATACGAACCACTAATTAAAATTAATTTCACCTTTCTTTCTTTTTATGGTTATTTTAAAGTTCTATTAAAATGATTGGACTAAATTGACAAGATTGGTTTTTTTTACTCACTTTTACATGATCCTTTAAATGTTCGATGATGGCATCGCAAACTTCAGGAACAATCTTCGAAATAGATTGTTTGGAAATGCGAAAGAGATACTGCAAACTGGTATAAGAATCTCCTGTCGCTAAGAACCGTAATGTCAAAAGTATCCTTTCTCTCACGGTTATCGCTCGACGCCAGTTCGTATCATTTCTTCGAAGTCTGCTTTGTAATTCTGAACACAATAGATCCAACTCCTCTGTAGTAATGCGTGCAAAATTTTTTTCCACTCCATCATTTATCAATTCTTGGTACAGTTCGTTCCCATTATATAATAATCTGTTTTTGTATAAAGTCTGGATCCAATATCGTCTTCGTTTAAGTTTTTGTTGTCTTCTCTTTTTTATAATCCTATTTATAAGGATAAAAGCAACAGCTGCCACCGCAACACGTACGTCTGGTGCCATGATGCCTTAATTCTCAACTGAACGAACGAACATGGCTCGGGCTTGCCGCGCGCGGCAGCCTCGCGATGATACCGAGGCTGCCGCGCTCGTTTGGGGATAGTTTCCTCGCGCGGCAAATGCCTCGCGAGGCTGCTCGCTCTGTGTGGACCCGCCTAATAAAACATGCATTCAAATACATTATTATTGTTTGAGTATTTAATAAATGTAACTTGTTTTATAAATAAAAACCAAATTATGTTATAAATTATTTTTTTTTTATTTAATCAAAATAAACAGTGAATGAATGGGATGACCTCGGTAGTCGAGCGGTGTAAGCCGTCCGATTGGGCTATACTGTGCCCGGGAGGTCGCGGGTTCGATTCCCGCCCCGGACAATATTTGTGTAACAACAAATATTTGTTTCGGTGTCTGATTGGTTGAGGGACTACTCTCCGTGCCTCGGAGAGCACGTTAAGCCGTCGGTCCCGATTGTCATTAACACATCTATGACAATTGTTACATGTTGTCAGAAGCGAATATAATCTGACACCTGGTCTTACCATCTCGGCTACTGGTCCCTACGGGTTTCGAGGTCTGATGGCAGTCGCTCGTATAATTCTGGTAGCTAGCCGCATCAGGTTAGACTGGGAGCCGACCCCAATAAAAATGGGAAAAGGACAAGGGGAATGATGAAACAGTGAATGAATGAATCTTTCCATACCGATTTCGGCAACGGCGACCTTGTTCTGTTAGGTTAGTGAGTCCTCACATGGCTGATATATTCAATTTTGGCCGAAAAAATTCCATGGCATTGTGTGTGAACGGCTGAACTGATTGCTTCATGTGGTACACCTCTTGAATTGAATAAAATTGTTAGGGAGTCCCGGGCTTTATCTTTCAATTTATTAGATTATGCATTGATCACCTTGCTTGTCTAATTTGCACTATATCCACTTCATTTTAATTCAAAGGGTTTTTCATTTTCTGAAACAAAATAAATCTCACGTCATGTTCATGTTACACACCTCAAAACAGCATGGCCTTAGTTTTGTATAGAGTTCAAAATCAGTAGAAAAATTGACTGGCTAGGCAGCCTAAGTAGAATGAATACTTGTGGAATGAGTAATAGTGCCCAACAATTAACTCTATACACCTATAGACTAACATTTCATAGCATGTAATTGAATATTATGTCCGTCCTAACCATACTAAATAAATACCCATATTTAATAGTCTATCTGGCTATCTATGTAGCTAAGAAAAAAAAACTTATTTTATTCCTCCTCTAAACATTTCTAAATAAAAACATATTGGTTCAGAAAGTCACAGTAGTTAAGTTATTAAGTATGTACCTCACCAAGTCGCTTATCATCAACCTGGGGATGTCCACGGCTGGACATAGGCCTCCCTTAAAAACCAAACGCCAGCGCCATAGCTCGGGCGATCATCCATCGATTATCTATCTGCTTCTCGCAATTTTCACAATGTCATCGGTCCATTTCGTGGCGAGCCGGCCACGCTGCGACACCCATTGCGTGGTCTGTACTTGACAACCTTTAGTTCCCAGCGGTTATCGGTTTTACGAGGGATGTGGCCTGCCCGCTACCACTTGAAAATCTTGAAATTGCTCACTTTGATTGCTAATACCGGTGACTTCAGTTCTTCTGCAGATTTGTTAACTGTCGAAGCCATATCCATTTTATCAATTGATACTTATCTGTACACTATATTTCGATCACTGTTTTTCGTAACGAGGTTTATTTACAGGTATTATTATGATAAACGTGAATACATAACCAAACAATAATATTGTATTGGCAATTTGGCGCGAGTGCGTTTCGTTCACAATACAGCATTAAAAATAGCAAAAATAATTTAATAAAATTATCCCCTATGTAGCTTGATATTTGTTATGACCTAAAACCTGCACATTAAACTCAATAATCAATAAGTATCTATATGATTGTTTTATAAATTATTTCAACCGCCTATAAATCCATTTATTTATTTATTACTATTAGGAGGGCTAACAGACACATAACATTTTATAGTAAGCAAATTTGGTTAACTATTTAGCTAATTACAAGCCCACACAGATTACTAATATAAAGCAATCAAAAGAAAAAAAAATTAAAAGCTTTTTAAAAGAAAAGAAAAAAATTAAGCTTAATAGTTTTCTTTTTGTTTCAATTTTATCTATTAGTTCACGTTCTATCAATTCCGAATGAAAAATTTAGAAGTAGTTTGATGCAGTTTATACAATTTAAGGTTCGCAGTTTGGAAACCGGCTTATAGCTTAGGGACTGATTTGATGCTTATCATCTAAAAACTCCCCAATCATGCGCTGTGTTATTGTTTTCGTGCTTGTGCAAAACAAATCAATGTCTAACTTAGTAGCTAGTGCATTGAAGTTCCTTGAACTGCGGATTACAAAAGAATTGCGCAAACAGTTAGTCGCGGCAAAAGGTACATCTAGCAACGGACGTTGTATAAAACCTAACAGATTGGTACGAAGCGATATTCTAGAGAGAGAAGCTCTGGACAATCCACAGAGCCCCTGACTATGTTAGACAAGTAGCAAATGTCACCTACATTACGTCTATATTGTAACGGCAGAATATGATAACGTTTACATCAAGCAATGTAACCAGAAGTTCGCTGATGTGCCTTAAAATCAAGATACCTTAAAAAATTACGTAGTATGCCTTCAATTCTGGATATATATACTTGGTACTTAGGGTTCCACACTTGAGATGCATACTCAAGGTGACTGCGCACATAAGCGCAGTATAATATTTTGATAGTTTTTAGAAATCGGAAGCAGCTCGATATTCTCATAATAAAACCCAATGCTCTTAATGATTTTTTAACAATATGGTCTATGTGCTGATCATATAAAAGTTTGCTATCAAGGATCACTCCTAGGTCCCTAACGCTATCAATTTTACTAATGGGCATGTTATTTAATGTATAAGTGTTATTGACGATACTTTTCTGACGAGTATAAGTCATTTAATAACATTTGGATATGTTTAATTGTAGTTTATTATGAGAACAGTAGTCAACGAATTTATTGATAAGAAAGTGAATTTTTAGACGAGCCAGTAGTGCTCACCTGACATTATTATTATTTAAAAAAATCAATTATAATTCTATAGAATATTCTGACATTATAAATAATTATGCATTAAATTGTGACATTTATACTTTTATTAAATTTTATTGTATAACTTGGACTTGAGAATTTTTGTGCGCCGATCTGGTAAAGACATGTAGACACTACTAACTATTTTTACAACACCTTCATTGCAGGCTTGGCTTTGTATTATGTACACTCGTGTCTTCACAAAATAAATATCTTATTCTTATTCTTAAAAAATAATTTTAATATTCAATCATAAAAAGTCTACTTTTCCAGCACTACTTTTGCAGTGTAAATAGGAACCTATTTTAATCCCCTTCTTCAACCCATCGACAAAATGAAGGGAGTTAGTTACCTATAAGGTTGAACAGATGGACCGAATTCGATAATTTTGTAGGACTGTTCAATCATTAATCCGCTAAGTAAAATAAAATACCTGAATACTTTGATCGAGCGTTATCACATGAGACTGGGACATTCAGAGCGAAGCGTTCAAGATTATACGTTCTAGAGGATCGGGTCAGTAATATGTTTTCGACCCTTATCCCCTTACCGCATACAACGCCATATATGGTTTCTGGTTTTGTTTATTTTTTTCAACATATAATTTTTTTTATTTTTTATAATCCAACTAAGAAAAAATATTACAGAATTCTTCGTGTAACGGAACGCATTTTTTGTTGTCTATGGTAAGGTCTATCTGTCAAGTTATTAGAGGTTATGTTCAGCAACTCCGACCGGTGAAGTGAATTTATTTAGTGCTGATTTAATAATTGGAAAAAAAGCAATAATTTGGTAAGTAAAAAATGCTGGATTTTTAAAATGAATTCATTGTACATTCATAAACATAATATAACTGGGATTTCAGTGTTTTTGTGCATGTAGTTTTAGCAATTTTTGAATTGCCATATTTGGCTTAGTATGCGTTCAAGACATATTCACTGTCTGTCATATATGGCTTTATATGCATTCAAAGCTTGCTTTCTTTTCTTTGCAGCAATGAATCCCTCACGCTTTTATGGTACATCGAAGCATGTGAATCCCATTCCTGGTGACGGCTGTCAGAGTGATGATGATCTAGTTTCTGACTCTGATCCTGAATATGAACCTGCATCCGTCCCCTCACGCCGTACCCGTAAAAAAAAAATTGTCATATCTGAATCGGATAGTTCCGATGATGATGAAATCACCACACAAAGCTTGCATGCTCCATCCTCATCCACAGCTAAGGGCAAAAAAAACAAAAAAGTCCCGGTAATTTGGAAAAAACAGAAAATGGAAGCTTATGATGCAGAAAACTTCAAATTTTTAGGGAACTCCGATCTGCCTGCAGAAATCATAAAGTTGGATTCACCTCAAGAAATTTTCAATTTCTTGTTCACGGATGAGTTGATTGATATGATTGTTGAGCAGTCCAACCTAAAATCTATTCAGAACAACGCTAATAAACCAGCAAACATAACCAAAGAAGAGATTGAGCAATTCATTGGCATGGTAATTTTCATGTCTTGTGTAAAGTTACCGTCAACGAGACTGTATTGGTCAAAACATGTAGGCCAGCAGCAAGTTTATGAAACAATGACCTGTAACAGATTTGATGCGATTAAGAAGAATTTGCATTTCAATAATAACGAAAACTTTAAGCCCCGTGGCACAGATGGTTACGACAAACTCTTCAAAGTTAGACCATTGTTGGATAAGATTCGTGAACGTTTGCTGCTGGTTCCAAAAGAGGAGTACTTAGCCGTAGATGAGCAAATTATTCCCACCAAATGTCGTCATGAAATAAAGCAATACAATCCAGCAAAACCTCATAAATGGGGATATAAAAATCAGGTTTTAAGTGGTGTGTCAGGATTCAGCTACGACTTTGACATATTTGCTGGAGACCAAAGTAATACTTTTCCGTCAGATGCACCTGATCTTGGGGTGAGTTCGAATGTTGTGACCAGACTTGCTTCCACAGTACCAAAGCATCAAAACCATAAACTCTCTTTCGATAACTGGTTCAATAGCCCTAACCTGCAAGTTTATTTGTTTAAAAATGGTATACTGCCACTGGGAACTGTCAGGCTTAACCGCGTGCCGAACTCGAATATGCCTACTGAAAAGGAACTAAAAAAGAAGGGACGAGGAAGTATGGAAGAGAAGACAGCTGAAATAGACGGCGTGAAGCTGAGTTTAGTGTCCTGGTTTGATAATAAAATCGTAAATATGCTCTCGGCTTACGTAGGCAGTGAACCGACAACAACAAAGCAGCGGTATGTTCGAAAAGAAAAACAGTACAAGGATATAACGTCGCCCCAAGCAGTTGATGTTTATAACCAACACATGGGTGGCGTCGATTTACTCGACTCCATGCTCGGTTATTACAGAATTCAACTGCGATCTCGGAATTGGTACAAAAGAATCTTCTTCCACATGATTGATATGACATTAGTTAATGCCTGGTTGTTATGGCGCCGAATTCATGGACTTGAATACCTGCCGCTGTTTGATTTCAAACTTGCAGTGTCGGAGCATATGCGCAAAGCTGGAAAGGTTATGGTGGCCAAAAAACGTGGTCGTCCAGCTAGCCTTCTTGGAACAGCAACCTCAAGTCGAGCCATTACTCCAACTAGCGATGTCGGTAGTCCAGCAAGTGCAGTGCCCAAAAATCGTGGTCGTACAGCTAGTCTCCTTGGAACACCGACCTCAAGTGGAGCCGTTACTCCCACTAGCGAAGTCGGAAGTCCATCAAGCGCGGTGGCAAAAAAACGCGGACGTCCATCTTGCCTCAGGAGTCTCAACTTGCCTGAGACTTCAAGCCAAGGCAACAATGACACTGGTTTGCCTGAGTCACCATTGCCTTCCAAAAAGGCACGAAAAGCTCCAGCTAGACACCAAGAGTTACCTTTGAATTCTGTTCGAACAGATAACGTGGCCCATTACCCAGAATGGATAAAGTCAACACGACAAATATGTCAAAATTGTTTAAAATATCGTTCTTTCACAAAATGTGGAAAATGTAATGTTTTTTTATGTTTTAATGACAAACGCAACTGTTTTCTGGAATTTCATAAAGTTTAATTGTTAATGCATACGAAGCCATATATGGCATCATATCGTTTTACTATAATGCATACGAAGCCATATATGGCTTCGTTGGCTATTTTCTTAATTATTATTACTAATTTTTTTTTCTCATGTCAAGTTATTAGATTAGGTATAATAAAAGACATATCCAGTAAAAAAAATTTTTTTTTCTGCCTCCTTCATAATTCATGCAATAAGGGGTTATGGAGAAGATAAGAGATATTGGGGTCAAAGAATAGGTCAAGACGCGAGAGTTCTTTCGAGGAGGATGCTTCGTCGGTGGAAGATCTTTCTCCGACTTCTTCAAGATCAGACTTGTCAGTGTTGGCAAGCACCACTTTTGGATTCAGGTTTGGAGCAGGATGTTGTGCACACCAGTTCACCGGAGTTAGAGTTCCTTCTTATAGTGGGACAGGCGGAACCTGCGATCCCGGCACCTTCCGAACAGATCAGAGCGGAAGGTATAGCATGCCATAGATTTGGTTTGGAAGCTTGGAACCGTATTAGGTATAGAGAGGTAGCTAAGAAACTGCACGCTTCCCCGGTGTTCAGTGCCTTGAGGATTAACACCGAGTTAGGTGACCTCGGTATGCATAGCTAAGGCCTTTTAAGCAAACAGGACAGGGTTCAGCGCACGATCGTTCACGGTCTCCTCTGTCAGAGAAAAGCTTTGGCCAAGGAACTTAAAAAACTAGCGGCAATGCCGGCTGTTTATCACATACTGTATTTTTAAGATGCCCTAGCATTTTCGTTTAGAATTTCTAGCCTAGTCTATTTAAAAATTCATGATAAAGATATACCAAATGCTGTGAAACTCATACCAAATAGGCCGCTTTTATATTTGACTGATTCTATAGCATACTTTGATTATAAAATAAACGAATCTTTAAAACAAATGAACACGCTTTTTAATTTTCAAACGCACGTTTCAAATTTATACTCACAATCCCTAGTCCCAGACTAGAGAAAAATTGGTGAGGTAAAGTGTACAAATTAACCCATGGACGATAAATCAATATCACATATTTTTTTTTAGTCCGAGACTAGATGTAAACCATTGACGCTGATAAGGAGGAATAGGATTTTCTTCAACATTTTAGTTTAACTTCACTTATTTTCGATTGCAGCGTAATAATACTGATTAAATTTACTTGCTGAATCTAAAAACTATGAGATCTAGGTTAAATTTATTTGGTGGCAGGGAAATTATTACTAACAATAACAAAATTTGATTTGTTGTATAGTAAACATTGCTTGTTATAATAATACAATTTTGTGAAAGCTATTAAAAAGATAATTATCTGCTTGTCCCTTTTTGCTTCGAACCTATTGAAGATAAATACATATTTAGACATCTTTACCAGCTTGAAAGATAAAATATTTTGTCTGTTGGAAACTTTTACCTGCTTCTAATTTCAGGTAAATTGTAAGCAACGCCACTTACTTGCAAAATATACAGAAATATATTTTATTAATAACCTCACCTCAAGTTTATACAGTCCAATGCAACTGCAAAAGAATCTAAAAAAATTAGACTTAACATGAATTAAGTATAACTAAACGATTTGTGTTTTATTTACAGACTGACCAGAAATATAATAAAAACTTGGAGTTGTATACCCATTTTTATTCCAAATCAGTTAACGCTGTCAGCGCCATTTTGATACATGTACTGTATATACACCCAGGTCACACTTTAAATTTGAGCCCCCTGACAAGACACAAATATGATTTAATTTTCAGAATATTCTTTTCTGTCAAGATACCGTGCACCCTGTTTTTGATCATCAATATGCAAAGAATGAATGATCACAATTATTGTTTACCAAGTGAAGTACAGTCAGCTCATGAATCACACTCTCAAACATTTATAGAGCATGTAGGTAATATTAATAAACTTAAAAAGTGTTTAAATGGTGTTTCATCCAATATAAATTATAATATTATTATGTATAGCTACTGTTTGGCACAATCTCATTTTCTTGATTAATTTTTTTTAAATCTAAAATAAACCGCGATAAAATCCGTTAAAAAGTAGTTTTATTTCAATTATTTTTTTTAAATCAAAGTTTCAATCAGAGAGTTCTGTTAATGATATTTATTGAAATTATACGTGTATCAGTGAATGAACTATCCCATAAATATTGTCAAACGTTTTTAATTTCACCATGTATGTAGTAAGTCATCATCATTCCCCTTCCCTTTTTTTTTCATTTCTATTGGGGTCGGCTCCCAGTCTAGCCTAGCTGATTTGAATTGACAGTCACCATACCTCTCAATATCGCAGCGTATATAAATTTTATATGGTTTTCGTAAAATATTATTTAATTTCAGATTTAACCCTGAAAAAGCAGAATAAAATTAAAAACAAAATTAAATTTGTTTCTAAACTTGAAGCATTAATACCAAGATGTAGACAACTATGCAATCAACACCGAAAATCACGAAAAAAAACTTTACAATTTAGCAAAGTTAACTCCTTTGAAGAAATAGCTTCAGAAACCCCTCCCAATAATCTTTTATGGATGCAAATCAAACTGTGCACTAAAAAGGAAAAAGCCAGAAAATTCACTCTCGAGGACAAATTGAATTCACTTTCAATTTCAAAACAAGGACCGAAATCATATAGATTCCTACAACAGATTTTTATCCTTCTGTCAGTAACTACGTTGAAAAAAATTATATCTACTCTGAAAATTGATTTTGGCATCAATCCTCAAATTTTCGAATCTATCAAGGAAGAGGTACATATATACTTGGAATCAATTATATGTTTTTGTCATATTTAGTTACACTAAAACTAATAACATGTAATGATTGTTTTAGGTAAACACCGAGAAAAAAGAAAAGTAATATTTGCAAGAAGGAGGAGAGGGGTGGTGAACCCTACCCAGCATTAAACTAGAAGTATTTACGGTGAAGGGAGAAATATGTAGTGTCAGGATGGTCTTGTATATTAACTTACCCACTTATTTATGCCAAATCAGTGAGTAGTTATACTGCCAAGCATCCACCTAATATCTATCGTTTAGAGAGAAACCCCCAGATTATCCTACCTACCCAATATTAAACTATTATGGGTTCCTAGGGGATTCAGTAAGTAAAACTATGATAAAAGGTGGATTAGCCGCGCACACGACCGCTCTACTTGGCTATCGTAATTTGATCTACTGATTCGCCAGCGGACGTCTAACTCGCACGGGGTCCAGCGATATATTCATTTAAATGGTAACAGTTAATACAGACAAAGAACATACATATTCATAAAACTATACATTAAAACATTCATTCAGTCGAACAGCTCTGCGATGTCACCTGTCATGCTTGACAGATGACGTTGATCCGGTCCAAACTCACTATGACCGACAACACGGCCATCCTACGTACGCCTTCGTCCTCGAAGGTGTTATCGTCCGCTGGGGAAGCTGAGAACAATTTAGCCAACATTAGTACTTATCTAGGAATATGTTACTGCCTGATCAGTTGTGCATTCATTTATTCGTGATGCATCTGATCACCTAACATAGTATGTATAGCTTGAACTAGCTGATGTTCATACAGGATCAGGCTAGTCGTGTATCGCTATTCCTACTACAACAGTGTTCACCATGGATATCTGTTGCTTCTTAAATCGAAAACCCTAATAGATAAAGACTATTGAACCGTAGCATTAAATCACACTAAATATTGAACCGTTAAAATTTTAAAACAATATATACTTTTTTTCGCACCAATATAATTGACATTTTTTTACAGAAATTCCAACAACTTAATTGCGCGGTAGGCAGAAGTAGAAACTAACTAACGTCACGCCTCTTTATTTTAACACTCATTGAAATGTAAAATAATCTACCGTCCAAATTATATCAACACTCATTGGTGCTCGAAAATACTCATCATTAACCGTTCGGCCATCATCAATTATTTAAATCTTAGACCTGCTTATTGCTCACCAATAAACGAACATAATGTGATCCATATTTCACAAAAGTAATATTATGAAAAAGCACAAGTATTACATAACCTCTTTAGATCCATGCTTATCGCTTGATGCGATACGAATCCACTGCACACGGTTGCCTTACCACGTGGGCGGGAGTGCCAGCGGGTCATGCCGTCACGCTCCGTCGTCTCTGGGGCAGGCGCGATTGTAAACTGCAAAACTTAACCACGTGCTCAGAGCACGCGTTATTAGTTCCTAACCAGTGTGTGGGCAAAAGTGGTACACAATCCCACTTGCTGATGCAAGAAGGAGGATGGTGTGAACCAGGCCCAGAATTAAACTAGAAGTATGGACGGTGAACGTAGAATAATGTGAAGTAAAGGGAGAAATATGTAAAGTGTCAGGATGGTCTTTTATATTAACTTACTCACTTATTTATGCCAAATCAGTGAGTAGTTATACTGCCAAGCATCCACCTAATATCTATCGTTTAGAGAGAAACCCCCAGATTATCCTACCTACCCAATATTAAACTATTATGGGTTCCTAGGGGATTCAGTAAGTAAAACTATGATAAAAGGTGGATTAGCCGCGCACACGACCGCTCTACTTGGCTATCGTAATTTGATCTACTGATTCGCCAGCGGACGTCTAACTCGCACGGGGTCCAGCGATATATTCATTTAAATGGTAACAGTTAATACAGACAAAGAACATACATATTCATAAAACTATACATTAAAACATTCATTCAGTCGAACAGCTCTGCGATGTCACCTGTCATGCTTGACAGATGACGTTGATCCGGTCCAAACTCACTATGACCGACAACATATTGAACAATTGTTTTTGATGAGATGTCTCTTGAAAAAGGTGTAACAATATTCTTATAAAGACGAGATATGTGGATTTGTGGAATTTCAATAAATAACGAGGCTGTTTGCTGATCACGCTTTAGTGTTCATGATTAAAGCGGTAATTCATAAGTGACAACAACCAATTGCTTTTTATATCTGCAACTGAAGCAATAAAGTCAAATTTTGATTGAGATAATAACTGCAGTTAGTGAAATCTCTAGTTTATAATATCTCTAGCTCTAGTATAAGACCAGAGAGCTGGATTTCAATCTGCTCTTAGAAATTTGCAAGAAGAGACGCGAAGGTCACAAATACTTGAAAATCAAACCACAGGTAACTTTTATTCTATGTAAATAATTAAAGTTGATTTTTTCAGCTATATCCCTATATATTTTTACAGATGCTACTATACATATTGTTGGATTTAATTTAAGTATCATATAAGATATATCATATCATTTAATTAAAGGACTAAAGAATAATTTTCTTACAAAGAATATTTCCTTCAACCAAAAAATTGCGGCATGGTCAGACATAGTAGACGTTTATTAAACAGACTGTCAACGTACTGAAACACGGTTGCTGTACAAACTAAATAATGAACACGTTATTCCTGAAAATATTAAAAAAGTGAAGGTGTTCTGGCTTGCCTTCCTTATTTTCCCTCCCTTTCCTTAAAATTCCTTCATTGAACTCATGGCGCCAAGCAACGGCCAATCAGAGAAGGTTTCAAGCGTCGATCATAGAAAGATCGACCAATGGCGTTGAAGACGACTTCTTAATAAACCTCGGCCGTGACGACAACGCTCGCGTGGCGTTCCCTGATTTTTAAACTAAATCTAATGTAAAGTACTAGTTTTTCTATATATTAACTGTGTGTGGACGGGTCGACCCTCAAGTGTTTCACCATTCATGTGAATTAGTGCTATTTAACAAACAAGAAATCAAGCACGTGGACGGTGCACCGAAGACATACAACATCGGCGGGTCGCGCCTTCGAAGCCGAGCAAATACGTGAGTTCTTCACATTATCTACCTATCTACCCTTTCCCGGTGAGCCAGGCATATATTCTCTGCGCTTCCACCTTCTAATTCTCAAAGCAAAATCATCCCGGCGGTTTGCCGCCAGAAGGTATGGTTGTAACACCACTTTGAATGACTCAAGATGAACAAGATATCTAAAGCGTACATTCGTGCAACTGAATTAGACAAAGAAGGATTCGTCGAACAAGTTGAAAAGAACTTCCTCGAGGCAGCAAGGAATGACGAGCCTGAACAAGGGACCAGCTTGGGTCAGTTTATCGGAGGTACCATGAAAGCAATTGTGGGGCCCTTGAACTGGTTGAAATCATCAAAGGCCAGTCCAGAGGAGGATGAGTGATGTGATTATAATAACCACACACTTGACACTGTAATTTCAATTTAACGTCGACGCGTGTTCCTCGTGGTGGCGGCAATGGCGGCGGTGGCGGCGCGGCCTGCCAACCAGTGGTGGCCGGCGCCGCGCGCGTTATCTTGTACAGCGAGTACTGCGTGTGCAACATATCTTGCGCGGCGGCTGCGCCCGTGCGCGCACTATGCACACTCTCCGCCAGCTCCACGGCCTTGGGCAGAGTCAAGACTTCGAGGTCCTGTGCGAAGTTTTTCACTTTCAGGCCCGGGCAACATTCCCATTACAAATTTGTCCCGGAGCGACTCTTCTAAATTCATACATAATTCTAATGATATTTTAGGCATTCTGAACGCAGTAAACTTTTTATTTACCTAGTTTGCTAATGATATTTTTGAAGATTATTATTTTCAACCGACTTCAAAAAAAGAGGTTAAAATTCATACATAATTCTAATGATATTTTATGCATTCTGAACGCAGTAAACTTTTTATTTACCTAGTTTGCTAATGATATTTTTGAAGATTATTATTTTCAACCGACTTCAAAAAAAGAGGTTAAAATTAATAAATAGATTAAAATCACTCTCTTACCCATTACTTCACGGGGTAAGAGCCTCGCGAGACATTGAGTTTGTTTTCCTGGTTTTTTATGTTTATTTTATACATTGTTTTTTTTTAGTCGCGGAGCGGCAAGGCGCAGTGGAAGACGTGGGGTGCGGACGCGAGGTGGCCGGGCCAGGAGAGGTGGCCCATCGGGTGCGGGAGCGCAACGCCCGCAAGCGCACGACGGGTAATTTATACTTTATAATTTTTTATAATTTATGATTACTTAGTTTTATTGTTTTAACCAATAAATTTACATGACCTATTTCAATTGTAGCATCACGCTAGGCATGGTCGACGATCTGCCAGCTGGCGAACCGATGGAGGTGCCCCTCCATCCAAAAAGACGTCGAACATTTGTGTTCGACGACTACATCTACGGGTAAGTGAAATAACTATTTCTGATAAAAATGAGGCTATCCGTATTTTTAATATTTTTTTTTTACAGATCGTGGTCGTCGGCACCTTCGACGTCGTAAGTGTTAATTTAATATTTCATTAGGCAACTTTGTGATATATTTTTCTTCTAGTAGGTAACTTTGTCTCAACGTTCATGATTCTTTTTCTTCTTCTAGTGCCGCTGGCAGCTCCACAAATGCTAGCAACCAGCCTGAACAGTAAGTGTTAATTTTGCTAATCGAATGTGTTTTATATGCAACTTTGTTTTATGTATTGACGCTCATAATATCTTTTTCTTCTAGATGTGATGCCGTTCCCGCCGCGCTACCCGCCGTGCTTCCCGCCGCGCTACCCGCCGCGCTACCCGCCGCGCTACCCGCCGCGCTACCCGCCGCGCTACCCGCCGCGCTTCCCGCCGCGGTTCCCGCCGCGGTTCCCGCCGTGCTACCCGCCGTGTCTGTGGCCCCCCTACTATCTTTATACTTAATACTTTTACCTGACATCAAAAGAATTTCATGACATCAGGAATACACACCATACAGCGAAAGTCCAGAACGTGGGAGTAAAAATAACAAATTTAGGCAACGGAACACCATTTGTCACTGGAACAATAAGCACTCGTAGGAAAACTGTTCCTGTATTCTACGTCCCGCGGTACAGAACCAATCTAGGATTACATTCCCCAATCGCACGACTTACATTAACATACAACAGTTGGTGGAAGCGATTGGGACTAGATATTTATCACGACCAACCCACGCTCTTTAAGAGGAAAATTTTAAATCTAAATAACTAGATATTATTATTAGAAATATGTTCAACAGTGATCTCATTTCATATTTTATGATCTCATTTCTTATTTTATGTTAAGTATATTAATAGTTTAGTTAACTGTGGATTCTTAATTAATTTTATCAATGTTGTGCATATCTATAAGTGATGTAAACATAAGTCCTAGTCTTAAGTAATGCTACATGTTAATGTTGGTGTTTACATTGTTGATGTGCCTTAATAAATAAATAAAAATAAATAAAAAATAAATAAATAAAAATAAAAAGTGCTTAGGCACACGCACACGCTCCTACTTAACTTTTATGTACCATTATAAATATAGTGAACTTACACTCACTAAAAGCGAAATACCTAAATCAAATTTTGTTACAGGACCCAAATGCCGCCGTAATTCAAGAACAAACTAATTTGTTCACATTAGAAAATGTAGAATTGTAAGTATTATATAGCTGTCTTTTCATAAATTTATGCACCATCATAAATATAGATTGGCTGGGCTACAGATTCAATTGCAATGAATGTAAAAATATGATTTTTAACATATATTTATCCGAGTCCAACAACAATAATACTAAATGTAAATTATATATAACCGGTAGATCAGCGTATTTTGATTATCTAGTTATTAAGATACATATTATGCCGTTTTATATCTTACCTAACATTTCAGATTTTCTAAAACTGGAGATCAAGTCTACACAATGCATCTAGCGATGACGACATTACTAATTGGTAAATCCAAACTTATAAATCGATTTTTTTTTCAAATAAAAAAGCTAGCTTCTGCCTCCGGGTCTGCCTGCGTGGGTATCAGTATCGCAAGAAAAGTGTGCCATATGGCACAGAATTAAATTTATTGTTAATACTGTGGCATCTAAAGCGCGAAGTCTTATCCACAACAGTGATAGCAATAAGGTCGAGTCCTTTAACAGCATTATTGCTAAATTTGTTGGCGGCAAAAGAATAAATTTTTCGTTGCACCGTGGATATGAGTCAAGATGTAATGCTGCCGTGGTTTCATTTAACACCAAATGCCCTCTTTCAACTTTACATAGATCCATTTCAGGCAAAAGTCCTAAGGCTGCAGTAAAAAACTAGAAATGGGACGTTTAAATATATCTTCTAAATATATAACAAAGGGAAGAAAGCTATTTTTGACGAGTCAAGAAAAACAGTGATAAAAATTATGGCGAAAATTGCCAACAGCCTGATATGTCCACTTTAGAATACAGGGTGACTGGAAAATAGTGGCGGAGCCGTTAAGGGGAGATAGTCTAGGGTTATTCCGACAGATATCACTATGAAACCTACCGTCCTTACTTAAGCCTTTCCAAGATATTCCTACTTACGAGTCTAACCCAAAAATTCGTACAAAAAAAATTCAAATAATAATAAATCCTAAAAAAAAAGTGATTTTGGCCTACTTTTTTTTGTTTTGCAACAAAGGTATTCTAAATAATTAATATTAAATGTTAAATTTCCGCAACTGTCATTATTTTATACAAAAACTGCTAAACCAAAACGGAAAATGTAAAAAAAAATACTTTGATGGCTGATAAAACATCAATTTTCTTTAAAAAGTCACCCTTTATGATTACGTACAAAATAATTAAAAAACTTCTACGTTTCGTTCCCTTTCAAATGAGATATTAAACTCCAAAATCGGTTAAGGAACAATGAAGATATGGTCAATGGAAAAAACCCGTAGACCCCGTGTAGAGTCCTTTGTTCCAAGAACAAAGGACTTGGTCGACGCGCACGAGTCGAGCTTGCCCCTCCCTCCCGCTCATGTTTATTGCTCAGTCCGCTCTTACGGTTTACTGTGTTCGGATGTGCTTACTTTCTCTCAGTTTTGATTTTTCTAACGACTTGGCTTTTTTATGGACTTTTGTATTCGATTCTCTTCCCGACAACTTGGACTGTGCCCTGTTTTCTGTGACTTGTTACGATTTGGCTGTGTGGTTTATCGGACCAATAATGGCAGGAAGAACATCGTTTAGTAACGAAGAATATGCAGATATTCTTTTTTATTACGGAGCTGCCAGAGGAAACGCTGAACAAGCTCGTCGTGAATATGGCGAAGTATTCCCTAATCGTCGACTGCCTGATGCCCGCGTATTCTCCCAAACCTTCCGGCGGGTGCGAGAGCGCGGAACCGTCGTAAGATACCAAGGTAAGAGAAAGTTATTATTATTAAAGCATGTTCAAACCAGAGATTTCTCCATACAAAATGTAGTTCCTTCCTGTAAAAAACTTTTTTGTCTTTAGGTGACGCAGGTAGACCTAGACTGGATGTCGGGGACGACGAAGAGGAAATTTTAAATTATTTTCAAAGAGACCCTACGCTGTCTACACGAATGATAGCTCGCCGTATGGGACGCTCTCAATGGAAGGTGTGGTACACTCTTCACGAAAATGACCTCCATCCTTACCATTACACACCTGTTCAGGCCATAGAAGAAGGGGACCCTTTAAGAAGAATGCAGTTTTGCAGATTTTTAATAAATGCGGACATTGCAGATAGAAATTATCTCAGAAAAATTTTATGGACTGACGAGTCCAAGTTTGATAAGGACGGCATTACGAATTATCATAATGCTCATTACTGGAGTGAACGAGCCATGGGTAATCCACACCTAAAAAGACAAAAAGGTTCACAGAGAAGGTTTAATCTAAATGTGTGGATGGGTATAATTAATAACCGCTTGATTGGACCACATTTCCTACCGCAAAACCTCGATGGGGTTGAATATGAAAATTTTCTGAGGAATGTATTTTTTGAATTAATGGAAGATGTGCCGCTAGAAACGAGGCAAAACATGATATTCATGCATGATGGCTGTCCGGCGCATTTTAGGCTAGCTGTGAGAAGTTGGCTAGACCAACACTTCCCCAACCGATGGATAGGTAGAGGTGGTCCAATACCATGGCCGGCACGTAGCCCCGATCTCACACCCATGGACTTCTTCGTGTGGGGTCGAATGAAAACTTTGGTTTATGCCACTGACGTCCCTGTACCTAACGTTGAAGACTTGCGCAACAGAATAATTAACGCAGCGCAGGAAATACAAAGGGAGCTTACAGACTCAAGGGTTGTAAAATCGGGTGTCGTAAGAAGAGCACGAGCTTGTATTAGAAATAATGGTGGGCACTTCGAAAATGAACTGTAGACAGATTTTTATTAAATAAATTTTTATTCTTCAGTAGTTTGGTTTTTTCTTTCATTTGTATTATTAGTCTTATCTTGATGGTTCCTTAACCGATTTTGGAGTTTAAGATCTCATTTGAAAGGGAACGAAACGTAGAAGTTTTTTAATTATTTTGTACGTAATCATAAAGGGTGACTTTTTAAAGAAAATTGATGTTTTATCAGCCATCAAAGTATTTTTTTTTACATTTTCCGTTTTGGTTTAGCAGTTTTTGCATAAAATAATGACAGTTGCGGAAATTTAACAATTAATATTAATTATTTAGAATATCTTTGTTGCAAAACAAAAAAAAGTAGGCCAAAATCACTTTTTTTTTAGGATTTATTATTTTTTGAATTTTATTTGGACGAATTTTTGGGTTAGACTCGTAAGTAGGAATATCTTGGAAAGGCTTAAGTAAGGACGGTAGGTTTCATAGTGATATCTGTCGGAATAACCCTAGACTATCTCCCCTTAACGGCTCCGCCACTATTTTCCAGTCACCCTGTATAACTATACTATATTATTTAGAATATATAGAGTTCGGAAGAAGAAAGAAAACATATAGAAAAAGCAACGATCTTACAAAAAGATTCGAGTACATGGCTAGAACTTAGAAGGAAGCTTTTCACGGCATCAAATTTTGCCAAAGTGGTAGATAGGCGACCAACTACAAGCGTGAAGAATTTAGTTTAGAATATTATTTATCCGAAAAACCTCAGCCATATGCCATCTTTAAAACATGGAATTGAACACGAGAGAATTGCCTAAGAGCAATTAGATTCGCAGCTCAAAGTCAAAATAGAACCTTGCGGTCTCTTTTTTAACAAAAAAACTCCTTTTTTAGGTGCACCGTGCAACACTCGACGGAGTCATAGGTGATGACACAATAGTTAAAATAAGTGCCCAATTACAGCATTTAAAACATCCCTAGAGGACGCAATAGAAAAAAGAAAAGTCAATTTTTGGAAGCAATCTAACATACTTGGTTTATACAAGTTCAAGGTCAACTACACATTACTAGTACGCATAAATGTATTTTTGGAGTATGGTCAGGACGTGAACGTGAGATCAAAACCGAAATCATTCAAAGAGATGATCAGTTTTGGGAGCAAAATATGGAAGGCAAATTGAAAGATTTTTATGTGTCGAACATGTTGCCTGAGCTATGCGATGCCAGACATACTCGAAACATGCCAATGAGAGATTCAGCTGTCTAATCTATACTAATCCATACTATACAGGGTGTCCCAAAACTATAGGCCATGAAGGGAAAGTACCTTAAATATTGAAAAAAAAATAGGAGATTAGATGATCCCCGGGGATCATCTCCTAATTAACCCCAATGAGATATTGTTTGATGATAATAATACTTCAAACGAAGCACGTTGAAAAGGAAACCCACTCATACGATTGTTTTAACTAGCACACCGTACAAAAAATATTAAGAGGAAGAAAATACCAAAAAATCAGAATAGGAGGGTAAAAAAACATCAGAAAAAGGTTGCACCTAAAAGAACACAGAAAGGCAAAGGAGTAGGCAAAGGTAAGTCAAATAAAAGAAAAAAAACTTCATGGTGGATTTCACTAACTGGTGAATTTATTTGTGATTTATGCAACACAGTACCAGCCAGAAAGAGTTTAAATTTATAAGGTTCCTCCATAATAAGTTATTTCTTCTTTTCTTTTTGATACTTTTGAACGACTTGTAAAAGTAATACATACAATATTTAGATCAGGGGTCACCAAATGGCGGACCGCGGTCCGTATCCGGACCGCCAACCCATTTTGTGCGGACCGCAAGAACACAGCAACTTGCACTACAGAGCACGAAATTTAATAAAAATGTATCTCCCGCACTATCTTTGTTAACGTCAATTCGAAAAATTTGACAAACATGCAAGTTCGCGGATTGTTAACGGTTTATCATCGGGGCGGGGAAGCGCGCGGGACGTCGCGTCGCGCGGTCGGAGCGCGCGGAGCGGGCGGGGGTGATAGCGCTGCCGGCCGCACCGCCGCGCCGCGCCGTCCGGCGTGTCTGTGTTTGTTTTGTTTTGTTTTCATTTTGAGTGAACGTCTTGACGACCCACGTGCTTGAAATATTACGTTTGCTTGTTTAATTTTCGAGTTTAAGTACCTACCTGTTTACATTGTTGAGTTTTATTACTATGGAACCGAAAAAAATAAAAGTTGAAGATGAAAATAGACAGTTTTTGCCAGAATGGACCGATTTATATTGTTTTACACTGCCAAATCGTGCTGTAGCAGTACCAATGTGCTTGATTTGTAACCAAACAGTGGCGTTAATTAAAAGCTCGAATATAAAACGCCATTATGATACCAAACACAAATCATTTGCCCAAAACTTTCCAGTTGGTAGTGATCTGCGTAAGTCTAAAATTGCAAGTTTACTTTCAAGTTACTCAACTTCGACCAAAATCATAAGCCACTCAATGACTGAGCAGGAAAAATGTGGTGAGGCTTCTTTACGCATTTCTTGGATTCTTGCTAAGCACATGAAACCATTTACTGATGCTGACGTAGTTAAAGAATGCTTTCTAGAGGCGGGTAATGCTTTATTTGAGAACAAAAAGGATGTTGTTGAGACGATACGACGGATTCCGTTATCTGCTTCTACTAGCACCAGAAATACACACGTTTTGGCAGAAGAAAATCATTGTGATGTGAAGCGGCGTTTAAATAATGCAAACTATTACGCCTTGGCTATGGATGAATCATGTGATATCACTGATACGGCACAGTTAATTATTTTTGTACGCTACCTGGACCAAACAAAAGAAACTTTTGTTGAGGAGATATTGGCTCTTTTGCCACTATTAGGAAAAACTAGAGGAGAAGACATGAACAAAGCAATAATGGATTTTTTTGATAAAGATGAGTTAGACTTGAAAAAGCTTTTATCGGTAACTACTGACGGTGCGCCAGCAATAGTTGGGAGTAACAAAGGACTAGTTCACTTGTTGAGTTGCAATGCAAGGTGTAATGAAAATTTGATTTCCTACCACTGTATTATTCACCAAACTGTGCTTTGCTGCAAACTCAATCTTAACTTGCAGCGTATTATGCAAGAAGTGATGAAAATATTGAATTTTCTCCGAGCGAAATCATCACTGCAACATCGTCAATTGAAATCATTTCTTGAAGAAGTTGATGCACAATATGACGATCTACTGTTGCATAATAATGTGAGATGGTTAAGCAAAGGCTGCGTTTTAGAAAGATTCTTCAGCATTTTAGAGCACTTAAAAATATACCTTTTTAATAGTGATCAAACTTCAGCAAACGCCTATTTAAGTTTCCTAAAAGAAAAAGAAAATGTAGCTGCCATTGCTTTTTTGACGGATATTTTTAAACATATCAATGACCTGAACCTTAAGCTTCAAGGCAAGGGAAAGCTTGTATGGGAGCTCATGTCGGAAGTAAAAAGTTTTACGAGAAAACTTTATCTCTTTATTAATGATGTTGGTAGTGAACGCTTACACTTCCCTAATTTAAATAAAATAATCAGCAGTGACAGCGAGATTGATGTCGGCCAATACAAGACGTTCATTACAGATCTGAAATCGGAATTTGAAAACAGGTTCGCAGATTTTAAGAAAATTGAGAACGTTGTAGAAATCCTCAGCAGCATTTACTCTCTGCATCCTGATGGTAAATGGAGCAACGAAGCTGCAAATCTTTTCGGGAGTGATAAAGCTACTCTGCAGATAGAAATGATCGATTTCCAAGAAAACACAGTTTTAAAACACAAACATGCAGAAGTTTCCTGTGAAGAGTTCTGGATAAAATTTGTGTGTGGTAATAAATATCCAGAACTAAAAAAAAATAGCTATGAAACTTCTTACTTTGTTTGGGTCAACATATATTTGTGAAGCAGCATTTTCAAAGATGAATTTCATTAAGAATAAATTTCGATCTCAACTTACTAATGAACATCTCCAGGATTTAATGACAATAGCGTGCACCAATTATACTCCAAACTTCAGACAGATAGTCCACAACAGAAAAAATCATTTTTCCCATTGAAAAGTAAAAAAATATCTTTGTTATTTCCGTAACTACATTTCTTTAATAAATTTTTTTTCTATAAAATGTGCGGCCGCGATGGTCATTTCATTTCTTAAAACGGGAGTCCGTTTTAAGAAATGAAATGACCATCGCGGCCTAACTAATTGGTGACCCCTGATTTAGATTGATCTCATTAATATAGGTAATGTAAATGGTACATATAAATAACTTACTTAAAAGACTGTTTTATTTTAGTTGATAAATTGTATGACTTTTAAAGTCATCTAACTTTAGATTTTGTTAATTTTTTTACCTTACCTAACTAAAAACTTAACGTGAGTAATATTTTTATTTGTTGCGTATTTTATTTCTTAAAACCTAATAAGGTTGAAGGCTTTCGAAGGTTTTTGGACTAAAAATTATCAGGATTAGCAGACAACTTTAGGTAGGCGCGAATAATCGGGTAAGAAGACGGTATTTCAATAAAATAACTACAGCAAATATCACTTCACCCCCATCTCTCGATAGCACAATCATGAATTCTACCAGTTAATTACAGATCGTTACGATTACGTTGGATTAAATAGTAACGTTCACCGAGCACGTTATTGCATCTGCACTACCGGACGCCACAACGGTTCAATACGCAATGTCAGCCATTCTAAGATGGCCGCTTCACCCGCGCTTGGTGTTCATTCGTTCGCTCATAATGACATTCTCGAGTGACAGGTTACTTCAAAGACGGACGCGATGACAGTATAAAATGACAGCCGATGGATTGAGAAGCAAATGTGCCAACACGGCCAACCCTGACGAATCGCACGACCTCGTGCGCATAGTATCAGTCTGCTCGATGACATGTCATTCTTTTCTACCTGTTCTAATGAAAAAGTAAAGATAGACATTAACATACGCTCGGTCCTTCCTGACCGAACTCAAATTCATCGCTATTGCATAATAATACGGACCGGGCATGCTAGTCTCCTTCATACAGTTACTCAACAGTGGCCCGGGCTTACCAGGCCCCTTTAACCAACTACTTAAGCATGGCCCGGGAATACGAGGCCCCTTCAACAACTTACCAAAGTATGGCCCGGGCATACGAGGCCCCTTCAATAAACTACCTAAGCATGGCCCGGGCATACGTGGCCCATTCAACCAATTACCAAAGCGTGGCCCGGGCGTACGAGGCCCTGTCAACCACTTACCAAGATACGGCCCGGGCATACGAGGCCCTTTCAACCAATTACCTCAACATGGCCCGGGCATACGAGGCCCATTCAACCAATTACCAAAACGTGGCCCGGGCGTACGAGGCCCTTTCAACCACCTACCAAAGTATAGCCCGGGCATACGAGGCCCTTTCAACTAACTACCTAAACATGGCCCGGGCATACGAGGCCCTTTCAACCAATTACTGAAGTATAGCCCGGGCATACGAGGCCCTTTCAACCAATTACCAAAGCGTGGCCCGGGCGTACGAGGCCCTTCAACCACTAACCAAAATATGGCCCGGGCATACGAGGCCCTTTCAACCAATTACCAAAGCGTGGCCCGGGCGTACGAGGCCCCCTCAACCACTTACCAAAATATGGCCCGGGCATACGAGGCCCTTTCAACCAACTACCGAAGCATGGCCCGGGCATACGAGGTCCTTTCAACCAGCTTTATATTAACAACCGTCAAAGCGTGGCTTAGGCGTACTAGGCCTCTTACAACCACCTTACCATATAACACTTCAACACACATGGATCACTATTTCTTCGATTGAATACCGTCTCCTGTTGGTTTACCCTTCCCATCCCAACTTCTGATGAAGGCTTTCGAAGGTTTTTGGACTAAAAATTATCAGGATTAGCAGACAACTTTAGGTAGGCGCGAATAATCGGGTAAGAAGACGGTATTTCAATAAAATAACTACAGCAAATATCACTTCACCCCCATCTCTCGATAGCACAATCATGAATTCTACCAGTTAATTACAGATCGTTACGATTACGTTGGATTAAATAGTAACGTTCACCGAGCACGTTATTGCATCTGCACTACCGGACGCCACAACGGTTCAATACGCAATGTCAGCCATTCTAAGATGGCCGCTTCACCCGCGCTTGGTGTTCATTCGTTCGCTCATAATGACATTCTCGAGTGACAGGTTACTTCAAAGACGGACGCGATGACAGTATAAAATGACAGCCGATGGATTGAGAAGCAAATGTGCCAACAAGGTTTTAAGAAATAAAATACTAAGAAATAAACTACTAAAGAAATAAATACTTCATAATTTTTTTGTTTATCGCAGAATGGGGGTAAGATAATCATAGGGATCATCTTACCTCTACCGGGGGGATTATCTTACCCGTAGGGGTGTACCAGATGATTACTTTGTAAGGTTTAAAAAATATATATTTTAATGAAACTTCAATAAATTTCTGCTTTTGAGTATTGGGTCAGTTAGATAAGATAAATATTTAGTCGTAATCGCCTTTTATTTTTAGTGTACCTTGAAAAATATATATTTTACAGCGATTCTCACTTTAGGGGATCATCTCGTACTGCCTTCCCCTACGCACCGGTAATAGCACCTATCATTCATCTAATTAATGTTTCCCTGCTCTCTGGTTTTTGCAACGAAAGTAGCATAGAAAACGATCAAGCTGAGTTGAAGTCATATACGATAAGATTCAGATCCTAAAAATTAAACGAAGTTTTGGCAGACACTTTATCCTATCATGGCATTCATCACTATACGGTGATCATGGTAGGCTTGGCAGCATTAACATCTGCTGTGTACGTGTGGAGGCGCGTGCGATCGCACCGCCTTCCTGCTCCAGAGCCAGCTTAGTCCTGACGGCCCTCCCCCCAGCAGCCCCAGCAGCAGCCTCACTCGCAGCAGTGCCGGATTAGCCATATAGCAGGAGTAGCAAATGCTACGGGTCCCGCGCATTGGGGGGGCCCCGCGCGGCCGCGCTCCAACTCCTATCTGATCGTAAAAAAAAAAAAATTTAGATAGGAACCTAAAAATAATTTGCATGACTTAAGCGTGAAGCGCTTAGGCTATGCTTTACTCCCATCTGAAAATATAAAACTCGATTTCGTCACGTTATATTTTATCTGAAATTAAACCACATTTCTACCCTTCAAGCGGCCAGATTTTCATTTTTTTATATAGGTATACATTTATTTTGCGAGTTTACGTAGCCGAGATTGTACTTTTTTATCGATTTTAATATAATATAGATTATCAGTATTTCGAGAAAAAGTAGGCAAACTATTTAAATTTTATTGACTCAGTCACGTGGTCAGTCACAATCCAATCTACTGTGGTTGGTTGATTTATTATAAAATATAGATTCATTTTATGAGTGAATATAGCTGACCTTTTTTTGAATCGATTATCATATCGATCATGTTGCGAGAGTATTGAAAGCTAGTAACGGTAGATTAAGAGCAAGGTGTTTCAGTCTCAAGTAAAAAGGCGGGTAATTTAAACATGAACTATTCAAATTATAAACAAAAAGTTATTCAATTAAAAATTACACATTTTATGTGTTCGTCGACATTTAATTTCCTTGAATATCTTTACTATAAAATAAGTGCTTAAGGTATGCATATTTGGATATTTTAGATTTTAAACGTTTTTTAAATTACTAAAGGTAGGTGTAGGTATAATACCTACCACGAGAAACGTTGGTATCAAAATCTACAACAATAATTTTAAATTGTACCACATTTCTAAAATTGAGCGTTGGCCACACCACACGTTATGTGTTGTACTAGTTGCACTGCACTACACGCAAGTTGGCAGCACTGCAAAACTAATAGGGGAATTCCCTGACATTGTCATCGATCGAGCTAGTCGTAACTCGAACAAATAAAATAGGATTCTATTGACTATCAAACAATAAGAAATTGCTATACATTTACCTTTGGCACAACGTAAAAAACTTTTAAAAGCACTTTAGATGTGAGTCATTCTTGAGAAAAGTTGTTTTGACATTGCTTCGAGTACTGTTTTCGTGCGTGACGTAGCGCTGTGTGCAACTCATTCAATTATCTTTTTTAAAACACAATAGAAGAGTTTTTGTATGTACAAAGGCAAAAATATCAACGAGAATAACCTCACTTAAGGTAAGATATTTTACTAGATATGTTTTGCGTATTACAAATAAATCTCATTTGTCAAGTTATTTTTTTTTTAAATTTAAAATTTAAAAAAATATTTGTCTGACCGTAGGTAACATGAGCAGCAGATCTAGAGATACGGGTCGGCACTACGCTTCTGGAAGTGCTAAGCGTAAAGCAAAAGATGAAAAGGAAAAAAAGAACGAAGCTGTTCTATCAAAAACACGTAAGCTGATCGAGTATTTTAATGTTCAGAGTGATGTTGCTATTGTTGCTGAATCTACAGAAAGTAAATTAGAAAATACAGAAGTTGCATCTCATTGTACATATGATAGTGGTATTACTACCGTTTCTGATGAAGCTACATTTTCTATAAATGATGTTGTAGTTGAAGAGACAGCAATTCCTCCTAATTTAGCTATATCATGTTATAGCCGAAGAGAAGTTAAAAGTACAGCCAGTCCTCTCAATCTAGAGTCGTCCTGTTCTAACCAAGAAGTAGTCGATGGTATATTATTACTTGATTCTAATGTCACTACAGTTTCAAGTCAAAAACAAAACGAAAGTAAAATATACTCCAAAGATATTGGTGAATGGCCGAGCAACTGATAGAGATTATTGGATTGAAAAAGGAAGCAGCGAACTGCAACATATGAATAGTGATTTTTTGTCTTCAAAGAAAATTTACGAAAACGAAAATAAGCCACGATTCTGCCATAAGTCATTTTTCACCTATAAACATAAACTAACGAATAAAACTCACGCCAGAGACTGGTTGTGTTATTCGGAAACCAAAGGACGACTTTTCTGTTTTGATTGCAAAGTTACGAATTCAGATAGTTCGTCACCACGGTTTACGAAAGACGGATTAGACAACTGGAAGAATGCGCACAATTTGTTGATAAGACATGAAGAAAGCACTCCGCATAGACAAGCCATAATTTCGCTGTTAAACCTCAAAAAGAAGAATACGCGTATTGAATCTCAACTTGTGAGCCAAATTGAGACCAAGCTAAAGTATTGGAGGCTACTCTTAAAACGAATCATTGCAGTAATAAAGTTTTTAGCAGAACGAGGTCTTGCGTTTCGAGGAAGTGACGAAATTGTTGGTTCACCTCACAATGGAAATTATTTAGGCTTGCTAGAATTAATAGCCCAATTTAACGCTTTTATGGCTCAACATATACAAAATCATGCTAATAAAGGAAAGGGGCATACGTCATATTTATCAAAAACAACTTGTGAGGAATTTATTCATCTAATTGCATCAAGCATACTAGATCAAATTATTTGCGAAATTAAGAGATGCAAATACTACTCAGTTTCATCGGATTCTACTCCAGATATATCGCATGTAGACCAACTGACTCTGATAGTGTGCTATGTTCTGCCATCTGGACCAGTGGAAAGATTTGTTAAGTTCTTGGACATGGAAGGTCATACTGCTGAACAACTCGCTCAAAGTTTACTAGATTTCTTAAGTGAGAGTGGCATTGATATCAAAGATTGTCGTGGGCAAAGCTACGATAATGCCAGCAACATGAGTGGCAAATACATCGGCTTACAAGCCAGAGTTAAGGAAATAAATAAGTACGCCGAATACATTCCCTGTCTTGCACATTCATTAAATTTGGTTGCTAAGTGCGCTGCAGACTGCTGTACAGAAGCATTACTTTTCTTCGATTTCATTGAAAATCTCTATACATTTTTTTCCGCTTCTACCTATCGATGGAGTCGTCTTACGAACGCACTTAAAGATTCTACCTTAAAAATTCCGATTTTGAAACGGTTATCGGACACTAGGTGGTCAGCCCGAGCTGATGCTACGAAAGCACTTTTATGTGGTTTTATTACTATTAAGCAAGTTTTGGAAGACATTTTCAACGACGTGGATCAAAAAGCGGAGTGCTGTAATAAAGCTTACGGACTAGTTTCAACGGGAATAATGACAATTACATGGAATGGAATCCTAGAACGCTTGCAAGCGACTAGTGCTTCGCTGCAGTCGTCTGATCAAGACCTTAATACGGGATACGCCCTTTATGAATCATTATATAGCTATGTCCAAGCAATGCGATCCACATTTTCAGATATTGAGGTAAGAGCCAAAGATCTGACCAACTGTGAAGAATACCAGCAACAGACATCAAGACGAATCAAGCGAAATACAAAGTACGACCATTTCAGCGGCTCTACTACACTCGACGACTTAGTTGAAAATCAAACACCTGGACAACGTTTCGAAGTTCAGGTGTTTATTGTCATTATTGATAACGTACTGTCTGCTTTAACTAAACGTATGAAGGCATATCATAAGATTACTAGTGTTTTTGAAGTATTTCGACAGCTAAAATCTCTTACAACAGAAGAGATTTTGGAAAAATCCTCAAGTATGGTCAGTGCTTACGAAGATGATTTGGAGAACAGCCTAGGTGGCGAATTAGTGCAGTTCGCAGAGCTGCTGAAAACAGATGTGGCTACTGTTATTGACAGCACGAAACAGGAGCCTCTGGAACAGCAATTTTATAAACTTTTATTAAATAATTCTTTAGAATCGTGTTTCCCAAACTTAGAAGTTGCCTTGCGCATTTACTTGTCTCTCATGATCACTAACTGCAGTGGCGAACGTTCTTTTTCAACATTAAAACGTATTAAAAATGAATTAAGGAACACGATGGGCCAAGAACGTCTTAATCATCTCACTTTGTTGAATATAGAGCATGATTTGCTTAAAGAAGTCGATATTGAAAGTGTTATCTCTAAATTTGCCCATATTAAATCCAGAAAAGTTTATTTGTAACAATTTTGTTTTATTTAATACCCTAAACTTGAGAACCTAAAGCAAAGCAAGGGCCCCTTGACAGAATTTGCTACAGGCCCCGCGCTGGCTTAATCCGGCACTGACTCGCAGCGCTCCCTCGAGCAGCGCCCGCACCGGGTGTCATATTGTTTTTATCATTATTTATATTGTTGTTATCATTCTCTTCTTCTCCTTGGGGAGCGTGTAGGGGCAAAAACGTTGAAAGCAATAGTATTAGTTTTTCTCTCCCCCCTGGACCGCGAAAAACGAGTTGTCGTGTTTGCGTGATTTTATTTTTATATATTTTATTTTTGTCAAAAAATTCAAACTAAGAACTGAGTAGTGAGTACTGATGTACTAGGCGCGCAGAAGTGCGTAGTGGTGAACGTACAGTGTATGCGTAAAAAGGACAGCTACTGTGGCACCAGAAGTATAATTTCACACAGCTACTTGAAGCTGCGCGTCGCATCGGTGTGTGCAACTACGTCACCTGTACCGGTCTTTATGCTTGGCCCAACTTCATAAGCGATAGTGACTAGCTATTACTGTGGCACAAGTGAGTGAAACATTTAAATTTTTATATTGTCATTTTTTCACCTTGCTTACCACCAATAATGGAGAGAACCCCACCTAAATTTTTGTAGGCTTCAGATTCAAATTTAAATATCACTAAGAAGGGAAATTCTAAGAGAGTACGCCTTGAAGAAGATACTGAGATTGATACATCAACTCGAAAGATTTCCTATAATAAACAACTGGAGGATTTCAAAAGGGAAATCGAGGAAATGGTATCCATCTTCACGACACAAACAAAGCAACGAAATAAAACAAATAACTTCAACTTTGAAAGAAATTCACCCTAGTTCAGGTATATGCATAACTCTGTTTTTATTTTATAGTTAGTTTTAATCTCATGTTGTACCTTTTAAACCCAATAAACAATTATTATTATTATTTCAACAGAAGTTTTCTTACAATTTGTTCGTAGGCAAGAGGTGCACGCGGCAAGGAAAAAAAATACTTTTAATCTTTCGGTCGTGTCATTAAGTGTTGTTTTTTATCCGTCGTACAATCAGACAAAATTTGTGAAAAAAAAATCTAAAACATTTTTCGTAATTCAAATCGAAGAAATGCAGCTAAAATGACGAGTATCGAATATTTGTATAAGGATATTGGTGAAATTTGCGTATTCCGAAAACAATAGAAAGGGCCTCCCAGTCAATCTGGGCATAACCGCGCTCCGCAGAGGCAAGTGAACGTGACGCATACGCCACCGGACGTACGCCTTGGGCCGTCGTCGTATGGCTAATCACGGCCCCAATGCCTACACTGCTCGCGTCAGTTGTTAAAATCACAGGCAACTCAGGTGTATAGTATAATGCATCGAAACTACACTACTTGCTAGCATGTTTTTAACTTTCTGAAAAGCCTCACGGCATTCACTACTTCATAAATATTTAACTCTCACTTTTAACAAATTATATAATGGAGCTAGGACCGTACTGACATTTTTCATGAATTTACTTAAGTTTATAACCATACCAATAAACGCCCTAAGTTCAGATATATTAGTTGGTTCCGGTGTATTAATAATGGACTTAACTTTGTCGGCACACGTATGTATTTCATCCTTACTTTTTGTATGTCCTAAGTAGTTTACCGACTTTGCGAAAAAAATAAGTTTATCTTTATTAACACGCAGACAACTACTTTTCAAACGATCGAATACCTTATGTAAATTACCTATGTGGTCTCCATTTGTCATTCCTGTAATTATAATATCGTCCAAAAATACTCCTACGTGGGGTATATCCGCGAACAATTGCTGTAAGTGTTTTTGAAAAATGCCTGGGCTCGATGATAGGTCATACACTAATCGATTGTACCTAAATAAATTGTAGCGACACACACATGTTTATCTATGTAAGTGCACGTCCATGGATATGCATAATTATGTTGACGTCACTCATCGTTCCCGATCCCATACCTACTTGCTAACACCAGTCCGGTTGTGAACACGGAGTGTAATGAACGGTACCTATATCTATTGTATTTATGGACTAAATAAAATAATTATAATAGTACCTGCTCTATCATTTGGGAACATCCCAACGGGCTCACACTTAAGCTGGTGACCTCGACAAAACTTTTTGCGAGTGTAATTAATGACCCCAAAAAAAACCTGCGCAAGTGTAATTCAGTACAGAGTAATTAAATAATATCGTGAATAATGAATACTTCGGTGCCGCCTTCGGACGTTATGGCAGTCTCTATATAAGTACTTTAGTAAAAAAATCTTTATTATGTTAAGAAACACTTCAGCATTAAATGTGCAATTTTTTCATGTTAGACACCTCACCCTACATTAAATTGTACTTTCACTAATTGGACCCTGTTAAGCAGAAAAGATCCAACCTGCAATTTATCGAAAATCGAGTTATATATATATAGTTAGAATCTACACATCGAACTTTACATAAGCAAAAAAAGATCCAACCAGTCTGATCACTTTCACCAAACAAACCTCTATGACACTACATATACCAAAACACATTTTAAAGTTTAAAAAGAAAAGCAAAAAAGAAACATGAGTCATGGATCTCAAAAAAATAAAATGTATTATTTTTTTAAATCCAAACAGGTTGGATCCTTTCCGCAAAATATTTTTTCTCCATCACTTGTAATATAAAGTGTACCAAGCGCCTCGGATCTTTTGTGCACAAAAGTTTTGTTAAATCTTACTGATTACACAGGAACCAGTTTATTGCATATTATGAAATTTCGGATTTAGTTTTAACAGACACCCTATCTGGTAAGACCGATTTAATTTTTTATGTTTTAATTATTTTTATAGACAATCATGTAAATAATTTTAATTGAAATGACTTTGAAAGTTCTTTTTTTACTTGTTACGTAAAAATAAAATAGTTTCTGAACGTATTTTTTTTTACTGGTAACAACACCGGTACTTACTTACACCGTTGTAAGTTCTTGCAAGAGGGTGAAATTTCGTTATAATTAATGATTATACTCCTAAGTGCTTATTGGAGATGGATCATAATATTAATAGTGTACTAATTAATGCCTGCTTGGGTTGTAATTCCGATGACAGTCAAGATGAAAGTAATGATGGTAAGTCTAAAACATAATCTTTCTTAACCTCAAAAAAGTTTTAAAATACTTTGATTGAATAATACTTCTACAAGAAGGTGTAATCCTTATAAGATTGACTAATATTTTGTTCGTATTATACCTACAGATACTTTTATACAAGATATCATTGAAGACACACCCCAAAATAGCCCAACTTCTTGCCTGACAACATGTAAGTATCTACTTGTTCTTACAGTCACTGTCTTGTACGTATTTATGAAATTATTTTAACGTATTTATTGTATGTACTATTGTTTTCATTACCACGCTATTTGCTGATTAATTTTTGTTGAATTTATTGATATGTTGGGACACAGCTCATCCGTTGCCCAACGTATTAAAAATTAGTTAATTATTATTATGTTTTGCGTCACGTGTTGCGCGTCAATTATGGGCTGATGGATACAATAAGGTTTTATTACAAGGCATTAGTTTTGTTAAAGAATATAATATTAATTTTTATAATAAGTTTTGGTTGATTCAGGTACTCAATTGGACAAGAAAAATAGTGCTGCAATAAAGGTAAAGCCAAATCTACTTTACAGCAGTCAACAAGCTCAAGTATGTAGTCCATTGATGCCGCCTACTTTTAAACCAATCACGCCCCAAAATTTTACCACTACATCTAGCTATGAAACTGGTGCCCCATTAGCATTGATGCCCCAGTTGACTTCCGTTTAACGCCTTGCATGGGTTTTGAAAATGGTGAAAGGCTTGCTGAAATTTTGGGACCTCCTTTAAATGCATCCACGCCGCTAGCGGAAATAACAGAATCTAGCATTGAAGCACCAGCTTTTTCACCGCTTACTCCACATCCACTTTTGATACCAAATAACAGCAACAAAGGTCCTGCATGTTTTCTACCGTCACTGACGACTCAAGTGTCATCTGTTGAAACTTTGGGCTCTCCTTTAATGGCGTCCACACCAACTATGACAGTGGAAATAACAGATTATAACATTGACCGTCTAGCTTTGACACCAATTCCGTCAAAACCATCTCCCGCTTTAGCTTGTAAAATGCCCGAATCTTTTCCACCATCGCCGATGCCTCAGATGTCACCTAAAACTAAAGAGCTGTTAAATATTTTAGAAGGCCTTGAAGACTTTAGCAGTGATGACTCTGTTCGAGATCCAGACTATCAAATCCAGGAGACGGATAATACTAGCTGTAGTGAAAGGTCAGACATGTCAACAACTATAATTACTACACAAGTTCTCGTTCATCATTACACCACAGATAAACCAAACCAAGAAATTACCACACACGAAAATTACAACTGCTGTGATTCAGGAATGCACCCTGATGTATGTCCCGTTGAAGGCTTTCAGGAAGAGTTAAATTCTGGTGCTAATTTAGAAAATGTTACTAGTTGCAATAGAGAACATGAACAACAGATATTAGCGAGAGAAATAACAAGTAATGATGAAGGTAATGATGAAAACATTTCTACAAGAGGTAACACAAGTGGAAGGCCTCGGAAAGGAAGAAAACGGAGATATGGAAATTTAACTAGGGAGGAAAGGAAGCAAAATAAATATAAAAATCTACCCTATGTAAACTATCGCAAGAAACAGGTGGAGTCCAAATCATTTATAAATTTTGACTGTGGTTGTTCCAAGAAATGTGCTACAAGAATTTCTGTAGAAAGTAAAGAAGCAGAATTTAAGAAATTTTACATTTTGGGAACATATCATGCGCAAAATATGTATATAGTGGCTTGTGTGAAAGAACAACCAGTGAAACGACCTTACATAACCCACAATATCTCCAAAAAAAAACATACTCACGTCAGTATTTCTTGAAAGGTGTTTTGGTATGTAGAGATATGTTCGTGAAGACCATTCAAACCACTCCAAAAAGAATAGATACTGCTCTTAAAAAAATGAGAACTGATTCTATCACTGACAAAAGGGGTATAAACGGAGGCCACAATAAAGTTTCTGCTGAGTGCGAAGATTTTTTAATAAACTTAATAGGAAAACTTCCGAAGTATGTTTCTCTTTACTGTCGCCAGAAAGCAGGAGAGGCAAACTTTTTAAGAGCCGACATGACCTTTTCAAAGATTTACAAACTTTACTGTGAAGAAGCTACTTCTGCAGGAATTAAGCATATTTCATACCCAAAGGCTAAACAAATATTTTTAACTAAGTTTAATCTCCGCACTAAACCATTAAACAAAGACACCTGCAATAGATGTGATTACTATGAAAATAAAAAGAATACAACTACAAACATAGAAGAAAAAAACAAAATTATAAAAGAACATGAAACGCATCTCAAAACTGCAGAAGATTTACAAAAATATATGAAAAATGACATGATTCTTGCCAAAAGTAATCCTAACTTAGAAACTATAACATTTGACATGGAAAAAACTCTGCCACTGCCGCGTATCCCAACAAACATAGTTTTTTACAAACGCCAGATATGGTTGTATAATTTGGGTATACATTCAGGTTCCGATGATCAAGGCCACTGCAATATTTGGGTGGAAGGCGAAGCAGGCAGAGGCGCACAGGAAGTCGGATCTTGTCTCATCAAACACCTGTCAGAGAGACTTCAAGAAGGAGTAACGCACCTTATTCTGTGGAGCGATTCCTGTGGCGGCCAAAACCGCAACATCAAGCTTACCCTTATGCTGAAAACTTTCTTAGAAGATCACCCAACGTTGCAGCAAATAAGCATGAAGTTTTTAGAATCGGGACATAGCTTTTTGCCGAACGATACAGATTTCGGTAAAGTGGAAAATGCGTTGAAGTACCAACAAAGAGTGTATTCACCTGAGGACTACATTAATGTCATGAGAACCTGCAAGAAACATAAGCCTCTTCAAGTTCACCGCATGGAAACAACAGACTTTCTTAGTTCACGTGCACTGGAGAATATTATAACTAATAGAAAAAAAACACTTTCTGGAGAAAAAGTATCGTGGCTGAAGACGAAAGAAATTTTGATAAAAAAGGAGGCTATGTTTTCTTTGTTCATGCGGTACAGTCAAGATGATTCTTTTGTAGAAGTAGATTTGAAAAAAAATATCCGCGGTAGAATACCACGCCTGATATCAAAAAATCTTATGCAAATGCTTTGGCCTCACGGTAAGATGATACCAGAAGCTAAGTTGAACGACATCAGAAGCTTAATGCATTTGATCCCGAGCGATGCTCAGCTGTTCTACAATAATATGACTGGTGACAGTAATATTGAAGATGATGTAGACGGATTTTCGGGGGTCCCTGATTTTGAGCTTGAAATGGAAGAAGATTGCGATCCTATTAGATCGATTGTGGATTAGAACTTGATTAGTTGTACGTAACCCTATCAAGATTTCAATTAAAATTTATTAAAACTTACGGAACTATCGCGTTTTATTTGCTTTCACTTTATCAATTTTTATTTAAGCCGAAATTTCGGACACTATTTACGATCCTTTGTCGCGGGGCAAGTGTCCGAAACGTCGGGCTACATAATAAAGTAGAAGTAACTAAAAATTATGTGTTCCCTTTACTAAAGATTTCTAAACCTTCATATGTTTTTGATTTGGATCCCCCATGTCAAAATGTTACCGACAATTTTCTTTTTTGCATAAAAGATCCACGGGTAGTTTTTTAAGAAAATCACGAAAACTGTGTACAACTTGCCTGTGGTGTTACATTTCAAATAATGCTAATTTACTGTGTTACCATTAGTAACTTTCCATTTTTGTATTCCTCTGCTCGTTAGTTTTATATTCACTCCTAAACTTCAAATCGTATTTACTCAAAAGTCATAAAATGTTGGTTGGATCTTTTCTGCTTAACAGGGTCCAATTAATTGATACTTTTCACTATCTTGAAGGTCATGCACCGAAGAAGGCATGGATTGACCAGACAGTGTTATCGTCCCGCCAGGCCTTCCGAGATAGCTTGAGCACTGGCTTAAAACAGCCTTCAGGAAAGGGCATACGATTATTTATCGGCCATATAGGCGGGGAAGGACTCGTAGAAGACAGCTTATTAATATTTGAAGCAAAAAAAAATTATCCTCAACAGATGAATGCCGATTCCTTTAAGAAGACCCCCCGTCTTGCTAAAACTAAAATCAAATTCCGTAGTAGTGATGATAATGCCAGGTACGGGTACCACTGCAGGAAAGTAGAATCGCTGCCTAAAATGTCTTTGACTAAACCTAGAATACAAGAGTGGCTTACGAGTAAAAATATTTCATTCGAAGCAACAATGGTAAAAGCTACTTCTACAGACATTGTACGGCAGCACAAACAAGAACATAGCGATAAGTATGTTGTAGGCGAGATGGCACCGCAGCATGAGATAATTGTTTTACGTCTGCCCCCATACCACTGTGAGATCAATCCCATTGAGTTGGTATGGGCGCAGGCTAAAGAATATGTTGCAAGAAATAACAAAACCTTCAAAATGACATAAGTAAAAAAACCTGTTTGAAGGCCTTCAACATTTCACACCTGAAAAATGGAGTAGCTGCGTGTCTGATATAATTAAAGAAGACAAAATGTATGATCTCGACCACATATTCGACAATTTTTCAGACAGATTTATAATTAATTTCACCGAAAGCGACAGTGATGATTTTTTATCTGATGATGAATAAAAACAATTATGTAATAAGCGATGTTTTTTATATTCAGTATCTACCTATAATTATTATTGTTATATTTTATACATCTATAGTATGAACTTCATGATGTATTGAAAATAGGACAGTCTTACAAGTTTCCTCGCAATGTTTACCTTAATGTTTAAAATGCTCGGTGTTCTGTATAGGTAGATACTATACGAACATAGTCGTCGAACCGTAGTAAAGTTTCTTTGTAAAATTTGTACGAAGAAAATGCGTGGGTAAAAATGCGGTGCGTTCGCAAGTAGGTTTAAAATGACATGGAAACCACAGATATAACAAAACTCATTAACATAGTTTGTATAATTATAATTTCCGCCGCAAATCAGTCACCTTGGCCCCACCGGGCGCCGCGCGCAGATTACAATGTATTAACATAGCGAATTTTTTGACATGGCTGGAAACGTATGAGAGCAGTAAAAATTGCATGAAAAAAAGGGAGAAGATGCCTTACGAAAAGATTTTTCTTTACACAAACCAGAAGCTACTTCAGCTGCTCGTGCTCAGGCAAGTTTTTTTGTGATTTACGGACATCTGCTGGAATCTGAGGACATTGGTCACACGCAATTTATCATACTGACGAATCAAGCATATCTACTGTACAAAAACCCCAGAAGATATTGGCTACTACTGGTAGGAAGCAAGTTGCCGTAATAATTAGGGCAGAACGTGGAACTAACACCACTGTTGTTTGTTGAGTTAATGCTATTGGTACCTTTGTTCCGCCGATGATGATATTTTCTAGGAAAAATATGAAAAATGAATTAGTCGATGAAGCACCTCCTGGCACTTTAGGTGTAGCTCAACCATCAGGATGGATGACAACGGATTTATTTCAGAGATGGTTCAAACACTTTTAAAGTTTTGTTAAATCATCGATTGACGATAAAGTTATATTGATTGTCGACGGGCATGTAAGCCACAAAGGGCTTGAAACTTTAGAATATGCCAAACAAAACGGCATTATTATTCTGTCTACCTCCACATTGCACTCATCGTCTCCATCCTTTGGATGTCTCATTTTTCGCGCCTTTGAAGACATATTTCAACCAAGAATCATCCGAATGGCTTAAACAATACCGAGGACGTGTTGTTTCACAGTTACAAATTGCTGGCCTGTTCAAAGAAGCTTATGGTAAGGCACTGGCCTGTTCAAAGAAGCTTAAAATATATATCCCTTTCTTCCGTCCGTACAACCCCTAAATTTAATGCCGAGATCGTGGCTCACTTGCCTTCTATGCTCCCATGTCGCCCCACAGGTGAAAAAGTTAGACGCAATTGCTTTATTTGCAAGAAGCGCACGCACACTACGTGTAACGCGTGTGGGCTCACTTTATGCTTTAGCCTCGAACCATCTTTCTCTTCCTGTTACCTACGACACCATACATAAACACATCTCCTTTTCCTGATTCCTTTAGTCTACAATGCTTTATGTTACCATTTAATAGTCCTGAAAATTGTTAGTAATTCTTCTTTTCGGCAATGTTTATTATTTTTTTTTAATTTTTTTTTTAAGTGGTCATGTACTTAACCTGTACTTTATACTTTATATCCTGTTCTTTATTCTCCGTTTGGTGATTAATAATTTCATCCAATTCCGTTCAGTACATTTCGTTAAAATCTCCGCACCGAATTTCAGCTAATTCCGTTCAGTAGATTTCGTTATAATTTATCTCCGCACCGAATTTCATCCAATTCCGTTCAGTACAGTTAGCGTCAACCAGCGGCTTGGCCCCATGTAGGAGTAAGCGTAGCCTATCTATTATTTCACAGTATAATTTACCTCCGCACCGAATTTCATCCAATACCGTTCAGTAGATTTTGTATGAAATAGACATACAAACCCACAAACTCTCCTGTCATTTCATTATTACAGTTTTTACATTTTTTGCATCAAAATGTACACTTAAATAAACTGTTATTATTATTGTTAATTAAAAAAATGGGAGCTCAGTACTTCACTCACTTTATTATTGTATAACTACCAATCTTTCTGTGAAATAAACTTTTATTGTAGTTATTATTATTATTACATGAGTAATTTTTATTATTTACCTACTCACTATTAAAATTGTACCATTAATTTTACGACAAAATGTTCGTTTTAGGTTTTGGACAAATTTTCTGTAAAATAAACTTTAATTAGTATGGAATATGGCATAATTGATAAAATACAAGGTATCACGGTCGACAACGCAACTGCAAATACCAAATTTATGTATGAACTGGGCAAACAGCTGCCGCCACACTTTGATTCAGACAATCAACATTTCCGGTGCTTTGCTCACATTTTAAACATTGGTGTACAAGATTTATTAAAGACCTTAGCATTACACTGTGAGTCTGACACTAACGCGCAAGATCAGCAGTACGAAGACTATGCAGACGAAACTGAGGATGAGGAAGATGAAGAATCTGCACCAAATATTGCTGACTCGCGTACATCTGTAACAAAGTTACGCAGTATTTCCAGTAAAATAAAAAGAAGTGAGATAGTGAAGAAGAAGTTTCAGTCTGCTTGTGAAGCAGCTGGCGTGCCATCAAATCTAAATGCCATTCTTGACTGTCCAACGAGATGGAATTCCACACATGATATGATTGGATTTGGTTTAAAAGTGAGAGCGGGCTTTGACATATTGTGCAGTTCTGTCACCGAATTAAATGATTTTCAAATCACAGCTAATGAATGGCAGGTACTCGAAAAATTACATAAATTTCTAATAAACTTTAAACTTTTAAGTACAAAACTTGGTGGAGACAAATATGTTACATTACCGCTAGTCATTGTATCATTCAATCTCTTGCTAGATAAAATTGAATCCATGGTAAAACAGTTAGATGAGAAACCTAATCGATCTGAAGTTGATGAAAGGCTCATTCTGGCTTTCCAAGCAGCTCGAGACAAAATGCTTAAACATTACAAGAAGAGCAACTGGATTTATTGTACTTCTTTAATTTTAGACCCAAGGCATAAGGCTCAGACTTTTGACCTGACAATGTGGGGGAAGCAACTTAAAACAGAAAGTCTGCGCAAGTTCAATGAACTTTATGAAGAATATAAAAGTCTACACTCACTGAACAAATCTCTGGAATTACCAGAAAAAGAAAATAAAGTATGTGATGAAGATGAAGACGTAATAGACTTTGATAAACTCTATGAATGTCCCTCGACGTCATCTGGATCTTGTCTTCAAGGCTTAGTGATAGACGAGTTGGAGGAGTACCTGAGAAAACCAAGAACTGCCAGCTCGGAAGACATTTTAGATTGGTGGAGGACGCATGAGACAGAGTATCCGATTTTATCGAAAATGTCCCGTGATTTTCTCTCAATACCTGCAACTTCAGTACCTGCTGAGAGGTTATTTTCTAAAGCATCATTAGTAATTAGAAAACATAGAAATAGGTTAAGTGATGAGTCAGCCAGATGGTTACTTTGTATTAATTCTTGGTCAAAAAAAATTATATAAAGTATCATAACCTAATGATAAAGCTGTTGATTTGTGTTGTATTTTATTTTTTATTCAAATAAATGATAAATCGTAAAACTCTTTTATTAAATTTCTTATAAGTTGAGGGTTCAATCTCTTTCTAGACAGACAAGTATTGTTCTTTAAAATACAGTCAAGTTATTGTAATTAATTTGTTTTTTTACATGTTTTAGCAAATGTAAGCTTATAAATCATAAATGTTTATTAAGAAACAGTTACTTCCATGGAAAACGACATATAGGTCAGTTGATTTTTCGAATTTCTTATCAAATCTTGTTATTTATTAATCTGCTTGATCTTTACTATGGCTATGTTAATTCAAGCTCACAATGTTCCAAAATTCTAATACGTTTTTCTAAGATTTAAAGTAAACTTTAATAAATAGTAATAGACTAATAGGTAATTGCAAGACTTGCAAGACTCTTGCTGCAAGACCAAGACCAAGACCAAGACTGGGAGCGCAAGACCAAGACCAAGACCAAGACCAGGTGTATTGGCGCAAGACCAAGACCAAGACTGGCTAAGTCTCGTCTTGTTCTTGCATTTGGGCAACACTACAGTCGATGGAGTATTACCGCACTCAACTCTTAAAGATGGCCGATATTGCAGAAAATAACAGAGTTACGACTTATTAATATAAACTTTAATCACTGTTGTATTTACAGACAATTTAATATTTTAGTACAAGTTAAGTCTTTTTAAACAGTTCATTTTTTAAATTTTATTATGTACGCTAGTTATGGGAAAAACAGTGTGAACCCAAAAATGTATGATTATCCGTTACCTGTGTTTACAAAATAATTTTTTGATTGATTGATTGAAAACAGTGTCCATCTCTATCCTCAGGGATGAGTGAAGAGCCAGATAGTGCCCGCTACATGGTTCGTTGTACTTTAGGTACAAAGGCATAGTAAACAGCGACCCAAGACTACACCTATAACTACACCTAACAACAGTAGCAGCGATCGTATTATTATTAAAAGTTATTAGAATTGTAAAACATTTTATTTTTCATCTTTTTATACTTAAACTAAATCGTTTCGCATCGCCACTGCTTAATATCGGTGAAGTAAAACGCCGTTAGGAAATCGGCACGTCTAAGAGCAAATCATTCGAGGACATGTGACATCCACCAACCCGCACTTGGCCAGCGTGTGTGGAATAAGGGCTAAACTGTCTCAACTCTTAACATAGTTGAGAGACCTAACCTCAGCAGTTGCACTCTAAAAAGGGTTAGAGTGACTATAAAACACCCCAGCAACTGTTCCAAATGTAAAAATGACCTCCTCAAGACTGATAAACAAAATTATTTTTTAAAAAACATGACAACTGTCTTCCAATTTAAATAAGACGATTTCGGAATAAACCTTTTTAAAACAATAATTATTTGTTGCAAATCCATTCCTTTAATGACTGAGTTTCACTGAGCAAACATAATTATGTAGGTACATACTTCTTTATAAGTAGAGCGTTAGAATACTAAGTCAAAAAACACAAATACATGTACTGATATTTTGTGTGCCTTGAAAGTCATAATTATTTTTTCATGTCACAGCACCTTATCCAACAGAATCCAAAAGAATACTGACTCACTCTCATAAGACCAACAAATTGACTCAATTATTTCACTAGTCAGAGACAACCGACAGACAGTCCAATAATATCTTATATATATAAATCTCGTGTCACAATGTTTGTCCTCAATGGACTCCTAAACCACTTAACCGATTATAATAAAATTCGCACACCATGTGCAGTTCGATCCAACTTGAGAGATAGGATAGTTTAAATCTCAAATTATAGTCGCAATTTTAATTTATTGCTAATTATTTACCTTTCGACTGGGTTGAGTAAGTAATCAATAGATGGCGCTGCTATGGTTTTATGGAAATTGTTGAGTGGGCTGAAGCTACCCGGGCGAAGCTGGGACGGGCCGCTAGTCTATTATAAGTATATATTTACAAAAAAAAAGTATTATATATATAGTATATACCAGTTATCTGGTTTCCATAACACAAGCTCTGCTTAGCTTGGGACCAGATGACCGTTTAAAAAAAAAAATGTCCAATGACCAGTCACAAAAGATTCAGACCAAAATTATGACTAACCACATTTTTAATAGGACTTAACCCAATATCACAAACTTCTACTTCTGCGAGCTAGAATCGAAGAGGCACACATGAAGCGGCCCAGTGTTTGGAAAAACAGCTTACTTTTACGACAACTAAACTGTCTTTGATCCCACACAAATTCAATCAATACCTGTACTGATATTATATCTTTTTTTAATTATTATTTTTGTTATAATATTGTTTTTTTCTTTTTTGTGTTCAGTTTTGTTTTATATTATTGTTTTTTACTTTTGTTCGCATTGGCTCCCATTGTACAAGCTTCGCTTAGTTTGAGAGCCAAATATATATTATTATTCCTGTGTAGTTTGATCAATACAAATTTCATTTTTATTATAAAGCTGGTAGTGTATAAAGTCAGACAGCCCTCTGTGCAGGGAAGTATGGAGGAGGAAGAAACTGCCGCCCACGTGGTCATCTGTTGTCCAGAAGTGGCGATATACAGAGCACCTTGGATCGCCGAGGTCACCCCAGGAAGCCGTCGGCAACATAAAGTGTTTGTTAGGTTTCCTCCTGGAGCTGGCGACGCTATTGCCAGCCCAGCTCATGCATCACGCAAAATAGGCGCACTTACAGGACGTCGAGTTGCGGAAAACAGCCCGCTAACTAACTATTACAAAGCTGGAGTTTGATTGTTCGAATGCACTAATTTTAGAAACTACTGGTCCGATATAGAAAAATTCTTGCAGTTAGATAGCCCATTTATTGAGGTAGGCTATAAGCTATACTTTTGATCCCACAGCTGGACATGATACAGTTCACACAGGCGTGAAATCAGAAATATAGTCAGTCCTGCTATAGTCAAATACAGCAGGAATTGCTTTGTTTCATTGTCCAAAATTTGTGGTTAAGCTGGTTTATGTTGGTTCATTTTTTGGCCATTGTTCCAACAACTTCATAATATCCCGACAAGCAGAATCAGCGTCAATTCCTCTCATTCTCCCCAACTGTTCAGTCACATGTTTTCCAAAAAACCAATAACTTTGTTCAGGACTATCATTCACGAGTGGTTTCATAGCTTGTAGGAGATCATCTAAGACATTTTTACATTTTGTTTCTTTGTTCAGTCTCGGCTTAGTTTTGAATCTAGGTCTGTCAGTGCGATGACCTCGTTGTCTAATATTTAGCTGAATTTCTTCAAATGACTGTTCATCTTTCATGTCGGTGTCATTGAGTTCAGTGAAGTCTTCAGGGATTTTCTGAAATAAATAACAAACAAGCATAAATGCAGATTCATTCTAAAACTGCTGATATATGGGTTACACCATGGGCTGTAAGTATGATATTAGATTAATGGACTATAAAGGAGCTCCCTCAACAGGAACATTGACTATTATTACTGTGGGACATTAACACACATGGCCATCAGATCCAAAACTATTTAGGTAAGCTGAGCTTGTATTATGGAAACCAAATAACTGATAATATAGATAATTATGCCCAGACTCAAGACAAACGGACTTGTTTATCACACAAATGTCGGACTTGGGTGGGGACTAAACCCACTACCTGTGGTGTGAAAAGCAAGTAACTAACTAGCCTGTTATTTGATTGTAATGTTACAGATTCAAGCATTGAATCAGTGCAGGAGAATAATCATTACAGTGCACTACCAGCAATGATACAATTGACGTTGTGAAATCATCTTAACAAGTGAATACTCATTAGCGCGATGGGCAGTATTGTAATGACATGTTCAAAATTGAATCTACAATTCTAGAAGCAAATGCTCCTATAGGCTGACGGTTTAACTCGCGTATCGCCATCTGAGGTACAAAGTCATAAAACATTAATTAAATCTCTTAAAGAACTATTTAACCACAGATAAAAGTAATGTAAGACTATTCGTCACTAATATCCATATCGCTTGAATCATCATCAATGTCTGTGCAGCTTGAGGAGTCAGAATCTTGGCGACAGGCAATACGCAAGTTAAACAGTAGGCCTATAGTGAAGGAGCACCTTCAGACTTACTCGTACCTACCAGAAAACTAATGCTATGTATTTCTAATAGACTTGATATAGAGAAATCTCAGAATCCTTTAGAAAAACAATAGAATCACCTATTTGCAAGTGAAAAAAAGATGATTTTACCCTGTTATACCTTCAAGTAATGTTGTATAGTGTGTAAGCCTTCTTAAGCAGGTATGCAGCCGGATTTATTAGAGCGCTGACAACAGCAAAACTGTTTATTTTATAATGTGTATTTTGAGACACAATAAATGGTACCTTGTCGTGATCTAATGTCTTATCATTTGATATCTAAACCCTACCAACCTGGACACACTACAGTTGAAATGTTTGCAATGTTGAAATGTTGCAACTCACCTCATATCCATCATCTTTCTTTGGAGCATCTCTTAGGAACTGCATCGGCTTCCACAATGGCCAGCAAGGCACGTAGACATCAGTTGGTGACTTGGCTATCTCCTTTGATTTCTCAACTCGCCGCAAGTTGTGGTTGAATGTGCTACGTATGTTCACCCATCGATCTCTGACTGAACGAGCTGGAATTGATGAATTAAAAATTTTAACTTTATAAAATGAGACCAGGTATTGTTTCACCAGTTATAGATAATAATAAATATAGGAGGCAATAAATCCAGAGCAGAATGCCATCCACATTGATAGCCTGCTGTGGTAAAATTCCTGCAGAAACAAAGCACATTGCTTTTAATCCATACATATTATAATATAAAATAATCACTTTTCACAGCTGTCAGTTTATCTGTACGACTTTTCATATACCATGCATTAGATTTAGACAGATTTGGACAGTGTTTCCCTGGTTTACCAGGTTTTCCTGACTTAATAAGACTACACGACACCTTTAGTCCGTTTTAAATGAACCTGAGCATTATATTTCTCTGTTTTGCTAAAATAGTTAACTAAGACCACCCACTGACTAAATTATCAGTATGGGTAAGTAGATATTGTTACTACGCAGCAACAAAAAGGAAAGTTGTTCTTTTTTGTCAAATATACCTTACCGTGCATCCACACCGCAGTTACTGTTTGTTGAGCAAAATTTCCAAATGTTACTGAGCAATGCCAGATAGCAATAAGTTATTCATTGTTAGTAAATGTAGCCGTGTTAGTCAATGTTGCTCTAACAATCGACAATATTGTTAGATAATGTTACCTCAACAATCCGTCAAAATGAAAAAACATGCTGTCAGTTCATCTTCCATGGCGTCCGTTGCCTGTTGCCTGCAGAAGTTAGAGGATATATATCGTGCTCGATTGTTGTCGAAAGTTATTCTGTTATCTTTTGTTGAGCACTCAATAATTAGTAACAACTAGTTTCAAAAGTTAGAGATTGTTATTTAATGTTACCGTGTTGCCTCAACAAAAAGTAACTGCGGTGTGGATGCACGGTAACAATGCCAATAACTTTGATGCTAGTCACTTAAAATACAGTAACCTAACCTAACTTACCAGTAAATCCACGCCCTAACCGTGCCGCGAATTCAGTGTATGCTTTGTATTTCTGTTGAATGTGGTAGTTTGTGTTTCCGACATATCGCCATATGTATTCGCGCTCTCGAATAAATTCGACTAAATCTAATTCTAATTTACGTGTCCAGTAACATGGTTTTCTAGGCATAGTAACAAGTAGAGTATAATTATAACACTTAGTAATATTAAACAAAGTTAGCTCACTCTAAAACTAACTATTAAGGACAGGACAAACCGTTGAGTTTAATAAAATTAACCACTACGCTTTACACAGACGAACCAAAGAACATATTATTATAAACACGTTACGCTGCTGTGTCCACAGACTACTAAGAGAACCTAGCGGTTCAGACGGTCATGTTTCATTTATAGATAATATACCGTTGCAAAGTTAGAAATTGACAAGTAATTTTTTTAATCAAGGAATCGGGCTCTGGCTACTTTTGTCTAATGAGCCTGAATTTAGTCGGTACAATGTTGCCGATAAAAAATAAAATATTAGCTGCGCCCACAATAATGTTACCAGTATCGAAATTAAAATATTTTTTTTTTACCATAGCCTCATTTACTGGAAGGAAATAAAAAAAAACAAAAAAGGATTATTTACGGAGTTTCTTTTAATTTATTTTTACATTCGCATTATACCCTATTATCAAATGACGCAGTCTTATTAATTTCACTAATCAAGGTTCTTCACAGTAAAAATTTTCTGAAAGGAACGCTGATGTCGTACACTTTGATAACGATTTTCTTTTCTCACATGAAATTATTAACGTGTATAATTTTAGCAGAACTGTAAGAGACTAACAAAATAATATCACTATAAAAAAATACTTTAGTTTTATTAGCACAATTTATAATTTAAGACAATTTTTATTTTAATGACAGCAATAGAGAGAATCGAATAACAGCACCATGGTAACCAACTTAGTTTTTCAGTAGAAGAAAACTTTTGACAACTAAAGAGGTTAAATACTATTCAACACTCAATAGAAATCAATGTTATGTAGCGTCCTGTTGCTAGAATACACATTTGAGAACACACAGTTATTTCTTGTTGTTGTATCACAATATTATTAAATGGGTTGATAATAATGTACAGAAATTAATCAACGCAAATACTTCAACACAACACAAATCATAACAATAGGTATCCCAAATCTATGACACAAACAGTAATGGCAGTCATGCATAGATTAGCAATTAAATGAGGGGTAGTCGGATTTTTACACTTTGGGAATCGGGAACGGCTTTACCTACCACAAACTATTAAATGTACCCTACAATAGTGAGAAAGTATGTAAATAGTACTCTATGGTTTCAGGCGCGCCACACCCTGACAGCTATCAAGTAGTGGCATGAGAGTGACAATCCTCTAGCGGGGGTGAAGAAGGAAGAGGGAGAGGCATAACTGTCACTTTTCAGCTTTGCATTGACATATCGTACGGTCGTTTTTTTTTTTCTAGAGCTTTACCAGGCGTGGCTGTGTCCAAGCTGAAACACAGCACAGCAGAGCAGAATGAGACGAACAAGCGAACGGAGTGAACGAGTCTGTTCGACAGCTCCACAGACTAATATGATACTAGCGCATAACAGCCGTTAGTAGTCTGTGCAACAGCCGAGCTGATTGATAGCTTCAATGTAGGGATGGCAATTTGAGATCGGTTAATCAAAAAGTAGATGTGTTGTGCAAAAAAAAATGATTTTTTAATTATTATGTAGCATTAGTAATTCTGTGAAATTTGGTTATTTCTGTTTTGGCAAAAACATAAAATTTAGTTATTTAAGTTGAATGTACCCTTCATATTACGTATTATTAGTTAAATGGTTAATTTCTCTACAACTCGCGTGATGGCTGTGTGCTTACTTTCCTTTACCTCGCTTTTTCTATAATAAGATTGCAAGTGAACCGCTTGGATCCCAGTAGACTGGTGTTTTTAAAAAGCTTAGATATTAAGCATTAGACACTACAAGCTATATTATTTCTTTTCTTAACTTTTTAATGTAACAAATACATTGAGAAAATAAATAACTACTTTTATACCAGATCTGGATACTTCGATAAGGTAAATGATTTTTTCCCAGGGGGGTAAACAGAGATTATAGAGCGCTACTTGCTACGATCTAAACATGCTTCTAGTCTCACATATGTTCATACATCTGGTCTATGGAGGGTAGAGGTAAGGAGGACTACCTTACATGAGGGAGAAGTTGAAAAAGTGTCCAGCTGTAAGTTTTAAGTTACAGTTCAAAAACCTTCCAGAATGGCGCTAGCGTAGTAACAGTGTAGTATGAATGTAGCAATTGTAGACGGATTGAAGTGTGAGTTAATAGATTTATTATTTTTGTTGACTAAAGTAGTTAGTAACAGTATGCAATAACATAACGAAGCGGAAGTTGTTCTTTACTTGTTCACTTTTCTATCTTAATCTAATTACTTTTGCGTCGTTTTTAAAATTTACCCTGATGCGATTGTAGCGCCATCCTAATTTAACACATTTCAACGGACACTTATTCAAACAAAGAGCGTATTCCTTACCTCTACCCTCCATAGTCTGGTCTGGCACGGCGGTTGTGATTAAGCATAACATACATAAATTGGCAGGCAACAAGGGGTAGCCATGTCAAAAAAATTCGATGTTTATATAATAGATATTTTTGGTGATATTTCTAAATATCGGTGAAAAGAGGTTAAATTAAATTAATGTCTTGTTTAAATCTAGAAGCGTTGGTACATTTTCCTTTAATTTTATTTAAAAGCATATTTAAAAATACTTTATACACCTGCTAAAGTAGGTAGAATATTAAAGTAGCAATAGGATGAGCTATCTTAGTAAAATTAGCCCTTTACTTTTAAGAAGACATGTTTTCCTTTTTGATTGGAGCCGATTTTTTATTTTTCTTGATATCAATAAATTTTCCCAAATAATGACGATAATTCTCATTTATTAACTGCATGTCGTACATCCCTAATGAACGAATGAATCATAGACAACAAGTAGTGAATGAATGATAAGAACTTTTTTCTCAGTGAAATGCAGGTTAGAGGCTTTCAGATCTTACCGACTCTTTCCCTTGTGCTCGCTGACTGACTTTACTCACAAGCATTTTATTGAAGACTCTTAATTAGTTATTAGTTATAGTTACAAACGAAAATGCAAAAGTATCCCTGTCTGTCTGTCGCGCTTTCATGCCAAAACTACTGAACCAATTTCGATGAAACTTGGTATACTGATAGTTTGAGATTAGACCCGGGGAACGACAGGATAATTTTTATCCGACTGCGCAAAAAGAGGTTAATGTGTTGGTTTATATTAACCTATCGGTACTTGATGGCCTAAAGCCGCGGTTGCGTGGTCGGTAAGATACTTAGGTACTTTTCACGCCGCAGGTCGTGGGTTCGATTCCTACTCAAGTCAGACATTTGTGTGATGATGAACATGTCTGTTTGTCTTGAGTCTGGGTGTATTTATCTATTATTAAGTATGTATTCACAATTAAAAGTATTAAATGTAGTTTATTGCCAATTATCTGATTTCAATAGTACAAGCTCTGCATATTTTAGGATCCAGATAGCTGTGGTCCCACTATATTATATTTTTTTTGTATGCGTCGTGCCGTGCGTGTTGTCGTGTTGAATAAATAAAAACATTGTCGTGAGCGCTTTGTTATTAATACACTGAGCACGGAATGCTGGAGTGTCAAGTGGTGTCATGTCAAATCAGAGGCGCATTGTTTCACTACAATAATCCAGCCCATTGGGCTGTATCAATTGCTGAGTTCCGTATGAATTCACTTCGATTTATTTACTAAGAAGATACCTACTACAGTCCATCAAATCTAAGAGGTACCGTTTGACGTTTCACTGTTTTCTATTAGATTAGCTTAATAGAGGCGTAATTCACACTATTTTTATTAGCTTTCCTGTAAAATAATTGAATTATGAAGCTATTTTTATTTTAACATAACATAAACAATTTTCAATTGTCAAACGGTACTTCCTAGATTTGATGGATTGTACCTACTTAGATTCATGGTTGGCCTGTTGTCATAGTAGTTAGTGAACCTGACTGCTAAGGTAGTAGGTTCGATTCACACTAAGGACTACTATTTGTATAACGGACGAGCATGATTGTTAGTTCTGTGACTGGGTGCAATTTATCTATTTCAGTGTAGTATAACAGTTACTAGTACCCATAACACAAGCAATATACATAACTAGCTTCCGCCCGCGGCTTCGCCCGCGTAATTGATCTGACTAATCTTATTTCTCCATAGGTACAAACTTTGGAATTCCGTTTCACCCCCTTAAAGGGCGAGTTTTGAAAAATCCTTTCTTAGGGCACCCCTAGACACCATAAGGAACCTATGTTCCAAATTTGGAGTCTCCAGACCCAGCGGTTTGGGCTCTGCGTTGATATGTCAGTCAGTCAGTTTCTTCTTTTATATATTTAGATTGCTTAATTTGGGAGTAGGCGACGCTGTGTGAGAGTAAATGTTGCATTTGTTTTACATTATTTTTTTTCCTTTATCGTTACTCATTTTCCAGCAAGAGAGGGCTTTTATAAGTTTGACGTTTGACGTGTGCGATTTTGATACAGATTATAATAAGGTCTTACTTCTAGTTTCCATAGAGCACAAGAAAACATGTTGCAAGCACCATCTATCTCTATCGTTTAGAGATGAGTAAAAAGAGATAAGACTATGCTTGTATCATTTAATTTTATAGTGCAGTGCAATGAAAATCTCAATCTAGGTACGGCGTTAAAGCTAGTAGGTATCTTACGTTCTGTATATCTCTTCCTTTCTCACCTTTCAACGGGTATTCCAGGCTTGATGATCATCAGGCTTTATTCACGATCGATGACGTTATTAACTAAGCGTAGTTCCGACTTTGTTAATAACAAAGTCGTAACTACATTTTGGTGATATTCGTTTCATTGCACCTAAAGTCTTAAAATACTTATATCTATGACTCCGCATAATTCCAAAATAATCGCTTATTCTAAACTAATACTATTCTTGACGGGCCGGTGGCGTGGTCGGTAAGATACTTGCTTTTCACGCCGCAGGTCGTGGGTTCGATTCCCACCCGAGACAAACATTAGTGAGGAACATTTCTGTTTCTGGGTGTAAATATCTATTATAAGTGTATATAATTTACTAAAGAAAAGTATTATATGTATAGTATATACCAGTTATCAGGTTTCCATAACACAAGTTCTGCTTAGCTTGGGACCAGATGACCGTGTGTGTTAATGTCCCAGAGTATTTATAAAGATGGAAGTTTTAAGAGCGTCTCGTTACGTTTTTTTATAACGTACGAAAGTATTTTTTGTAGTTCCGACATTGTTAATAGCTGCTGTCGACGGGGATCCTAATATAGTTAGAATCTGTATGCATATCGCATTGCAGTACAATAATTTATCAACCGTGGTATAACAAATTGATACTTGATGCGACGCGAGTCAGTTTGCACTTCAATAAATATAGGATAAAATGTCGTATACCTTTTGTTTGTCAAATAATTCACGGTAGTTGTATTTATTGTGTATATGTGACTGTAGTTATTAGTTTATTTGTAATAAATACTATAAACTATACATTATTCATAGAAAACTTTTAAAACTCTTTGGTTAAAATAGACTTTGTCTCTTGACTTAAACGAGTAAGTCGTTTAAGTCAAGATGACAGACAAAGATAAACGAATTATTAACCTATTTTAGTGATCGTACTTCGCTCATTTTACTCTTCATCTATCTTAAATTCTCCTGTCTTGTTTTTTCACATCTCTAGTTTTTTACCGCATATTTCCCTGTCATGACATTTTGTGTTCTCTAACCTTGACATTGGCAGAATCATCGTTGTTACGGTGGAGCCATAAACATCAAAGTTGAAGTTGAACCTATTTTAGCTAAAATGAGCATAAATGACGTTTATGTTTACGGGGGTAACTAACTAACTACTGGTGGTAGGTTTCTACTTGAGAGTCTCCGAGCTAAAGCTTTTTTTCACCCGTTTATAAACTCTTTGCAGGGCACAATGTCTATGAGGTCGGTTGGGTGAGCACATGGTGTGTGCAAACCGAAATTGTACGCACAAAAAAGAAATCTGTTTCCATCCAAACATTTTGTGACTATAATGAGCATAAATGACGTTTATGTTTACGGGGGTAACTAACTAACTACTGGTGGTAGGTTTCTACTTGAGAGCCTCCGAGCTAAAGCTTTTTTTCACGCGTTTATAAACTCTTTGCAGGGCATAATGTCTATGAGGTCGGTTGGGTGAGCACGTGGTGTGTGCAAACCGAAATTGTCCGTACAAAAAAGAAATCTGTTTCCATCTAAACATTTTGTGAATATTTGTGATTATGGAGGTGCTTTAATCATTGGCAGAGATATTGATTAGATTTTTATGTTGTTTGTTTTTTTTCGTGTCCCGTCGAGATGCAAAGGTAATGAGGTGTATCTGGTGATCGCCGCCCTGTGAACTCGCCGATAAATATTATTATTATTATAATTATTCGCCCGCGAAATTGATCTCACTAATCTTGTTTCTCAATTTAAACTTTGGAACCCCGTTTCACCCCCTTAAAGGGTGAGTTTTGGAAAATCCTTTCTTAGTGCACCCCTAGACCCCTTAAGGAACCTATGTGCCAAATTTAGAGTCTCCAGACCCAGCAGTTTGGGCACTGCGTTGATATGTCAGTCAGTCAGTTTCTTCTTTAATATATTTATTAGATAATCTGGAAAATGACTAAAAAATGTTTTTTTTTCTATGTAAACAAAAAAACAACACTTAATTTCGCTTCCAGTGTTTTGTAGCACACTTCACAAAGTTGTCGGAGTTTTTCCTCTCTTGTTCTTTATTCATTAGCATTTATTAATAAAGTATGAATAAAGTTGTCGCTGGCGAAGACATACAATAAATATTCGCAATTAACAACTCACAACGTAATATTAAAATGGAAATATAAGAAAAAGTGACAAGTGTGAGTTGAGTTTTATCTGGGTTCTGTACATAATATTTTTCATACATACACACAGCGCTACCTAGTCCCAAATTAAGCAATATTTGCTTGTGTCTAATGTAAGTTTGTTGTTGAGTTGAGCAGCGGTGGCGTAGCGGTACGGGCCTCGCCTTCGATTCCCGGACGTGCCCAACACATCTTTGTGTGAATTGTTTAATCATCGCTGCTCGATATCGATGAAGGAAAACATTGTAAGGAAATTGTCATGTCTAAGATCTAATCAATCGAGGACATGTGACATCCACCAACCCACACTTGCCCAGCGTGTGTGGATTAAGACCTAAACTCTCTCAACTCGTATTATAGTTGAGAGTTGACCCGTGCCCAGCAGTGGGACACCAAAAAGAGTTGAAGTGATTTTTATACTCTAACAGGTTTTTTGTTCTTGCTTGTTAGTATTTTGAAAAAATTATAATCTTACTTAACTACTGTTCGTGAAAACCTATTATTGGCTTATTTATAATTTTTTTTTCAATTTGTTACACAGCTGTTAGTTTTCCTTATCAATTATGTAAATAAATTGCTTTTTGTCAGATCATTTATTGCACGTTAATAAAATATTTCGAGTTTTGATTTTAGAATGTGGATGAACGAAAAATATATTATTTTTCATTATTAATTTTAAATTGTATGGGTTCATTGTTACCTGAAATAAATGAATTTTAATATTTAATATTTGTTAAACAAGGAGTAGATTAGTAAATTATCTACGGAACCCTAAACGAACACAATAGATACCGAGTTTAGCTGACAGAAAAACTTAATGTTAATGAACAGCGGTAGAGCAGAAGTACTGACTGGCTTTAAAATATAAGTCGATAGGTTTGAACCCGGCGTGGACCGTGGATTTTATTTTAGATTTTAGATCCCGACGTTTAAATCAACTCAGAATTCAAGACACTGTGAGCTCAGTTTGCTTAAATCGGAACGCAACTTAAATATAATGTTTGGAGGTAGTCAGTAAATATTTTTGTACGTCAAATACCTCAGTCCACCCGTGAACATGAAGTCTGAAAATACTTTGAAACGTCGGGATCTAAAATCTAAAATAAACCGCGATAAAATCCGTTAAAAAGTAGTTTTATTTCAACATAATAATATTTAAGCAGTTTATCCGTTCCTAGTGTCCATAACCACAGATAATGTAATACTATACTCCGTAACATAAACAAATATAATTGCTTAATTTGGGACTAGATGGCGCTGTACGTATCTGTGAAAATATTATTATTATTATTATTATAAGTAATAGCAGTAATACTGTCACATATTACGGCCCTATCGTTGTGTACCTTTTTATCTTAATAAAGACGACTGTACATTTGCTTTGGGCTCTACAGAAGTGTGTGGCAGCGCCTAGGGAGCAATGAAATATCCTAAAAGGGTACAGTTTTATACAAAGATATAAGGGTCAACCCAACTATGTAAATTGTACAGGGTGTAACGGTGTCCAATATCTAATGATAAGTCTAAATAAATATGTTTATAAAAGTTTCATAAATTTTCGTCGAAAAGGTACAAAATATTTGAGTTTATAAATATTTTAAAATAAATGCGGATATTAATTTATTAAACGACTGACGACCTCGGTAGTCGAGCGGTGTAAGCCGTCCGATTGGGCTATACTGCGCCCGGGAGGTCGCGGGTTCGATTCCCGCCCCGGACAATATTTGTGTAGCAACAAATATTTGTTTCGGTGTCTGGTTGGTTGAGGGACTACCCTCCGTGCCTCGGAGAGCACGTTAAGCCGTCGGTCCCGGTTGTCATTAACACATCTATGACAATCGTTACCTACATGTAGTCAAAAGCCAATGTAATCTGATACCTGGTCTAACCATCTCGGCTACTAGTTCCCTACGGGTTTCGAGGTCTGATGGCAGTCGCTCGTATAATTCTGGTAGCTAGTCGCATCAGGTTAGACTGGGAGCCGACCCCAATAGAAATGGGAAATAAATAAAATAAAATAAATAAAATAAATAAATATTCTTGGACATTAACACACACGGTCATCTGGTCCCAAGCTAAGCAGAGCTTGTGTTATGGAAACCAGATAACTGGTATATACTATACATATAATACTTTTCTTTTGTAAATATATACTTATAATAGATATTTACACCCAGACTCGACACAAACACAAATGTTCATCACTAATGTTTGTCTCGGGTGGGAATCGAACCCACGACCTGCGGCGTGAAAAGCAAGTATCTTACCGACCACGCCACCGGCCCGTCTCAAGGCAGGTCCGAAAAAGGCAAGGGGAACGACGACGACGAAATACGGATATTTATTAGACGACTTCTGTAGTCGAGCAGTGTAAGACTACTTGGGCTACACTGTGCCCGGGAGGACGTGGCTTCGAAACAACTAAATAATTGTTTCGTGGTACTAATCTCCGAGCCTCAGAAAGCAGGTTAAGCTGTCGATCCTGGTTGTCATTTAAAATATCTATGTCAATCTTTACATACAGGTAGTCAGGTCGTCAAAACTCCTATTGAATCTGACACCTGGCCTATACCTAATCATGACTATAATCATGTCGGCTACTAGTTCCCTTCGGGTTTCGAGATATGATGGCAGTCGCTAGTAGTTAGCCGCATAAGGTTAGACTGGGAGCCGACCCCAATAGAAATGGGAAAAAGCCAAGAGCTGGTGATACATGGTGAGCTTTAAGACTCTCCCCCCCCCTCCCAATATGAAGTATATTTTTAGTATCTATAAAAATCTTAGTCTTAGTCTTAAATACAGGTGTAAAGTATAATCTTATTTTATTCTGAAATTAAGGACAATGATAAAAATGTGTAAACAGAAAGGTAGCAGGTTGTTTCACGCGTTTGAAGAAATAATGAAAAAACAAATACACGTGATATCTTACTACACCCCTCTCCCCCCCTTGTGACATTTCGTAATTTTTGTCAACCCCCCCCCCCCCCCTTTCTTTCAAGCTTCGAGTGATTAATGGACGGCCGCTAACTATTCGATGTATTAGTTTACTAGACATTTTTCGCACAAAAATGTTAATTAAATGTGACTTTTTTTTGAAATATAATGTATAAAGAATTTAAGGTATTTTTATGCAATCATACGATTCTGAATTGCTTCCCTGATGCGGCGAGTGCGTGACAGCTCCAACAGCCTTGTCAGTGCTGTGGCGAACGGGCTGGATAGCCTAATAATGTACAAATGGATGTCGTCTCATAGACCATCCTTTATCTATGTAAAATAATAACTGGTGTACCTATTAGGGATCTATGATCTGAAGTTAGTATTATTATCTATTTAAATAAAAATCAATACCACTTTTCGTTGTAATTTTATAACTCACAAACGGGCTTACCTATTTAAACCAAATATTTAGGCATAGTTCGGACAATTTAGTAGATGGTTTATGTGAAGTTTGCACAAAATCGGTTGAGCGGTTCTTTATTTATCACATTTTTTGTAAATTGTTGAGTGGTCTGAAGCTACCTGGGCTAAGCTGGGGCGGGTCGCTAGTTATTTTTAAAATAAAGAAACCGATTTACTTCATCATTTATTAAACAACATAAATACGACTTTAAGCTTACAATTAGAATGTATTTTACCCATAGAAAGGTAATTTAGAAGGATTATATTTATTATGATTTTTAATTACTCTATCTTATACACAATAATACTATACACGATTATTTCATATATTATAAATAAATTCAATTAATTAAAATGTAACAATTCCAGATATTATAACTACATATATCTTATTTTAAATTAATAAATTGATATAAATATTCAAAAATAAAGGAGACGTTCAAAAAATGTATAGAGCCTGGGATTAAAATAATTGTAAATTTGAACAGCAATCTGAGTTACATAGGTTAATAGAGCATAATTAATTAAATTTTTTGGTGTATTTAAAATAATTTTACACCCCCCCGTTTTTAAAAAAATTGAAATTGAAAATAAGAAACCTTAATGCAATATTATGATTATTGCAATTGGCAACCCCATGGTCAAATGTCAATTGAGCAACCAAAAAAATCAAAATTATTTCGACGCTGTCAATCAAACTGATCAATGACAATGACATCATGACGTTTCCCGTAATTATATTTTTTTCCACGCGTTTTGTTATTACACTAATAAGATAACAAATATTTTTCGTCATAATTACATTAAGCTGCAGCTAGAATAATATTACAAGAGAAAAGTACTGTAACAGAATGCAATTGTTGACGTGATTGCAATATTTATACTGCTTAGGAAACGGATAATTAAAGGTAATGTGCGTTTTGTTTTTCTATTACATTTTTTTGATTTTTACAAAAATGGTTGCTCCTAAAATTCGTGTTTAGTTAAATTCTAACAGCTTATTAAATAAGCTTTCCAATGAGGTATATCACATTGGTGTTCAAAATTCTAGCCCACTTTTGACCTCTCCTTTACACAAATAATATTATTATTCATTTTGTGAAAATAAGGTGTACCTTTATAAACTGACCATAAAATACATTATCTTTTTACGTCTAATATTTTTATTACCTACTCGTATTATATCGGAAAATCTAAATAAGAAAAATGCAGTCGAAAATCTTATTATTATTAATTAACCGTTGGTTTGAAAATTTACGTGGAATATTTATATAACATTCTGCAGTATATTTAAAAATATTGTAATATGAATTAAAAAAAATATTGAACATTTTTCTTAATAAATACATTTATATTTATATTTTTTTCGCATGTAACTTTGTATATTGCTCAATAGCTTTTTGGTATAATAAAGAATTATATTTGCCTAAAAATGATTTATTCAAAGGCTGTATAAGTAAAATGATTTTTTAACTTATAAAAAATAAATGTTAATATTAAAACACGAGTAAATGTTAAACTGACTAGAGTGACTAGATATTTAACAAAAATCCAGAATATTCGTAATATAAAGTCATTAAAATAGAAAAGGCTCGTTTTCAATGTCATCGCGACGATACTATACATGATACTAATAAGTAAGCGCGAAAAGAATACTCGTTATATATTCTATCATATCTATAATTAAAATATGAAAAAAAAAGTAAAAATTATGTATTTTTTTCAAAACTAGTTTTATTTTACTACTAATTATTTGTTATTGTTTCTTTCCAAGTTACATTCTAAGGTCTTTCTCAAATATCAAAACGGGCCTTTAACTTTTAAAAACTTTAACAATAGATTAGAGAAACGCTTCAACTTATTAAAATTTAACTGTTGTATGAAAGTGAACCTAAATTAACATAACAAATAAATTAACATACCATACTAATAATCTTTTTTTTATTATAATGTGGGGTTAAATTTATGTAAAAAAAAATTAATACGTAAATTAATTGTCGATTTCCCACGTAACTTTTCAGTAGGTAGTCAAACCTTAATCATAAAACAACAAAAATATTTAAGACTCGAAGTAATTTTCGCTGTCGTCGGCTGATACATCTTCGGTCGACCTTTTGCCGAGTCCGAAACTAAATCGGTGCATATCTCTTTGTCGTTTACCAAGTCCAAAGCTAAATTTGCTGCTTAAACGTTTTCCGAGTCCAAAATTGTAGTTTCGTGCGCGTTTTTCATGGCCTAAATATATTGGTAGCCGATTCTCTAAATCAAACATACGAGCACGCGTTTCCTCTGAAGTGTCGTCGTCTGCGAAACGTTTGCCGAGGCCGAAACTATAAGGACGAGCGCGTTTCTCATAATCTGAGGAGAAAAATAAGATGAAATGTATTGATTATTTATTTTATAAAAATACATTACTTTAATTAATTAATAATTATTTAATAATAATTATTTAATAATAATTAAGTAATTAATAATTATTAACTAATTATTTTTATTTAATATCTTCCTTTTTCAAACCTAATTAACAGCTAACCATCATTACAGCTAAATTTTAAAATAAATAAAATAAAACTCCACATCAAAATCGACTCATCCATGTAAGGAATATTTTTTTATTCTGTAATAGGCTTGCGCTTGACCACAACTTACAAACAAATAAACAAGCCAAATTTTAACACTCATTTGCTGTCGAGTAAGGAAGTCAGAAAGAGGACCCGCGCCCAGCAGTGGGACACTGAATGGTTGATACTTCCTTTTGCTTTATAAAACCAGTCCTATAAGGGACCATCTCTACGAGCGATAAAATTGCGGCGATATTATCGTCGTGCCACGTTTTTCTGTACAATCTCTGCATCGCGATTATTTCGCTCTAAACGGCACCTATGTAGAAATACAACTCACAACTATAATAAAGCCGCGATTCAATTACTCGTGGAGACGGTCCCTTAAAGAACTGGCTCTATAAAGTAAAAGGAAGACACCAATCGTTGTCCCACAAAAAAGGAGTGTTAAAAATTTGACGTTTTGAAGATTTTATATATTCTTACTTCGTTAGATAGCCCATTTATTGTATAAGAATATCAGCTGGTATTTTCTTAAATTTACGCGAACATACATACACATTGAAATAAAACTATTTCACAACTGTAAAACTAACTTTTTTTTTAATATCCAGATTTCTCAGAATTCAAGACACTGCACTGTGAGCTCAGTTTTGATTAAATCTCAATTTAAATATTGTTATGATTGTAGTAGTCAGTAATTGCGATTAATACGATTGGACGTCAAATACCTCAGTCCACCCGTGACCATGAAGTCTAAAAGACTTTGAAAAATCGAGATATATAAATCTAAAACAAACCGCGATAAAATCCGTTAGAAATTAGTTTTATTTCAAGAATATAAGCTTCTTTACTGCTGGCTCGAGCGGGAAACTAGTATTAGGATGTAGGAGTTTTACCAGCATCGTCGTATTGCTCAAACAGATTAGCTAAAGCGGCCTGGTCGATGTCATTGGAGATAACTTCGTCTGCCTGGTCATCGTCTACCGAGCGCTTGCCGAGGCCAAAGGAGTACGGTCTAGACCTAAAACAAAATAAAAATACCTTGAATTAAGCCTTAAAATTATAAACACATATTTTAAAAGACTTCTAATATAATTAGAAAATCATAAATACAACTCGAAGTATGAGATTGCGACCGATGAACGACAATTCGATCTAAACTTAGCGAAAAGTGAGTGATCATATTTCACTACATTTTTTTTTATTCTTCGATAGGCTGGCGCTTAACTACAACTTGCCTGATGTTAAGCAATGATGTAGTCTTTGATGGAACGCGCCAGCCCAGTATACCGATTCACTCGTGATTAAGAATGATTCAGGTAAGAAGGTGGCAGTGGAATGAGCCTCCATATTGTTGGAAACCTTTAACCGACATAATTGTTAATTTTAGTAATGCTTTTCTTCTGGCAATCTATGATAAATATCTACATAATATGTCTATTTGAGGATAATGCTGTGGACTACAACATTACTACTTAATTTTGTAAAGCTTTTGTTAGTGTTATATTTTGACGTGACAATGTCTTATAAATTGGTTTGCCGGGTGACACTTCAAGAAACTGCGTTACGCTCCGCTCACGTTATGCGCTCACAATGAGAGCGAGTGAGAGGCACGCGTCCCTTCCACTCGGGCATGGTTAGCCCGCCTAAGAGCGAGAGAGACAGACATAAAAAGTGAAAGGCACGCGTCCCTTCCACTCGAGCACAGTTAGCCCGCCTAAGAGCGAGATTCTTTGTATAAATTAATGTTTTAAATATAATTCTTTGTATAAATAAATGTTTTAAATTGTTACTATTATTTCATCCTTCTTCCTACTATACGAATGAATATTCACATTAAAATTATTTTACCACTCAAAGTCGTTGTCACGTAAAACTTTCGCCCGTATACCGACTTTACAGGCAACCAATTTTTTTGTAGTTGTTTGTTATCTCATAATAAATAAATAAAAAAAAAATAATCGACCATATAAAGTGAAGATAGGAATTTATAGATTCACTGACCTTTTCCCCAATCCGAAGTTATAAACAGGTAGCCTTTTATACTGTGACACATAGCTGTAGGCCCTCTTGCCTAACCCGAAATTGTAATGGGGCGATCTTTTCTCTAAGCCAACATGGTCTTGCGGTTCGGTTTGGGGTTCCTGCGGAGTGACCTGATGAGGCTCTGGTTCGTTTTGCACACGCTCTGGGGCACACAACGCAGCTCCAACCACCAGGAGATAGATCGGCAAGTATGAGTACAGCATTCTGGAAAATGATATCAAAGTTACAGATAATAATAATAATAATAATAATATTTTTGGGACATTAACACACACGGTCATCTCGTCCCAAGCTAAGCAGAGCTTGTGTTATGGAAACCAGATAACTGGTATATACTATACATATAATACTTTTCTTTTGTAAATATATACTTACTTATAATAGATATTTACACCCAGACTCGACACAAACACAAATGTTCATCATTAATGTTTGTCTCGGGTGGGAATCTAACCCACGACCACGCCACCGGCCCGTCAAATCATGCATTTTTAATCCCGACAAAAAATAAAATCGGTCCAAACATTTAGATTTTACGTGGCAACAAATTTGTAGGTACACGTGTCATACTTATAACGCGCCTTTTTTTGTCGAGTATCTATCTAATATATAAAACTTTCATGCCACAATGTTAATTACCGTACTCCTCCGAAACGGCGTTACCGATTTTTACCAAATTTTATATACGTATTAGTAGGTCTGAGAAACAGCTACTATCTATTTTTCATTCCCCTAAGTGATAAGGGTTGTTCATCCTTAAATTTTATTTTAATTTTTGGACGAAATTTTTTTGTTTTTATTTTGGTATAATGTGGCATTAAAAGATACATACAACCCTAAATATTCACATTTCTATTACCAACCCCATTTTTGAATAGCGAAATTAGTAATACGCGGTACAAAGTTCGCTGGGGCAGCTAGTTATTTTATAATTAGTGTAAGGCTCAGTGTAAACGGGCCACCGGCCACAGTCACAGGTGATTGTCGTGCACTACAGCCACATTTGTAACAGTGTCAGAAGCGACTGAGAGTCACCGGTGTTCGGAAGCCGCCACATTTTGAAACCCGCTCTCTGCTACGCGGGGATCACGAAGCAGTGCGATAATTGCGGGTGTCGGGGTTTAAGTGTGGCCCGTAGCGTCGCCGCCACAGGTGTAAAAGTGTAGGTGTGGTCGGTAGCCCATTTGCACCGAGCCTTATTTATGATTGAAAGCACGTTTGTTCTCAATTTCTTTCTGGTGAATGACTATGATGACGAATATACTATACATATAATCAGTAAATACCTCATCATCATCATTCGCCTTGCCTTTTTCCCATTTCTATTGTGGTCGGCTCCCAGTCTAAACTGATGCGGCTAGCTACCAGAATTATACGAGCGACTGCCATCAGACCTCGAAACCCGTAGGGAACCAGTAGCCGAGATGATTAGACCAGGTGTCAGATTATATTGGCTTCTGACTACATGTAACGATTGTCATAGATGAGTTAAATGACAATCAGTAAATACCTATTCATACAATTTATTTGGGTTGCGACATGATAGCGACAGTCGAGGTGTTTGTCTGTACAGCTCATTCTAGTTCCAATTTTTAACTTTTTATAATCTAACAAGAGCAGCAGTGGCGCAACGGTATCGGCCTCGCCTTTTCGATTCCCGTTCGTGCTCACACATCGTTTTGTGAATTGTTTCATTGCCGCTGCTGAATATCTTAGATATTTTGTGACTCAACGATGTAGTATTTTCTTATATTTACGCGGATATCACACAATGCAATAAAACTACTCTACTTTTAACAGATATAAAGCCTAAAGGCTTTTCAGACTTCATGGTCACAACCGGTCCACTCATGAACACCCAAATCTGTTATAGTTTTATTTAAATCATCACGATATTTTCCTTCACTGATATGAGTATTGGGCATCGGCGATTAAACAAAACACAAAGATGTGTGGGCAACCCGGGATCGAACCTGTGACCTTTATTCAAAGGCGAGGCTGATACTGCTGCACCACTGCTGCTATACACACATCGCTACTGTTTATTACTGTATCAACAGTAAAAATATAAGGATATGTAATAATAGTTACACTTTACTATGCTAATTGCTGGTAAAACTTTGCTTACGCGATTCAGGATTGCAGCATATTAGCAGCGCCATCTAGTCCCAAATTAAGCAATTATATTTGCACTATAATATTTTTTTTTGAATACATACATATTATAGATAAATTACACCGAGACACCGAACAAACAATCGGGCTCATGACACGAAGATTTGTGTGGGAATCGAACCTACGAACTTAGGTTTAGCAGTCAGAGTCCCTAACATAGACGGCACCAGTTCAGTCCAGACGACGAGACAGTGTCATAGAGAAAAAAATGAGTATTTTCAGCTACAGTCCATCAAATCTAAGAAGTACCGTTTGACAGTTCTAAACGTAGTACATTTAGAATATAATTTTTTGTATGAAAATTGTTTATGTTATGTTAAAATAAAAATAGCTTTATAATTCAATTATTTTACAGGAAAGCGATTAAGAATAGTGTGAATTGCGCCTCTATAAAGCTAATTTAATAGAAAACAGTGAAACGTCAATAGGTAGGTACTTCTAAGATTTGATGGACTGTAGTAATAAACAAGTGCAAAATCGCAGGAGTATAAAAAAGTATCAATATTGCAAAAAAAGTAAAAACTCAAACAGCTTTAGGTCCTATAAAAACAGCGTTTAATATTGGAGTTTACCTTTTTCGTGATTTTATCGTTAAACAAACCCTTTTGGGTTAATAAAGTAAAGGTACTTATCACTTGTAAGCGTGCGTGCGTGATATTCAACGTTTTAGGGTGACAATTTTAGTAAAATGCTAATTTCGGTGGCGTAAATTGAAAATGAGCATATTCCTCTTAAAAAATTGAAAACGGCCTGACATTTGACTGGCCTGGTGGCGTAGTGGTTAGTGACCCTGACTGCTGAGCCAAAAGTCGTGGGTTCGATCCCCACTCATGACAAAACTTTGTGTGATAAACACGATTGTTTGTTCTGTGTCTAGGTGTAATTTATCTATAACTAGCGACCTGCCCCAGCTTCGCACGGGTGCAATGTGTTATACTTATAAACTTTCCTCTGGAATCACTCTATCTATTAAAAAAAACTGCATCAAAATCCGTTGCGTATTTTTAAAGATCTAAGCATACATAGGGACATAGGGACAGAAAAAGCGACTTTGTTTTATAAGTACTATTTAGTGATATGCATATATTATAGAAAAACAATGTATTTAAGTAGTTTTTCCATTCCTAGTATCCTTAACACAAGCAAATACAATTGCTTAATTTGGGACTAGATAAGTGTGTGTATGTGTGAAAATATTAATATTATTAACAGTTTGTATGCATAAACTGTTCGAAGTCTAAAAAGACTGAAATGTCGGCATAAAAAAATCTGAAAAAAACCGCGACAAAATCCGTTATAAAGTAGTTTAATTTCAATATCCCTAATTTTGGTATTCAAACAATATACAATAATGCAATAAAACCGGTCTAACGGTATAGGGGCTAGAAGACAGCAAGACTTGTATGTCGAACTTATAATATCCCACATTTTTGTCAGGGGTTAAAAACTATACCTACTTCGAATTTAAATGTCAAAACGTGTACAACCTTCGTGGGTACAAGGAGAGTAAACAAAAAATTGCCAAGTTTTTAACGTAAAAATCTGCAATTTCGTTATTATCTATAAAATCTGAGGCATGCTGTATCTAAGATCTTGCGTCAAGACCAGGTAAGCAGATTCTTGAAAAATGGCGGAATTATAATGTACCAAAATGTTTAAATGTCAATGAGATTGCATCTTGCTCAATTGTATCATAGAATCGTATTGGCAGCGATTTTCTACTCTGCTAAAGGTTAGCGCTTGACCACAACTTGCCTGTTGTTAAACAATAATACAGTCTACGCTGAAACGTGCTTACCCAGTAAATACCGATTCACTCGTGAGTTGAAGGTAGCAGATTTTAGCTACCGAGAAACAGAAATGCCAGCAGCGAATTTCATAATTTGGCAGTTCGCACAATAAAAGTGGGTGTAAAGCGTTTTGCGCGGTGGTCTAAAAAACAAAAATCGGGGTCCTGTTTATTTGATATTTTCATTTGGACACTTTAATTAAAAGTAGGTATAAGTCTAACAAAAAACGACCTGCAAAAGATTTATAGCGAATTCAGAAAATAATACATTATTATAATTATTTGCGTTGCCTCAGGCGGTTTTAGGTTTGTTTTTATTGTCTTGACCAATTTGCGGTAAATTATGTTTATTTATGATCTATGATGAAAATGAAATTACAAAAAATCCGGCTTAAGCTACACAACGGTTAAAGTGGTGTACCTTTTTTGGATATTACTACCCACTAACTTCAAGTGGGACACTAAAAAGGGAAAATACTTGAGAGAAGTCTTAACTATCTCAAGAGTTTAGGCCTTAATTCACACACGCTGGCCAAGTGCGGGTTGGTGGATGTCACATGTCCTCGAATGATTAGTTCTTAGACATGTCGGTTTCCTCACGATGTTTTTCTTCACCGATATTGAACAGCGGAGATGAAACAATGCACACAAAGATGTGTGGGCACGACCAGGATTTGAACCCGCGACCTTATTTTTCTAAGGCGAGTCTCTGACTGACATGGTAGTTAGGTATACCTGTCTTCTCTTTAAAAGTAAAAGCAATAAAGTAACATACCTGCTGGATACTGATCTTCCATCAACTGTGTTAAGACCTAAAAGTAATCTTAGTGTCTTAATTAACTGAGTAACATGTAACCAGTCATATACAGTTTAAACCATTTACATGACATGGGATGTTTAATTCGGTGGCTTGTCGACGAAAAAAAGGAGTGTTTATAACACTCTCCTATTTTTCGTCGACAAAAAGATTTCCATTAAATAAACCATAAGACCTTGTATTAGCAGTAAACTTAAAATAGCCGTTTAAGTACAACATTGTAATTGTTTTTAGATAGATCGTGAATCGGCTTTAAGCGGGTGTCACACAAATTATTGTTATCCGATCATTTCGTTATCGACTAAGCTCGGTCGCTTGTCAAATGACAGTGTTAATGCCTAAAGATAGTAACAGTTTAACGTAAGGCCCTAATTTAATCCTCATTTATTTTAGTCTTGAGCAATTTCATCAAACTAATCTAACTACGGAGACATCCACATTGGTTAATGATGGGGAAAAACGGATCTTTTCATACTTTCTCTATTCCTGTGATAGCGATGCACTGTAAATAGTATTTAATTTAAAATTTATTCCTAAAGATTTAAAGAACAAATAATACTCATTTAAAACATAATCCGACTTTAAAAAGGGTTTAATTGTAATTAAAATCCAAATCAAACCATAAATAAACTTGTCTCTTTCTAAATATATTCATACGTCAAGTCCTTTTTTGAGCTTGAAACTTGGTATACGAGTATGTGTCCAAAAGCCCACATAGACTGTCCTCTGCGAACTTGGTGCAATTCCTACAATATTACTTACATACATGTCGAATTAATAATCTCTCTTTTTTAAGTCGATTAAAAACATTAATTGATAAAGGTTTTTCTGCCAAGAAAGGGTTCTGTTTCGGGTGTACCTTGTATGTTTTTGTAAATATATTTATTACCACGTATTTTCCATGGATAGCGTTAGTTCATCTTAAAAATACAAGTATTTTCAGAGCGATGTTTCGATGTTCATTATTGTTATATTATAGTTCACACATTTTAATTTCTTAATTGATTGCTTAGCACAAAAAAATCCATTAATTCGACCATACTAATAACAAAATGTTGAAATCTATATTATATTTCATTTTTTACTTAACCATTGCGAAGAATTTGGTGACCACCAAAATCAATTTTCAAACTATTGTCAAAAACGTGTAGCAGCCGCTTTAAACTATCAATGTTGTGTAAAAAATCAGGTATTTAGCAGCTAAAATTCTGATTTATATATAGTTGGTGAACTTGGCTTTAGTAGTAAATTTTCTGTTTCGTCCGCAAGAAAACTAGGCAACACACAAACTTTTGTCACACAATACAAAATGGCCGTCTCTTCTTACTTTGTTAGTGCGAATACAATGCAAGTACAAGTTAGTATTGTGCTGTTAGTTTCAATGCAAAACTAGCTTAAAATGCAACTAAATAATGTACCTACGAAATAAATAGGGATTACCAACTTTAGTTCTTATTCTTTACTCCAGAACGAAGAAGAGAACGCACGGTCTGTAATTGCGCCCACCGTTGAACTATAATATCTCCTTCGTTCTTGGCTTGTCAGTTCACACTGGCTTACTAGCAGGGCATTATTAATTCTTACCCTATTCCTTTTGACCTTTTCTCGATGTTAAAAAACAAATAAACTCCTAGTATTGAAAGAGCATTCCAATATAAGTATTACAAATAGCATTTCAAACCATAAGATTGAATTTTAAATGAGCTTAGCATTCCTTTGGCCAACTGCACCAAATATATCAGCGAATGGCAAGCGAAAATGAACTTTAGCTATTCCAGTATAGGGATTATAAATAGGTCAGGAAACGATGGTAGGTCAGTTACGGAGACTTAAGAAAAATGCTATGTAAACTTTGAAAAACTGCACTTAGTGACTGCTGGAGAAAAGTACTGTGATGCTTGACTAAAAAGACTCACTATTCAATAATAGTGAGTCTGTTTTTGGCTTAATAAACAACAAAAGTAAAGGATCTAGGCTAATTATTACTTTTACACTAGCGAAGCAGTAGGCCAAAATGATAGTTTTAAATGTCTCAATACTCAATTATTTATTGCATTTCATAATGTGTACATAGATGGTAAATTACATTGGATTAGATCATGGACCCTGTCGGGCACAGCAAAATAGCCGTGAACAATTTTAAGAGATAGATTCTTGTCGTTACACTTACACAATAATTGTTATACAATGCAATATTAGGATGTTTTTTATAATAAAATTAATATATTAGGTAGGTACAGTAATTATACAATAAATAATAATAAATGAAATATGTTTATAATATTAGGTATCAATACAATACTTAGACTTCAAAATTGATGGATGTCATATTAATAATTAGTTTATTTTTTATTATTTATTTGTTATCTGTAAATGCACAGATCATCAAAGGTCGGGTTCTTTTTTCGGGTTTTTTCTTTCGGTCTTTTTTTGGATGTAAATTCTGCATTTTTTTGTATGTCCCTTGTTGGGACCTATAATGAAATATTTTTCTATGAAATTTGGTATGGAGATTTAAGTATTTATTACAAATCTCGGTTTATTCGTTTTGGCGTGAAAGCGCGACAAACAGATATAATACTTTCGGATTTATAATATTAGTAAGAACTTTATAGGTTCATAAGATTTTTATGATTATGGGTCATGTTACAACCACCGAACAACCGTTCTCACAAAAATGTTTAATTTTACGAGACATAAAATAGTTCCTCTTTATCAACAATGAAGAATTGTTAACAACACAAAGCTTAACGTACCTTGCAACGTTCCGTGACAAATTAGAACTGCTTCATACAAATGTATTTAACGTGTCAAATCCGTACCCCGTCCGGGCCACGTACGGGGCAAGCCCCCGGGTTAGGCCCGGTCAAATATAAATCTTTTTTTTTATTCTAGAATAGGCTGGCGCTTGACTACAACTTACCTGATGTTGTCTAGGATGGGACGCGCCAGCCCAATGTATCGATTCACTCGTGATTACGAATGACTTTCGGTGAGAAGGTGGCAGTGAAATGAGGCTCCTTATGGTTGAAACCACAAAGGAGCAACAATTTCGACCCACCCTCTTAAATGGTGTCACCAGACATCAATCAATCAATCATTCCTTATAGCCTAGTTAGTAAATTATTTCCATCTTATTCTCCTATCCCCTTTCTTTTATCGAACAAGTAGAGGCAATGTTATGCACCACCGATATAAGGTGGAAATTTAGGCATTCTATAAGCACAAAGCTGCGAACTGCTATATTGTGTTATTCGCTGGCGGCATCTTTGTTTCCCGATAGCTATAATCTGCATGTCTTCAAGTCACAAGAGAATCGGTATTTACTGGGTAAGCGCGTTTCATCGTAGACTATTATCAATACAGGCAAGATGTATTTAAGCGCAAGCCCATTGCAGAATAAAATATTAAGCATTAGTTAACTACTCATTTGCCTTGCCTTTTTCCCATTTCTATTGGGGTCGGCTCCCAGTCTAACCTGATGCGGCTAGCTACCAGAATTACTACCAGCTACCAGCATTAGTTAACTACTGATTGTTAATTATTTAGTCAAGTCTTCGTTCTGTACATGCATTTGTGTTTATTATTTTTGGTTTGATCATAACAAGGTAGTAATTAGTAAATATACCTATGATTTCCGTGAGTCTTTTTAGCATTAACCTAATGGCGAAAAGTCTATACAAGCTGATTTTCATAGGATTCCGTTTAGAAAATTGGCAATATCACACGTACTTAATAATATAATATGTAACGCCTAAAAGTTTTAAATAGCAACAAAAATAAGTAAGAACTATCGGTGATGGTAGTGAAAATATATTGTTTTCCTAAGTAAGAACTTTTCTGCTCCGGCTTCCCTTTTACAGTCTTCCACCCTTCGTCACTGATAACTACCATCATCACTAAACTCTTGCCAAAAATCATATATTGAAATAAAACTACTTTTTTAACGGATTTTATCGCGATTTATTTTAGATTTTAAATAAAATCGGGATCTAAAATCTAAAATAAACCGCGATAAAATCCGTTAAAAAAGTAGTTTTATTTCAATGTGTGATATTCGCGTAAATCTAAGACCATACTAAAAATCATATAGGTTTATTTATAACTCATTTAGTTGGTTGTTAGTGGTTAGTGAGCACCCACCAGACAAAACCGCACCGACAAACGGCCTCGCCGTGTTCCGATGCGATGTCTGGTGACACCATGCATAGAGGGTGGGTCGGAATTGCTGCTCCTTAAAGGTTACTAACGCTAATGAGGCTCATTCTACTGCCACCTTCTCACCGATAACAATTACGAGTGAATCGGTATACTGGGCTGACGCTTTCCATCGTAGACTACATCATTGCTTAATATCACGCAAGTTGTAGTCAAGCGCCAGCCTATAGATGAATAAAACAAATACAGGATAATTAATTCAATTCACATTAAACTAAAACAAATGTTATTATCAAAATGTTATTATACAATTAATGAATTTATGGATGAACAATTGTAATAATTTGATAGTAATTTATTTTTAATAATTTTATTCTTTGATTTTTATTGATTAATTTTCTCATCGATAGATTCAAATATGACAAATTTTATTATTGACATGATTTATGATTGACATTTTAATTTTTGACGTAGTTCTATTTTAATTATTTTATTTTTTTATGAAATTTGCATGTCTGAAAATAGACCAAACATGTTGGGCCTGCTATATATATTTTTTTTAACACCTGAATATTATTTCTACACATGTTACAGCGAATAAATGATCTTTATCTTTATCTTTATCTTCAATTAAATCTTATTAGAATAAATTGAAAAAAAAATGGAACTTTGGGACAGTTTACTCTAATCATTTTAGATAAACAACGTCTAGTCAACGGCGCTCCGTATTTATTAGAAGAACAAACACAGACTGAGATAAGACACGAACCAGTAATTACAGAAACAATCTTCTGAAGACATTTTAATTTGTGGTTTGCTTTTCTGCTTAGCTTCTGTTTATATCTTCAAGTAGCTACTGTGACGACATAATTCAATCAACTATGATCGATTGAGTTATGTCAAAACTCGTAGAACAAAAGTTGTTGATGGTATCGCCTATCTAGTCCTGCGAGGTTGCTGGTGTTTTAACCCTGTATATTTTACATCTGGTCTACGTTAAACGTCTCTATGCAAAATGTTTTCATTTCCATGTGCGTTCCACAGTTTACTTTTATCTTTATAAGGGAATATATATCCAATAATGCAATTCAGAGTAAAAAGCGTGGGGTGCTTGATATATTAAATGTAACAATCATTCTTTAAGCAACTATCTATGTGCGAAGAGTTATGAAAACATAGTAAAAAGTTATGAAAATATAGTTAAATGCACCCCAGGTTTTTTACTCTGAATTGAATTATTCTCTTAATAACTTAAATTTTATTATAATTATATTTTGAAGTAATTAGTTATGATTGACTGTCCAATCTTCTACTACGGTAATTAAAAATAATTGTAATTAAAAATTATTTTCTACTTTTTAGTTCGATTATCTATAATAGCGTGGTTTTTTAGTTTTTTTAAACTATAATTTATGTACTTAATTAAAATTTGACTGTATATTTATTGTTTCGTCAACTTTTGACATTATATTTAATTATTGACATTCTTTCTTCGAATTATAATTGTAATTTCAATTCTTAATTTATTTGACATCAATATTATTGTTATTTTATCAATTAAAATTGCGCTTAATTATAAATGTAAACACCATTAATAGAAATACCCATGTTTGCAATGAAATAAATGAATCATGAATTATGAATGAATTTATATGTGCGGTATTGGAAATACATAAATATTTTATTTCAGTAGGTGTTCTAACAGACTCTTGCACAGAGATAAACTCTCATTACTAACTCACTAATTACTTTTGCTAAATTTCTCTTTGCGTAGGTTGCGTAGTGACCCATATATGGGGCATGGATGTGTGGAGCTAATTCATAGTGACCCATATATGGGGTATTGGACATTGAACGTGTTAATATTTATCGCCTTCTTCGAGCAAATTGTCCGTGACAGACGGACAGACCGACAGCGGCTATAAAACCCAAAAAAACTAGATAACTTTGTATTAAAATCTATACTAATATTATAAACCTAAACAGTTTGTTTGTTTGAACGCGCTAATCTCAGAAACTACTGGTTCGATTTGAGAATTTCTTGCACTGTTAGATAGCCCGTTTGTTGAGGAAGGCTATAGAATACTTTTTATCCCACTGATGGGCATGATATGTATATCACGCGCATGTAGCCGCGGCGGAAAGCTAGTTTAAAATAAACGTGTGGTTGGCTTTGTGTATGTATATCTACGGTCTATTTTCGTCTTAACCCTCCGTGAGACGTCACCGCTTTAGTCATTAATATGCAAATTGTGCTGTCACTAACTTCGATCATTCATAGATGGAATTAATCCTGCAACATTGTTTTATTGGTCCAGTAACAGTGATAAGCATCTTCCTGATAAAACGCTTGGAATTGTATGTACAGAATACACGGGTCATCTCTCAACTATCTTGCGAGTTGAGAGAGATTAGGCTTTAAAACACATAGCTGTCTATTGCGGCTTTGTTTATGTTCTTAGACATATCGGTTTTCTATCTATGTATTTCTATAAGTGTTGAGTAGGGGTGATGATATTCCAAACACCGATGTGTAGGTTCGACCGGGAATCGAACCTGCGACCTTATATTTTAAAGCTTGTTTAAAGCCGAGGCTTTACTGTGCTTGGAATTAAGTCGGTACAACACTGAAGAGAGTGTAGGTAGGTAAAAGAATATAGACTATGTATGTAATGGCCTCCTGAGTTTAAGTAGTGTTTTTCAGTAGTTACCTTGTTATTCACTACACGGTAGGATAAGAATTGGACGATTAAGTGAATAAAGTGTGGTAGTGGACCGAGGACTCAATCCTAGGCAGTCATTTTTCCTCATAGTTTAAAAGCGTATTTATATCAGTCCACCCGTGAACATGAAGTCTGAAAAGAATTTCAAACGTCGTGATCTAAAATCTAAAATAAACCGCGAAAAAATCCGTAAAAAAGTAGTTTTATTTCAATGTGTGATATTCGCGTTAATCTAAGACAATACTACGTATTTATGTCGTCAAAATCGAAGTTGATAATAATAAATTGTGCCCAATATGACAATCATAATAATATAGTGGGACATAACACACCTGGCTGCTATTATTTCTTAATAGATAGGTGTCAGATAGCGTTTCATACGCGTGATTAAGCTCGTTTTTGGTTGGTTGGGAATTTGGTGAGAATAGTGACAATTGTGCTTAGTGGAGTGTTGTAGGAGAGCCCAATGTACCTACTGTGGACTAAAATAGGCTGTAGATAAATTGATAGATCGCCATCTACTTAAATAGGGATAATGACAAGGTGTTAAAAATGTTATTTTAATTAGTTCGTCTGTAAGATTATAAAAAAAATTTAGACATGTATTTTTACTTCATCATTGAAATAATATAATAGGTATAATGCACTAGTTTCCGCCCGCGGCTTCGCCCGCGAAATTGATGTCACTAATCTTGTTTCTCCATACAAACTTTGGAACCCCGTTTCACCCCCTTAAAGGGTGAGTTTTGAAAAATCCTTTCTTAGTGCACCCCTAGACCCCATAAGGAACCTTTGTGCCAAATTTGGAGTCTCCAGACCCAGCGGTTTGGGCTCTGCGTTGATATGTCAGTCAGTCAGTCAGTCAGTTTCATCTTTTATATTTTTAGATTACTTACTTAAATATGCGTGACGTCATTTGAGATTTCGCTTGGACGTAATTATAATATAACACGCTCCATTTAATGATAACGCAGTTTTTAAGATTTTTTTATAATCTCATTGACGGATTTATTAAAATACGATTTTTCACGATGAGAAGGACCGGTGGCGTGGTCGGTAAGATACTTGGTTTTCACGCCATAGGTCGTGGATTCGATTCCCACCCAAGTCAGACATTTGTATGATGAACACGTCTGTTTGTCTTGAGTCTGGGTGTAAATATCTATATTTAAGTATGTGTTTACAAAAGAAAAGTATTATAAGTAGTATATTACCAGATCTAAGGTTTCCCTAGTACAAACTCTGCTTAGTTTGGGATCAGATGGCGAGTATGCCGCAGGTCGTGGGTTCGATTCCCACCCGAGACAAACATTTGTTTAAATATGTCTGTTTGTCTTGTGTCTGGGTGTAATTATCTATATTTAAGTATATATTTACAAAAGAAAAGTATCATATGTAGTATATTACCAGTTATCTGGTTTCCATAGTACAAGCTCTGCTTAGTTTGGGATCACATGACCGTGTGTGTTAATGTCCCACTATGTTCATATGTTGTAGTCATCCCTGATATATTGCTAAAATGGCTAAACGACTAAACCGATTCAGGTGATTTAAAAGGCAGGTTTAAAAGGAAGAAATACGAGGTACATAGTTTGCTGGGGCAGGTAGTAGTTAATAAAAATATGTAAGTAGGTACCTATCTGAAAAAGTTTTGAAAAATTTTCGCACCTACACTGATTTCCCTGGAGTGGCAACTCCAAACTATAACAGTCCCGCAAATCGGAGTGGGTTTGTAATAACTGTTGAAATAATGTTCTGTCTCGAGTTTTTGGTAGTAAAATATTTATGCCTACAGTGAAACTTGCGTGATTTAGTAAAAATCTTAAGGAAAACCCCTCTTGTACTTGTTTGAATAGGTCTTAGTTGATATTGTTATTCAAACTTATTAATTACTTTTAACAATTTCATAAAAATAGTTACAATAACAAAAAAAATATTATTATTATTATATACCAGTTATCTGGTTTCCATAACACAAGCTCTGCTTAGCTTGGGACCAGATGACCGTGTGTGTTAATGTCCCAGAATATTTATTTATTTATTTTATCTTTATCAAAATAACCAAATCAACTTGACTAATGAGCCTATGGAGCTTTATGAAATATACTTGTAAACATCTTGAAACTTTTTAAAAGTTCGATGTCTGTGGCTGTTATCTGATTAGGATCCATTTTATGTTATCAATATGTTTGTAAAGAATTATAGAGGAATCTTTACCATTTAAAGTTCGTTCAACCTTAGAAAATTTAACAAGGAACTGTGATTGCGCGCTACTATACTTAGGGACCTGCTGTCACGTGACCTATGCCGGTGAGATACTAGGTACTTGACAGCATTTCAGTTTGCTCACCTGCAACTTATTGTACCAGCAAGCCAAGTGTGTTAGCATATTCCCATTATTGGATTCTTGAATTTACGCGGATATCAAAAATTGAGATAAAACTATTTTATTACGGATTTTATCGCGTTTTATGTTAAAATTTAAATTCCAACTTTTCACTCTTTTCAGATTTATTTCTTTTTTTATTGTTTTTTTTTTCTTTCTTTTCTTGTCCACCCGTGACAAAAAAAATCGGGATTAAAATCTAAAATGAACCTCAATAAAATCCGTTATAAAATAGTTTAAATTATTATGGGGGCTGAGTCACCTTCGTCCGTGGGTGTAAACCTTTAATTGAATCCCCACACGTGGTCCCCGGGTGGTGCAAATCAGGTGACAATCAACTGGTGGTAGGTTTCGGCCGTGATTAGTGACCACTCTCCAGACAAAGCCGCACCGCCAAACGGCCTTGCCGTGTTCCGGTGCGATGTCTGGTGACACCATGCAGTGAGGGTGGGTCGGAATTGTTACTCCTTTAAGGTTTCACCGATAATCATTCGTAATCACGAGTGAATCGGTATACTGGGCTGGTGCGTTCCATTGTAGACTACATCTTTGCCTAACATCAGGCAAGTTATAGTCAAGCGCCAGCCTATTGAAGAATAAAAAAAAGATTTTTATTTCAATATCCTCATTAGTCAATCTGGAGACGCATACAACAAGTATCTGCACTATTAAAGTTACCTTCTTATCGTGAACTTACCAAAGTTTATACATATGCCAAGTTTTACTATCTCGTAACTATGGAAAGTAGGCTTCATTCCAAACTTTGTGAACATCTTGCTAGAAGAAATTTAGATTGGAAATACCGGCACTGTATAACTTTAAGATTAGTAAACACTTTTCTTTATGTTACTCATATAAGTTTTACTCGCTTTCCCCTGTGATTCCCCCGCATTAACTACATTTTAAATCGTGCCTAGCAATGGGATAAAAAAAGTCTATAGCCTTCCTCAATAAATAAATAAATACGCTGTGTCTGTCAGTTTTGGGGGTCGCCTCTAGTAGGCACTCACAGCGTTTACTGAACAATGTCCATTTTTGATAATGGTGGGTCACACTCACTTTTTTTTTCATTTATGTTTTTTTTTCTTATGTCCTGTCTTTGTCAGATAAATGTTTCTTCTTTTCTTTCTTTTTTTAGTGCGAAAAACAAAAATCAAATTAGACCAGTAATTCCTGAGATTAGGGCGTTCAAACAAACAAACTCTTCAGCAATATTAGTACCAATAGATTATTTTGTTTCTAAATTGCAAAGTTGTGCCAAGGTGTGGAATTCGCTGCGGGCATCTATGTTTCCCGATAGATATAATCAGGCAGATTCTCAAGTCACGAGTGAATCGGTATTTACTGGGTAAGCCTTGCGCGTTGCATCGCGGTTGACTACAACATGCCTGATGTTAAGCAATAATGTTGTTGACGATGCCAAAAAAAAAATCAAAAATCGTAACAACAAAATGAACATAAAAAACAAAAAAAACCACAGTCAATTGAATTTATCCTCCTTTTTTTGAAGTCGGTAATAATAAACAATTTTTCTTTCATTACTTTTAAGTAATATTAAATTTTTGGATTTTATGTTTTGTTTGATAAATTATAAGTTACAAACACGGCCATCTGATTCCAAACTAAGCAGACCTTTTACTATAGAAATGAGGTAACTGATAATAGCTGGTACTTTTCTTTTGTAAACACATACTTAAATATAGATAAACCAGACTCAAGACTAACAGACATGTTCATCACACAAATGTCCGACTCGGGTGGAAAGTTAATCCACGATTTGCGACCGTGAAAAGCAAGTATCTTGCCGACCACGCCGTCAGCCCGTCCAATAACTCAATACGCTTAGAAACTCTTGAGACAGATGTCTCTGTATTTTTACCATATAGCATAGCTCAAAGCTGGCATGAATAATTTTATTTACTCTCCGACTTAAGCTTATAGAATAAAAAGGGTGCTCACGTTTTGTGAGGTACAAACTAGGTGTTTTTGTAAAAGTAATATATGACGTTGTATACAAATCTCTGCATGTTTTAGAGCAGTTTTCCTCAAGATTGTGGAGGCGTGGAGAATAATGTACATTTTTTGTTAAAACGGTGTGTCAGATTATTGGGGTAATATTTTTAAGAGATCCAGTTTATTTCTGCTATCCGTCTTTAAACCTTTTTAGTGTCTGTTGTGCTGTGAGTCGCCTCTAGTAGGCACTCACAGTGTTTACTGAGCAATGTCCATGTTTGACACTGATGGGTCACACTTATTCTTTGTTTTTTTTTTCTTCTTTTAATTGTTTCTATTTATGTATTTTTTTTCTCTTTCCATGTGTTTTTTATCATTTAATTGTGTGTGTCCTGTCTTTGTCAAATAAATGTTTTTCTATCTTTCTTCCTTTATATCTTTGTGTACGGGTCTTCTCTCGACTATCTTAGGAGTTGAGAAAGTTAAGGCGTAATCCACACATGCTGGTTAATTGCTAATTAAGTCCTTAGACACGCCATTTTACTCACAATATTCTTCCTCATATCAAATTTAATGATATGTCGGTGAAGCGGTTTTCTGTATATATGTCAACAGACGCCATTTTTCTCAATTATAATATTAGTTAGTATGGTTGACTGCAAAATATATAAAGTACTTCATGATGAGTATTTTCTTAAATTTACGCGAATATCACACGTTAGCGTGGCGCGGACGGTAGATACATGTCGTGGGTACGATTCCCATCAAAGTAAGTCATTTGTGTAATGAACATGTCTGTTTGTCTTGAGTCTGGCTGTAATTATCTATATTTAAGTATGTATTTACAAAAGAATGGTAATATATGACAGGCCGGTGGCGTGATCGGTAAGATGCTTGCTTTTCACGCCGCAGGTCGTGGGTTCGATTCCCACCCGAGACAAACATTTATTTAAATATGTCTGTTTGTCTTGTGTCTGGGTGTAATTATCTATATTTAAGTATATATTTACAAAAAAAAAGTATTATATGTAGTATATTACCAGTTATCTGGTTTCCATAGTACAAGCTCTGCTTAGTTTGGGATCAGATGACCGTGTGTGTTAATGTCCCACTATATTAAATATTAAATTAAATTAAATATGTAGTACCTATATTATCAATTATCTGGTTTTCAGAGTACAAGCTTTGCTTAATTTGGGATCAGATGGCCGTTATTATAATTATTATTGAAAAAAACTACTTTACAGCGAATTTTATCGCGGTTTATTTTAGATTTCATATCCCGAGGTTCCAGTTTATTCAGACTTCACTTCTTTACTTTTTTCCCCGTAACCATAAAGTCTTAAAGTCTAGGCGTTGGAGTCTATTGAAAGGTGAGTTAAGAGGCTTATTGGCAACGAATCCCTCGTCAAGGCTAAATCGCAAAGTCTCGAGCAACGCCGCATAGTTGCTAGTCTTTCGGTGTTTTATCGGATACACTTCAGAGAGTGTGCATTGGAATTACACAGTCTTATTCCCCCATCCACGTTCTTTCATCGGACAAGTAGAGGTACGGCTATGCGCCACCGTTATATGATAGAAATTCCACGGATACACACATAGCGCTTTGCTTCCATTTTTATAGTGCAAACTGCCAAGTTGTGGAATTCGTTGCCGGCATCTATGTTTCCTGATAGCTATAATCTTCCTGGCTTCAAGTCACGAGTGAATTGAATTAAAGATTAAAAAAAAGTCTGAAAAGACTGAAAGGTCGAGATGTTAAATCTGTTTTTTATATTCCGAAAAAGTCTACAATGGAACGCACCTTCCTAATATACTGATTTACTCGTGATTACGAATGATTTCCGGGAAGAAGGTGGCAGTTGATTAAGGCTCTTTAGAAACCGTGAAGGAATAATATCGCACCGGAACACGTGAAGGTCGCTTGGCGTTGCGGCTTTGTCTGCCGGATGGTCACTAACCACGGCCGAAGCTTATCACTAGTTTATTACCAGTAAACATTAACCAGTGGATTGATTGTCACCTGATTTGCACCACCCGGGGACCACGTGTATTCAGATAAAAGGTGCAATCCCACGGACGAAGGTGACTCAGACTCAGCCCCCAAAAACCGACAATAAAATCCGTTGTAAAGTAGTTTAAGTCGATGCCCCGGGATAGTTACACCTACATTTCGGCGTATATGTAAACAAACAGCCCATTTCTATTTTCGCCAGTAATTGAACGTTAAATCGTATGTCATTACGCTGTTAATTATGGTTTACATAAATCTCATTATTTTAAACATCATAAATAGACGACCTCGGTAGTCGAGCGGTGTAAGCCGTCCGATTGGGCTATACTGTGCCAGGGAGGTCGCGGATTCGATTCCCACCCCGGACAATATTTGTGTAACAAACAAAAATTTGTTTCGGTGTCTGGTTGGTCAAGGGACTACCCTCCGTGCCTCGGAGAGCACGTTAAACCGTCGGTCCCGGTTGTCATTTAACACATCTATGACAATCGTTAAATGTAGTTAGAAGCCAATATCTGACACCTGGTCTAACCATCTCGGCTACTGGTTCCCTACGAGTTTCGAGGTCTGACGGCAGTCGCCCGTATAATTCTGGTAGCTAGCCGCATGAGGTTAGACTGGGAGCCGACCCCAATAGAAATGGGAAAAGGCAAGCGAAGATGAATTAATTGTTTTACATAGGTAAATGAAACCTATCTTCCGGAGCTATGGGGTATGGGTTCAACAACTTCCTATCAAATAATTCAAGATAATTTTACTGCTTAAACATGTATTTTCATTTGTATGTCACTTCAACCCTTTCTTTTTGCTGGACGCGAGTTGTGAAGTTTACGCCTTAATTCACACACGCTGGCCAAGTGCAGGTTGGTGGATGTCACGTGTACTTGCCTGTGTTAAGCAATGATATAGTTTACTATGAAACGCGCCTGCCGAATCACTCGTGTTACGAATGATATGTGCAACAAATGCTTTTTTTTATAATATCTTCTTTTTACACGAATATCACACATTGAAATAAAACTACTTTATAACGGATTTTATCGCGGTATATTTTAAATTTTAGATCCCGACGTTTCAAAGTCTTTTCAGACTTCATGGTCGCAGGTGATAAAATCCATTATAAAGTAGTTTTATTTCAATAGATAGGGTGTCATAGAATTCCTCCGAATTAAGCACAGCTTGTACTATGGAAACCAGATAACTGGCAATATATCACTTTTTTTTTAACTTAAAATAGGCTTACGCTTGACCACAATTTGGCAGTTCGCACAATGAAAGTGGACACAAAGCGCTTTGTGCGTGCCCGTGGAATTTCGACCATATAACGGTGGCGCATAGCCGTACCTCTACTTGTCCGATGGAAGAACGGGGATGGGGGAATAAGATTGTGTAATTCCAACGCACACTCTCCGAAGTGTATCCGGTAAAGACGTATAATACTTTTCTTTTGTAAATACATACATAAATACAGATAATTACACTCAGACTTTGATTAAAAATGTTTAAAAAAGATCACGTGATTAATGGACAGCCCCCAGAATTAGGCCAACTTACGGCCCCTTATCAACCTGGTCATTGTATAATAAGGTAGTTTATTGAGTTCTTTATTTAATAATCTTTGCAAAACAAACGTTATGTGTAAAAATCCAAATGTTTTATGGATGGATGTAAATATCTATTATAAGTGTATATATATATATATATATATATTTACATCCCGGTATACATGTTGCGTCATATATGGCGATTTTTACCGATGATGCTGCGTCCGACTGACTTGTTGCGTCTTATATACGGACGCAAGATTGACCATCCCTCAAATTCAGCCAGAAGTCATGTAAAGGTTAGTACAATGGCTGGGTGAAATATTGGCATGGACGTTATTTTGTCACCGGACTGCTTTTCGCCGTATTCTTTAGTTCCGCTGCTTGGCGCGCGAATTTTTGAGGTCGCGCCTGTGCGCCGTATATTTTTGGCGTATATTCAATATTTTTTTTACGTATAACACGCCGATAATGTTGTTTCTGTATATAATAAAAGTTTTTATCAATTCTTATGTGTGATTTAATTGCATCACACAAAACTACATCTTCCCGAGGAGACGTGCGGGTGAAAGCGGTGAGGGGGGCGGACACTCTAATCTATTGTGCACTCGTTCAAAGTTTCAAACATCGCACGCGCTAAACGTAAGAAGCGAATACGCATGGTAAACACGACATTTATTGGCAATTCATTACCTACACTTATTTGCATTTTTTAAGTAACTGATAATATAACTTTTCAGTGAAGCGAATTGCAATTTCAGTCATAAGTAATCTGAATACATATCTTAGTAATTATTATTAATTATATTACTTTACTTCTAATATTAATGCAAAAGTTTGTATGGATATGTTGGATGTTTGGAGATGTGTGGATGTTTGTTAGTCTTTCACGTAAAAACTACTGGCTGGATGAAATTTGGAATAGAGATAGATTAAAAATTGGAATAGCAAATTATTATATATAGGTTACATTTTATCTTAATACAAACAAGTATAAAAATGGGTGTTTAACCTGAAAAAATCTACAACATAATATAATATTGAAATAAAACTACTTTTTAACGGATTTTATCGCGGTTTATTTTAGATCTCGACATTTGATGTGTGATATTCGCGTAAATCTAAGACAATACTATAATATAATACGCAACTTTTTTGTTCTTTTGCTTTACAAATCTTTAAATAATAAATCCCTATTTTTCTTGATCAGAAAGGACATATTGCTTGTTACAGTAATAATCTAATCAATCTGGCCAATTGTTTTTATTATTTTTTTGATTATTTTATACACTCATATTTGAGCTAAGCTCGCCTATGTATGTGTGACATGTATTGTTTCCTATATGTAAGTGTTTTGTTAGTGTATAAAAACATAATTCAAGGTACAAGTACGTGTTTTCCTGGATCGGTTCATGCACAAAGTATTTTTTAGAATTGGTACCAGCAAGCCCCGCATTAAAATATCACTTGCCTAATTTTACTTGTTCAATTTTAAGTCAAAACAATAGAAACCTAAGAATTCATTATACCCCTATTAAACAAGTACCTTGTAATTCCACGTGTCCGTTAGGAACTGAAATAGGGCCAATAAGTATCAAATTGGAGCCCCCATATTATGGCCGAAATTTACGAGACTTTTTATATTTACCCAAAATTTGATTTTCAATTTAAAAATAAAAAAAATATCTACACATAGAATGGGTACCAATTAAATTGTGCCAATTAAATGGTAAATAATTAAATTGTAACTGTCACTTAGATAAAGTTATGAACATAAAAAAGCACTTTAAAAAATTAACCCGACTTTAAATATGCCAAAGTTAAAAAAAGAGTTAAATAATAATAATTTATACAGTTAATAAATCCAATTCTTAATATGATTATGATATGTCCACCTAAAAAGAATCATACACCAAATAGTTTTTTGAGGTCGGTGTCAGCCCTTGACCAAATAGATTTTCATTCATGGATATTATGTGATGGTCTTTTTTAAAATTTACGTCAACCTCAATTTTCATAATCTTATATATAAAATTCTTGTGTCACATTGTTACATAACTCCGCCGAAATGGCTTGACCAATTCTAATGAAATTTTGTAGGTTGGTAAGTAATATATTTTAATTCAGAGCTGGAAATAAACTATTCGGTGTATTTTGAACATTTGTGTTTGTGTCGAGTCTGGGTGTAAATATCTATTATAAGTATATATTTACAAAAGAAAAGTATTATATGTATAGTATATACCAGTTATCTGGTTTCCATAACACAAGCTCTGCTTAGCTTGGGACCAGATGACCGTGTGTGTTAACGTCCCAAAAATATTTTTTTTTTTTTAAACCTTTTTATTATTTCACCGTTTTCGTATATGACTACCTCGTGGTGTTCCTAAGAGGTCTTGGACTGCTCCTCTATCAAAATCTATGCCATTGTGTCCACACTGATAACTCTAGGAGTGTGGTTGGTGTTATCAGCTCTCTCGCCTATTTGTGCCAGTATATCCCTCGCCTGTGAGTACGGCGTCTGGTGTTGAGTGCCTGCGAGAAGTATTGATGTTTTGTTATTTACACTTACCAGGCGATAGTCTATGTTCTCCAATTTAAGTACGGGCATAGCCATTCGATGTTTGCTTTGATAGTTAGCTTTGTAGTGATACCATTCAGGAGAAAGGCGAGGCCGGGTGTTACTACTACTCTATTTTCTGGTTTGGAATTAGAAAAGCTGATGCCAAACCTTTCCTTAGGTTGTTCATGAAGAGAGGGATGGGCGTCAGCCTTATACCCGGTACTCCTTTTTCGGAAATATTCAGCAGATATTGGATATTCCCAGTGCTAGTTTGTATAGCAGGGTCGTAGCTGTTTTGTGTTTCTATGACTAGTAGCTTACTGTTCCGCTTTATAGCCGCTTTAAATTCTCTTTCGACGAATTTTAATTTAATTTAGGAATCCTGGCCGTATATTGTTTACGGCCATTATTTCTTGCATTCGGGATCGGGTTATATTAGTGTTGACTAGATATTCTAGGTCCTGCCATGCTGCCCCATATCTCTTGCAATCAAATCGGTTTCTTCCTTTTCCGGATCGCATTCACACGCCGGGCTATCCTTGGAAGCGGTACAAGTATTCGGCTATTACTCCGTATCCCGTCTGTATTTGCACTTGTGTTGGGGTCTATTTGGTCGTACGGGTGAAACTGTACGCTTTGGGGATGGATGGTAGAAATTCCCTTGTGACTATCCCTGTGCTGGAGGTAGTGTATCGGTCCTGCCATTTTTGGATAGACTCCACTTTTTGAAGGCCATTGCGTGTGGGTGGTCAACACTTGGGTTTTATAGTAGTTTTAATGATGACCTTGAGTCGCTCAAGATGCTAATAGAACGTACTCCACTGGTTTTGATCATTTGTGTTGCCCTAAACTGCTCATAGAGTTCTGATTGGAAAACTGTGCATGCTAGATGTAGGGAAAATGTAGCTTTATACTTCTCCTGTCCCTCTTCCCACCATATGAGGGCGGCACCGACTTTATCCTCGATTTTGTTTCCGTTAGTGATGTGTGGGCTCCTAAGTATTTTTCTACAAAGCCTGGGTTGAGATCTTCAAGAAGTATATAGTCTGTTTCTACGAGTTTCTTCTGGATGTGGTTTGCTTTTTGGTTTCTCTTTACCTTCCAACAGGCTTGTGGCAGGTTGTCAGATGTTATCCCTCTATTTGTAAGATTCATATGACATGCCTCCTGGATCCGAAGATCTAAAGGAAGTTTCCCAGAAAAAGTGAGAGCTGATGTCAGTGAGATTTTTCTGTATGATCTACAAACTTTTTGTGCGAACTATGTTATAATGAATGATTTGAGTGAGTTAATTTTTTAAATATGTAGTTTTAGGTATCTAAATGAAGTGAAGTTGAACGTTGTAATTTTACTATATATTTTTTTCTCAAGTAAGTGACATTATGTTTTTATTGAGAATAAAGTTTCTTTGAACCTAAACCTAACCTCGCTGAATAGCGTTAAGGTAGTTTTTGACAGTTCCCAGTTGCGTAGCCTTGTAACATACCTTTGCGGCATACATCAGTATGGGTTCGATGACTGCTACGTAAATTGTGCGAGTGATCTCGGAGTTGAGGCCATGCACGCTAGTTTCTTGTAGATGTCCGTTGCTATTTTACTCGTCTTTACTATGTGGGGTGAGCTTGTGGTCCATTATGACGCCTAGCAGTTTTATCTCCTTTACTAGTTCTAGCCTTGCTCTGGCCATTTGTATGGATGAGGTGGTGAACTTCAGCTTTCTGGTCAACAGCATCACTTTGGTCTTGTGTAATGCGAAGTTGAGTTTGTTTTCTATTCCCTATCTTATAGCAGTGTTGAGTGCCGAGATGACCTTTTCTGCAAGGCTTATTCCTGCTGCATCCGAAATCACTAAAATTACGTCGTTTGGCCCTCTATGGAGCTTTGCACACAACCTTTGTTAGCCCCTTCTCGTACTTCTTTCTGGCGTAATAGACTTCATTGCAAGAAATTTAGTAGAGAGTAGAAATTGCAATAAATGTAGGTATGATCATGGAAAATAATACCATAATATAAAACCTCCATTGACAGTTTTCTAACAAATACCTAGAATACAAAAATTAATCCATTCCATTCTGTTGTCAATAGTAAAACTCATTCTTGACAACCTGTCATCATTATGGTTAACCTAAAAATCATTATTCGAAACATATGTCATTGTCATTCGTCGCAACATCAATGGTGGTAATAATGACGTTACGAAAAACGACTAATTGAGAATAAAACATGTACAGGCTTGATTGGGAGCATAATATATCACCTCTAATTTTACAACATGAACCCAATTTAAAATCATAGTATAGAGAAAAAGCGAGAAAATATTTAATGTTCTTTTTCGAAGAAATCAAGCTGTTGTTGCAAATGATATTTTTGGTGAAAAAATTTTGGAGAACGATGAAAATCACAACTGACGAACGTACGCGTGCTTCTTCCGCATGCGTTGACTAACGGTTGAGGGGCTCCTCGACGATGTGCTTGGATGTGTTTATGTCTCGTTCAGAAATATTTTGTCTAAGAAATCTTTTTAAACTAACACTGTTGCGAGGAATGTCTATTTCTTAGTGACAAAACTTTGATTGATTATTATCTCATAAATATTTTGATGTTAATCAGTTCCTTGTTGTTAAACAATGTGAAATTGATTAATAAGTGATAAATTGTTAGTCTAGTATATATTACATTCAAAATTAAATATTTTGTAAAGACATGTTGCGTCGTAACTACCGAAGTTGGAATGTGAGGAAAATGACGTTTGGAGATGTTTTTGAAACCAAAACCTAATAAATAAACTAAAAATAACCTGTTTTTAATTGGCAACTTATAAAATAACACGAAATACAATGTAAATAGAAATCATAATAAATTTAATGATGTAAAATAGCCAACCAAAGCGCTGGAAGTGTTTTTTAGCCCGTTCCCAAAAAACACCCAGGTACCTATGTATGTATCGATATAACACAAGGTCAGAAGGAAGCAACAAACTTAACAGTTTATAGCGTGCATACAAAAATAATATACGGTACCGATATAATCTCAAATATAGTAAGAAGTCGTTTAATTAGTAGAATGCATGGAATAAATATAGTACAATATATGGTATCAATATATCCATTCATATAGATGGATGTAGGAAAAACGATTAAATGCATGGAATAAATACAAAAATATACAATGTGTCACATGATTTCCATCGACAACGGACGCAAAAAACCAGCGAGAATTATTTCAAATTGAATATCTACATTTCGAATCTAATCAAAATTTCTCGCCGACAATGGAATTCACATGACAAAAATGTAGCTATATTCACACGAATAACAATTAAAAAGTCATTGGAAATGGTAGACGCCGTAGGATTCGACTTTGAAAAGACGCAACAAGTCTAAGGCGATTTAAATATATATATATATATATATATATATATATATACTAGCTGCCCAGCGAACTTCGTACCGCCAGCGGACAAAATTGTGAATCTAAACCATTCCCAGATCCCCTTGAACACACACAAAAAATTTCATCAAAATCGGTCCAGTCGTTTAGGAGGAGTTCAGTCACATACACACGCACACAATAAATATATATATTAAGATACATTTTTTTTATATATCCTGCTACTTAGCAATCTGTTTGTTCCAAACAATAATCTAATATGATGACAGATATTCATCGGGAGATTTATCTTTAGCAGACAACATGCACCCAGTGGTGCAGTTTTCATATTTTGTCAGAAAAACGTATATGTCAGAAAGTATATATTTAGAAAAGAAAAGTATTATGTGTATAGTATATACCAGTTATCTGGTTTCCATAACACAAGCTTTGCTTAGCTTAAGACCAGATGACCGTGTGTGTTAATGTCCCAGAATATTTATTTATTTATTTATTTATGGAGTTGGTGAAATTAAGAATTAGCTATATTGCAGTGATGAAAATGTGTAGGTGTTAACGTTTTAATTAAGACTGGAAGCTGTTAATTGAGTGTTACGTTCGTCTTGCTTTAAATAAGTACGTATTTGATGTTTAATTACATATCAAAGGGGGAATAAATTTGACATTCATAGCTGGCTGCTTCCTAATTCTTCTTCAAGTACCTACGTATTGTGACACAGGTTTTAGGTACACAGTTTTCACTTCTACCAGGGGTCTTCTGTCAACTATCTTACGAGTTGAGAGAGTTTTCTCATCCACATTCTCACACACACACACACACACACGCACGCACACACACGCACGCACACATTCGCACGCGCACGCACGCATGCACATATATGTAGTTTTATTTTTATTTTCTTTTATTTTTTATTTTATTTTCAATTTTTAATTTTCCATTATCATCTGTTACCTGTCTAATTAGCTAAAACTTCCTTGTAAACTCCAACACTGGACGGAAAGAGACTAGACCCTACGACACAGGGTATCCTAGTGTAGGGTCTAGGGATGCTGTGACTGTACTACATTTATTTATGCTAAATAAAGATTATTATTATTACATACGCTGGGCAAATGCGGGTTAGTGGATGTCACATACCCTCGAATGATTAGTTCTTAGACATGCCGGTTTCCTCACGATGTTTTCCTTCACCGACATTGAGCAGCGGTGATGAAACAATTCACACAAAGATGTGTGGATACTACCGGGACTCGAACCAGCGAGCTTATATTGCTAAGGCGAGGCATTTACCACTTCGCCACCGCTGCTCCAACACAATCTAATCCGACTAAACTGTCATTTAAGACGTCAAATGAATAAGTGACTACCGAATCACGTTCCTTTAAGCGATGCAGTGGATTACGCAACTTGACGCGACAGCTGACAGCAGTTGTCTATATTACGAGAATACGAAAAGGGTTGTTTTGATCGAAACTTAACTGCAACTGCATAACTTATATAATTAGGTGAATTAGCCAATTGGTCATGTTAGTTATAACTTATATGAAAGGTCGGTAATTATAATCAAGTTAATAAACCAAAGAACCAAAGTTTCATCCGAATCCAATCACCGTTTCGATGTTTTCCACAAACAATAACAACAAACATGTTTTTACACACTGACATTTAGAAATAATATTATGAGTATTATTGTTATTTTTACTTAACAATACATAATATTAATAACAAAGTTACAAAACCCCTTTTCTTTCAAAAGAAAAGTTCATTATTGTTCCCTAATTAACACTGTTCTTTTATCTTAACCACACTTTTCTTTTATGAACTCTTTTGAGCGAAACTAAATCATACAATTTTGTTTATCAAGAATTGTTAATTGTGATTATGTTATGTAAACAATGAACTGAATTAATTAGCTAGATTTTATTCAGACTTAAAGGTAAGGTTAAATACCCTGACAAAAAAGAGGAGTGATATAAATATAACGTGCATATCTGTACACACCGCTACACATGGAGCTGTAAATTTCTAGTATAATTTGATCTCAATACTCAATACTTACTTAATATCTTTATTGCTCTTCCATAAGTATTATAAGATGGTAACATTATATAACATAGTACATCATTATGGACCCTGCAGGGTACAGCAAAATAGGGTAGGAGAGAGGAAGCTTTATTTAAGACGTTAATTTAAAGATCTAATGTCATTATAGTTTTAAAAAAAGATAAAAATTAAAATCAAATATAAATAGATTAAATAAATAAATTAAAAAAATATGTATCATAAACTAAAATTAGAAATTAAAATTATTAATTTAATTCCTATAATAATTCATTTAACATTAATTTTAATAATAATATACTATTTCGTAATGTCATTAAAATTAAAAATTTTATTGAAGTTTGTCTCGCATTGTATAATAATACAACGAGTGATCGGCTATTGATAACCTCAGTCGACAGCGCGATCCTCTAAAACTAGTGTGTCCGGCAACGTCCTGAGAAGCTAGTTATAGTTATTTAAGTATAGAGCAGCGGTGGCGCAGCAGTACGAGCCTCGCCTTAGAAAAATAAAGTCGCGGGTTCGAATCCTGGTCGTGCCCACACATCATTGGGTGATTGTTTCATTTCCGTTGGTTCATTGGTGAAGGAAACCATCGCGAGGAAACCGGCATGTCTAAGAACTAACCATTCGAGGACATGTGACATCCACCAACCCGCACTTGGCCTGCGTGTGTGGATTAAGGCATAAACTCCCTCAACTCATAAGATAGTTGAGAGAAGACCCGTGCCCAACAGTGGGACACTAAAAAGGGCTGAAGTGAAGTATACCTAGTTCGTAGCTAGGGTGTTGGGGGTAGCATAAAATTTCTAAGTGAAAGGCCCCAGTTACTTTGGCCGTGGTAATCATTACCTACTACACACCTATGTAATAATATGTTTCCGACAGCGGTTTCGCCCGCGTAACCTATATTTTCTATCAGTGGGATTAAAAGTAGCCTTCCTCAATAAATGGGCTAGATTTTTTTTAAAATGGAACCAGTAGTTTCTGAGATAAGCACGAATAAAATCAGTTAAAGGAGACGTTCAAAAAATGTTTAGAGCCTGGGATTAAAATAATTGTAAATTTGAACAGCGATCTGAGTTACATAAGCTAATAGAGCATAATTAATTAAATTTAAAATAATTTTACACCCCCCGTTTTTTTAAAAATTGAAATTGAAAATAAGAATCCTTAATGCAATATTATGATTATTGCAATTGGCAGCCCCATGGCCAAATGACAATTGAGCAACCAAAAAAATTAAAATTATTTAGAACGCTGTCAATCAAAATGATCAATGACAATGACATCATGACGTTTCCCGTAATTATATTTTTTTCCACGCGTTTTGTTATTACACTAATAGGATAACAAATATTTTTCGTCATAATTACATTAAACTGCAGCTAGAATAATATTACAAGAGAAAAGTAATGTAATAGAATGCAATTATTGATGTGATTGCAATATTTATACTGCTTAGGAAACGGATAATTAAAGGTAATAATGTGCGTTTTGTTTTTCTATTACATTTTTTAGATATTTACAAAAATAGTTGCTCCTAAAATTCGTGTTTAGTTAAATTCTAACAGCTTATTTAATAAGCTTTCCAATGAGGTATATCACATTGGTGTTCAAAATTCTATCCCACTTTTGACCTCTCCTTTCGAGTCTCGAGTTTTAGCAATACAATCACACGTCAATTCATTTTTATAAGTTTAAATACTGACTTTTACATGCTTCACCACGTGGTAGTGTTCATTATTATATACAGCTTTGCCAAAGAAGCTTTATTTTAGAGCATTTTTTATTTATTTTATTCGCTATAGGCCGACCGTTTAACTCGCGTATCGCCTATCGCCAAGATTCTGACTCCTCAAGCTGCACAGACAGTGATGATGATTCAAGCGATATGGATATTAGTGACCAATAGTCTTACATTACTTTTATCTGTTGTTAAATAGTTCTTTAAGAGATTTAACTAATGTTTTATGACTTTGTACCTCAGATGGCGATACGCGAGTTAAACGGTCGGCCTATAGTGACTTATGTAAAAAAAGTTGCTTTAAAAAGTTTTTTTTATAGATATTTTGTGATATTATGGATCATTTCCAGTTCACGTAAACATTATTTGCTAAAATAGACAGACTTTTATTTATATCTATACATTTGGGTGAAAAAAAAAACAAATAAAGGAGACACACGACAAAAAGGTTTACTTACTCAGTAATTCTTAAGCTCGGATAATGTAATGGATTTTTTATGTAAGTATAATACATTTCACTTTGTGTATATGATAGAAATAGTGGGAGTACTTTGATAAATTGTTGTGTGTGCACAAATAGGTACTCAAGGATAAGGGTGCGTTTCCATTGACGTGAACGTGGACGTGAAGTTAGGTAGAGTGGAGAAGAGCGGATCGTGAATTAGCCAATCACAGAGCTCGAAATCTAAAAGAACTATTCTTTATTTTCTAGAGAGGGCGTCTACATGAAATCGTTATAATACCTGGCTTTTTTAAGCATATTTTAGTGCATGTGGTGCTCTTATATAAGTAATGGGGCATGTGGGGCTTGCAGACGCACTCCGGGTGCAAAGTAGACACAGAATTATCACTATGTACTTTTATTGGACAATTAGTTTAACAACTTTACATGTCGCAGAGCGCATCGATTTCGCTCGCGGAGCGGTGCGGACATAAACTAAAAGAATTAAAATTATTGAGGGTGACAGTAAAATCTTACAAATACAATTACCCACATTATTGACTTACACAACCCTCACACCTGTATTAACCTAAGGTGCAGGCAGAGGTAAACATAACTTTAGAGGTTAATTTGTATAAACCGAACTAGATAATATGTATTCAATTAATGAGATTATGAGCGTCGCTAACAGGGCACTTAGATCTAAGCAAACATATCTTAGATCTAAGAATTCTAAGCTACCTTAAAACATGACGTCAGATTACTTCGCAATAAATATGTATTGGTCAGAGTAAGAATTTTTGAATTTGGAAATACAATACCTAAATGCCAGTGGCGAAAAATCTATACAAACGGATTCCAATCGGCTTCCCTTTAGGAATTGATTAAAACCATAATTGACCAAAAAATATAAGAGAGTTTCCATTGCATAGGTTCAAAACAGAGTTGAAGAAATGGCTGATACACAGCTGTTTTTATAATTTAAGTGAATATTTAAAGTAAAATAGTATGTTGGTTTTATATTTGCATACCTATGAATGGCGGAATATGGCTGTACTATATACATTTGTCACCTTTATTTGACCTGTATTCCATGCGAATAAATTATTTTGATTTTTGATTTTGATTTTGATTAATATCGTTTACTTCATTAAAATGATGTAACGCCTAAGAGTTGTGTATAGCATCAAAAATAAGTACCTATAATATGAAGGTGGTAGTCGCCATAGAAACATAGGTGACGGTATTGAAGAGATATTACTTTCCTATGTATAAAATTTTATGCAGCGGCTTCTCTTTTACAGACTTCCACCCTTCGCTACTGCTAAATACCTATACCATAGAGCATAAACTGTCAAAAGAAAAAATAATTTTCAATGTTTGTTTAAACTAGACATACGCAAATCATGTCCGGAGGAGGATTGAACATGATATAGTTCTATTGAGTATCGGAACATCCTAATTTTAACAGAAAAAAAATAAACATCCTAATTTTAACAGAGAAAATGGTTGGAATATATCACCAGCTTGGGACCCAGTGCTTAATTTACTTGTATCAAAACCCAAGCAAAATCAACTCAGAATTCAAGACACTGTGAGCTCAGTTTGCTTAAATCGGAACGCAACTTAAATATTAATGTTTGAAGGTAGTCAGTAATAATTGTGATTAATATTTTTGGACGTCAAATACCTCAGTCCACCCGTGAACATGTTCGTGAACATGAAGTCTGAAAAGACTTTGAAACGTCGTGATCTAAAATCTAAAATAAACCGCGGTAAAATCCGTTAAAAAGTAGGTTTATTTCAATGTGTGATATTCGCGTAAATCTAAGACAATACTATATCGGAACTACGTTCAATAAACATGTTCGCGGAACTGTTTAGTTCCGATGTTTCCTTGGGTCATCGACTCGCTACTATTAGGTGCACATACAATGTCCATGTTCACATCATGTCCATGTCCGCGATTGAATACTTTACATTTACGTTATTTTTTGTATCTATAAATTTAATTCTACTTTTTACCCGACTGCGAAAAAGGAGAGTTATTGCCTAAATAATATTGATTTACCTTAATACTTTTTACAGGCTCAGGACTGTCAGTGTCAACCAAGATTAAAAATATTTATTTTACTTAGCTAAACAATAAAATATTTATCTTATTTAATTAAATATTAAATTTATTTTATTTAATTTTAATTTTAATTTTATTGGGATTGACAGTTCAAGAGAACGAGTGAAGTAAACAAGTCCGAACATGATAATTTTGACAACTTGGATTGAACGATATAGTTCCAGTTGCGAAATAGTTCCAGGAGCCATTACGATCCCGAACTACCCATGTCTAAGTTTAGACCATCAAAAACGTAACCATTCAAATTATTGCTAGTAACTTGGTAAGTATTTCTATAGAAACACATTGGTGACGCACTACTAAACTAGAGTCTTATACATCATAATAAGGCCTTAATCTACACACGCTGAACTAATGCGTGGTGATGGATGTCACAATATTCTTTGCTCGAATAGGTATTTAGTTCTAATGACATACCTAATTATTATAAGGAAAAGATTTGTATTTCAGCTTGATATTTTCTCATGATTCCCTTAACCATTTATGAACAGAGGTTATAAATAAACTAATATAAGTAGTAAATATTTTACCATCTCTGGATACGAACCATGATGTACCTACTGTGGACACAGTAGGGAGAGTGTATATGAAAGTGCCAGGCTTTGAAATAGCCGATAGGTATTTTTCTCACTTCATATTGACAAGACTAAAAGGGTTAGTAAGAAAGAGACAAAGTCTATGTTAACTAAAGAGTCTTATAACTTTTTTATGAATAACGCCGTTAGTATCCAGGCTTCGCCATGTTCCGGTGCGATGTCTGGTGACACCCAGAGAGGGTGGGTCGGTATTGTTGCTCCTTTAAGGTTTCTAACCTTAAGGAGACTCATTCTACTGCCACCTTTTCACCGATAATCATTCGTAATCACGAGTGAATCGGTACACTGGGCTGGCGCGTTCCATCGTAGACTACATCATTGCTTAACATCAGGCAAGATGTAGTCCAGCACCAGCATATTGAAAAATAAAAAATAGAGGTATCAAATTCTCTACATGAAGTATTATAAATAAATAATAAATCATTTATTTTGATCAACAAATTGGATTATAAAATGGAATAAAATACCATGTCATTATATAAATAAAACACAACAAAATCAATAAATAAATAAATCAATAAATTAAAATTAGAAATAATCATATATTATTTAAAGAATAATTTAATTATTATTATAATTAATAAATGTTAAAATTTAATTATTAATTTATTACTATTTCATTTAAACAAAATATATTATATATTTTATTATATCAGAATCATTTCAGCCGTTTTCTTATGAAAGAGTGACAAAAATCTTCACAAATTTCCGCATTTATAGTAGTAATACGACTCATGAATTTGTTTAGATATTGCTCGGGTTGAACAAAATAGGGCAAGTATTATTTTGATATTGTTCCTCCTAATTGGCTCTAAAATAGTCGAATATTCAGTCCCGATGTCAATTATGGTTTGATACAACGCAAAATATCCTGTTTTATTATTAATATTTTGTTTCCCTTTGTAAAAATACAAATAATTCGAAGATACAGTATCGTATACTCAAACTACACTTTACTTCATTGGTAAAAAATCGTTTATAGTTTAAAAATATTTTATACTACCTGTCCGACAGCGGCTTCGCCCGCGTGTATGTCGGTTATCGCGCCAAAACATTACCTTCTTTTTGCGCAGTCGGATAAAAAATATCCTATGTCCTTTCTCGGGTCTCAAACTACCTCATTACATAGTTACTTTCGCATTTATAATATTAGTAGGGATAATAACTCAATACCGACAATACTGTCTTATATATTTAAATGAGCAATTCTTCTATACATATATTTATAATTGGAATCTCGGAATCGGCTCCAACGATTTTCATAAATTTTAGTATATAGGGGGTTTCGGGGGCGATAAATCGATCTAGCTAGGAATCATTTTTAGAAAATGTCTTTTAAAAAAAAAATACCGAGCAAAGCTCGGTCATCCAGATATTGTACATTAAGACCGATTTTTCATTATGACAGTAAAAGTATATAAACTGTTGAAAATTATTCCTTTTTTTATTCTTCTTAATTAGGCTGGAGCTTGACTACAACTTGCCTGATGTTAAGCAAAGATGTAGTCTACGATGGAAAGCGCCAGCCCGGTATACCGATTCACTCGTGATTACGAATTATTATCGGTGAGAAGGTGATAGAGGCAGTGGATGAGCCTCCATATGGTTAGAAAACTTAAAGGAGCAACAATTCCGATCCACCCTCCTCCATGGTGTCACCACTAACCACGGCCGAAGCCACCAGTTGATTGTTACCTGATTTGCACCACCAAGGGACAACGTGTGTGAATTCAATTAAAGGTGTACACCCACGGACGAAGGTGACTCAGCCTCCAAAGCATCTCAAAGCAGCTCATTCCTCAAAAAAGTTATCTTACTACTAGCTTTGCGCCCGCGGCTTCGCCCGCGTGTATGTCGGTTATCGCGCCACAACATTACCTTCTTTTTGCGCAGTCGGATAAAAACTATCCTATGTCCTTTCTCGGGTCTCAAACTACCTCCATACCCAATTTCATCCAAATCGGTTCAGTAGTTTTTGCGTGAAAGCGCAACAAACAAACTTACATTCGCATTTATAATATTAAGTAGGTATAAATTGTCCAATCGGTTCTTAGTACAATTTTAAATAAATATTACGTAGCTAACTAACAATTTGTAACAGATCTTTTGGAACACAAATATTATCATTTTCTGCTCGTTCCAATTGATAGGCATATTGTTCCCAAAGGAACAGATGTCGGGTAATCGCAAAATTAAAACAGACAATCAATTAATTGTAAAATAATAACTGTATTAATGGAGCAAACGATATCTTGTTAATTGAGAATAACCCAATATATGAATGTTATTATTTTGAATAACAAAAACATTTATTTTACAAAATGAATTTTAACCCATTTGGGAACAATTGTTGGCTTGAAACGTAATACATAATTTTATGTTAAACCTGGTTAAGTGAGACCTCAAGGGCCCAGGGCCTCGATTGTCGCTCTTTAGACATTTATCTATATCGAATAGAGGATAAATGTCGAAGATAAAACAAGGATTCCATTACTTACCTGTAATTTATTCCTAAACTCTTTCAACTTGTAAGATAGTTGAGAGATGACCCGTGTATCCTGTACATACAATTCCAAGCGTTTTATCAGAAAGATGTTTATCACTGTTACTGGACGCCGCTGCTCAATTTCGGCGAAGGAAAACATCTTGAGGAAACCGGCATGTCTTAGAACTAATCATTCGAGGACGTGTAACATCCATCAACCCGCACTTGGCCAGATTGTGTGGATAAACCCTTTCAACTCTTAAGATAGTTAAGAGAAGACCGGTGCCCAGCAGTGTGACACTAAAAAGGGTTGAAGTGAAGGGACGTAATTATTTGACCTGTGGCGTGAAAACCAAGTATATTACTGGCATATGGCAGTAACATACTGCCACGCCATACCACTGGCCTGTCATATAATAAATGCTTAATTACAGTAATTAGGCATTTATTATATGACAGGCCGTCCATAAAATTGTTAAAACTGTTATTAAAAAAAAACTTTTCTTCAGTATAAGCATATTTATGTAAACAGGTTTATCTGCTTCCTACGGCCCTATTTGTACAACAGATTAGATAAGACAATAGATTTATATAGTTTATGGTTAATTAAATGTAAAACAGTTTTGTCAGATTATTGACGGGCCGGTGGCGTGGTCGGTAAGATACTTGCTTTTCACGTCGCAGGTCGTGGGTTCGATTCCCACCCGAGACAAACATTTGTGATGAACATTTGTGTTTGTGTCGAGTCTGGGTATAAATATCTATTATAAGTATATATTTAAAAAAAAAGTATTATATGTATAGTATATACCAGTTATCTGGTTTCCATAACACAAGCTCTGCTTAGCTTGGGACCAGATGACCGTGTGTGTTAATGTCCCAAAATATTTATTTATTTTAAAAAGTAAAATTATGCGGAAAAATTACTCGAAGTTGTAAATTAAAAAATAAAAACTACGACGACTCGAATTGAATAAATTTTATTATTATTATACATGTAGGTTATTTTGTTTGTTTACGAAAAAGGGTACCATATTTCCATTCAGAAAAGCTTCAATACAGCTTAACATTTGACAAATCCAAACGTTACTTTCTTTATCCCCGATCCCTATTCAAAGAACCATCTGACGTATGACATAAACATCTTAAAGGGTCTGTTGACAGGCGGAGTACCTTGATTGCTGCCCTTAAGGGAGTATTATGTGCTTTACCTTTCAACCCTTACATTTCTACTTCGCGTAACGATCCGGGTTAAGTTACTGTAATAAAGCGCTACTTTTGACTCTCGTTCAAACTACTCATCTTTGATTACGTTTCGTTAGGACAGTTGTGGTTCGTCAATACAATTATTTTCAAAAATTTGTCGAATTGACTTTTAAAAATATATTTTTTAAAACGATCGATAAAGGAAAATAAGTATCTAATAATAACAAAAAATAGGAAATGAAAAAATAAAAAAAAATGATTAGGTAGTTTTTTATTTCACCTGACAGGTAAATGACAATATTTAAAACCTTTTTACTTATTAACAATTATTACTAAGGGTACTGATGAAATTAAGTGAGGATTACCTAGCTTGGAAAAGATTACATCAATCCAATTTATAATACGTTCAAAATAATCAACATAGGGTAAGTAATTAATGTAGTTTATCATCAACATCATCAGGCTATTCTAATCCACTGGCTGGCCATAGACTTCTCCAAAGGCACGGCGCGACTTTTCTCAACAAGTTCTTGCCGGCCGCCCTGCTGAGATCGTCCAATTCTTGCCAGCCGCCCTGCTGAGATCGTCACTACCTAGTCTGAGGACGTCCTACGCTACATTTGCCAATTCGGGGTATCCACTCAACAACTCGTTTACCCTGGGATAAACCCGGTTGTCGGTTCTGTGGCATATATGACCGGCCTACTGCTACTTCAGCTTTCTAATCCGGTGGGCTATGTCGATTACATTAGTTCTCTGTCGGATCACTTCATTACGAAATCGATGCTTCAGAGTACCATAATTTAGTTAAGACACGGCAATAAAGACTAACTGTGATTAAAAAGAACTTTGTAGTAACGGATGAAGAAGAAATAGTAGCTTAGATCTATGCGAAATAATAGATAACGTCAAAAGTGTCAAGATAAATTTTAGAGTATTGATGCAATTTCAAGCAAAAATAGTGAAAAGTAAATAAAGGTATGTACATAAGTAACAATCCTTTTATGTCTTACGTCTGGTCTTCTCTTAACTATCTTAAGAGTGATAGTAAAACTGTAAACTAATTCAAATTCAAATATTTTATTTCAGATTTACATCCGTATATTGTTAATAGAGATAGCTTATTCCTATGTTAGTATACACGTTCAATTAAATTTTACACCCTAATTTATTTAGATAAGTGTGTCTGCACACTTACCCACCTATGTAAGAGGGGAGAGTCCCACCTGTCTGCAAACACATTCAGGATGCCATTGGAGGAGGAGCGCAAGTGCGTCATCATGGAAGCACATCTTTTTCGCATGATCGCGGCGAACCCGTCTACGCACGCTTCGGTGAACATCCCTGACGCACTACATCGCCACGGCAACCCCAAAAGCACCCTGAATGTCGCTGTATGTCCGCTGCGTATACTAATAACAAAGATACCATGTAGCGAGCACGTTGAATTTATCCGTAATTCGAATCGATCTAACCGAATGTAAAACTTTCGTGAGTAGAGCTCCATTAAAGAAAGTATTGGGTATCTGTTGTCAATGTTACGATGTATCAAAGTTTTGTATTTTTCCGATTGACTATGTATTTTTGAAAATAATCTATTTTTACCTGAATGTGACGATTAGCTGCGCTTCGATAGGTTTTTCACTTCGATTTCATTACTTTATTCGTATTTAAATCTTTTTAGATACTGAGATGGTAAAATGTCTGAAAAATGTGATATTCAGTAAAATGCAATTTACTGCTATTGTGTCTTTTACTTTTGTATGAGTTTTTAAATTCGACTGTATGTTTTTTTTTGTATGGAGGTTTGTTACGCGATAATTCCTTTTTTTTATTCTTGGATAGGCTGGCGCTTGACTACAACTTGCCTGATGTTTAGCAATGATGTAGTCTACGATGGAACGAGCCAGCCTAGTTTACCGATTTTACTCGTGATTACGAATAATTATCGGTGAGAAGGTGGCAGTGGAATGAGTGTCCATATGGTTAGAAACCTTAAAGGAGCAACAATTCCGACCCACCACCACTCTGCATGGTGTCGCCAGACATCGCGTCGGAACACGGCAAAGCCGTTTGGCGGTGCGGCTTTGTCTGGTGGGTGGTCACTAAGCACGGCCGCAGCCTATCACCAGTTGATTGTCACCTGATTTGCACCACCCGGGGAACACGCGTGGGGATTCAATTAAAGGTGTACAAGTGGATGTCACATGTCCTCGAATGATTAGTTCTTAGACATGCCGGTTTCTTCACGATGTTTTCCTTCGCCGATATGGAGCAGCGGAGATGAAACAATTCACAGAAAGATGTGTGGGCACGACCCGCGACCTTATTTTTCTAAGGCGAGGCCCGTACCGCTGCGCCATCGCTGCTTCGAAAGATACTAGTAGGGAAACAGCAGTTAGAGCGGATATCCGAGTACTAATAGAACTGACTACAGGATGATGCACTTCCTACCGACACCCTGTGTTTACAACAGTGTTATAATAGCTAACTTTTGTGTTTGTTTTCATTGTAATACATACTGAAGTATTATCTTTGATGTTATGTAAACCAATGCAGCGCCTCTATCGGTAAAGTTATGTAAGTGTTTTAGAGTTTGCACACGGGCCACACGTGACAGTCACGAACAGCTGCCATTTAAGTTTAGAATGCTAAAATACACTGCGACAAAATAAATAAACACAATAATAGGAATGGTATCGGGTTCAGTCGACTTAACTGGTTTAGTATATCAATAAGGTATCTTTCCTCCTTTTCTTTTTTTTATTCTGCGATAGACTGGCGCTTGACTCCAACTTGCCTGATGTTAAGCAATGATAAAGCCTAGTATACCGATTTACTCGTGATTATGAATGATTATCGGTGAGAAGGTAGCAGTGGAATGAGCCTCCAAGGAAACCTTAAAGGAGCAACAATTCCGACCCATCCTCTCTGCATGGTGTCACCAGACATCGCACCGGAACACGGCTAAGCCGCTGTGCGGTGCAGCTTTGTTTGGTGGATGGTCACTAACCACGGCCGAAGCCTACCACCAGTTAATTGTCACCTGATTTGCACTATCCGGGGACCACGTTCAATTAAAGGTGTATACCCACGGACGAAGGTCACTCAGCCCCCAACTCAGCCTTCCTTAGTTTTGATTTTATCTGTAGCTACTGACTCAAACAGCTACGACTTTACTTTTTTAATATCTTTACTAGAAAACGACGTATTGCAAATTCTCTAGTTTCCTCATTTATTATAGAAATTTTGTTTTGCATATACCTACGATAGTAACTCATTTATCGCTATGTTACACGTCATTATGATTTAATTTATCAAAAATTCTGCTTTGATTATAACAAGAGCTTCACAAGTTTGTTAAATACCAAATAGAGGTACCTATTAATTGGTATTGTAAAGGTTGTAAATAGTTTAGAAACTCCCAGTTAATTGTCAAGTACTATTTACAAAAGTTTTAATGTAGGAAGCAAATATTTATTACTAGTATAGTATTATATTATCTGTGTATCTTTATTGTTATAATAGTTTCTGTGGAATTGTGTTGTTTCTGTGTGAAGGAGATTAATGTTTCAGATGAGATGTTAGATGAAATATCACGTGGTAAAGTGAGGTGAAGGTACAAAATTACTTTAGATAAGTATCCATATTAGTTGCAGTTGCAAATTGAATACAAAATAAAAAAGCTTCAAAATGAAACGGGACCGTTACAGAATTGTTTATTTTTAAATTTAAATTATAAACGAAAAATTAATTGACATTAAACTACTTTATTACGGATTTTATCGCGGTAGATCCCGATGTTATAAAATCTTTTCAGACTTCATGGTCACGGGTGGAAAAATGTACCGCGATAAAATCCGTCATAAAGTAGTTTTATTTCAATGTGTGATATTCGCGTAAATCTAAGAAAATACTATGCAAAATTAATTATTGTAATTATTTATTTATTTATTTATTAGAGTGTCGGCTTACAGCTAAATACAATTTTGATAAATACCACATATTTTTACGACCGTTATTAAAACATAGCATGGTAAATCCCCAAAGTAAAACAAAAAATGTATAAATATTTTCTTTTATTTTAAAGAAATTATATAAAAATCTGTAACAACAAAATGTAAACTGAGCTTACAGTGTCAAGGTTTTAGTACAAGTATAAAATAAAAATAATTAATAAATATTCTGGGACATTAACACACACGGTCATCTTGTGTTATGGAAACCAGATAACTGGTTCTTTTGTAAATATATACTTATAATAGATATTTACTCCCAGACTCGTCACAAACACAAATATTCATCACTAATGTTTGTCTCGGGTGGGAATCGAACCCACGATCACGACCTGCGGCGTGAAAAGCAAGTATCTTACCCACCATGCCACCGGCTCGTCAGGTAAATTAAGCACCGGGTCTCAAGCTGGTGCTATATGAAAATCTAAAATAAACCGCGATAAAATCCGTTACAAATTAGTTTTATTTCAATAAATAGGTTTCATTTTAAAGGGTTAATTTACTTTTTTTTATTTTTGTTTATTTTTTATTTTTAACGTTCTCAATCTTCACCATGATCGTAAAAGTGAGATGTATTTGACTTTCAAGGAAGTGTTATAATAATAATATTTTTTTTCGTGCGTATTGTAGGTATGTATGTTTGTGCCACGTATCGCCTAACTAGCTAAATAGATTGCGACAGCTAAGGTATCGTCTGATTCGTCTCAATAACCCAAGTATTTATATTAGTATAAAGGTTTTGTTTAAAAAAAAAGATTTTATTCACTAAATTGTAGAGCAGCGGCAGTGGTATCAGAAATTGAAATAGAAGGTCGCAGGTTCCATTCCCGGTCGTGTGGACACGACCAAATAAACACTTCACACACACTCTTTCACCAAATAAAGATGAATATAGTAGAGCATTGGTGACGCAGCAGTACGGGCCTCGCCTTAAAAAATAAGGTCGCGGGTTCGAATCCTAGTCGTGACCACACATCATCACTCAATATCGGTAAACATCGTGAGGAAACCGGCATGTCTAAGAACTAACTATTCGAGGACATGTGACATCCACCAACTCGCACTTGGCCAGCGTGTGTGGATTAAAGCCTAAACTCTCTCAACTCTTAAGACAGTTGAGAGAAGACCCCTGCTCAGCAGCGACACTAAAAAGGGTTGAAGTGTGATGATTAAGATTACCTCAAGTAAGTATGATTATTTTAATTAGTTTAACAGATTAGCGGACATGTTTAAACACGTCCGTAGGTACCGTCAGAGAAAACACGTAAACTGTTAAAGCGCCATCAAACGAAATGTGTTTGAGTTTACTAAAAGCGTTCTTTGTGAGGCTAATATCTTTTCTCACGTTACTCGTGGAAAGAGAATACAATAAAATGTGTCTACATTTTCTCATATAAGATAGGAAAACGAAATCTATTTGAAATGTAGTTTTACAAAACAACTTTTAAGACAACGTCAAACAAGGTGGTATGAAAATTGTTTATGTTATGTTAAAATAAAAACAGCTTCATAATTCAATTATGTTACAGGAAAGCTAATAAAAATAGTGTGAATTACGCCTGTATAAAGCTAATAAGCTAGAAAACAGTGAAACGTCAAAAGGTATTTCTTAGATTTGTTCAATTGTAGTCAGTAATAATTGTGAATAATAATTTTGGACGAAAAAGACTTCAGTCTATGAGGCCATTGTAGTCTGAAAAGATTTTGAAACGTCGGGATTTAAAATCATAAATAAACCGCGATAAAATCAGTTATAAAATAGTTTTATTTCAATATTCCCGTAAATTCATGAAAACATAAACCTTTTCGGTAAAACGGTTTAATATTTTCAGGTAAAATTTAGCACGTATCTGGTTTATTACATAGATTAACTTAAGGAAAACTTTTGAAATGAAAAAATCTATAGGAAAGAAGTACGAGAAGCTGTAAACACGGCCTGATAAAAAGCATTAAAAAGTTACCCTTTTTATTAAATTACGCTGAGCAAGTGTTACCCTTAGTACTTAATTAAACGTAAATACAATTTTTTATCACTCTGCTATTGTTTACATAATCTGCCTCTGTAATCTGGTAACAAGTGCGATTTTATTTGGATAGGTCTTGAGTTCGAGTCTCATGTCGAATGAAAAGTTTATTTACTTTTTCTATTAGAGAATTTCTGACCACAGAACAATGTTTCTGTTAACAGAATTAATGCTCCAAAGAGGAAAAAATTATATTTATTTATTACATTATGGAAGGCCCACAGCTAAATACAACTTGGGGGCTGAGTCACCTTCGTCCGTGGGTGTACACCTTTAATTGAATCAGGCGCAAATCAGGCAACAATCAACCGGTGGCGTGGTGAGTGACCACCCACCAGACAAAGCCGCACCGCCAAGCGGCCTTCCCGTGTTCTGGTGCGATGTCTGGTGACACCACGCAGAGGGTGGGTCGGAATTGTTGCTCCTTTAAGGATACTAACCTTAAGAAGGCTCATTCCACTGCCACCTTCTCGCCGATAATCATTCGTAATTACGAGTGAATCGGTATACTGGGCTGGCGCGTTTTATCGTAAGCTACATCATTGCTTAACATCAGGCAAGTTGTAGTCAAACGCCAGCCTATCGTAGAATAAAAAAAAAACTTTAATAGAAATTAACAAAAACATGAAACGTTAAGCGTGTTACGTATAAGAAATTGCATTTAAATTTATTTAATGTGAGTAGTATAGTACTGTATTTATATTTATTTAAAGTGAAAATGTAAAGATAAAGGACATTACTGAGTAACGAATTTTTGACTTACCTATGCATCGTTTCGCCGTTGATGTAGTTGCAAAACGGATCAATATTGTGCTGCTTACACAATTCATTAAAAGTTCTACTTGCACGTGCAACAATACTAAATAAATATAAATAAATAAATATCCTGGGACATTAACACACACGGTCATCTGGTCCCAAGCTAAGCAGAGCTAGTGTTATGGAAACCAGATAACTGGTATATACTATACATATAATACTTTTCTTTTTTGTAAATATATACTTATAATAGATATTTACACCCAGACTCGACACAAACACAAATGTTTTTCATTAATGTTTGTCGCGGGTGGGAATCGAACCCACGACCTGCGGCGTGAAAAGCAAGTATCTTACCGACCACGCCACTGGCCCGTCAGTGGCATCATATTTATATTTAGTTAAAGTGAAAATGTAAAGATAAAGGACACGTTTGACGTTACTGAGTAACGAATTTTTGACTTACCTATGCATCGTTTCGCCGCTGATATAGTTGCAAAACGGATCAATATTGTGCTGCTTACACAATTCATTTAAAGTTCCACTTGCACGTGCAACAATACCTGTTCTACCTATAGTTAGCCAGGGTGTATGGTATCTGGATTGGGGGATTGAAACTATGCAATTTCGATGGAACGTTAAGGCTAAGTTTAGTTAAGAGCTCGGAACTGTCAATTTCGCTAGATAGAATTTTGGTTAGAAATATATAATCCGCAGTCTCTCTACGATTTTCGAGTGGCGATAGATGGTATTTCTCACAGGTATTTATTTACTTACTAACTTATCTATCACTCATTCCAGGAGAATCGAATGCACAAAATTTCGCATCGCGCAACCCGAGTCAGATATTTTTCGGAATCTCTTTCACCAAATAAAGATGAATATAGTAGAGAATTGATGGCGCAGCGGTAGCGGTTCGAATACTGGTCGTGCCCACACATCTGTGTGAATTGTTTCATCTGCGCTGCTCAATATCGGTGAAGGAAAACATAGTGAGGAAACCGGCATATCTAAGATCTAATCATTCAAGGACATGTGACATCTACCAACCCGCACTCCAAATTTGGCACATAGGTTCCATATGGAGTCTAGGGGTGCAAAAAGAAAGGATTTTTCAAAACTCACCCTTTAAGGGGGTGAAACGGGGTTCCACCAATAACAAATAAAAAAATATGATAAAGGGTTCAGATCTGTCACTTGGCTAATTTTTATCCTAACACCACGCGGGCGAAGTCGCGGGCGGAAGCTAGTTCAGTCACAGATTTATTGAGACCTCTACCTATCTATTAAGATGCGAGGTTTTGCTCCGTGGTATTAATAACAATATAATATTAAATTACATGCTGAGTTCATGTCATAAACTCAGTGTGAAATAATTAAACTTTGTTTATGAGTTAGTAATATGATTTTCCAAAATAAACCTTCAATGATATTAAGTAACATCAATGAATAAATTAATAAATAAATTCTTTTGTAGAGACCACGAATTGGTAAATGACGAAGATCAAAATTATAAAATAACTAACTGCCCCAGCAAACTTCGTACCGTGTATTAAAAAAAATAATATTATTATTAAATATTATTTTTATTATTATTTATTTTTAACCTTTTATAAATTTGTTAAATTACTAAAACAACTATTAAAAAATAGGGTTGGTGTAGGAAGGGTGAAAATTTTAGGTTGTATGTCAATGCCACAAAATAAAAAAAAAATAGAATGTTAGGTGTGGATAACACTTGTCACTTAGCCGATTCTCAGACCTACTGAATATGTATATTAAATTTCACAAGAATCGGTCAAGCCGTTTCGGAAGAGTGTGATAACTAACACGGTGACACGAGAATTTTATATATTAGAAGATATGCAGCAGTCCAAGTAGTGCTACTTTCACTCTCTTAGCCCATTCCGAGTTTTGTAAAATCCTTTCTTAGTGCACTCCTAGACCTCATATGGAATACTATGTACCAAATTTGGAATCTCTGGACCTATGGTATTATATTATCTGTGCTCTGGACCCAGTAGATTGGGCTCAGCGTTGATATATCAATCCATCAGTTTCTTATTTTATATATTTGGAAGATAAAATATGGGATTCATATAAACCTCCGAAATATTTTATTTAATAATTAATAAAAAAAATTGGTTGCCTGTAAATTCGGTATACGGGCGAAAGTTTTACGTGACAACGACTTTGAGTGGTAAAATAATTTTAATGTGAATATTCATTCGTATAGTAGGAAGAAGGATGAAACATAGTTGAGTGGGAGAGAGACGCAAGGCATTCGGCGGGCCTCTCTCTCGTTCGGTGACTCATCGTAACGTTACCGAGCGTTACACTTTTTCATAAGTGCCTCCCAGCCGCAACCTAATTTAAGACGTTGTCACGTCAAAAAATTAGTTTATTTATTATCAAATGTTTTTTTCTTTCTTTATATTATCACTATTTATGTGGATTATATTTTAATTATAAAACAGTTTGCTACTAAATTTATTTCAAATATTATTTATTCATTTAAAATCAGCAAAGCATCAAGATGAGTGCTTATTATAAATTTGCATGTCTCAAATAAGGCCATTACACACGGCACACCTACAAGCATTTTTAAAACGCAAGTCTGCGGCATTGCTACAAGATAGTTTCGCGTAGTTATAGATACGGCACGACGCACTGAAAATTCAACATCGTTTCGTTTAGCACATATCGTACATGCGTCATTTGAGTTTGTATAAACACGCATAATCTTATTAAAAAGGCTGATATTTTTGGAACGAAGTTCCTTATCGCGCCTTGTGAAAGGGGGCTAGACGGAAAAAATTCTTACGAAAAGTTGTCACGACACTTTTTGCTATAGTAAGCTATTGTAAGCTGTGCGGCGTGCGCATGTTTCTCTGTCTGTCTGTCTGTCTGTCTCTCTCTCTCTCTCTAGAGATAGAAAAAAATATTATTATAAATTAAAAAAAAAATTATTACAATTCCTTAACTAATTAATCGAAAGGAAATTCGTTCCATCCGGGTGTCCCTTGACACCTCTCAAGTTTTTTTTGTAGAGTAAGTATACTTAACACCAAAATCCAGACACTTATTTTATTGACAACGACACGCGTGATGAGGCACAGGTTTTGAATTCCGGAATACTTAACTGTCTTCCCGACCGAATTTAATACAAAAGATTAACGAAATAGTTGTAAAATTAAATGGACCATGTCCTTTCAAACAAAGCAGGAGGCACAGAAATGACTTTAGCACTTTTTCGTAAAGAGGTCTAATGTCTCTTTGAAACATACCAAACTCCACGGGTAATGTTATCTAAAGAGACTTATTCGAGCGCGTTCCAATTCGTTCGTAAAATTCTTAGAACTCATTAAAATTATAAAAAGCTTGATGTAGAAAAGCCCTAATTAGATCTTAGAAATCCACTTCGATTTTGTTTACGCAAATATACGAACGACGTCGGGTGAATTTATAATGTTATCCAATTTAGTACCCGACTTGAGGGTAATTTCTTTTGGCGCTCCAAGGCGTGATTAGCGGTTATTTATTTACAGATACTTGTTTATGTGCTTAAATAAATTAAGTTAAGACTTAAGAGCAATGCAAAAAGACAGCCGATCTTATTGGATGAGCTAATGATGTTATATTTGGAATTTTTTAAGCATCGTCAAGGCTGTAAATGTTGATTGGTGGAATGAAATTAGTTTACCATGTGAATGTGCATCTTTTTTTAAGATTTTTTTACTTCCTGTAGTATCTTTTTTACTTTTTTTTGTCATTGTTTATATGTCAAAATCCAAGTCTCATAACATTCACTTTCAGTCATTCAAACACATCACACATTAACTCTGTCCATTTATTTTAAATTTAATCGTTTATAACGATTTATTCCAATACAGACTTTTATTCAGTACAAGTATTTTCTTTACTTAATCTCAATTGTAAAAAATAGTGACTTCTCCTTGTCATCAATATCGTCATCAGCCTATTCTATTCCACTGCTGGACATAGGCCTCTCCTAAATCTCGTGAGTAATGTCCATGTTTGACACTGATGGGTCACATTGTCTTTGTGTTTTTATTTTTTTCTTCTTTATATCTGTTTCCATTTATTTTTTTCTCTTTTCATGGTTTTTTTATCATTTAATTCTGTCTCTGTCAAAAAAATGTTTTTTTTTCTTTCTTTAAAGGACGTCATTAAGCACATAGAATGTCATCTCTGAAACAGTAGACACCCGTTACTCAATTGCTCCTTGACAGCGTTATAAAGATAAAAATAACAATTGAAAAGGGTCACGTGAAAATTATGTTTCAATAAAATGTAAAAATAAACTGTCTGAGCCTGTGACAAAGCTTCATACCAATAATGTCTGAATATTGTGAAAGGTGTTTCTCAGTAGCTCATTCATTAAATAGATAAAAACTCCCGTTTTCACATAGAAGCAACTCATACTTACCATGAGAAGAATTGACATCGTGTCGTCTCAATTGCCTAAAGTGAAAAAGATCATTCAGAAATAAATATATTTTTCCTTTATTATAGCCACGTTTCACGAATTTGGTTTTTCCGAGTTCATTGCCCGTTTATGTGGAAATTTTAACAAGCCCCTAACTAAAACGATTTCTTTGATACCTTTTTTTGAAGAAAATATGAAGTATTTGAATGCGTCTGGGTTGTGACGTATCTTTGCCAGGTACGTAGTATTACCTGTGTGGCGTCATACTTGTGAAAGCGATTACACATTAATCGTTTTTTCATAGATAATAATGAACAAGGGTACAATATGGTGACTATTATTTGATTTGTATAACTTTATTGATTATGTGATTATAATTTAATTGTGTAAATTCTTAGTACGTAGGATAGTAATTTATAGATATACCTAGTAACTGAATGTACTAGTCTCCTAGCATGGCATAGCGCGGACTATTAACTACACGCTCTTAATTTTTTTTTTAATTTCATTGCTGATACAATGTAAACTACCAAAATACGTAAACATCTGCTCATGATAGCTAAAATAGGTTTATAATTCGTTAGTTTTTGTATGTCATCCGGAACTTTGTACTAGTGAGAAAGAGACAAAGTCCATGTTAAATAAAGAGTCTTACAAGTTTTTTTTTTTATGAATAGTGCTGCAGATGCTGATGCGTTTAGGTTGTTTGCATTTTGTTAATATACCTAACGAATATACGAATTACTTATAATGAATATTTATGAAATTTTAAATGAAAGGAAGTGTAACGAAAAATATATGCTTTTTAATTTTGTGAAGTCATTTTTCATTTATTTTCTTTTTTAAGTATCAGTGGACAGTCTTTCTGTCAATAGCGTCATCTTGAACAACTTTATGCCGCGACCTCTCCCTCATACTACCCATAGATAGCGCGGTAACAAATAGTAATAATACCTACGCAGCAGTTGCCATACCACAAAGTAAAATGTATGTCAAACGTATGACTGCTACGTGTAAAAAAACAACATAAAAACATCTCGTAAGATAGTTGAGTGAAGACCCATGCCCAGTATTGGAACAATAAAAATGTTTGAAGTGAAGTCTCTAGCAGTTTAAGCCGTTGAACCATCTTTAATCATCCTTGCCCACTAGCCATAAATAATATAATCTAATTGAAATTCAGAATCCCAAATTTCCTTTGAGAGGTTCGATCATTATTTTTTAAAGCCAAATCTAATTCCTGGACAAAGGCTTTACACTATTGTTGTCAAATTGTCTAAACAGAGGCAAGAAGCATTTAATTAATTTAGTAGAATGTTATGCTTAATTCATTTAGCTGTTATATTCCTTTGAAATATAAGGTCGCAGGTTCGATCCCAGGTCGCGGTCATACATCTTTTTCATCGCCGCTGCTCAATATCGGTGAAAAAACCGGCATGTATAAGAATAAAATTAATCATGCGAGGTCATGTGACCCGCACCAACACGCACTTGGCCAGCATGTTTGAATTATATGCATCCCTGCACTATTCAACTAAGTTTTAGGTGCTCTTTATAGACAAAAATGTAATAATAAATTAGTGTCCACGAACAGCACCTGCTATTGATAGGTGCTCTTGATGGACACAACTCTTCGTACGGGTGCTCTAAATGGACCACGATGGATTAACCCTTTTGTAGTGTCCCGTTTATTCAAACCAACAAAATGCAAATTATAATTGTAATATCAGATGTAATAGAGAGTTTCTATAGTAATTAACATCTTGTTTCTAACGTTTAAATGATACTTTGTACAAGAACAGGAAAATTATAGGATAACTTACAATATCCTGTTATTAGATTACATTATAGATTGAATATCATATCCAAAATTCTGTGCCAGGGTTGTCAGAATATTGGATATAATTGTGAAGGGAGTAGAGTGCATTTACATATACATTTTCCTAAGCACGTGAAATAATGAGTTTTAGCACGCTAATTGCTATTGCTAAGCTAATCGCTAATATAACGATGATTAATAATATTATATGGTTTTTGTTAATATGCGAATTAAAGAGCTAATTATTTCACACGCGAGGGATGTTAGCAAGGTCACGTAAAACAGAGATATACGTGTTTGCATGCGACAGAAAGAGCACGCAATTGATCAAAGAAGTATTGTATTTGCTTCGTACGTCACAGAATTTCGCAACTAAATTTAATTTGTATATGCTAATGAAGCATTCGCACGCTAACTAATGTTGTTGTGAATGCTATATAATCCATAACTATTGGCCAATCGGTTCATAAAATCGCCTCTCCAAAAAATAAAGAAAATTTCATTGTATTTTTTTAATTCTAGTGACTACATTAGACTCAAATTGTCACATAAATTCAGCTTGATGTTAAATAAAACCACAATAAAACTTATCGAAATTATCTACACTAATATAGCTTTACGTGTATTGTCTGTTTGGTTGTGTTATTAATCTCTTATGTTGCTGCGCCGCAGGGTATATTCTTTTACCATCAGATAACCAGTTTAATAACAATGATAATAGCTTATCTTCTCTTATGTATTGAATTGTAAATCATTGGTCAATCTAGTGACGTGACAAAACCATTTTTGCAGTCCATTGCGTGGTATAATTAATTAATTTTATTTTATAAAATGTGTAAGCGAGTGAGCAATGTACTACAAATTCGCGAAGATCAACGATGTGGTTTGTAGCCACAAAATATTGGTCTATTTGGTCTGCTCTTGTTAGTAATTATTTAAAGGTAGTCCCGCAATCGAAACGTTTCTCGGTTTTAAGCCTTATAAAATTCATGTAGGTACCTTCTCTGAGGGAATTGTAAAGCGTAAATTGTACGGTTAAAGCAAGTTTCGGTTAAAAGGTCAGATTTCTAACCATGTTGGCAGAGATAAATAGCACTCACAGTAACCTATATAGGGTGACTGGTAATTAGTGTAAAATACTTTACCGTATGATTATTATTATTATTTGCTCATGATTACCTACTAAAATCTTTCTCAAAGAAATGTTCATAGTACTTTTTTTAATTAGGACAACAATAATGGCGTGTAGTGTATGGAGGAACGAGATCAAGCGACGCAGCGGATCGCGCGATGTGTCAACTATCGCTGTTTCTACAGCACGGCTCAGTATAAAATAACAAAATAAATTAATAAATGTTGCTGCAAAAAGTGTTTTCGGCAAAGTTGTACATAATCACGAACATAATGAGATAATCACTGGTAAAATAATTTACACAATTACCAGTCACCCTGTAATATAAGGAGCAGAGTCACCTTCGTCCGTATGCGTATGAGTCGTCCTTAAATGGAGTAGATCATGCGACAGCTAATTGGGTTAGTGACCATACACCAGACAAAATCTCGGCTAGTCGGCTATAGAGTGCACCATTTGAGAGGGTAGGTTTATAGTCAGGTGGGACTTATATTGATATATCGGTCAATCAGTCCCACCGGACTATAATTTTGGTGAAAGAGCGGGCACAAGACCAATGGCTTTAAAAAGCGGTCACACCTCCGACTTCGACTATCTCTACGGCCTTTCTGGTTCGGCGTGAGAGCACACACACTAATGCTGTCGCTATGCAACACAAGTGAATTCCCGGATTGGTCCTAACATTTCGATATTCATTTGAAATAAAATAATTTAAATGAAATTAATTTTTTTTAGTAGTATTTTCTTAAATTATATAAGTATCACACATTGAAATAAACTTTATGACGGATTTTATCGCGGTTTATTTTAAATTTTATATCCCGATAAAATCCGTTAAACAGTAGTTTTATTTCAATATTCTTTAGTTGAACAATGATCCGTGAAGCTATTGAAATTAAAAAAACATCCTAATTTTAACAGAGAAAATGGTTGGAATATACCACCAGCTTGGGACCCAGTGCTTAATTTACTTGTACCAAAACCCAAGCAAAATCAACTCAGAATTCAAGACACTGTGAGCTCAGTTTGCTTAAATCGGAACGCAACTTAAATGTTAATGTTTGAAGGCAGTCAGTAATAATTGTGATTAATATTTTTGGACGTCAAATACCTCAGTCCTCCCGTGAACATGAAGTCTGAAAAGACTTTGAAACGTCGGGATCTAAAATCTAAAATAAACCGCGATAAAATCCGTTAAAAAGTAGTTTTATTTCAATGTGTGATATTCGCGTAAATCTAATACAATACTATTCTTTAGTTTTTGGATAAGCGCACTTCATAAAATCGTCAAATATATTTTCCTCCCGTGCAGTGTCCCACTGCTGGGCACAGGTCTTCTCTCAACTATCTTATGAACTGAGAGAGTTTAGGCCCTAATCCACAAACGCTGGCCAAGTGCGGGTTGGTGAATAACACATGTCCTCGAATGATGTGTTCTTAGAAATGCCGGTTTCCTCACGATGTTTTCCTTCACCGATATTGAGCAGCGGAGATGAAACAATTCACACAAAGATGTGTGGGCACGACCAGGATTCGAACCCGCGACCTTATCCTAAGGCGAGGCCCGTATCGCTAGGCAAACGTAGGCTTTTATCTCTTTTAAAATGAAGTCTTAATCACTTTTTATGTAACAAGGCTTACAAATAAATGTGACTAAAAACTACTTCGAATCAAAGGTCACAAAAAAATTAATTAACATTTTCTAATCCTTAAGTTCTCGGTATTTTTCTGTTCACTAAAAATTTCCACTCGTTTCGTAACTTTCATTCAATGATTAAATTTTGTTTACATCGTATTTCCATTTATAGAAATAAGAAAAACTAAAAGATCAAACAGATATCTGACTGAAGAATCAACAATAAACCCTTTTAAGCAATTTTATGCCTGAAGTTCTCGAAGATGTGGGAAGGGATTAGAATATCGCCCACGGCTGTTTAGGGCCGCAGTTTCTAATTACTTATTGTTTTTTAAACATAAATGTTTTGATGTCGTATTATAAATGTATTATCACTATTTGTTGCTTTTTTATAATAATAATATAGTGGGACATTAACACACACGGTCATCTGATCCCAAACTAAGCAGAGCTTGTACTATGGAAACCAGATAACTGGTAATATACTACATATAATACTTGTCTTTTGTAAATATATACTTAAATATAGATAATTACACCCAGACACAAGACAAACAGACATATTTAAACAAATGTGGGAATCGAACCCACGACCGACGCCACCGGGGCTAGTAGTTAGTGATCCTGACTGTTGAGCTCGAGGGCGAAATTATAAACGCGAAAGTTTGTAAGAATGTTTGTTACTCTTTCACGCAAAAACCACTGGATGGAAATGGATGACATTTATCACAGACACAGATTATTGTCTGGATTAACACATAGGCTACTTTTTATCCCAATAAGTACCACGCGGGCGAAGCCGTGGGTGGAAGTTACTCTGTACTATGTAAGTATTTAAAAGAAAGTGTGTTTAAGTAGTATATAAATTATTTTAATACTCTTAACACAAGCAAAATATAATTGCTTAATTTAGGACTAGATGGCGCTGTGTGTAAGAGTGAAAATATTAATATAAAATATTATTCTTGAGTGGTTACGCAAAAGTGATTTTTTGTTTCAATGTTAATTCTGTGGTCATTTAGATTTGTATTAGATGAATTGGAATGTTTTCATTTTTTTGATGTTTTTTTAGCGAATCGCGTTCGAGGCGAGACACATTGCAGACACAATTTGACGGGCCGGTGGCGTGGTCGGTAAGATACTTGCTTTTTACGCCGCAGGTCGTGGGTTCGATTCCCACCCGAGACAAACATTAGTGATGAGCATTTGTGTTTGTGTCGAGTCTGGGTGTAAATATCTATTATGAGTATATATTTACAAAAAAAAAGTATTATGTGTATAGTATATACCAGTTATCTGGTTTCCATAACACAAGCTATGCTTAGCTTGGGGCCAGATGACCGTGTGTGTCAATGTCCCAGAATATTTATTATTTATTTTATTTATTGCGAAATTTGACTTCAACTTGCCTACAACTTGCCTTGCAGTCTACGATGGTACACGCTTACCCAATGAATAAATAAATTATTAAAAAAAATATTATTAAAGAGTGAGCTTAAATTCTTTAACATTTAGTTTGGGTGACAACGCATGGGTAGCTGTGTGACGTCTTTCTAAATCTAATATGGCCGAACACCCAAGATGGCGGTCTAGTTATTTTCAATACAGTCCTATGATATGGGTTTCATATGAAAGGGCTTACTGAATAAATCGAAAACTAAAGTGACATCACTCTAAACTTTTACGGTGGAAAATGTCATGAGTATTTAAAAAAGGATTATTTACTTTTTTCTATTATTAGTGCATTTAAATAAAAACTTTTTTATCCTTTTATTTTTAATTTATTTTTAGTTAATGACGAAATATGCAACGTGTGTAGGTAAGTATAACTTCTACAAGTTCGCAAATTAAGTTAATTAAAAAATATAATAAGAAATAGTAGGTATAGTTTGAGTTTAAATTAGGTTACTCTTTTCTTTGTAGTATAAGTTTATAGTCAAGGGTTCAATATTTGGTTAGGTTATATTTTTTATTTAAATTTTTTATTTTCATATACCTCAATTTACTGCCAAAACTTAAATGGATTAGTATGTACCTACGAAAAAAGACATAAATCGTTTGTATATAAAACGAATGATTTTTATGATCACTAACAGAATAGATATAAAAAAAAACAAGTAAAACGTATCGATGGCCCAAACAGTGTCGTGCTTTTCAGACCCGTTATTTATAAAATAGATAAAAAATATTACTTACAACGCTTGTTCACGTGTGTTCGCTAATAACTAATCCACTGAATTAATTACTGAAACCATAATTGGTTTTAATTAATTACATCAAATGGTAAATTAAGGCTGTTTCATATTGGGTTCACAGAGTTTTATTTAGCTTGTCATGTCCGTACTATGACAGCGTGTCTTGTTATTATTGCAGTTGTAAGAAAGAGAAACATTGTACTACCTGAACAAGAAGAAGAGAAGGCTATATATACTTGAAACCAGACATTCTTCAGGTCATTAGTATAGATAGACCGTTTAACTCGCCTATCGCCAAGATTCTGACTCCTCAAGCTGCACAGACAGTGATGATGATTCAATCGATATGGGTATTAGTGAGGAATGGTCTTACATTACTTTTATCTGTGGTTAAATAGTTCTTTAAGAGATTTAATTAATGTTTTATGGCTTTGTACCTCAGATGGCGATACGCGAGTTAAACGGTCGGCCTATAATGACCGACTGGCCTGGTGGCGTAATGGTTATTGACCCTGACTGCTAAATCGAAGGTCGTGGGTTCGATTCCCACTCAGGAAAAATCTTTGTGTATTGAGCATGTTTGTTTGTTCTGTGTCTGGGTGTAATATATTATTTAAATATATGTATATACGAAAAAAAGTATTTAAGTAATGTTGGATACATTACTTAAATACTTTACCTAGTACCCTTATCACAAGCAAATATAAATAATTGTTTAATTTGGCACTAGATGGCGCTGTGCGTATGTGTAAAAATGTTATTATCAATATTATAATGACTATGTGAAGTCAGAAATCAATTTGCATTATATTTTGATACGATTTTTGATGAGTTAAATTTTTTTTGCAATCGTAACCGTAATCAATGTGTTTTTCAGAACTCTCTTTGGCCCTAATACATGTGATCAAACTATTGACACTTGGCGGTCTCAAAGTTAGGGTTCTCTAAGAAAATAAATACAAATTAATATTTTTATTTTCCAGAAGTTATTCTTTTGACGTGACAACGTCTTATAAATTGGTTTGCCGGGTGACACTTCAAGAAACTGCGTTACGCTCCGCTCACGTTATGCGCTCACAATGAGAGCGAGTGAGAGGCACGCGTCCCTTCCACTCGGGCATGGTTAGCCCGCCTAAGAGCGAGAGAGACAGACATAAAAAGTGAAAGGCACGCGTCCCTTCCACTCGAGCACAGTTAGCCCGCCTAAGAGCGAGATTCTTTGTATAAATTAATGTTTTAAATATAATTCTTTGTATAAATAAATGTTTTAAATTGTTACTATTATTTCATCCTTCTTCCTACTATACGAATGAATATTCACATTAAAATTATTTTACCACTCAAAGTCGTTGTCACGTAAAACTTTCGCCCGTATACCGACTTTACAGGCAACCAATTTTTTAGGAATTAGGAACACTAAGCAATTTTCTTACAATGCGACATGTGTTATGGATAGCTGCTTTTTGCAACAAAAAGTACATTTTGGGTGCATTATTATTATTATTACTGTTTCCAGATGGTCTCATTTAAATTTAAACAAAATCGGTTCAGTAAGTTTTGACTTATTGTTATTAGTTTGAAGACGGTTCGTACTTTTTTTAAAAAAGCTATTATATTAGGTATATAAAACTATAGTAGATGATAAGAAGTTCGTAGGCAGAAGTGCCCTTTTAGTAAGGTTGAAGCGATTGGGTACAAACTCAGATTTAGTATTTTATTAAATTTACGCGAACGAATATCACACATAAAAATGCCGTGATCATGAAGTCTGGAAAGACTTTAAAATGTCGGGATATAAAATCCATACTAATATTATAAATGCGAAAGTAACTCTGTCTGTCTGTTACGCTTTCACGCCTAAACTACTGAACCGGTTTGGATGAAATTGGGTATGGAGGTAGTTTGAGACCCGAGAAAGGACATAGGATAGTTTTTATTCGACTGCGCAAAAAGAAGGTAATGTCTTGGCGCGATAACCGACATACACGCGGGTGAAGCCGCTGTCGGAAAGCTAGTCTAAAATAAACCGCGATAAAATCCGTTATAAAATAGTTTTATTTAGAACTCAAAAGCTCCTTGCTTCCACTTTCATTGTGCGAACTGCCAAGTTGTGGAATCCGCTGCCGGCATCTATGTTTCCCGATAGCTATAATCTGCCGGTCTTTAAGTCACGAGTGAATCGGTATTGACTGAGTATTTTAGGATAAAAAAAGAACTCAGATTTAACAATTTTGTCTAATGGTTACTTTGAATTTTAACCCCTGACCAAAAAGATTGTTATTATTTTGACACATGATTCAGTAGGTCTGTGTACAAGTTTATTGCAATGTGACGCTTAAAGTGATTAACTGATTATCGTGTTTATTTATTTGGTTATTAAATATTTAATTTAGAGTCATTAGATAGGCAAAGGGTCGTTTTTATTATTAGTCAACGTGATTTTTCTCAATATAATAATTTGTTCCAAAAAGATTAAGTACGCATATCTGGTAAAAAACAGATGGGTACTAAGCTAGATCTTAAATCATGTAGAAAACTTACCGATGTGATGTTTTAATTTTTAATTTTATTTATCTGTTGGATTTTTCATTTTAATTTTAATTCTAATTTGATTTTATTTTTAATTGCTAATTCTATTGTTTTGGCTTAAGGAGGTTATCAATGCAATTTTTTTTTTAAATTGAACAGACTTTTTATTTCAACAATTCTAAATTGAGACTTTAAATCACCCGATGCATATTTTTTGCTGTGAATTCTGTTTATAAATGAGTCGCTCGTTTTTTATTTTAAAAATAGAAATATAACCCGCTTTTATAGCCAGAGCTGTTCTGTTCGATACAAAAAGATTGTCCATCGTTTCTTCTTAAAAACTCAAAAAAAAAAAATTGAGCAAAAATGCATTTATGAGGTATTTATTCTACGGCGTTGTTGTTTTACGAGAGGGCTATAGGTTATGCGGAATAAGTTGTGCGGGATAGGGCGAAAAATAAAAAAAATAAGACAAATGCACTAAAAGAAAAAAAAATACGTTATACGTTTGCTTAGATTTACGCGAAATAAAACTATTTTATAACGGATATTAAAATATTTTTTTATTTTTTATTGTTATAAAAATATTAATAAATATTAAGCTTTTGTATGCTCACAGCTTAACAGTCAACAGGTGAGCTATTAGTTTATTGTTTGACTACTTTAATTATGAATCATATTAAAATTGTTGTTCATACTCACTATACGTTAACATAGGTTTCAAAAATATTTTTTTTATGTTTAATTAAATAATATTAATTTTATTTTGCACCGCACTTGGCCACCGTGTGTGGATTAAGGCCTTAACTCCCTCAACTTGTATAGTTGAGAGAAAACCACACACTAAAAAGGGTTGAAGTGAATTATATTTTATTATGCCTTATGTAGGCATTAAAATACGCTCAATAAATAAAATAATTCTACGTTTAATTTTCTGCATTTAAAATATAGAAAGAATAAAAAAGTTTGTCATCACTTCAAAAAAATTAATATAGTAAGATATTTGTAATAAAAATTTTACTTTGGTTTTATTTTATAGAACCTATTTTTTTGGTATAGCCTTACCTTATTTTTAATTTGTTTTCACAAAAGTTTCTTTAAAGTATTTACAAAGGCGGTTATTAATATTTGATTTTTAATTTATATTCCTGTAATGATAAATTATGTTTTTAAAACTTTTAATACGTTCTACACGGCACAATATTAACTAATCCTGTTTAGGTTTTATTAAAAGCTAACTTACCATATTTTTGTAAGATAAAATTTTATTAAATCCTAGAGAACAGAGCATTTCTTAGAGCAGTTTATTTTTCAATTCCGGATTTTTAAGTTAACTAAAGGTTTTTAATTTAAAATTTACTGAAACCATTACAAATCACCTATGAAATTAATTTTCACTACTTTTCTACTTAACTACAAAATATCTGCAATTTATTTAGAAATTTACCAGTTATTTTTTATGAAAATAAAAAAGAATTATTTTTTTCGCCGTAATTAATTTACACAAAATACATTAAAAAACTTTTTCTTTCTCTGAAAAAATTATTTTTTTCCAATGGTGCAAATTTATAAATTAAGAATCCTTTTTTTTAACTTCAGGAATACACATAAATTATTATCGAAGCATCCTCCTGTAAATATTGAAATAAAAAAACTTTTAGAACTTACCTGAACCGGGATCAGTTACTGCAGAGACGACACTCGCGAGAAATCGCGACAAACTGTACTGCTCTGAACGGTTCACCCGCTTTTATACGCTTGAGCGTAGGGCGGGCGGGAGCCTGCCTATAAGAAATTATATGAATGAACCACAGGCTAGATATATACGTACTTTTAAACCTTTATTTAGTATATCTATATTTTTACATTGTGGTTTATTTTGATAAATAAAATCTGAAACTCTATTATGGTTTCTAAAACTGCCTTGGCGATTCAGTGGTAAGCGAGGTCCCGTGTTCGATTCCCGGGTCGAGGAAAAAGACTTTTCTAATTTGTACAGACAATCTTAGTATCCAAGTTATATTGCCCGCTGAACGGCAATAGGTTCGCCTTTTATTTTGATGGGACTTTAACAAAGCCTGCGAATAATAGATTATAATTAACTCTGCCTACACCTCCGGATAATACAGGCGAGTAATAAACTATGTTATGTTATATATACGTTTCTACAATAAACTTCAACATCTTATCAGGGAAATTACTATTAACAAATTTCAAATAATTATAGTAAGAAAGCGTATTACAAAATTTTAGACTATCTAACGGATGAAAATGCTTGGAATTAAGTCGCCCTAATACAACACACTTAACAATAGTTATAGATATAAGCAGGTACTTTATTTAAAAACTACTTTTTACGTTTTTAGGCAGTGTTTTGCAGTAGTTGCCAGTCATTCATTGCACTTATATTAAATGCAATGCATTAGACAATATTTATACAGACTCACATCTTGAAATAAAACTATTTTACAACGGATTATATCGCGGTTTATTTTAAATTTTCGAATCCCGACGTTTCAGTTTTTTCAGGCTTCATGTTCACGGGTGGAAAGAAAATACTTGATAGTCTGAAAAGACTTTGGAACGTCAGGATTTGAAATCTAAAATAAACCGTGATCCGTTAAAATCCGTTAAAAAATAGTTTTATTTCAATGTGCGATATTCGCGTGACTTTAAGAAAATATTATGTAAACTCGCGTCTCAAAAAAATAATAGGTACTTAATTTCCATCATTCTATTAGATTTGCGTTGTCTGGTAGATAGAAGTCGGTGTGTAATATAATTTGCCTACTCAACTCTCTCATAAGACAGTTGACTGCCCGACTTCTGGCAGCAAGAAGTTGTTAAGTTCATTTAACCTCTTTTTAGTGTCCTGCAGCTGGGCGTGGGTCTTCTATCGTACGAGTTGAGAGAGTTTTGGCCTTAATACATACACGCTGACCAATTGCGGGTCGGTGGATGTCACAGGTCCTCGAATGATTAGTTCTGCCGTTCTCGAGTTTTGACAACATAAACATCCGTCAATTCATTTTTATTAAGTCTTATGCGAGCAGCGGTGGCGTAGAGGTACGGGCCACACCTTAGAAATATAAGGTCGTGGGTTCGATTCCCAGTCGTGCCCACACATCTGTGTGTGAATTGTTTCATCTCGCTACTCAATAACAGTAAAGGAAAACATCGTGAGGAAACCGGCACGTCTATAAACTAGTCTTACTTGGTAAGCGTGTGTAGATTAAGCCTAAAACACTCTACTCGTAATGTAGTTGAGAGAAGACCCGTGCCCAGCATTAGTACACTAAAACGGTTGAAATAGAAGTGATGTGAAGATATCGTAATAAAATAAAAAAAAATTACGAGTTTCTACATTAAGAAGAAAGAAAGAAGAAAGAAAAACATTAAGTTGACAAAGACAGGACACACAAAATCAAATGATAGAAAAGAAACACATAGAAAGAGAGAGAAAAAACAAATATAAACTGTAAAAGAAGAAAAAAAAATAGAAACAAGAGTATGTGTGACCCATCAATGTCAATATCTGGATGATATTTTTTTTTAATTGACATTTTATAAAAATGATTCCTAGCTAGATCGATTTATCGCCCCCGAAACCCCCTTTATACTAAATTTTATGAAAATCTTTGGAGCCGATTCCGAGATTCCAATTATTTATATATATATGTCGGAAAAGTCATTAGTACGGTAGCATACTTGACAGCGAGGCGGCAGCGCGTCGGGTCGACACGCTCGACAGAGTCTAGCCTGAGGTCCGCACGGGCGACGAGTGGGGATTGTCGCTACACGAACTGTGTGCCCCAGTTCTCTACAGACGTCCGTGCGACCAACATCGGTCTAGGAACTGTCTTACCACTCGTTGTATTAGTTCTACATTTCGTTACAAATTAATAGTGTGATTAAGTTCATTTGGTTAGCTGCTCAAAACCACACCTACTCAATAAGTTTTCTGGCGATGACTATCCCTCTGATCGGCCCCCTGTACCGAAATATACTTATACAAGAATTGCTCATTTAAAGATATGTCATTTGGTACGGAACCCTAGATGTGTGATGTCCGAAGCGCACTTCACCGTTTTTGCGTCATACATTGGAATTAGAGACTTGACTTTGGTATGTTAGTAATTGCCAATCGGAAATTTAAGGAATTGTTACAGATATTGCTTTTCTTTGTTTTTTGAGGTTTCTTTTTTAGATATTTTATTAGGCTTTGATTAGAATTCTTAGAATTACAAGTATTTGTTTTTTCATTATCAATAATAATAATAATATAGTGGGACATTAACACACTCAGCCATCTGTAGGCTATCTCACGTAATAAGTTCTGTTGCGGTGCAGTTGCAGTTAAGTTTCGATCAAAACGAACTGTCAGATGCGCTCACGTCAAGTTTGCGTCACGCGAGCGCTTTATCGTATATGTTATTTAAATTTATTTATTTATTTATTTATTTATTTAATTAATAAAAGAAATATACAATAGAAGTTTTAGTTTTATTAGCAGTGTCGTATAAACCATCACTGGTTTTTCTGTACACTTATTCGTCTTCGTAAACTCGACGTTAATTGGCAAAATCATTAACATTATTAATGACGATTAGAAGAATACTATTCTGCACTAAGACGTAAACTTGATCGCAACTGCACCGCAGCATCGAATCCGCGATCTTATATTTCAAAGGCGATGCTCCATTTCATTTACGGGTTACTTTCAAAGAACTAAATACCCGTGTAAACAATTCTACGAAGTTACTCTTCTGTGTAAAATCTAAGTTTAACTTATTGAAAAACGTTTTTAGATACACACAAAAAAATCTCGAGTATTATTCTTTTTGGAAAGTTATTTTGGGAGTGAAATAACAATTTTATTTCGTGCTACAGTTGCCTACGATATACTTCTCGCTAATTGCCTAGTCACACAATTGATCAAAATTGACATTCAGCACAGTGATTCCGCAAGCCTTTTGTGTTCCGTTCCGGGAAGATAACATTTCCCTTGACTTTTTCCTATTTCTATTGAGGTCGGCTCCCAGACTTTTTTATCCTGTAATAGGTTTGCGCTTGACCACAACTTGCCTGATGTGAAGCAATGTTGGAGTCTACGATGGAACGCGCTTACCTAATAAATACCGATTCACTCGTGACTTGAAGACAAGCAGATTATAGCTATAGGGAAACAGAGATGCCGGCAACGAATTCCACAACTTGGCAGTTCGCACAATAAAAGTGGCGGCAAAGCGCTTTGTGCGTGCCCGTGGAATTTCCACCATATAACGGTGGCGCCGTACCTCTACTTGTCCGATGGAAGAACGGGGATGGGGGAATAAGATTGTGTAATTCCAACGCACACTCTCCGAAGTGTGTCCGATAAAAGACCGAAAGACTAGCAGCGATGCTCGAGGCTCTGCAACATGGCTTTGACGTGGGATTCGTTGCCAGTAAGCCTCTTGGCTCGCCTTTCAATAGACTCCAACGCCTTGAGTTGGTATTTAGCTGACCCATCCCAAAGATGCGAGCAGTACTCCAATACTGTTTCGGCGTGAAGTACTGACGTATGTCTAACCTAATGCTAGCTATCAGAATTATACGAGCGACTGCCATCAGACCTCGAAACCCGTAGGGAACCGTAGTCTAGATGGTTAGACTAGGTCTCAGATTATATTAGGCTTCTGACTACATGTTTATGTCATTATATTATATGTATAGTATATACCAGTTATCTGTTTTCCATAACACAAGCTCTACTTAGCTTAAGACCAGATGACCGTGTGTGTTGATGTCCCAGAATATTTATTTATTTATTTATGTAACGATTGTCTAGATGTTTTAAATAACCACCGGGATCGATGGCTTAACGTGCTCTCTGATGCACGGAGGATAGTCCCTTAACAAAATTAAATCTTTGTTGTAACATTGTAATAGTGATTGCAGCTATACTAATATCTGTATTCTTATCAAAAAAAATGTTATCAATTATCCACCTGATTTCTTTTAGTGATTCTATGGTGCAATTCACTTGTTTTATTTTTTAACTCTTATTTAATTTTTGGTTTTAATATTATTTTTGCATAATGTTTACTAAAGCCGTTTTTGTGAATGCGGTGTTAGCCTATAAGTGATTGTTACACTTTGTCTGTATAAAATTAATAGATTATACTGTCATGTATGGTGTAGACAATCGTTGGCTAATCTAAATAATAAAAAAAAAACATAAACATTGTCGGGGCGGGAATCGAACCCGCGACCTCCCGGGCACAGTATAGCCCAATCGGACGGCTTACACCGTTCGATTACCGAGGTCGTCGTTCCGGGAAGATAAGAATTCGGGAAAAAGGTCATATTTAGTTACGTCTTGGTTCATCATTTTTGGGATTGTTGTCCTGTTACGATATTTGTTAGTAGGTTTAAAATATAAGGTCGCGGGTTCGATTCCCACACATCTTTGTGTGAATTGTTTCATCGCTGCTGCTCAATATCGATAAAGGAAACCGGCATGTTTGAGAACTAATCATTTGAGGACATGTGACATCCACCAACCCACACTTGACCAGCGTATGTGGATCAAGGCCTAAACTCTTTCAACTTGTAAGATAGTTCAGAAAAGACCCGTGTCCAGCCGTGGACACTGAAAAGGGGTGCTGTAAACGTAGGCACCAATTATTTTATTAATAAAATATAGATAGATACATGTCTCGGTGGTCAATGGTGAGCATGTTCGCTTAATAACCGCGACTTCCCGGGTTTGTTTCCCGGGTCAAGTTACAAGGAAAAAGCTTTTTCAAATATTGTGAATAGAAACTTAGTTACAAGTGTTACAACTCAATGTTTGCAATTGTGTCCAATGAAAGGTGATAGGTTCGCCCCCAAGGCCTACCCTATGTGTGGTATGTAAAAATAGCCCATCGGATATGTTTAGGTCCCAATACGAAGGTTGAATACTCATAACAGCGGAATAACGCGATCCAGAATTAAGTGTGTTTTTTTATTCTACGTCTTTTTCCGGACCTCAAATTATCTCTATACCAAATTTCATCGAAATCGGTTCAGTAGTTACACTTGAAAGCGTAACAGACTGAGTCACCTTAGTCCGTGGGAGTGCACCTTTTATCTGAATCCCCACACGTGGTCCCCGGGTGGTACAAATCAGGTGACAATCAACTGGTAATTATATCTACTGGTAATTAACTGGTGGTAGCCTTCGGTCGTGGTTAGTGACCACCTATCAGACAAAGCCGCACCGCCATGCCACGCGGCCATGCCGTGTTCCGGTGCGATGTCTGGTGACACCATTTAAGAGGGTGGGGTCAAAATTGTTGCTCCTTTATGGTTTCAACCTTAAGGAGCCTCATTTCACTGCCACCTTCTACCTTTTCACCGAAAGTCATTCGTATTACGAGTGAATCGGTACATTAGGCTGGCGGTATACGATATATTGATTAACATCAGGTAAGTTGTAGTCAAGCGCCAGCCTATAAATAATAATAATAATATTGTCGGACATTAACACACACGGTCATCTGATTCCAAACTAAGCAGAGCTTGTACTATGGAAACCATATAACTGGTAGGTAATATACTACGTAAAATACTTTTCTTTTGTAAATTTATACTTAAATATAGATAATTATACCCAGACACAAGACAAACAGACATATTTAAACAAATGTTTGTCTCGGGTGGGAACCGAACGCACGACCTGCGGCGTGTAAAGCAAATATCTTACCGACCACGCAAAAAAAAGACTGACGAACAGAGAGAGTTACTTTCGCATTTATAATATTAGTAACGATATCTTTGTCCCTTTTGTTACCAACTGTCAAGTCAGTACAGTTGCACCTTAATTAGAAACAGTCTTATCCTTGTTACTTTATGGTTATCTTCAAACTTTTATTCTGCAGTGGATAGTGGATAAGCAGATATTGCATTAACAATCAGAACGTTACAACTAAAGGAATATATATTTTCTTAGTTAAAGTCCGTGTAAGGGTGTCATTCCACCAAAGTTGCTAAGTTTATTCTATATAAAAAAAAATTATGACATAAATATAATTACATTTAATTTTGAATTCAAGCTCGCCTGTGTACATGTGCAGTTTCCTATTTATTAATTGTTTAAGTTATTGTTTTGTGTACAATAAAGAATAAGAATATATAATTATAATAAAATAAAATCATAATTACATTATTACTCTCGAGTTTGGCGAGATTGAAATCAAGTAACATCAAAATTTCAATAGGAAAATTTCAGTGCGACCTTTCGAATTTCGCAACATTTCTTTATTTCATAGTCGATTAACCGTAAGTACAGAGTTAGTGAAGTTTGTGGTAGTACTTGGCTGAACAATTTTAAGAGTCTGCTTGTGACCATGACTGGTGTAACCTATGTTGAAGCGCGACAAGGTATGTCTCTATCTGCCTTGTAAAAGCGTTTGCGTAAAGTCCCCAGTTTAGAATGCAGTGGTGGCGGAGTGATCGGTCAATCCCTGGTCGTGCCTCTTCTTCTTTGTGTGAATTATTTCAACGCCGCTCCTCATAATCGGTGAACACAAACATTGAGAGGAAACCCGCATGTCTAAGGCTCTACACAAACAGAAAACGGCGCGGCGTTCGCGTTGGTAAGGTACCGATACGGCGCAGATTGAAAAAATTGTTCGTGGCGGCGCAGGCACGCCGCTCCTTTCCCCCTCCTCGTCACGAACAATTTTGCCGTATCTGTACCTTACCTACGCCGCGCGGCTTTCTGTTTGTGTAGCGCCTAAAAACTAATCATTTGAGGACATGTTACGTCCACCAAGCCACACTTGACCAATGTGCGTTGATTAAGGTTTAACCTCGCTCAACTCTTAAGATAGTTGAGAGAAGACCCATGCTTAGCAATGGTACACTAATGGGTTGAAGAGAAGAAGTGAAAATCCCGTAAAGTTACATGTACCTATATCGTATCGAGACAGATCTAGTCTCTGTTATTATTGTTTTTTTATCCTAAAATAGGCTTGCGCTGGACCACAACTTGCCTGATGCGAAACAATGATGCAGTCTACGATGGAAAGCGCTTACCCAGTGAATACCGATTCACTCGTGACTTAAATACCGGCAGATTATATCTATCGGGAAACATAGATGCCGGGAGCGAGTTCCACAATTTGGCAGTTCGCACAATGAAAGTCGATGTTTACTAGTTTCCGCCCACAGCTTCGCCCGCGTGGTACTTATTAGGATAAAAGTATCCTATGTGTTAATCCAGGCCATAATCTATCTCTGTGCTAAATTTCATCCAGTTCCGTTCAGTAGTTTTTGCGTGAAAGAGTAACAAACGTCCATACATTCTTACAAACTTTCGCGTTTATAATATTAAATAGAGGTTTATTTATTTATTATTGTCTTACCTCAAGTGGAACTGCACCTTTAATTTGTGGTGGCAAAGTGAAGTTCTACTAATTATAATGACAGTTAGTATAATTTTTCTTTGAATAACAACTATATAGTTCATCTGTATATCAAAAGGAAAAATATGTATTATGAATGATGAATTAATTTAGTTCGAGATGGCCTCTGTAGTCGAGCGGTGCAAGCAGTCCGATTGGGCTATACTGTGAGGTACTCAAGAGGTCGCAGGTTCGATTCTTACTCCAATCTTTGAGTAAAAACAAAGATTCGTAGGTGTTTGGTTGATTGCAACAGGTTGGTCTGGGAACCGACTCCAATAAAATTGGAGAAAAAGGCAAAGCAACGCTCTAAAATTTCTGTAAACATCTCGAGCATCGCCGCATAGTTGCTAGCCTTTCGATCTTTTATGGGATACACTTCGGAGAGTATGCGTTGGAATTACACTATCTTACTCCCCCATCCCCTTTCTTCCATTGAACAAGTAGAGGTACGGCTATGCGCCACCGTTATATGGTGAAAATTCCACGGACAAAGCGCTTTGCACCTACTTTTATTGTGCGAACTGCTAACTTGTAAAATTCGTTGCCGGCATCTCTGTTTCCCGATAGCTATAATCTGCCTGTCTTCAAGTCACGAGTGAATCGGTATTTACTGGGTAAGTGCGTTCCATCGTAGACTGCAACATTGCTTCAGATCAGGCAAGTTGTGGTCAAGCGCAAGCCTATTATAGGATAAAAAAAAACTTATCACAAAACTTTACATACTTACCCTTGCACTTTTTTCTACTATTATACAAAAGTATACCATCATTCTAAGGCAATTTCTTAGATGTAGTTCCTTCAGAAGTTATGTGCCTCTAGGGAAATCGGTAAGCCACGGTAGCATCAAGCCATCGGCTTGTAATCAAACTGTAATTTCCCTTTTGTATCTAGATTTTTATGTATTACAAACTAATGATTGAAAACATTGAAATTGAAATTGGGTTCTGTGTTACCTTAAAAACCTTTACCTGAGAAACCTTTGTCTGTGGGAGTGCACCTTTTATCTGAATCTCTACACGTGGTCCCCGGTTGGTGCAAATCAGGTGACAATAAACTGGTGGTAGGCTTCGGCTGTGGTTAGTGACTACCCACCAGACAAAGCAGCACCGCCAAGTGGCCTTGACTTGTTCCGATGCGATGTCTGGTGACACGGTTTAAGAGGGTGTGTCGGCATAGTCGTATCTTTATGGGTTCGAACCGTAAAGACCTTATTCTACTGCCACCTTCTTACCGAAAATCATTCGTATTCACGAGTGAATCGAGGAATTGTTCCAGACTTACTGGATAAGGGCCGTCCATTAATCACGTGAAGCTTGAAAGAGCGGGGGGGGGGGGGGTGACAAAAATTACGAAATGTCACAAGGGGGAGGGGGTTGTAGTAAGATATCACGTGTATTTATTATACTATAAACATGTATTTATGATAATATTCTAAAATATTCCAAAAAAAAATTAAGATTTTTTGTAGAAACTAAAAATACACGTGATGTTGGGTACCATGTATCACCGAGGGGGAAAGGGAGTTAAAAAAATGTTTAAAAAAGATCACGTGAATAATGGACAGCCCCATACGACTTCATATGCCAGTTGTTTAAATTCTGTTTAAACCATGTATATTACTAACATTTAGGTTAAGCTTGTTACTAACTGTTGTTAGTATGTTAATAGATCTTTAACATGTACATACCTACTATGTGTAATAATAATAATAATTTATTTAATCCACTAACACAAATTAACAAGGTAAGTAATACTGTGAAATACAATTTTGCAATATCTTCCTGTGTTACAGATCGCCAGATAAAAATCTATATGTCGGAGAAGTCATTAGTACGGTAGCATACTTGACAGCGAGGCGGCAGCGCGTCGGGTCGACACGCTTCGACGGAGTCTAGCCTGAGGTCCGCACGGGCGACGAGTGGGGATTGTCGCAACACGAACTGTGTGCCCCAGTTCTCTACAGACGTCCGTGCGACCAACATCGGTCTAGGAACTGTCTTACCACTCGTTGTATTAGTTTTACATTTCGTAACAAATTAATAGTGTGATTAAGATAACTTTGCTGCTCGTAACCACACCCACTCAATAAGTTTTCTGGCGATGACTATCCCTCTGATCGGTCCCCTGCACCGAAATCAGAAGTGTGATAAAGGAGCAGACAAACCATCACCTAACTGAAACTACGCAACGCCGTGAAAAATAAAATGACGGGAGTGGTGACAGCTGGCGACGTGAACAAAAGGACACATCTCTACCCGGTGCCCTAATGGAAGTGGAGGTGTCTAGGTTTCACGCAGCAAGCGACACGTGAGGGTCGACGTGTGCGTGGTTGATCCACCGGGACGAACTTTTAAACATCAAGGTCAGTCGTTCTTTTTCTATTAAGATTCTGGTGCCGCGAAGTATTGTTGCAAGGTTTTATTGTTAGTATGACCGCGACTCATTTTAAAATTTGAAAAGTTCTCGATATAACGATTGTAATTTACAATTATCAGTGAGTACCACCGAACTGTTTAATAATAATGATTTACCCTCGATAAATCGTTTTACCGTTATTGACAATAGCGTTTCGCGAGAACATAAATCAGCTATTGTCTATGTGTTGTCTTGTTATTTAGATTATTTAATAACTGCTATGTCACTCACGCGCGTAACTACAACTGAGCTTGTTTTTTTCGTTTAGTTGGCCCTTACTTGGTTGTTCAAAGATGACCATATCGTTTTAGTGCGAAAAAAAAAATGATCGTGAGCGTGTAGATGAGTTATTGCGTGCAAATATTATTTCACCGGGTAATTCAACTCTCCATCATAGCTTAGCTAAGACAGTTTAAAGGCTTAGCCGCACACTTCAGACAGTTAGACTGCTAATATCCAGTCTCTTTGGGAGGCCATGGTTGAGCGCTTAAACTTGTCTCTTAAAGCGGTTTCCGATTGGGGTGACGCCTAACTAGTCAAGTTTAATGCTGCTAAAAGCCAGGCGTGTCTATTCTCTGCTAAAAAAATAATGCCATTTCAATTGGCTCCTACTTTTCAAGGTGTATCCGTGCCTATTACAGTCCACCTTGAGCTTCTTGGCGTTAATATGACTTAGACACTTAATTGGCCCGTACATTAAGCCCATGGCTCAACTAGCTGCCAAAAAGCTAGGTGTCCTCGCGAATACGTCAGTACTTCACGCCAAAACAGATGCTCAAGCTATATCAAGCACAAGTTCGCTCATGCATAGAGTACTGCTCGCATCTTTAGGATGGGTCAGCTAAATACCAACTCAAGGCATTGGAGTTTATAGAAAGGCGAGCCAAGAGGCTTATTAGCAACGAATCCCTCGTCAAGGCTAAATTGCAAATCCTCGAGCATCGCCGCATAGTTGCTGGTCTTTCGGTCTTTTACCGGACACACATCAGAAAGTGTGCGTTGGGATTACACAATCTTATTCCCCCATCCCCGTTCTTCCACTGGACAAGTGGAGGTGCTGCTGTGCGCCGCCGTTATATGGTGGAAATTCCAGGGGTACGCACAAAGCGCTTTGTTTCCACTTTCACTGTGCGAACTGTCGGGTTGTGGGGTTCGCTGCCGGCATCTATGTTTCTCGATAGCTATAATCTGCCGGTCTTCGGGTCACGAGTGAATCAGTATTTACTGGGTAAGTGCGTTCCATCGTGGACTGCATCATTGCTTCACATCGGGCAGGATGTGGTCAAGCGCAGGCCTATTTTAAGATAATAAAAAAAAATAGTTTGTGACTAATTTTGGACACCTTTATAAATTAACTTGTGATAAAATCCATTTTTTTTTCTTGGCAACAGCGCCACGAGTACATTAGGAAAGAAATAATTCATGACGATTTACGCAATATAGATAGGGCCGCATTCTATGAAAACAAAGTAAATTCGACAAGATAAAGGTAAAGGTCAATAATTTTTCAATGGGAGAGTTTGTTTTGATTATGAACAAGTAGTGTGATCATACAAAGTTAGATCCCAAATTTAAAGGACCGTCCAAGGTCATAGAAGTTTTGACAGTGACCGTTATAATTTAAAAGTACTACATTGTAACTGTACCTACAAATACGCACATGAAAGCTTGCAAAAAAAATCCGGTATCAAAGTATAACTGACGAAATTGAGGTAGAGTAAAGTAGTCGTGATGATGACGACGAGATTGTTTAAGCTTGCATAATGATTGGACCGTACCGGAAGTTGTCGTGTAGCCGTAGCTCAGTAGAAATCGGCATCTACTACATTGTAGTAGTCCGTGAGTACGCGGTAGTGCAGTCAACTCCGGCAGAGGTCGGGTTTCTTGGGAAACCGTGAGTCCAGGGGAGACTCGGCGTTCCCGTGGGGGTTCGCATAAAGTTGAGTAACTGGAGGTTACTGGGCTATGTGTAGCCAATGGTCATATGCAGAGCTTAAATTAGTTTACTTATTGTAAGTGATTGTCTCTTGTGTGAGAGTGTAAGTTTTAGTAGTCAGTTGTGCTTTGAGTTTCTGATTTTAATATTGAAGCGATTTAACTGAATAAGTGATATTGATTGTTCATTGATTTTTAGTAAACAGGTTTCCTTAATTTAATAAAAAAAAAAGTTTAGAGTTCTGTTATATTTGGGGATTTCTGGAAATCTTTATCTTTATCTTTATCTTTGTCTAAAGCCAGGAACTTGTTCCTTCAGTTTAGTAGGCCAGGCGTGACTGAACTATGTGATACTGTGTGTTGAATATTGTTTCAGAATAACACACAGAGACGTGTGTCTCGCAGGATGGCCGTGTCGGAGAAGTCATTAGTACGGTAGCATACTTGACAGCGAGGCGGCAGCGCGTCGGGTCGACACGCTTCGACGGAGTCTAGCCTGAGGTCCGCACGGGCGACGAGTGGGGATTGTCGCAACACGAACTGTGTGCCCCAGTTCTCTACAGACGTCCGTGCGACCAACATCGGTCTAGGAACTGTCTTACCACTCGTTGTATTAGTTTTACATTTCGTAACAAATTAATAGTGTGATTAAGATAACTTTGCTGCTCGTAACCACACCCACTCAATAAGTTTTCTGGCGATGACTATCCCTCTGATCGGCCCCCTGTACCGAAATATACCGCTGATACTGAGGAGGAGGTTTTCAAGTATGCGCAACGAGGATTTGATGTAGTTTATAGTTGGCTTCAGCATAATTTACTTACATTAAATGCAGATAAAACAAAGTTCTTAAAATTTACAATGCGTGGAATATGCTCAAATAAAACTGAGTCCAGATTGTATATTCATCACTGTAATATTCCAGATAACATCCGCTGTTCGTGTCCGACTATACAAAGAACTAATCAAATCAAATATCTAGGAATAATTTTAGACGAATCTCTTACATTCAGGCAGCATATTGAAGCTTTAAGTAATAGGATGCGTAAGTTAATATTTGTGTTCAAAAAGTCACGTCATATAGCTGATTTCAAATTAATAAAACAAGTTTACTTTGCCCTATGTCAGTCAATTATAGTCTACTGCATCACTTCATGGGGTGGGGTGGGTAAAACGCTGTTTCTAACAATAGAGAGGGCCCAAAGAGCCATACTGAAAGTCTCTACATTTAAGCCCCACACCTATCCTACTAACCTCTTATATGACTCTGTTAAGGTACTCACAGTGAGACAACTATTTATAATGTATACAGTACTAAAACAGCATGCAGCCCTTCCCTTTAACGCTGAGTTAACACAGAAACGACGGAGAGATATCGTTTGCCCTCAAATAAACACACGCCATGTTTTTGCATCTAAATTTTTTATGTTCCTTGGCCCATTTCTCTATAATAGACTAAATGCAATAACTTATATTTATCCGCACCGTTACATCAAATGCAAAAAAATGGTTTGTGAAGCTCTTCAGAACATGTCCTATGAAGATACAGAGAACTTGTTAGTTGTAATGCAGTAATGTTTGTGCTATACTATGGCTACAATTTAAAAATAGCTATAGGTAAGTAGTTACAAACATTATCTTAGTTATAAGCATTAATTATAAGCATGTCTTGTAGGTTTATAAAATATTTATTAACATTGACTACATATAATTATCTTTATACCTAATTATTGTACACATTCATTATTTCTATTTTGTAAGTCGTTTTGCCATGTCAGTAGTTTATTTTGCCTGAAACACAGGATTACCTAGTTCAGGCACATATTTTGTTCATTAAGTATTTTTTATGTAAAAGTGTCGCATGTTCACCTGTTTTATAAGTTTTTTTTTTTGAATAAATTATTATTATTATTATTATTATTATATATATATAAATGAAACCCGTTTTCCGTTGTCACGACATCACGCGTGAACGGCTGGACCGATTTCGCTAATTCTTTTTTTAAAATATTCCTTTAAGTACGAGGATGGTTCTTACGCAGAGAAAAATTAAAAAAAAAGAAAATTTAGAAAGCGACGAAGTGCCGAAAACCGGGTTAGATACCTATTATTTATTATTGGTTAAATTCGGTAGGTCTGAGACCCGGTAGATGGCACTGCTTTAACGGGCAGAACGAAGTTTGCCGGGTCCGCTAGTCTGTAATAAATTTAGTTGTTGTTATAAATCTACGTGGTGGCTTTGGCACATATCAGGGCATGTGCATCATTGCTGGTATAAAGCGTAATTTTTATCATGTTTTACAAAATACTATTAGAATATCAAACCATCCGTTGCCAGATACTTTGCAGGGTGGCAACCCCCCCTCAAGACGCCTTTAAAGTTTAATAAATTATAATTCTACTTGAGCTTGAGCAGTAGTGGCGCAGTGGTACGGTCAATGTCGGTGAAGGGAAACGTCGTGAGGAAACTGGCATATCTAAGAACTAATTGTTCGAGGACATGTGACATTCACCAACCCGCACTTGGCCAGCGTGTGTGGATTAAGGCCTAAACTCTCTCAACTCATAAGATAGTTGAGAGAAGACCCGTGCCCAGCAGTGTGACACTAAAAAGGGTTGAAATCAATTCTACTTACGTCTTAAATAAAATCTGAGTTTTGTATATGTTACTTGCTCAACTAATAAAAGATGTTTCGCAAAAGGCCAGACCGTTTGAAAAGTTCTAACACTCTCGCAGATATAAAACAGTTGTACCTTTGCTACCTAAAGTCATCACGGTTCGAGATTCATTACTTGTCCAAGCCTTGTAACATACAGTAATAATAATAATAATAATAATATAGTGGGACATTAACACACACGGTCATCTGATCCCAAACTAAGCAGATTTTGTACTATGGAAACCAGATAACTGGTAATATACTACGAATACTTTCCTTTTGTGAATATATACTTAAATATAGATAATTACACCCAGACACAAGATAAGCAGACATATTTAAACGAATGTATCTCTCGGGTGGGAATCGAACCCACGACCTGCGACGTGAAAAGCAAGTATCTTATCGACCACGCCACCGGCCCGTCAAAGGTAAAGTAGGGGTAGTAGGGTAAAAAAAAATTCGTTTATACTATGTGGCGATCACGGGCTCTTAGTCCATAAGGATAAGGATTAGTTAAGATTCCTCTATGAAGTTTTCTGTAGTCTTTAAATATAATAATGAATCCCTATTTCCCTTAGTCCCGCCATCACGCGTGAACAGCTGGACCGATTATTCTAATTCTTTTTTTAGAATATTCCTCGAAGTACGAGGATGGTTCTTACGCAGAGAAAAATTAAAAAAAAATCTCCTCCGAAACGGCATGACCGATGTTTATGGAATCTTATATCTATATTCGATAGCTCTGAGGATCGGTATAAAAATAAATCGGTCCTAATAAGTGGCACTACTTTACCGGACAGAACGACGTCTGCGGGGTCCGCTAGTGCATCCTCACTAATAATATAAATGCGAAAGTAACTCTGTCTGTCTGTCTGTGTTGCTTTCACGCCTAAACTACTGAACCGATTTGGATGAAATTGAGTATGGAGGTAGTTTGAGACCCGAGAAAGGACATATGGTAGTTTTTATCCGACTGCGCAAAAAGAAGATAATGTTTTGGCGCGATAACCGACATACACGCGGACGAAGCCGCTGTCGGGAAGCTAGTAATAAAATAAAATCGAACCGTGATCTTTTGCTAATCATTCTGCAAACGGTCAATCACAATATTATCGCACTGATTACAATGATTTTGATAATGTATGACATTATATCGCCACTCAAAATAACATGACATTTCCATAGAACTCATCGACCTACTAAAGCAAATCATGTCGCAGTTTCTTTGAATAAGTGCTTAAATTGACTATTTTTAGGGTTCCGTGGTAACTGTTTAAAAACGGATGGTTTAAAATACTTGTTGGCACATCTACTTCTCGATGCATCAGCTGTTATTTTATACTGTCATCGCGTCCGTCTTTGAAGTCAGTTGTCACTCGAAAATGACAATATGAACGAACGAATGAACACCGAGCACTGGTTAAGCGGCCATCTTAGAAGGGCTGACACTTTGTGATGGACGGCCACACGCAAACACGTGCTCGGTGGACGTTACGCTTTAATCCAATGTAATCTTAGAGATCTGTAATTATGTAGTAGGTACAATTAATGATTGTGGTATCGAGAGATCGGGGTGAAGTGATTTTGCCGTAGTTATTTTATTGAAATACCGTCTTCTTACCCGATTATTCGCGCCTACCTAGAGTTGTCTACTAATCCTGATATTTTTAGTCTAAAACCTTCAAAAGCCTTCATTCTTTATTGAAAACTTAGAGCATGTAACACGGGAACAACAATAAAAATAACAACAACATCAAGTATTAAATCGTTGCTGTGAGTTTTTGTGAGAGGGAATGTAACTACATACTATGCGTCTCAAATAAGAATAGGACAGGAAATCCACCATCTTGGACCGGAATGCGCAACAACTTCACATTTTTCAGTCACTTCAACCCTTTTTAGTGTTCCATTGCTGGGCACGGGTCATCTCTCAACTATCTTATGAGTTGAGAGAGTTTAGGCCTTAATCCACACACGCTGGCCAAGTGCGGGTTGGTGGATGTCACATGTCCTTGAATGATTAGTTCTTGGACATGCCGGTTTCCTCACAATGTTTTCCTTCACCGATATTGAGCAACGGAGATGAAACAATTCACACAAAGATGTGTGGGCACGACCAGGATTCGAACCCACGACCTTATTTTTCTAAGGCGAGGCCCGTACCACTGCGCGACCGCTGCTCCGCTGTACAAAAATTTCTTCACAGCTATACGGAACCCTTTCTTCTAGCTTTATTTTCAGAATATCCAATTTCTTGCGTATAATGCAGATATTATCAGACAATGTGTGGGTCGTCTTCTCATGACGTCATTTTAATACGATTAGTCTGGGTGATTCGGAGATGTTTTTAAAATCGAATTGCGAGATTCACTTATCAGATTGGAGTTGTGAAGTCGTGAATTCAATTTGCTTCATTTTAATTGTCACTTGTACACATAGCTACACATCATGCTATGTAACGCGACATTATAAATATTAATACAAAGTTAATATTCTCCAAGAAGTAGGTAAATCTTTTAATATATAAAATTCTCGTGTCATGATGTTAGTTACCGTACTCCTACGAAACCAATTTAACCAATTTTTATGAAATTTCATTTCATAGAATAAAAATGTAGGTATAAATCTAATTTTATAGGACAAACTAATGCTTATAAATAGTTTACAAGTGTTGCCACGTTTCTATAAACTGGGACAATTTAAAGTTAAGTAACACTCATGCGACTGGAATCCAATACAAGCACTTCAACTGTATTGTTTTATTGCAGTATGTTCTCACTTGCAATATCAAGACCGGTTTTATATCAACGTTTTGTAGAATACATTTTTTTTATCTTACAATAGGCTTGCGCTTGACCACAAGTTGTTTGATGTGAAGCAATGACAATGTACCGATTCACTCGTAAATACTCGTGATTACGAATGACTTTCGGTGAGAAGGTGGCAGTGAAATTAGGTCCATAAGGTTGAAACCATAAAGGAGCAATAATTTCGACCCACCCTCGTAAATGGTGTCACCAGACATCGCACCGGAATACGGCAAGGCCGCTTGGCGTGGGTGGTCACTAACCACGGCCGAAGCCTACTACCAGTTAATCACCGGTAAACATAATTACCAGTTGATTGTCACCTGATTTTCACCACGCGGGGACCACGTGTGGGGATTCAGATAAAAGGTGCACTCCCAAGGACGAAGTTGAGTCAGTCCCCAAATACCGATACCGCTTACCCAGTAAATACCGATTCACTCATGACTTTCTTTTTGACAAGATTCATTGCTTTATTCTTGGTTTTTATATTAATAACTAGCGACTCGCCCCGGCTTCGCACGGGTGCAATGCTGATAGTAAATATATTAAGGTATATATACAGAATGTGCATAAAAACAATGTTTACAGCTTTTATTTATTAGACAATACAAACAGCACCGCGCGCGGCCATGCCGGTACCGCCGCACCGCTATCATATCTTGGTAAATATTCACTTGAATTACATGCTGTAAAGGGCAATAGCGATCTATATTGAATGCACAAAAAGTATTTAAGATAACAATATTAACAACGTTTCATTTCCAGTAATGTAGGTATCGTCTGTAACACAATCAATATTGCAATTGGGATCGCGTAAAATAATATATGTAGTAACAATAAAAAGACTGACGTCCTAACTAAATTACAGAGCAACCGTCAGCCCTAAATTCCCGTATAGTAAACACAATAGTTACTTACCTTAGGCACCTTAGGCAGAGGGTGCGTTTAGATCTCCCCTCCCAAACTGCATGACGGGGCTCGTCTGAAAGGGCGAGTCGGCATTCAAGGAGTCGCGGTTGTGTCACCTATGGTTCCCGTGACAACCTGGCTAAAATGCGAGAAGGAACACTCGGGGGGTTTTAGTTTGGATAACCAGTATGGAGTCTTACATACCCCCCGCCCTACACCCATACAGGGCGGGGGGATCCATAAAAATTTCCCCCCGGTAAACAAAAAAAAGGCACCTTAGGCAGATTATGCAATTAGGTAGAAACAACTTTGAGAAAGTGGGCAAGTTAAAGTGACAGTAGGCAGGCTACATCGCTCGTAGAACCGATAACCGCTGGGGTATAAAGGTTCTCGAGTGGACACCACGTATACAGGTCGCCGCAGCATTGGCCGGCCCGCTAAAAGGTGGACTGCAGACATCGTTAATAGCTGAAGCCGATGGAAGCTAATAGCCGGCAACCGATCGCTGTGGTGTTCTAAAGGGAAACACTCATCATAACAAATTCTATCGGGAATCATAGATGCCGGCAGCGGATTCCACAACTTGGTAGTACGCACAGTAAAAGTGGTATCAAGGCGCTTTCTGCGTACCTGTGGCATTTCCATCATATATCGGTTGCGCATAAAAGTAGATACCTTTTTTTTATTCTTCGATAGGCTGGCGCTTGACTACAACTTGCCTGATATTAAGCAATGATGTAGTCTACGATGGAACGCGCTAGCCCAGTATAACGATTCACTCATAATTACGAATGATTATCGGTGAGAAGGTGGCAGTGGAATGAGCCTCCTTAAGGTTAGAAACCTTAAAGGAGCAACATTTCCGACCCACCCTCACTGAATGGAGTCACCAGACATCGCACTGGAACACGGTAAGGCCGTTTGGCGGTGCGGCTTTGTCTAGTAGGTGGTCGAACCACGGCCGAAACCTACCACCCGTTGATTGTCACCTGATTTGCACCACCCGGGGACCACCATACCTCTACTTGTCCGACGAAAAAACAGGCCTGGGTGAATAAGATTGTGTAATTCCAACTCACACTCTTCAGCAACTATGCGGCGATGATATGGGTACTTATCGAACCCACGACTTCCGAAAGTATCATCATCATCATTCCTCTTGCCTGTTCCCATTTCTATTGGGATCGGCTCCCAGTCTAACCTGATGCGGCTAGCTACCAGAATTATACGAGCGACTGCCATCAGACCTCGAAACCCGTAGGGAACCAGTAGCCGAGATGGTTGGACCAGGCGTCAGATTATATTAGCTTCTGACTACATGTAACGATTGTCATAGATGTGTCAAATGACAACCGGGACCGATGGTTTAACGTGCTCTCCGAGGCACGGAGGGTAGTACCTTAACCAACCAGACACCGAAACAAATTTTTGTTGTTCCACAAATATTGTCCGGGGCGGGAACCGAATCGAAGTATAACCCAATCGGACGGCTTACACCGCTCGACTACCGAGGTCGTCGACTTGCGGAAGTATCGTAGTTATTAATCAATTTCTATTTTTTTATTAGACCTAGATGGTCTATTTTAGCGTGAATTGAAAAATTCATATAACTCAGATTTTGTTTGTTTGTTCCGAGTGACAACAATGACGAACTCGGTATTAGCGATATGATACAGGGCGTTTTAGAGTTACTAGCATTTATACAGCTCTAGGGAAATTAAGTGTTGGAACAAAATGGTCGCTTTTAACCGGTTTCAACTGCTTTTCATAACTGTGTATGTTAATGTTTGGTTAGTTTAAATTTGTTAGTTTAGTTTGTGATGAATTATTTTTTTCTGGGTGTCTTCGCAAGTTTGATCCCAGGTCACACCCTTACATCTTGTGTGAACTATTATCGGTAAAGGCAAACTACTCATTCGAGGACATCTGACATCCACCAACCTGCACTTGTCCAGCGCGTGCATAACTTTCTACTCTTAAGGTAGTTGGGGAAAGACTCGTGCAAAGAGGTGAGATATTTGTTACTTTACTAACTACACAGATGCACCCGTCAAACTTATAACACCACACTTTTTGTCGGAGGTTAACAGAACAGCAGTTATCCAACCTCAAACTCCGTATGTCATGAGTTATGAAATACAAGTAGCTCGACGCACGCTGTATCTCTTGTACTGCTTATTGCATTGTAATACAGTCAGCAAAACAATTTCAGTTTTCGTTTTGTTTCAAAACACCCCCGTTTCAAACGGTACAGTTTTTGAATTTGTGCTTTGAAATGTGAAAAAGTTTAACGTAACACGTGGATTTTTTCAAATGTCACGAACACTTATTCCCAGCATTTTCATCCTATTCATTGCCATTTGACTTACGTAGACTTGTAACATTTCAGCTCTATTGAAGATCGCGATGTGAATTTACATCCATATAACTTTTTAAGTTGTGATTCCAACTCTGATGGGAATGAACTGCCAAAGTGCGGAATTCATTGCCAGCATCTCTTTACCCCGATACCTGTCTTCAACTCGCGAGGGTGGTCAAGTGTAAGCCTATTAGGCTGGCTCCATAGGTTTGTCCCAACGTCGTTTGTACCAATTTTGGGCTGTAAATTTGGTGAGGCGTACACGTTGGATGTCTGATCTTCAATATAGTGAATCATGCCCATATTTTGTTGAATGGTGCGCCATGCCCATATTAATGGCTGTGCTTGGTAAAAATCTATAAATTCTCTAACTCTTTCATTTGCCAATGCCGGTGGCATTTTGTGGATGAAGAAGCCATACTCGCGCTCGACGCACATACTCGCAGTACAGCATACAAATAGCCAACGTGTGAACAGATCGACCGTTAGCACAGATATAACCTTCGCTCGAACGTTGCATTGGGGCCAATGTCATTTTTTAGATCCACACGAATGCGTTGGAGTCAATGTTGGGGCCAACGTGTGGAACCAACGTGTGTGTATATAGTTATCCTATCGGGAAATTGATGCGCTCACCTTTAATTTGACTTTACGTTTCGACACGGGTTGCACCGGTCGTAGTCGCCAGCAGACTGATCCAGCAAAAGACCGTAGAACAACAGTTTCCCGAACTCGAACGCACTACACTCACTGTGTCTTCAAATAGCGAGGTCGAGTGAACTTTAATACTGGAGAATAGTTTGTAGCCACTTTCTTGATTTAAATTTGCATATTAACGTGTGTGTGTGTGTGTGTGTGTGTGTGTGTGTGTGTTAAAGGATCAAAAAAGGAAGCAAAGCACTATTAAGTCGCTTGTTTATTCGTTGGATGACGATTTGCTACTTTGCTCTACTGTAAGTGACGTAAAAAACTTAATTTCAAAACTTAAATCATTATAACCTATAAGCCAGGTAAGTAAATAGGTACTTAATTTTACATTCTGATAAATTCTATCGGTTCAGTCTTTAGAAACTAACTTAAAAAATGCTAATCCGGCCTCAAAGTTGTCTTCGGTGGAAGACTTATGAATGCAAAATGACTTACGAGTTTCCGACGGCATTTTGTTTAATATGCTTAATTGAAGTTTTATATGAGTAGAAAAGATGACAGGTTTTTAGAAATTCGATTTGAAGTTTGTCAAACAATGAGGACGGTGATTTGGGTGACTTAAGTCGTTTTAGAATAAATTTATGTCAAACTAGCCGTAGCTTTCAGCAGAGGACGCCAGACTTGTATATCGCAAATATTTGCGTAGCTTAAGAGCGTTTACGCGTAGCGCGAGACATCAAGTGTAGGTAATTCAATGGAAAATATTACGCACACTAAAGCACGCAGCTGTGTGCACGGTGCTAGCACGATGTCTTGCGTTATAGTCAACTAACCCATTTTGATCCGTTCGAGTGTAATTGCTAGTGTTCGAAAAAAGTACTGATGAAAAGTACAAATGATTTAAAGTTATAATAATTCTGATACATTAATCTTTTTAAAAGCTTTTATTTGCAATATTGTTGCTACCGGAAATTTGTTTATTGCTAGTTTGCAATATCCAATTTTCAGACAAGGTAACTAATATGAATATTTTTGTCCATTCATACCTTACCTTCGTCGGTAGTCGGTACTACGTAATAAGTCGCAAATTAAAATCGTATAGTTATAGTTCCAATTTTTTCCACATTTATTTACAACAAAAATAAAGTAAAAAATATATAAAGTAAATAAATAAACTAAACAATATGAAGGCTCGTGAAGGTAATATGTCAGGATTAACAGTCATCTATAGGTACGCAAGGTGTGGCAAAGCTGTGCTAAAGTTCAGATTAAACAATCATTCCACCATCCTTCAGAGTCCTACTGCTGGACACAGGTGCCCCACTGCTAGACACAAATGTCCCACTGCTGGACACCGGCGTCCCACTGCTGGACACATCCCAAGAGCTGAGAGAATCCAGGCCCTCAACCCAAACACGTCGCCCAGCGTGGACCGGCAGGCGGACGCCACATGCTCCAGAATGACCAGCTCCCGGACAGGCCGGCTGCCCCACGATGCTCTCCTCCACCGACACTGAGCAGCGGCCACGAAACAACTCGCACACAGATAACGGGCACGAACGGGCAAATTTTTTATTTTTTACTTTATATTATTAAAGCAGTTTGGTTATTTTAAGCTCCTCAGACCTGGGGCCTCCTAAGGCCGTGGGCCCGCGGAATGTTGCCAGTTTTGCCACCTTATACTTACGCCACAACCCACGGTCGTGCAGTCTCAGTAGTAGTCTCAGCGGCAGTGTCCCGCCTGATCTACGCGGGACATCCCGCCCGACACATAAAATCGGGACGTCTGGCAACGCTGATGGGCATATTTATATAAAACCACCATTGTTATCAAAATATATTTTGTTCAACATTAGAATATGTAATAATAAAATACCTGTAACCCATATTTATATGAGGCCTTAAAATTACATAATTATAAAGATTCAAAAATAAGCTTTATACGTGTAGTTTTAAAATTGCCGAACGTATTAGACTATATTTAAACTAATGTAAATTGGTTCAACAGCGCAGTCGTGAAAAAGTAACAGACAGAGAGGGTTACTTTAGCATTTATATAATACTAACGACACGCCCCGGCTTCGCACGGGTGCAATGCTGATACTAAATATATTGAGGTATATTTACAAAATGTCCTTTTACTTTTGCCAATAGACAAAAGAAACCGCACAACTCGCGCGCGGCCGGCCGGTACCGCCGCATCGTATATCATATCTGTAATATCTTCGGAAATATTCATTTAAATTATGGGCTGTAAAGAGCCATATTGATCTATATTAAATAGACAATGTATTTAAGGTACTTAATTAGATAACGATTAATGCAAAATTGCTTAAAATCGCTTCGTAAATAAGCCATTACTTTTGGTTGAAAGTAAAAGATATTGTGGTTATTGTGGGTTATCCTTAAAAGATAGACATATACCATCACGGACTTTCTTGTTGACCTTTTTAAGGTGTGCAATACTGTAATACATTATTTTGATATATCTCGTAGGGTTTAGCCAGCGTTTGAAATGTAAGCACAAAAAATGCGTTAATTTACGACATCGCATCAGAAACATCTAAAATTATCAGTGTTTTTCTGCTATATTATGCATGTATTATAGATAAACCTTTCTCTTGAATCACTCTTTAAGATAAAAAAAACCGCATGAAAATCGGTTGCGTAGTTTTAAAGATTTAAACGCACATAGGGATATAAGGGACAGGAATGCGGCTTTGTTTTATACTATGTAGTGATTAGGATTATGTGTGTTTTCATGTGTGTACTCACTAATAAACGATGTAAAAGTTGTGAATATCTTTTGTATGTTTTGTCTCTTTCACATAATTTAAAATTGTCATAGAAAAGGGCAAAACATAAAATAACTATTCACTTATATAAATTTGTTATTATTATTATCATACATATTTTATTAGTCAGAGGGTTAGTCCAAAGTGACGTTAAGATCTGGATTACCATCCTTTTAGCTCTTGCTTTCTCCATTATTCCAAATTTTTGAATTTTCGTTATACAAACGACTTCGTTTTATTTCCCATTATAACTGAAATTATAATTAATTGTCAATTCAAAAATATAGTCAATCATTAAAAACAGTAATAAAATATATAACTTACCAAAGTACCAAGAGTTTTCGAGCGCACTTTATACGTACAATATTATTGTATGCACAACAAAGGTCAACACAGGTCGAATCAGAGCGCCGAGCGATACGTCCTCTCGCTGAAACGCCAGACGGCGGACTAATTTGACACGATTTTTTTTTTTTTTTTTTTTGCTGATGACCTAACCCAATTGGCCTGAAGGGCCTCTATTGGTTCACCGGACTTTTTCGGTGAGCCGTCCGAGGACGGTCGAACCGATCAAGTACTGTGGCAACTGCCATGAGGGCTCCCCATGTGGGGACGGACCTCGGCTCAGGACGTTGCCGGACACTCTAGTTTTTTAGGGGATCGGGGGGCATTTCGCGTTCGCGCGGTCCGGTCCTGACCGGAACCGTAATCGACTGAGGGCCTATCTTGGAGGGGCGCGGCGCGGCCCACGACGGCGTGGGCGATATCTCGGCATGTGTTGTGTGCTACTATTTTGGTTGTCCCTACCTACTCTAGCAGCGGATCGGAGTTCGCGGTCGCGGGCGATCGCAAGAGTGATCTCGTCGTCGGAATCGGTGAGTACGCATCGCGGACGTCGCCGTTTCGCGCCTCTGGGCGGATTGTAGTCGCACGCGGATACGACTAACTTATTCGGGTGTTTGACACCGGTGTCGAAGAAGCGTTTGGATGCGTTCTTCATCCACTGCCTGATGGTCGGCAGGTTTAAATCGATGTGTAGGTTTTCATTGCGTAAGAACCACGGAGCTCCCGTGGCTCTACGCATGAATCGATTTTGAAGAACTTGCAACGGTTGCAAGTAGGAGCGCTTAGTGTGCGCGAAAACGGGTGAAGCGTACGTCATAATGGGTCGTACGCACGCCGTGTAAGCTCTCACTTTATTACGAAGCGAAAGTTTACTTTTGGCGTTGATAAGGAAGTGCAGTCTGCTGAGGACGAAACGCGCACGCTTGCGAACAGAGGCAAGGTGCGGTTTGAAAGTGAGTCCCTGATCTAGGATGACACCTAGATATTTGGCTTGCTTCTCCCAAGGGATCCGCTTGCCAAACATGCAGATGGAACGAATAGGTGGAGGGATAGACCTAGAGAAGAGTACGGCGGCACTCTTCTCGGGATTCACCTCGATTCTCCATGTCCGGAACCATTCGCCTAGGGCGTCGGCTGCGGATTGGAGTGTACGGGCTATTACTTCCGGGCAGCGGCCTCGGTAGTAGAGAGCTGTGTCGTCAGCGAAGAGAGCCAAGCAGGCTTTCGCGTGACGAGGGATGTCGCTAGTGAAAAGCGTGAACAGGAGAGGCGAGAGCACGGAGCCCTGAGGGACTCCGGCGTGAATCGGATGCGGCGAAGACAGGGAGCCTTCCACTCGGTAACGAAAACTGCGACCAGTGAGAAAGTCTCGAATGATGAGCACGAGACGGTCAGGCACACCCAGTTGGTAGAGCTTATATAATAAGCCCGTGTGCCACACTTTGTCGAAAGCTTTCGCCACGTCGAAGAAGAGAACCCCGGTTAACATCTTACGATGGAATCCTATCTCAATGTGCTCCGTGAGGCGGTGCAGTTGATGGACGCAAGAGTGTTTGGCTCGAAAGCCAAACTGCTCGTCGGGAAGGAGGTTGTGGGCGTTGACGAAGTTCAACAGCCGGGTATAAATGAGTCGCTCATAGAGTTTCCCAATGGAATTGAGAAGACTTATGGGGCGATAGCTGGTAGGCTTAGACTTGGGCTTTCCAGGCTTGGGAATACCAATAACGGTGGCTCTTTTCCACGCTTGTGGAAAGGCATTATGTCTCAAGGCCACATTGAAGATGAGAGCCAGGAGAGTAATGAGGGAGGCAGGGAAGTGCTTCAAAACCCGATTGGTGATACCATCGGGACCGGGTGCCTTCCTTGGATGAAGGGCTTTTATCAACGCTTGGACCTCGGCTGGGGAGGTCGGCGGAAGCGGATCCTCGACGTCGACGTCGACGCCGCCGGCGCCGCCAGTACCTCCGCCAGCGCCATCGTCGGTTCCCCTCGCCTGCTGGGAGGCGGCGGGAAGCGGCGGCGGCGGTGTTGGCAGCGGTGGTGGCGGCGCCGGCGGCGGCGGCGGCGGAGGAGAAGACGAGATCGCGTAGTTGGTAGCGAGAACGGAAACGGGTCGCGGCGCGGCCAGAGGTGTCGAAACGGCGGCGGTGGTAGGTGGCGGTGGTGGCGCGGACGCGAATACGGGTGGTGGCGCGGACGCGAATACGGGTGCCGGCGGCGGCGGTGGCGGAGGCGGCGGTGGGTTAGCTAATCTACGTTCGACTTCGGCGTTCACCTTAGAAAGGTGAGCCGCGGCTACTGGTAGATTGCTAGGAGAACACTGGAGTTCCAAGCTGTCTGCTAAGCATTCAGCACGCTCGTCGTCATCGAACGCGAGTTGACCGGACGAAGTGACCAACGGAGGGATCGAATCCTCGGTAGGAGACTTGAAGGTGCGAATCAGTTGCCAGTAAGCCCTGTGTGACGGTCTTATGTCACCGAGCGTCTTATCCCACCGCTGATCCCGGAGTTCCGCGAAACGACTCTTTACAGCTCGCTGTAAAGAGCGCAAGCGAACTCTGTTCTCGTTGGTGCGATAAGAGTCATAGGCTCGTGCGGCTGCGTTCTTCTCGGTTAACAGCTCGCGCGCATCGTCGGGAATCTTCCAACGACGGTCATCCGTCGTCGGAATCCCCCGAGAGCACTCGTGTACAGCGGTGCACACGTGAGCCGTTAGCGAGTCGATGGCTTTGGTTGCATCCTCGAGGCTATCGAGGTTTTCGGGCACGGTACTTAAAATTTCAGACGAAGTAGCATTGAGCGCGCTCTCAAGTCTACTCCAATCTGTGATTATCTTGGTGGGGCCTTTCGCGGCCCCCGCGTCTGGTGGACCGTTGGAAACGGCGGACAGACTCAACACTACGGGCCTATGGTCAGAGTCAAGCTCGTGCAGCACCTCTATAGAAGATAAACGTAAGCTTATGTTCTTCAGAAGGGCCACATCGAGAATGTCCGGCCTATGGTCCAGAGTGTCAGGGCTGTGCGTCGGCTCCAAAGGTGTTATTAAATCGAAGTTAAGGCGGTTCGCGAGAAAGTCAAGTGTTCTGCCTCTCGAGTTCGTCGAGTTGCAGCTCCATCTGACGTTCTTTGCATTGAGGTCACCCGCCACGATGACGGCGCCTCCTAAACCGAGCAAAGCTACTAGGTCGCTTTCGAGCAGATCCTTATCGGGCGGCAAGTAGGCCGATACGATATGAATCGGTCCGTGACCGGTCATGCCTAGACGGCATATTGAGACCTCCAGGTTCGTTAGATCTGGGGGATCGACAGCTACACAGTATAGAGCCCTTCGGAAGTATATGGCGGTACCGCCAAGCCTCGATGTTGTCCTATCATTTCGGACCATCTTGTAGTTCGAAATGTTAGGACTGCGATGCGATGCCTTCAAGAAGGTCTCCTGTACTAGTAGGAGGTCCAGCTGGTGACGTCGGAGGAAATCTCCAACCTCAGTACGCTGGCGACTAAGGCCCCGAGCGTTGAAGAAGCCAACGCTGAGGCCTCTCGGCTTGATTCTGGAAGCCGGCTGGTTTAAGGTCGGACCTTCCATTGGGATTGCATAATCCAGTAATTGCGAAGCTCAGCGACAGCTATACTGGCTGCGCATTGAGCTCCAGCATCGTGGGGATTTGCCAACGCTCTCTGAGAGTAGATCAGAGCGCGTGTGGATATATCAAGGTTGCACCTTTGGGAAAAGGCGGCAACAGGATCCAAATAGTGTGGAGGGCGCGACACCGCTGCAGAGGGCGGCGGTGGCGGCGACGGTAAGGGAGCGGCAGTGGCTACTGGGGTAGCCCCGGCGCTTACCGTTGATTTAAGAGGGCTGGCGGCGGCCTTGGACGAGGTCGCCGGAGCGGTCTTAGATCGCAACGGTGGGAAAGACTTGTCTGAGTATGAAAACTCAGGAGCTGAAGATTGGAACGAGAGTTTGTCCCAATGAGGTGGTCTCTGGGGAGTTAGAGACATAAGAGGAGGTGGCGCAGTGGTCGGAAGGGAGCTGCGCGAGGTTTGGGGCTGGTTCCTAATGCCCCTTTTCCCACCAGCCTTGCGCTGTTTGGGAGCTTTGGGACAGCCGCCATAATTGGCGGTGTGTCCCAATTTCCCGCACAGAACACAGCCGGGAGGTTCGGTGCACAGGGACCTGTCCTTGGGCCTCGGGCAGTCCTTCGTGGCGTGTGGGAGGAGGCACTTAACGCAGGCTGGGTCAAGCTTGCAGTTTAGGGATGCGTGCCCATACATCTGGCAGTTGTGACACTGTCCAGCGAAGGTGTTTTTCCGGGGGGTTTCCACCCGAATGCCATCTAAGATGACAGACCGGAGATTGAAGATCTCCTGCCCGGCTTTGGTCTTGTCGAGAATGACAAGGACCATGTCTAAGACCTTACCGGTCTTGGTTTTCATGCGATGTACATCGCGAACGGGCAAGTTTTTGCCGATGAGGTCAGCTTTGACCGCTTCGGGCAAGATGCTCGGGGGCAAGCCGATTATTACGGCGCGGAGCATACGTTCCTCCGGAAGGGAGTACGTGAAATAGCGGACTTTGTTCTTCTCGAACATCCGCGTGACGACCCTGTGCTCATCGGAGCTCGACAGTTGGATCCGGAAACCCTTCTGTCTCGCGTCCCATGAGGCACGGATGGGGACAATATTTTTGGACTCCATGTCCAAACGGATTTTGAGCCAGTCCTCCTGACCCAGGAGGACTATTGGCGGTGGGCGAATAGATCTCGGCCCTTTAGGAGGGCGCGAGACCTGAGAGGTTTGAGTGTCTTCGGTCGGAACCGGAGACGAGGACGGTTTGGGCGCCTTGGACGGGGCGGACCCAGAAGCGGAGGCCCTTTTCCTCTTGCCGAGGACAGGGGTGAAGGGTTCCTCCGATTCGTCCCCGGAAGATCCGGAGATCGAGTCGGAGGCAACCGACGACGCTTCGTCGATGGTCTCCATAGGGGAGACGCATCGCCGGGAGGGTGAAAGGGAGCGGGGGCGGGACCGATAGAAAGTAACGAGGGAGGCGGGGGGATCGCGGAACGTGACGGGTCGCGAGGTGGGGGTCGCGGGCCGCGGTTGTGACGCAACCTTGGCGACGGTAGCGGAGGGGGCGGCGGGGGTAGGTACCTGCGCTTTAGGAGCGCAGGTAGCCTCCGGACCAGTTTTGGGTGCCGGGTTCGACACCTTTTTGCGCAACCGTGTTGAGGAACGCGAGCAGCTCCTTCATGTTGAACGACATGTTGGGCTGCTCGCGCTCTACGTGCGCGAATGATTTTATAACCTACTACGTGTACGGCACACGTAGTTGGTCCTAAACTGATTAAGAACGAGTTTTATAACTACTCGACTTCGCTCGCGGTGCGTTCTCGGCAGAAGAAGTCGGAAGAAACTGCCTGAGCGATCGCACACTATCTGGCCTAGCTAAGACCTACACCAAGGAGACCTACAAAGCCTAACTCTCCGGGGGGACACCCGGGGATGTGTAGTTCGACCCTCCCTGTCGGGTATAGACAGGGAGGCGTGTGTACCTAAGAATTTGACACGATTGGCCGACGCGGTTTTATAGTCATTTTCAAATATTTATAAAAAAATAACTATTACAAATTTGGTAAAATTTTAAAGTGTATGTTTTGAAGCAGATGTTGTTTTAATGTGTTAAGCTACTTTTATATCAAATTGAGTAAGTTAAGTCGTTAAAAAAGTCAAATCAATTTCTTAATTTTTCATATTCTTTGTAATTTTATTTCTTGTTGTAGGATACCAAAATCTATAAATGTTCTCAATTGTTTGAATGCTTCAGCATCTTTGCAATTGGTCAAAAAAAAATTCCAACTAGTTCTGTAAATGGTTTTGGAGATTAGTAGCTTCGAAACTGATGTCTACAGCGAAATTATGAAAACCTCTGTTAGGTTATCTTAATATAGTGTACAAATACTACATTAATCTTAATATTTTCTCAATTATATTAAATGATGAAGAAATTCCCCATGTTTATTGGTAATTTTCATATTTGTACGAGAAGCGGTTGCAGTGTTTAGTACGTTGGAAAAGTACACTTTTCGAGCCGGACGGCGTAAACGCTCTTAAACGCCACGTATGTGTACGTTTTGCACGCAAAAATTTTGTTTAGTACTTCTACTATGAAATCCATCCACACACTCCAGTCTGACATCTAACTCCAGTCTGACAACAGAATCAGACATCTAACTCTGATTTCTTAAAGGTTTATTTGTAATCAATCTGTCTTCAACTTCATAATCATGTTGATCATGTAAATGAAAATTTTAAATAACTTTAGTTTCTAACAACCAGATTTTTAACTATAATGTGTGACATATCAAATGAAAGACATTCGATATTTTACTCATTGTAGTTATAACAATTACATAAATATAAATTATTTTGCTAACTGTAGCTACACCACTATAATTATACAGTGCAGCCACAGCATACATTGTTATGAAATCATAATAAATCCATGTGAATTCCACGCACTACCGTGCGACTGATAGAGCCACTAGCTCTTTAAGTTTTCCTTATAATGCATTTCCTACTTGAATTTAGGTTACTAAATTAAGGTACTATCATATTTTTAGGAACTAGAGAATCGTAAACAATTTTCTTTATTTTAGGTATTTTTTGAGAAAAAGAAGCTTATCAAAAGATATCTACATTGTTTTGCTGACTGTATCTATTCTACTATAATGTACACAGTGCGGTCACAGCACACAAACATTGTTATGAATTCCACGCACTACGGTGCGAGTTGTGGCTCTTTATTTTTAACTTTTCCAATATTTTACGATCTTTTATTGAACTCGGTAGATTTGTTTTGTTTGAATTTATGTTAGCGACAATTTCATTTGTTTCAGTATCGATGGAGGTCCTACTAATATCCTACTAATATTATAAATGCGAAAGTAAGTGTGTGTGTGTGTGTGTGAAGGTTTGTTACCGCGTATCTCCATAACCGCTCAACCGATTTTATTGAAGTTTGAAATGTAGATAGTGTATACCCTAGAATCGGACATAGGCTAATAATATTTTCAAAAATCATCCCCTGAGAGGGTTATTTAGAGGGGTGAAGTTTGTATGCAACTTTTTATTCCTTGGTCCTATTTATTTAAAATTCGGTACACATAAACCTTAAGACAAATAATGAGATACGGGTTTTTTATTTTTCCATAATTATCCCCAAGAGGTGTGGAAAATGAATTTTATTGGTAAAAATTAAAGTTTCTCTGGATTTGTATAGTCTCAAGCCCGATTCACTCCAAATTTGGCACACATATACCTTAAGAGAAATCATGAAACACGTATTTTTTTTTTTTCCAAAACTACCCCCAGGGGGAGTGTAAAATGAGCTTTTTTGGAAAAATTAAATATTGCAGAACTGTTTAGTCCTTGGTCCGATTCACTTCAAATTTGGTATAAATATTGCTTAAAACAAATAATGAAACACGTGTTTTTTATTTTTCCTATTTATTTTATCTTTATCCTAATACTACGCGAGTGAAGCCTGAGAAATTATTCTGAGGGAGATTTTCTTTGAAGTTGATATCAATACTCCTTCGTTCTTTTTAGCTAAATTACTTTTTATTTTGACACAATGACGTTTGATAACTCAGTCCGATTATTAGAATTCGAAATTTAAATTTTATTTGTTCTTGGATGTTAAATGAAAAACTTACAATATGGTCTAAGAGCCGTAGTATTTCTTAAGAAACCCCTATAGATTTATGGATATGCCTATGGAGGCTTGCCGATTTCAAAATGTTGCTTACACGCCTACACTACTGAACTAATTTTGTATGGAGATAGTTCGAGACCCGGGAAAAGATAGTTTTATCCGACTGCGAAAAAGAGATTAATGGTTTAGCGCGATAACCGATATCCGCGGGCGAAGCCGCGGGCGGAAAACTAGTGTTATATAAATGCGAAAGATTGTATGGATGTGTGGATGGATGTTTGTTACTCTTTCTTTTTCTTTTCTTTTCTGTCTTTTTGTCGGATTTGGATGTAATTTGGTACAGAGATAGATTATGGTCAGGAATAGCACATAGAGTATGTCTTAATACCACGCGAGCAAACGCGAACCACCTGCTGCAGCCTGCCAAACCGGTGCCGCTGCTGTACGTGTCCCGCCTACATCACTAAACGAAGGTCGAAGATATTGTTGAGTACTGCCGTGTGAAGACCAACTTCACGCTGAGGGTCGAGCGCTTGGAGTCTCGCCACAATGTAAATTTTAATTCCTTTGTGGTGAGGGTACCCACTGAACATCTGCCGACCTTCGCAAAAGAAGAATTTTGGCCGCAAGGTGTTTTGTTCCGGCGCTTCCGATGTCGGATACCTGACACCACGCAACACACTCACGATGCAGCGTGGAAAAAATAAAATATTTTATATTGTATTTATAGTATTTAGATTAGATAATATTTAATATTGTATTTGTTCATAGTGTTATATTTTATATGGGCCTTGTAGCCCGAAATAAATGGTTATTATTATTATTATAAGGCCCATTCATAAGGGTTGTTAATTTGGTATTTCACTTTTAGTGTATATCTTTTTGTGATTTTGGTGGTTAGTTATTTCATTTTGCGGGACAATGATTTTATTTAACTACATACAAAAATATATATATTTTGATGCCTCTGAAATCCCGCATAATATTCGGTCTGTTGACAAATTAAACGCTTATTTGTCGCTGTCACATAGGCAGGTGTCAAAAAACTTTTAATGAGTACCGCATTATAACGCAATTTATCATTTCAAGGAATATCTCTAAACAAATTGATGCATTAAGAGTTTTTTGGTTGACCTTTAAAAATTACGAGAATCGTTCGATTCATGAGACTTAGCGTTACCTATAAACAAAAAAAAATACAAAAAATATATAATAATACATTTTTATTACTTCTTTTTTATTTGAGTTTTATAAATACCAGTAAGCGCACTTTTATATGTGGCTATCTGAAGTCAGTCAGGGTCTCAGGATAGTATTTTCAGATTTTTTTGTAGTGTAAGTCATCCAAAGCACCCTCGTGTCCGGTGAAAGTGAAATAATCAACAATTATGAAATTATAAATTTATTCTGAAAATATTTACATAACATCTTTAAGATCACAGCGAGAGTATTTACAATTAATAATAAAATACAAGAAACTTATTTTAAAAAAACATATCATAAATCTTCTCCTTAAATAATAATTAACAATTTTTAAAATGTTATTTCTTTATTTAAACAACATATTTTTTATTATTTTATTTTATTAGGAAAACAAACAGATTGAAAATAAAACACAAAGAAACATTAAAAAGAAAAAGTCATAACAATAATTTTAAAAATTCAAAAATGAAATGACTATTATAATATTTTACTAACAAAAACAATTTTTAACATTATTAACAATAAACAGGTAGGAAATATACACTAAAATAGCATTCGCTCCGTACCCTAAGTACGAGTGGCAAAATCAGTTTCTATATTTTTTTTCGTTCAAAACGTTTATTATAAGAGAAATTGTATTGCTAGAAATAGAATTAAATGGATCGGAAACAGAATTGGTTAAATAATTTGTAGATTTGTGGGCATTTTAACTGATAGGAGATAGTATTTGAAAACTTTTCTCGTATTGACAACTCTTAAGAAGGGTACTGTATTGCAGTTTTAAATTAGGTACATATTGGCTTTTAGAAACTAAACAACTGTGAACGATTTTTTTAGTTATAAGTATAAAAATAATAATAATGTGTTCGTGAATCACATGTTTAAATAGTATAAAATACAAAAAGTCCATACAAATCGAACTGTACATATGTACGTTACTTAGATTAACTAACAATAAAGTAAAAAATAAAACTGAAAATAAAAAAGACTCTAAAAAAACTGGTAGAAATGGATATAATATTGTTAAATTCACAATATTTACTTCATATTATAAATACTAATTTACTAAAATATACTTATTTTTGTAAATTAAAAAAATATTTTTTCATCTTTAATAGTGAAATATAAATGTTTTGGCAATAATATATCTAATGAATTACTCTATTAATGATATATTATGTTTAAGAGTAAAAAAAACGAATAAATCAATTAATTGATTAGATTTGAATGACGATCAAAAATTTTGAAAAAGTATTATATTGAAAACTATTTATGTAAATATATTTTTTACTATTGGCAAAGCTGTTGGAAGTTTTTGCAAAACTCAAATAGAATAAAATAAATTTACCCGTATTTTTCCAAAACATTCTATTGGAACTTTTTTTTGTGCCAATTTTTTTGCCAATTCAAGTAAATTCTTTTGCACGACCAAACTTTTTCTTTCGGAGTTTGACCCGAAAACAGTATCCCATTCACTCGTACGTGTATGAGTGAGACGGGGATATTTTAACCCGTGTAGTAATAAGGACCGTGTTGGAATTGGTCTGCCCGCCGGTCTATGCGAACTAAGTTGGCATTTTTCGCTGGATGACCGTGGTAGTATATCCATTTCTTGCCGGACGCTTTACCGTTTTTGTTGAAATGGTGGTGTCCGTGCTTGCCGTGGCCCTCGTGGCCTCCTGCGGTTTTATGGCCCTGGAAAATTTAAAGTAAATAAGTACTGCGATTGGGACTGAGTTGGGGACTGAGTCAGCTTCGTCCGTGGGAGTGCACCTTTTACCTTAATTTCCATACGTGGTGAGTGGTGCAAATCAGGTAGCAATCAACTGGTAATTATGTTTACTAGTAATTAAGTGGTGGTAGGCTTCGGCCGTGGTTAGTGACCACCCATCAGACAAAGCCGCACCGCCGCCAAGCGGCCTTGCCGTGTTCCGTGTGATTTATGGTGACACCATTTAAGAGGATGGGTCGAAATTGTTGCTGCTTTATGGTTTCAACCATATGGAGCCTCATTCAATGCTGTAGTCTATACTCAGCTTTATATTACATGGGGTGGCGAAGACAAATACTGCGCAATATTATATCCTAATCTCTGCTAGGCTATGCATGAATTTTAAGAGATTGTGATACGGCAAGTTACTATTTATTTATATTATAAATAAGGTGAAAATAAGGTGATTTTAATTAAGGGTCAAATTTTGTATTTTGTAACTTTTATCAAAGAATTTTCTGACTCATTTTCCGTACATTGTCAAAACGAGGAAATTATTCCTAAGAATAAAGTATTTGGAATGTAATATTCCCGGGACCTCGGAGCCTTTTTTCCTGTATATTACACGTGAACTGAATTATGGATTTAAATTATTTTCAAATTCAAATTTATTTATTATCGGACAACACTATCCATTTATTAGTAATATAGACTACGGTTAGTAAATAAAATTAAATAAAATCAAATTAAAATTAAATTAATAATAACAATAACAATAATAATATAGTGGGACATTAACACAGACGGTCATCTGATCCTAAACTAAGCAAAACTTCTACTATGGAAACCAGATAACTGGTAATATACTACATATAATACTTATCTTTTGTAAATATATAAGTTTTGAAATTATATTATTTCAGTTTCCATTGGTGATAAAGCATAAATTTAATATACCATGTACCTGGCGAGGCACCCCACGCGGACGAGGCCGGAGGAATAACTATCATTATTCACTCCTACCATCGTCCACATGACGTGTCTACGCAGGGGTCCATGTGGATCATTTAGTATATCATATTTTCACATGCTCCAAGTTAACAAAATCATTAATATATAAAGAAAATCATTTTTTACCTTGCCGACGTGCACATGGCCTGATTTGCCGAAACTGCCGGATTCGCCCTTCGTGTGCGCCGCATGTCCGGCATCGTAGTTTCCTTTCTTGAAATGGCCTCCCTGTAAAAGAGACACATGAGTATTTAAAATACTGTAGCATGTAGTGAAAATACTTACGGTCTTATTCATAAAATTCTTATAAGACTCTTTAGTTAAAATTGACTTTTCAACCGACTTCAAAAAGAAGGAGGTTCTCAATTCGACTGTATGTTTTTTTATGTTTGTTACCTAATATCTTTGTTATACGTGAACCGATTTCTATAATTCTTTTTTTGTTGGCAAGTAAATGCTTCCGTGTGGTCCCATTTAAATTTGATCAAGATCTGACCAGTAGTTATTGAGCTATGTCGAAAGAAGCGTCATTGTTTACGCTAAGCGCGCAGCCTTCCAAAATTATTAGTGCAATTGCCCTAAACGCATAATTCTAGGTACCTACAATTGAAGTGGGTTTTGTGTTGTTTTTGCAAAAAGAATTATTCTCTTTCTTACTAGTGTAAATGTCAAGATGACAGATAAAGACAAACTAATTATAAACCTATATTAGCTATACTAAGTTTTTAAGGCGTTTATGAATACGGGAGTTAGTTTTCCATATTTTAGAAATAGTTGTAAAACTTTCTTAAAAATCCATCTAAACGATGGTGGAAGGTAGGCACTTTTTACTTTACATACGGGATGTTTTATCATTTTATTAAAAATGCGGATAAATTAGAGGTACCTATACAATTTTTTGTCACCATTTCGTCTCTGCACTAAATGTGGCAGTGGTTAGATAACAATTATTTTGTTTAAATAACGCAAATTCGATAATGCGTTTTTGGCTTGAGCAACGTCTTGCAATTATTTAAACATTCTACTGAAATCATTCTCAGTGCTTAAGTCATACATCGGTCTATCATTTCATGGAGCGGCCAAAACTTTTATGATATTAAAAATATTAACACATGATGATATGGACTGGTCAGATCAATAAATGCGAAAAATCCCGGCCGAGACGGGTTGGGATTTTTCGCATTCATTGATTACTTTTATTACAAAAAAGAAAATAAACAAAATGGCTGACCCGTTCCCGAATTTACTAAAAATCCGGGGTCAATCAGAATATTTAGGTTAAGTAACACGTAAAACTATTATATAAATGGTTTAATTAAGTCAAGAGTTTAAGAGTTCGTCATTAGGCTTACTTTAGACTCAGTTCGTGGCCCAGGTTAAACGGTATCTTTAACCCATAGTTAAATAGTACGGAGTACCGAATTTTGCATTTACTTGATAAGGCGAAGAAAACTAAAGAGTGGAGAGAGACTAAGTTCGAGGTGCGAAATAAATTTCGGACTGTTTTCGGACGTTTTACTACGGCCTAGAGTGAATAGTGCTCACTTTAAGGCATTGTGAAGTAAAAATTCCAATATGAATCAAAAGAAAGGTTTATAAAAGCCGTTAGAACAACTATGCTATATTATTATGGGAGCGAAACATTCGCAACTCAAAGAGCACACACACCGAAACTCCACACCGCAGAAATGCGAATGTTTCCGATGGTCTGTCGGAATTAGGTATATTGCGGAATACAAGTTCCGAAACTAATATAATTAGGGGAAGTCTAAATATTGTGTCCATAGTAGATAAATTATAGAAACTAGACAGAGATGTATGGACACGTATTACGTCGTTCTGAGGATTATACAAATTCAAATTTTTCACGTTTCTAATATTTATAGGTTATTACAGTATATTTTTTATGAAATAAATCCAATCGTTTTAACTAGAGACAAACATTATATTGTTAATACCACCTCCATCGAATAAAGTTCGTATTTTTGTGTTCTATGTTAAATAATGATTAGTTAAACCTTAAACGTTACTTTTCCTGTAATTACAGACTTGGGAGAGTTAAACAAGTTAATCGTATTGGACAGCTATTCTATCCTTAACTGTCCACGCTTTGAACCATAGCTGATGAAAAGAGTTTATGTCTTGGAACTAGATAACTGAACTTCACTTCAAGCCTTTTTAGTGTCCCACTGCTGGGCACGGGTCTTCTCTCAACTCTCTTACTAGTTGAGAGAGTTTTTAGGCCTTAATCGACACACGCTGGCCAAGTGCGGATTGGTGGATGTCTTATAATATTAATAATAATTATAATATAGTGGGACATTAACACACACGGTCATCTGATCCCAAACTAAGCAGAGCTTGTTCTAACTAGATAACTGGTAATATATCACACAAAATACTGTCCTTTTGTATATACATACTTAAATATAGATAATTACACCCAGACTCAAGATAAACAGACATGTTGATCACACAAATATCTGGACTTGGGTGGGTACTCAACCCACGACCTGCGGCGTGAAAAGTAAGTATCTTACCGACCACGCCACCGGCCCGTCTAAGCTAGGAATCTCTTCTTTACACATAACTATAAAACATCCTTACTTCTAGAAGATAAAAGTTAATGTTATCAGGATTAACTTAATGTTAACTTAACATTACTTAGTTAATCTAAGCTACAGTTAAGTTAACGAGCGTTTGTAATTAAACGGCTTACTTATTGTTCTTTATATTAAAAACTTTGTAATGATTCTAAAATACCATTTCCTTTAATTATTATTTTTTTAATTATATTACGCGGTGGTGCGGCGTAGGCAGAGATAGATTATCATCCTCGCTTAGTAAAAATTCTTTGGGTTGTAACCAAAGACTGCAGCAGACGATAGAACCAGAGGTGAAAACCTATAATAACATTTTACTTATACTAATTTTAGCTGGATATGTTTAGAGCCCATACGTTATAGGGGACGAGCCTATTGCGGTACATCGGACACGATACTAAAATTTAGACTACTGCCCTACGACTTAACATCACTTTATTCAATCAAAGCATGGGTTGTTCAAGATTTTATCCTTGAACGAACAGACATAAATTAGCTAGTGATCGGATGATGTGATCGGTTCGACAGTCCATGGACGGCTCACCAAAAAAGACCTGTGAACCACAAAAATTCCGAGTTAGGTCATCTGCAAAAAATCCAATCCACTTTGTCGAATGGTGTCACAAGCTGGAACACGGTAAGACCGCTTGGCGGTGCAACTTTGACTGGTGGGTAGCCACTAATCACGACTGAAGCGACAAGTTTACTGCTAGGGAAGAAAGTCACTCCTGTTATTTGTCTCTGCAACCACGACCGATAAAAAAATGCATTCTCTGATTTGCATAAGTGTATATACGCAAAGAGGTCATGGTTGTGTCAATTAAACAAAGAGCCTAACTCGAACTCCAACACGACTTGAGAATCAAACCTTGGACGAACTAGGCCTGCACAAAAAAATACATCCAACACATAGCGCGCGGTCTGGCGGTCAGAACTTCGAGTTCTCAGAAGCGTTCCCCGTTATGCAGTGTCTTGATAGAAGCTAAAGCTTCTTAACCTTGTAGATGTTTCTAGATCTCTCAGCAAAAATAATATCTTCACCATAAACTAGGATTGACTTTACTGGAAATCTGTCTAAGGCACGCCACTGACCACAATCCGCGACTGGTCTCGTCCAGCTGTTTGAGATAATCATCAGTCAATCTAGTATGAGGGCGTCCTACGTGGGTACAATTTACGCATCGCATAAATGCCGGTTCACGCAAAACTAAGTGACAACAGCTCTTCAATCAAAATCGACTATCAATTATCTTCTTCTTCTTCTTTTAATATGGCCTCTGCAGAAATTATCAATTGCTAATCTGTTAAGGAACGACAATGACACTGGTTTGACGTAACAACGCTGACAGATGGCGGGCGGCCGTCACTTGTCACAATTATTTCTTTGAGTTTGGGAGAACTTCGCGAGCGGAGCGCGCGCCGCGCTCAGAGAATCCCGGGGAACCTTTAGCTCTTAATGGGAATATGTAGTAAATATGTGCCTTAGTAACATACTGTGAGAGTAACAATAAACCCAACTATCTATCAAAGCAGTGTTCTTTATCAATAACGACCTGTATTCAAATCCGCTAGAACTACTAGGTAGGCTACCGAACACCTTTAGAACCCGCGAACCTATTCTACGAGACTATCGGACAAGGAGCAATGTGCATCCCAGCGCTGATGCAGAGCCAGGCGCGTACAACATCAGTAATTTCTAACACGGTCTAACTCCACAGACAAAGCTTAGCAAGGCTTAGTGCAAAATGCTATTCTTGTAATTGTTGACGCGAGCGTATCTGACAGCGGTTGTCAAAACTACGAGAATAGTAAAAGGGCTGTTTTGATCAAAACTTAACTGCAACTGCATTGCAAACTGAACTTATTTAATTACGTGAATTAGCCTAAAGTTTAAACGGCGGCATCCATAATAACTCCGGTACGCTTGCGGTGTAAATGCAGTTTAAGTAAATAGATACTTAATCAACCTTGAACTGTCAAGTTAGCAAAAAACTTAACAAATAACTAAGTAACTGTTCAAGTTTTCACACCTTTTCAATATACCTTGAAGTCTAGACATTTTTGTAAAGCATACTTTTGAAATTGATTCTGTCGTCATATTAGGTTTAGATTTTCAACAGGCGATTTCGGTAAAGTACTGAAATCTATTTTAAACTCAGTTACTTTTAGAGATCCGTTGAACGAATAGAAAAACCACTTGGCGTAACATTAAACAAAAATCGTTTAAAATGTTTTGCATATTACTAAATTAACAACGACCATGAAGCTTGTATTCAAATACCAGAAAGTGTAGGCAGAGTTTTATATCTAGTAGTAGTTTTATTTTTCCCAAATTGGCTTATGTCTGTTACTAGAAGTTTTAAATTCATTTCAACCATTCTTAGTGTCTTACGGGCACGGGTCTTCTCTCAACTATCTTACAAGTTGAAAGAGTTTAGACCTTAATAGACACACGCCAAGTGGCCAAGTGTGGATTGGTGGATATCCCATGTCCTTGAATGATTAATTCTTAGACATGCCGGTTTGCTCACAATGTTTTCCTAACCGATATTGAGCAGCGGCTATGAAACAATTCACACAAAGATGTGTGGGCATGACCGGGAATCAAACCTGCGTCCTCATATTTCTAAGGCGAGGCCCGTACCGCTACGCCACCTCTGCTCATGGTTTTATATTAGCAAAGATAAATAGCATATTATCTTGCTCGAAACGAGATTCAAACCACGGACGCTGCAGCTACAAAAACGTTAACTAAGCACAAACAATGTAAAATATTTTTTTCCCTTTCCGCCCGCGAAAAAATCGGCTGTCGCGAAACCCATTAACCTCTTTTTGCGCAGTCGTAGGATGAAATCTATCTGAAGTCCTTCCCCGGTTCTCAAACTATATCCATAGCAAATTTAATCGAAATCGGTTCAGAAGAGTAGACGTGAAAGCGTAACAAACAGAGTGGCTTTCGCATTTGAAATATTAATAAGGTAAGGCATAACTTGGATTTTAATTTCTTTATGAATCAAAGGGAAAGAAATAAATAAATAAATAAATAAATATTCTGGGACATCAACTCACACGGTCATCTGGTCCCAAGCTAAGCAGAGCTTGTGTTATGGAAACCAGATAACTGGTATATACTATACATATAATACTTTTCTTTTGTAAATATATACATATAATAGATATTTACACCCAGACTCGACACAAACACCAATGTTCATCACTAATGTTTGTCTCGGGTGGGAATCGAACCCACGACCTGCGGCGTGTAAAGCAAGTATCTTACCGACCACGCCACCGGCCCGTCAAAAGAGTAATTGCTAAAATTAAACCCAGATTTCAACACTATTTTTAATTTAGCGAGAAGGTTTCTTGCCATCTTCGCGATAATGCCAGTCTGTGTAATCTTCTGAAACAAAAGGATCTAACGTTTTTTCAACTATTCAGTTTAGGATTATTAATTTCTTTTGTAAAATGTGATTTTCTTTTACTCTTGAATAGGCTGGCGCTTGATTACAACTTACCTGATGTTATGCAATGATGTAGTCTACAATGGGACGCGCCAGCCCAATGTACCGATGCACTCGTGATTACGAATGACTTTCGGTGAGAAGGAGAAGGTTCAAACCATAATTATTATTCTTTTTTTATTAGGTATTTTTGTGCCCTTTCTTACAACGGAATCATAATCGCTATAAACACTCCTAATACGGCAGTAGTCGTTTTTTAGCGATGTCGAAAGAAGCGTCATTGTTTTCGCTAAGCGCCTGCGGCCTGTGGACATTATAACAGCAATTTTCGTAAACGCATAAGTTCGATGAAGTTCAGTCATGAAGTACGACTTCATCATGTTAGACTGGGAGCCCACCCCAATAGAAATAGGAAAAAGGCAAGGGGAAAGCGCTTTGCTTCTACTTTTTTTTGTGCGAACTACCCAGTTTTGAAATTCATTGCCGGCATCTCTGTTACTCGATAGCTATAATCTGCTTGCCTTCAAGTCACGAGCGAATCGGTATTTATTGAGTAAGCGCGTTCCATTATAGACTGCAATATTGCTTCACATCAGGCAAGTTGTGGTCAAGCGCAAGCCTATTATAGGACAAAAAAAAATTCTAGGTACGTTTGAACTCGGTTTTGTGTTTTTGTTGCGAAAAGAATTATTATTTACTACGGAACCCGATTAAGGCAATAGTTTTATGCTGACAAGTGTGACGAATCATTTAGGAAATCGTTTGAAATGTAAATTAAATCTTCCGTCGCAGTGTAACCGAATCAAATTAGATGAGAATTAAAAACGTGTTGTTTTTTTTTAATAAAAACGTATTTTGATTCAACATTTTCATGTCTCAATTTCTGGTGTTTTAGCAAAATAACTTTATTTGGATAATACATAAAATACTTGCATAACCGAATGGTTAGTTCAAACAGATAGAGGTAACATAATACACTATTTATTTATTATATTTGAGACGGGCCGGTGGCGTGGTCGGTAAGATACTTGCTTTTCACGCCGCAGGTCGTGGGTTCGATTCCCTTACCCAAACGTTAATGATGAACATTTGTGTTTGTGTCGAGTCTGGGTGTAAATATCTATTATAAGTATATAAGGTGGTTAGTCGAAAACATTTTTATTCACTCAAAGAATTCTAAGACTGTAAACATAGTTATTAGAGCAGCGGTGGCGCAGTGGTACGGGCCTCACTTTAGAAAAATAAGGGCGCCGGTTCGAATCCTGGTCATGCCCACACATGTTTGTGTGAATTGTTTCATCTCCACTGCTCAACATCGGTGAAGAAAAACATCGTGATGAAACCGGTACGTCTAAGAACTAATCATTCGAAGACATGTGACATCCACCAACCCGCACTTGGCCAGCGTGTGTGGATTAAGGCCTAAACTCTCTCAACTCATAAGATAGTTGAGAGAAGACCCGTGCCCAACAGTAGGACACTAAAAGGGGTTGAAGTGAAACATACTTAACTGTTTCAACTATGGGGTTACTCGTACTCAAGTATTATTATACTTAACAAGGTCGCGGAGAGGGTAGATTTATTTTCATGTTCTCTGAATGAGTTCACAAAAGTTACTTTGCATGAGTTGTGTTATAAATAGTATAATAAGTACCTATTGTTAAAATATATGGCCACGCTAACGATTTGGGGCAACCTGTAATGTTAGTTATGTTGTGAATGAATAAATAAATAAATAAATAAATATTATCATTTGCACGTCATTATGTAATGATTAAATGTGCTCCTATTGTAATATCTGTAACAACTTTTGTACAACCGAGCCATTTAAAAAAAAAAAAAAAAAAACAACTTTTGTAACCATATTTAAGGCAAATTAATCTTTGTATCTTTGAAAGTAGTATTTTTGGTATAATTTGCGGTGAAACAATTTCGTAATCAAGACCCTATCTAAGCCACTAATGTTTACAGTTCTAGAACTTTCTAAACACTACGTAATACCCTACGAATAATTAAAGTCGTAATACCAATATGTCGACTATTTTGAGAATATTTTACGTAATGCATCAAAAGTCGTTAACATGTACAATTATAAATGTTAACCAATATTGTTTGGAGAGGTTTCAGATTAGCGTTTTAAACTATAAGCGTATAAACCGCATGTGTAAACGACTAGAGGCGCGTCAGTCAATGAGCACATGGTCTTCTTTTAAGTGTTGACGAGCGTAAATAAGAAAAAATATTAATATTATATATTCCGCGCCTAACACTTCGCCCATCTTATAATAAATACAATCTCACTTCAACCCTTTTTAGTGTTCCACTGCTGAGCATGGGTCTTCTCTCAACTATCTTATGAGTTGAGTGTTTAGACCTTAATCCACACACGCTGGCCAAGTGCGGATTGGTGGATGTCACATGTCCTTGAACGATTAGTTCTTTGACATGCCGGTTTCCTCATGATGTTGTTTATGTAAGTGTTTTGTGTACAATAAAGAATAAGAATGTTTTCCTTCACCGACATTGAGCAGTGAAAATGAAACAATTCACGAAAAGATGTGTGGGCACGACCAGGATTCGAACCCGAATTCGACCTTATTTTTCTAAAGCGAGGCCCGTGCCGATGCGCTACCGCTGCTCTCTAATACAATCTCATTCTACCCGTGTTCCGGATATGGCAGCCAGTCTAATCCGACTAGCCAACAGTGTTGCCAGATCTCCTGATTTATCAGGAGATTTCCTGATTTGTGTGAGATTCTCCTGATCTACTGATTTTACTGTAAAATCTCCTGATATTTAATTTTGTGTCATAAAATAAAAACATAGGTACGTCTATAGAGTAAATAACAAAAATAACGTATGAGACCTACCTACTAATTTTCAATATAATAGATTTTGTTAACGGAGTAAACACTGAATGAAATTCTCTAACCGAATTCAGGTAAGTGTAGGTAATTGAAAAAAAGCGTGTTATTGCATTGCATACTGTATCTATCTATCTAAGGTCTAAACTATTTTAACTCGTAAGATGGTTGAGAGAAGACCCGTGTCCAGCTGTGGGACACTAAAAAAGGGTTGAAGTGATATTAAAGTAAAATCGATTTCTTGGACATCGCGGTTAAAAAAATACACAAAGAAATAAATCTATTAACTTGATAGGAATTACTAAAAAATATGAAAAAAAAAAACTAAATTTAACTATTTAAAGCACTTAATTCCTTTTGCGGTACTATTTGATATGTTATAATAGACATTTAAACTTTGTATGTAATAGATGCCGTTAAGTTTTTTGTGTGCAGCAACTGGAGACAAAAGACATTTTACTATCAGCTAGATTTATTTATAGTACTGCAGTGGCAAGACTATTTTCACAAATTAATTTAATAAAGGCCAAATTGAAAAAGAAATTGAATACCAGTTATTGCAGAAATAAGCAAAGGCGTCGCCAAGGGGGGTCAGAGAGGGGTTGCTGCCCCCCTTCCTAGAGATTTTAAAAAAGTTGCCAAATATAATGCAACCAAAGTCCTAAGTCTAAGTTGATTTGCTTGAACTTCAAGCCTTGAACA